>CM059426.1:184711490-185311490 GCA_030390025.1 Squalus acanthias
CTTTATAAAGGTTCAGCATAACTTCTCTACTTTTGTACTCAATACCATATTTATGAAGCCCAAGATCTCATATGCTTTGTTAACCACTCTCTCAATATGTCCTGCCACCTTCAGGGACCTATGCACATTAACTCCCAGGTCCCTCTACCTTCACACTCTTTAAAACTGTGCTATTAAGTGTATATTGCCTCTCCCTGTTCCTTCTGCCAAAATGCATCACCTCACACTTCTCTGTATTAAATTCCATCTGCCACTTTTCTGCCCATTCTGCTAGCCTTTCTATGTCCTGTTGCAGTCGATTGGTATCATCATCACTGTTTGCCACAGCCCCAAGTTTGGTGTCATTGGCAAATTTAGAAATTCTACTCTGTATTCCAATATCCAGGTCATTTATATAAGTAGTGGCCCCAGCACTGACCCTTGGGGAGCACCACTGTCTATACCATCCTCCAGTCTGAAAAACAGCCATTTACCACAACTCGCTGTTTTCTGTTGTTAAGCCAATTCCTTATCCAAGCTGCCACTGACCCACCTATTCCATGAGCCTCAATTTTGTAAACCAGCCTTCTATGTGGTACTTTGTCAAATGCCTTCCGAAAATCCATGTAGACAACATCCATTGCATTCCTTTCATCAGTCCTCTCTGTTACTTCATCAAGAAATTCGATTAGATTAGTCAAACACAATCTGCCTTTTACAAATCCGTGTTGGCTCTACTTAATTAAATTAAACCTCTCCAAGTGCCCGTTCATTTTTTCCTTCATTATTGTTTCTGAAACTTTACCCACCACTGATGTTAAACTGACCGGCCTGTAGTTACTAGAATTGTCTTTACATCATTTCTTGAACAATGGTGTCACATTTGCCACTTTCCAATCCTCAGGCACCTCCCCCGCATCTAGGGAAGGATGGAAAATCATGGCAAGCCCTTCCGCTATCTCCTCCCCCAATTCCCTTTGCAACCTGGGATGCAAGCCATCTGGACCAGGCGACTTATCCACTCTAAGCATACCCAGCCTTTCTAGTATATCCTATCTATCAATTTTCACCCCTTCCATTGCTTCTACCTTTTCCACTGCTATGGATATTTTGTCACCATCCATCTCCTTAGTAAACACCGATACAAAGTACTCATTGAGTATTCTAGCCTTGCCCTGCGCCTCTAAGCATATATCACCTTCTTTGTCTCTAATAAGCCCCACCCCGCCTCTTACTACCTGCTTATTGTTTACATGCCCGTAGAAGATTTTTGGGTTCCCTTTTATGTTAACCACCATTCTACTCTCATAGTCTCTCTTTTCCAATCTTATTTTCATCATCACATCCCCTCTCAACTTATTGTATTTGGTCTGGTTCTCCCTTGAAGAATTCACCTGACATGCATCATACACCCTCTTTTTTTGTTTCATCATCTTCTCTATCTCCCTCATCATCCAAGGAGCCCTTGCTTTAGTTCCCTTACCCTTCCTTCTTGTTGGAATGTACCTAGCCTGTACTTGGAACATCTCCTCCTTAAAGACCCCCCATTGTTCCATTACAGTTTTTCCTGTCGGTCTTTGGTTCCATTTTACCCTGGCTAGATCCTTTTGCATCCCATTGACGTTAGCCCTATTCCAGTTTAGAAGTTCCACTCTAGATTGTTCCTTGCTCCTCTCCGTTGCTAATCTAAATCTCATGATACAATGATCACTCGTACCCGAGTATTCTCCCACAGACACTTGGTCGACCCGGCCCACCTCGTTCCCCAGCACCAGATCCAGCAATGCCTCCTTCCTAGTTGGGTCAAGAACAAATTGGTCAAGGAAATTCTCCTGAACACATTTCAGAAATTCCTTGCCCTTTACCCTAGCATTATCCCAATCAATATTTGGGTAATTTAAGTCCCCCAATATCACCACTCTATAGCTCTTGCATACCTCTGCGATTTCCCTGCAGATTTGCTTCTCTACCTCCCTCTCACTATTTGGAGGCCTATCGAATACCCTCAATAGCGTGATTATACCCTTTTTGCTCCTCAACTCTAACCAAATGGATTCTGTCCTTGTTCCCCCAAGAACATCCTCCCTTTCCAACACTACAATGTCTTCCTTAATCAGCACTGCCACCCCACCTCCCTTTTTTCCTTCCCTATCTTTTCTGAACACCTTGTACCCTTGAATATTAAGTGCCCAGTCCTCACCGTTTTTAAGCCACGTTTCCGTTATTTGCCACAACATCATATTGCCACACGGCTAATTATGCTTGTAATTCACCAACCTTATTCACCACACTTTGTGCGTTTACAGACATGCATTCTAAACCCATTTTTGAATTTTTCGTAGTCTTTCTTAGTCTGCTATCTAATATGGTACTACTACCACCTCTAGTACTATCTTCTCTAGTACTATCCAACACGATCACTCTTTTATGCACCTTATTCCTCTTTTCTACTCTATATGCTGGTGCCCATCCCCCTGCCAAGCTAGTTTAAACCCTCCCCAACAGCACTAACAAACCTCCCTGCGAGAATATTGGTCCCGGCTCTGTTGAGGTGTAACCCGTCCGGCTTGTACAGGTCCCACCTTCCCCTTCTCCAGAAACGGTCCCAATGCCTCAGGAATCTAAAGCCCTTCCTCCTGCAGCCACACATTCATCTGTTCTATCCTCCTATTCCTGTACTCACTAGCATGTGGCACTGGGAGTAATCCGGAGATTACTACCTTTGAGGTCCTGCTTTTTAATCTCTCTCCTAGCTCCCAAAACTCTGCTTGCAGGACCTCATCCCTCTTTCTGCCTATGTCATTGGTACCGATATGAACAACGACCTCTGGCTGTTCACCCTCCACCTCCGTAATATTGGCCATCTCCACCCTTGCCTCAGCTCATCTGCTGTTGAAACCCTCATCCATGCTTCTGTTACCTCCAGACTCAACCATTCCAATGCTCTCCTGGCCGGCCTCCCATCTTCCACCCTCCGTAAATTTCAGCTCATCCATAGGTCTGCTGCCTGTATCCTGACTCGCACCAAGTCCTGTTCACCCATCACCCCTGTGCTCGCTGACCTACATTGGTTCCTGGTCCAGCAACACCTCAAATTTAAAAATCTCAGCATTGTGTTCAATCCATCCAATACCTTGCCGTTCCCTATCTCTGTAACCTTCTCCAGCCCTGTTCTGGCCTTTTGAACATCCCCAATTTCCTTCGCCCCTCCATTGACGGCTGTGCCTTCGGCTGTCTAAGCCCTAAGTTCTGGAATTCCCTCCCTAAACCTCGCCGCCTCTCTCTCCTTTAAGACACTGCTTAAAAGCTACCTCTTCGATCAAGCTTTTGGTCACCTGTCCTAAAATCTCCTTCTGTGGCTCAGTGTCAAATTTTGTCTGATAACACTCCTGTGAAGCGCCCTGGGTGCTATATAAATACAAGTTGTTGTTGTTGCTTATAATGCAGCACAGTAGCAGAAGATAGTTCATTTGCCAGTTATTAAATTAGAGACTTGATTAACACAAGTTAGATAATGCAGACAACAAAAGTGTCTTATGTTTACATGGTGCTAACAAATCATGGAAACTAGTTGCTCAATGAAATGTCAGATTTTGTTTGAGTAGCTATTAGTCAAGACTTTCTACCTCTGTATATATCAGCTGTTGTGAAATTTGTTGATGCTTGCACATTTGTTGACAACTCTGTCTTTGTGCCTTCAAGCTAAACAAACAATTTAAAATAACAGTTAGCTAACATGGCAGGACAGCTGGGGCCCATCGTATGCACATCCTGTGCCATGTGGGAACTTCAGAAAACTTTGTGTATCCTGGAAAACCACATATGCAGGAAGTGCCGCCAACTGCTTGAGCTCAAGCTCAGAGTTTCTGAACCTGAGAGGTGGTTGACGTCACTACAGTGCATATGGGAAGCTAAGCATCTCATGGATAGTACATTTCAGGAGGTGGCCACCATGCAGCTACAGAGAGAAAAAGAAAGAAAGACTTGCATTTGTATAGCGCTCTTCATGACCACCGGACATCCCAAAGCTCTTTACAGACAATTAAGTACTTGTTGAAGTGTAGTCACTGTTGTAATGTAGGAAACGCGGCAGCCAATTTGCGCACAGCAAGCTCCCACAAACAGCAATGTGATAATGATCAGATAATCTGTTTTAGTGATGTTGATTGAGGATAATAATTAGCTAGGACACCGGGGATAACTCCCCTGCTCTTCTTCAAAATAGTGCCATGGGATCTTTTACGTCCACCTGAGAGAGCAGACTCTCTCAGGTGGACGTCTTGGTTTAACGTCTCATCTGAAAGATGACACCTCTGACAGTGCAGCACTCCCTCAGCACTGCACTGGAGTGTCAGCCTAGATTTTTGTGCTCAAGTCCCTGGAGTGGGACTTAAACCCATAACCTTCTGACTGAGAGGCAGGGGTGCTATCCACTGAGCCGCGGCTGACACAAGTTCCAATATGGACCACGATTTCTGGCTGTTCTCTTCCCCTGACAGAATGTCCTATACTTATTCAGTGATATCCAGAGTTCAGGGGAAGATGGAATGGGTGGCCACCAGGCAGACTAGGAGGACAATTCAGGCAGTGCAAGAATCCCCATGGAGTGTGGCACTCACAATTCAGTGTTGAATACCAGTAAGGATGATGATACCCCGGGGGAGTGCAGTCAGAAGCTAATACATGACACTGTCGGAGACTCGGCAGCACCTCCCAAACCCGCGACCTGTTCCACCTAGAAGAACAAGGACAGCAGGCGCATTGGAACACCACCTCCAAGTTCCCCTCCAAGTCACACACCATCCTGACTTAGAAGTATATCGCCGATCCTTCATCGTCGCTGGGTCAAATCCTGGAACTCCCTACCTAACAGCACTGCAACGGTTCAAGAAGGCGGCTCACCACCACCTTCTCAAGGGCAATTAGGGATGGGCAATAAATGCTGGCCTTGCCAGCGAAGCCCACATCCCATAAACGAATAAAAAAATACTCTGATTCTAAAACTGCTTTCAACACAGAACCAGTAAAGAAAACATGAATTACATGAAAATTAATTGGCTAGATCAACTAGTTATCTTTCAAATCAACACTATTAGAGTGTTAGAGGGTAATAGAGCACCAGACATGCTTATGTGTAAAATAGAGGGTAAAAAATCATCTGAGTGCATTCTCAGTCCATTTCAGTATCTGGGCTGATGACTGATGCTCTGAAGAGAATTGAAATAGAACAAATACAATATTTCAGCAGAAATTTGTATTTCTCAAGAAGGAACCTCCTTAAGACACTTTCTGTGCGCTAGGTGTAGCAAAATTGTAAACTCATTCTTTAGAAATGCATTAATAATTTTGCCCGATCTAGAACACAAAGGAAAGCTCTCCTCCCTTAACTCCGCCCCGCTCCCCTGCCTCACCGTCCTCGACACAAGGAGGTAACTACATAAATGCTGTTTAGTGATTATTATTTTCTTTCATATTTATAGCAACACCCCCCCCCCCCCAACAAAAAAAAGTTCAGCAAAACGAGAAGAGCGATCAGGACCACTGCTTTAAATAAGTCTGTGTTTCTGGACCATTATTGGGCCGGATATTCCGATCCCTACGGGTGTGGACGCGCTGTGTACCCACCCGTAGGGACATCGGAAATGCCGGTTTCAGGCATGCATTGCGCATGCGCTGGAAACCGGCATTTCCGATCTGTCAAGAAAGCTTTTGACAGATCCTCCGGCTGCCCGGGAGCAGGGCCTCTGCGGGCGGATAGTTCCGCTTTTTGGAGACCCTCTGCCCGCAGAAAACACTTACAATTCTTGCGCCTCGTAAAAGCAGGCGTAAGGCCTGCTTTTACCAGGATAAGAGTTGAAAAAAGTTAAAAAAAAAACATTTTTCCACTGATTTATCATTTAAAAATACTTTAAAAAAGGTAAGTTTATTTCTAGCCCCGTTAAAAACTTTAATTATTTTTTTCAAAAATTTAAATTTTTGTTTAAAATAGTTAATTTATGTAATTTCAAGTCATTTTAAAAATGTGATTTTTAAAAAAAAAATTATTTGAAGTTTTACTATGTTTTGGGGGTGATCTCCATTCATATAATTGACAGGTCTTCCTGTCAAATGTATGAAGGGAGATTCCCTTCTCTGATTGGCTCCCCATGGCCCACGTGATCCCAGGGACGCTGCAAACTACCTGCGCCTCTGGGATACGTGGGCCCTGCACACCGGCAGTTTGGAGAGGCCCAGCAGCGGAACTCTGCGCCTCCCGGGAGCCCTCCGGTCCAGGCGCAGATTTTTCCAGATCGTAGCCCTCCGCCCGCGGGAGGCCTGCGATCGGAATATCTGGGCCATTGCTATCATTCACCACATGACACTGAGCTCATTCTGTCCAGAACTAGAGTCAATGGATCTTCCTACAGTTGTCCACACAACATAACATTTTTATTACTTGTTACAGTCGATCCTCTCAATAATTAAGATGTTTAATATCTTAATTACGTACCGTAACTTCAACATTTGGAAATTCTCTTACAGGTAGAGAGCAGAACATTTTTTTTTAAACAGTAAACAGCACATGCTGTGTCATGAAATAATGGGACGTGGGTTTACATGTCCTAGCCTATCCTTGTATATCAAATGTCTGCAAAGAGGTGCCAAGCAGCGTCCACTGCTGCCCAAAAGGGTGGAAGGAAAATCTTGGCCCACTCTTGCGCATTGCTAATGCTTGATCTGAGAGCATTACTGACTTAGAAAGCCTGTAAATAATTTACCAGGTCAGCTGGAGTAGAGAGAAGGAAACGGGGGAAGAGGAAAAAATATCTTTTAGCAAAGACAAAGTCTCATTCTACATAAAAAGGACTAAAAATTCTCTGCTGTTCTGTTAAATAGTTAGGAAAACAGTGTTGCAGACCTCACTAATAGCACCTTTTCCTATTTTAAGTCCATATCTATATTTAGTAGTGATATTCCCTTTAAATATGGGAATTCCAAACAAAATGGAGACCAGCTTTAATAACACAAAATATCTGATTGATCTCAGAAATAATCAATGCAGAAGTATTTTAGTGCTTGATGTTTTCACTGAAGTTCAATAATATATTAACCTTTGTGGTTACTTGATGACTTATGATTTACTTAAAACTTTTTCCCCCTTTTTGCAGGTCTGCCTCGATTTCAAACCCAGACTGATATAAAAGAACTATTTCAAAGCCTTAGTCAAAACATCCAAGTTAGGAAAAGAAAAAATGTGGAAATCCTAAAACTTGCTGCATCAGTAAGTTCCATTTGTTTATTTAAAAGGAACAAAAGATCACCCTTTGATGAATTGTAGTTTTTGTTGTTTTTGATAAGAATAAGCATTGCATTTAATTTCAAACTCCAAGCAACAGGCAACCAAACACCACATAATAACTCCACTCTGTCTATAGCAATGGACCAGGACTTTGTACAACTAAAGTCTTGCACTTGTACCTCATTCAGACAAGTACGAACAAGTCTATTGTCTTGTTCGTGTTCTAAAAACCACTTCAATATAAGTGGCTCCTCAGCTGCCCCGTTCCCCCACTAAAATCTAGTCCCCTATCGCCAACCGCCATTGGCTCCCTGCTCCCAATGAATTGAAAATCCTTGTGTCATTTACAGATCCCTCCACAGCCTCACCCCTCCTTAAAGTTAACCATATGAATATTCTAAATACTCCGATATTCCCACTCCATAGTAGTTGCCTACTTCCACAACAGATTCCAGTTTGGGCCATACTATAGCCCATGCATCTGTGTTCACATCTACAATCTACCCTTATTGTAAATTTGTCACCTCTTTTGGGCCCTAGTGTTTGCCTGTTACTGGTATTTAGTTCCTGTTTGTTAATGAGGTACTGTGTTCATACCTGCCTGTTGGCTACTTTCCACATGTCAATCAGTCTTGTTTCAGATCAAGTTCCCCACCCCCCTCCCCACGCACTCTGATTTTTGATAGCTACTTCAATGTTCCTTCCAAATCTTAATGTTCCTGTTCTGTTTAGGTTCAGCCCATCTTTCCTGTACCCGTCCTTATTGCCCTAAAATATTCCCATTTACTTATGAAAGTAGCATCATTAATTTCACAGCAGATTACCAGCCACTTGCTTATATTTTCATTTTCCTTGGTGAACTCACCTCCTTTATAAACCAGCTTCCCCAATCTTTAAGTTTCGAAGTGATCCTCACCTGTGTGATTTTTAATGCCTCTAACATCATTTTTCCTATGTCCTTTATCTCTACAGTAACCTTCCTAACCTTTCTTAAATGTAAACTGTACTATGTAGGATGTATGAACTCTAAATCCTGCACAACATCCACAATATGTTAGAAATATTGTATCCCAAAATTCCAACATGTAACCTATATCAGCTGATGGGTAGTAGATGACTCAAGCTCCTGTCACTAATAATATACATGTCAGAAAATTAGGTTGGCATTTACTATTTGTGTCCAGGGTTTATATACAATGCCTAAATTGTGCTCACTTTGGACTAATCCAGTGTGAAAGATACTGATAATTGAACAACCCAGTTCAGTCACCAGCAGAAACACAATACAATGCTGAGCGAAATGCAACGTAATTTTTACTTGTCAAAGGCATCAAACACTGAGGGCGCACTTTTAACCGTCCGCCCCCCCCGCGCCCCCCCACCCCCACCCCCACCCCACACAACCGATGAAAATAGAAGCAGCATCCTGCCCTCCGGCAGCCGATATTTTAACACCCAGGTTTCGGGAGGTGTGTGAGGCCTTTGATGGAGGCAGGCGACAACTTCATTAAAATACAAAAGTCAGGGTCTGATGATATAATTCAAACCCCGGCGGCATTTTAGCATGCAGTCGTTCCGCATCCAGAGCTGGCCTTGCCAGGAACACCAAGCGCTAAGGAGCAGCAGGCTCAGAAGAGGGCCGATAAGGTAAGTCCGTTTTCATTTTGAAAGGTTTCCTTTCGGGCCAGGAGGAGCAGGAGTGCTCCATCGGGCCCCACAAGTAAACTTTTGGCCTCTCATGCCCCGGACTTCCCCCCCCCCCCCCCCCCCCCCCACCAACCAACCAACCACAATCGTATTCCTCCACCGATCGCATTCTGCCCCCTCCCCGACACAGTCAGCTGTCCCCCAGAACCTTGGTTGCGGCCTGCTGTCACGCTAGCCCCACACCCACCTGCCGGCCCCCCACGTCATTCCCTCCGGATTTGGGAGGGAGTTGCTCCTTCAGTATGATAATGAGGGAGTTAAAATAGCTCAGGTCTCATGCCGGCAAGTTGGCCCTATGCTTGCCTCTCGGCCCAGGTTAAAATCGGAACTTGAGTTTCACACACAGATGCATTATTAACACTTTTTTATTTAATAACATCAGCGAGAACATGATTAATACCATAACAAGGTTAAGTATTGGTGATTACAGTAAAGGTAAGTTCAATCTGAAACATCACAAACACAATTGGTTAGTAACTCTGTAACAGACATAGATTTGATATCCAAGATTATAGTATGATCTTAGCGAGTTTAAGTTCACTATATATTCAGCATATCAGTGACAGGCCTGTTGCTTGGTGATGTCACATAAAATCTCTCCTCGAGTAGCATGCCAGCTGTGGTGTTCGACAGTGCTGCTTTCCCCAGTGATGCTTTAGGATCACCTATGGTATGTGTCCGTGGTGAGTTGTCACCCTCATTTTTCTTCAGCATCTTCTTTCTTCCCAGTTTAGCTAATCTTGCACACAAACTTTTCTCAGTAGTTTGCACTTTCTATAAGTGCTTAGAAACTTAGAGGGAGAAATTCTCCTCGAGCCCCGTTTGGGGCGCTAAAGCTGGAAAAGTTAGCGCCAGGCGCTAACCTCTTCCAGCCTCTCTGAAATTCCCATTTTTTGCTCCAAGAGGGAAGTGGAGTGCTAAATCAAACTAAATCAAGCGCTCCATTTCCCTCTTGGAGCGCAAGAGGAGGGGAAGTTCTTGACCCGGGGCGATGTGCTCAGCAGCGCCATGAGTGGCCAAGCCTGGTGCTGCTGCGTTGCAGGGCTCTTCCCTGAATGAAAAGGAAGGGCCCCACGCTGTGAACTCTGCGGTTTATTTTAAATTTACCTGGACCACCTGAGCGGGAGTACCTCGCGATCAGCCAGGCACTCGAGCAGAGTGCCAGGGCTGACCGATCACGGCACGGACCCTTTAACATCCGCCCCACTAGTGGCCGGCCGCCCTGCTCGTGTCCCCTGCAGCAGTCTCTGCCATCACCCGGCGCTGCTGCAGGGGCGAAGGGGAATTTTTGTGCCAGGGCACTACCAGGGCGATGCGCCCGGAGATGATGTCACAATCTCCGGGCGCATGAGATCGGGGCGCAACCCGGTAGCGCCGCCGCTAACCTCCCTCGGAATTTGCTGAGAGGTGCGGACAGTGCCGCACCCGGGCGAAAAGGCCTTTGCGCCCCATTAGTGCCCCCCATGGGAGGCGCAAAGGAAGGGAATTTCTCCCCCTTATATTGTTGAATTATGACTGGAACATACATTACATTCTCTACTGCGTAACTTAGGTTTTCTAACTTTACATTCTTAAACTCTCTCTCAACTTTTGAAGACCACCTTGTACCTTCCAACCTTCTTTGCAAGCCCTCAACAATTTCCCAACACTGCCCTGTAAACCTTTGCAGTTTCGGTAAGCGTTGTTTGATGCTAGAATTCTTAAACCATCATTAAGAAAATTCCACTTTGGGTAGTCTAACCAACTAGAGGCCAATTCGGAAGCATAGACCTCTTTCTAACAATCATAACGTAAAGCGACATGGCTTAATAACTGTGGTAACTTAACAAGATAGCATCTTAAACTGGTAAGAGTGAGAAGGTTGGATACACATGGCTCTCAGTCATATGACTCTATCTAATCCAATGCCCAAGGCTACTTGATGAAAGAAGGAAAGTTCTTCCATGTTTAGTTGACACAGTCTGTTCATACACGTAGTGAACTGCCATTTATACTGAAGACTGAAATCATGAAAGGGATTTTACCCCTTTGGTTGTGCTACAGTTCTCTTACAACTAAGGCTGAGGTAAACAATTCACTATCCTATAGATATTGTTAATTGGCACCCATTCTTAATTTTCCAATGTTGGTACTGAAGTGGTGTTAAGGAAACGATCCTGCTTTTCACATTGTTACGGACGCAAAGGCCCCAATCTTAACTCAGAGACATGTTGGGAGCAGGAAGGTCTGATATGGCATGGGAAACCCGGAAGAAAGTACAGCGCGTCTGTCAGTGGCTTTATAACTCAGCCAGATCATTAGCATTTTACTTCCGGGTTTGGCGTCCAATGCACGGCAGATGGCGTGATGAGGACCCGCATGACGTGATCTCAACTCCAGTGATTAAAGGCAAATCCGATGATCGAATCTGGAGGAGTTGAAGTTGGATACAAGAGAAGACAGGGTGTGACAATGGATTCCAGATGGGCAAAGGCTGCACCACGATTCAATGACTCCTCGCTTGATCTACTGCTGGGTTTGTGAGGAGCCGGAGAGAGATACTCTGCCCCAGCAATAGGAGGAAAAACTTGCTGCTGACACCAAGAAGGCATGGCAGTAGATGGCTGAGGAGGTCAACAGCAGGAACATAGTGCCACATTCATGGATTCAGTGCAGGAAGCACTTTAATGACCTAATCATGTCAGGAAAGGTGAGTACAGTTGCACATTCACCTACATCCTGCTGTGCACATTACTCCACCCCCTCACTCTGCCTTCCCAAGCCTACTCCATCACATCACTCCTCACACCCAATTACTTTGCACACGCACCCACTCACCCTTCTCTCTCTCTGCACTTCCTCAAATCCCCACCTATCCATCCACCACTCCCACTCCCACTCACCCTCAACCTTATACAATTTCATGGCTCTCAATGACAGTCACCCTCACCAAATGCACTGCATCCATCAGGTGAACACATGCCATTACACTCATGCATAGGTCTGTTCTTTCCCTTGTTGCAAGGGAAGAGAGCCCAGAACACGAGGGAGGGAACCAGAGCTGGGCCTCCACAGATTTCGCAGCTCACAAATGTAGAGGAGAAAGTGCTGGAGATCAGTGGAGTTTCGGTGTTCCTGGCTGTCGGAGATAGGGCCCCCTCAGCTACCTGGTAACGCAATTAAATATCTGCGACCCACACGTTATATGGCACTCAGTCATGTTGACTTGTTTGATAAGTTGCAACATTCTTACCTTGCCAGTATTAATTCATGTCTTTTATCTGCGACAAGGCCTTCACTTGTACAGCAACAGTTGGTGGATGTCACAGACGACAATTCCTCAGAGGAGCTGATTCTTCTGAGGGTGCACCATTACAGGTGTCACGCATACCATGCACCAGCTCAGATACTCGCACTTCGGTGGGACCAGTTAGACAAATAGTTGGGTTTTCAGCTGGTGACTCACATCACAAGTGAGCAAGAGCAGATGGTGGTGGCAGGGACAGCAGTGGAGAGTCCGCATCTGGGGGTGCAGCCCTCTCCAAGCTCTGCTCAGCTGGACACAGGTGCTGTACCCCGGGGGTTGTCGATGAAAAGGAGAATCATTGAGCAGCAGCAGAGAATGTGCGATGCACTGACAGGCCTTCCAAGCACACTGTCCATGATTGCAGAGAGAATGGAGGAGTCCACCTCAAGCATGAGTGGGTTGATGTTGCAGGGCATTGCGATGATGTCTCTTAGAGAGAGTGGCCAGCTCTGTGGAACATCAAATGCTGCAACCAAATGAGTCCATGCATGCCTTGACCACGGCCATACTGACTCTGGATGACAACATGTCTGACAACTTAAATAGTATGACAGATACCTTGGCCTTACATTGCCGCACTGATCTGCACCAAAGTGCTCTCCACCAGAGTGGTAGCAGTGAAATGTGGCTGGGCCATGAGAGGGATGATGGCGAAAGGGGACATGGAACTCCACTCAAAGCACTTCCACTTCTCACCTGTTGCCCACCCTCCCCGCACAATCAGTACCCGACACACTGCCTCATCTCCCGATGGCCGAGTCTGCCCCTGGACAGTTGCAGCTGGAGCAGTCTTTGGTGGGGCCTTCACGGGGTCCAAAACCCAGAGGTCGTAAGCAAGAGCATCTCAGCAGTCAGAGGAAAGATCTGAGCAGCCTGTCTCTACCTCTTCTGAAGCCACAGGGGTTGCACCACATAGGAGCGGAAGGAAAAGGAAGAGGAAAGTTTTGTAGTTGCACAAGTGTATGCACATGGGTGTATGAGAAAATGTAATGTTGTTACATTTCTGTTGTTTAATTAAAGCACATACATTTTATTGTTTTGCACCACTTTCCTATCTTGCCCAATCTTGGTTGCTGGGTGGCAAGTCACCTTTTAACTTGCTTGATGATAAATGGGAAGACATGAGTTGTTGTATTTTGCCCCACATGGCCTTTGGAAAGCCTGCCAACAATTATCAGTCATGATGCGGAGATGCCGGTGTTGGACTGGGGTGGACAAAATTGAGAGGTCGCACAACACCAGGTTATAGTCCAACAGTTTTATTTTAAATCACAAGCTTTCGGAGTTACAACTCCTTCGTCAGGTGAAGTGAGGAGATACAGAATCGTCAAAGCATATATAGATACAGAACAATGCATGTGTAACTTACAATTGCAGACAACTAAATTCAATCATCCTGACTGTTTATCTGCCGAGGTGTGATAAAGTTAATCAGGTCAGCCAGGAAGGTACCACATCAAAGACATAGCAAGATACAACTGAGACAATGAGGTGGAGTCGCATGGGGTCTAACGTGTCAAAAGCTGCCGTCTGTATGTAAAACGATTAACTTTAAAAAAAAAAAAAATACTTTTTTACTGGGAATCACATCTGTGGACAAGCCAACGATGATTCGAGTCCGGATCACGTCATGTATCGTGACATAAACCCAAGATCCCGATTGAGACCGTCTTCATGAGTGCGGAACTTGGCTATCAGTTTCTCCTCGATGATTTTGCGTTGTCGTGTTTTCCTAAGGCCGCCTTGGAGAACGCTTACCCGCAGATCCGAGGCTGAATGTCCTTGACTGCTGAAGTGTTCCCCGACTGGGAGGTAACAATCCTGCCTGGCGATTGTTGCGCGGTGCTCGTTCATACGTTGTCTCAGTGTCTGCATGGTCTCGCCGATGTACCATGCCGCGGTGCATTCTTTCCTGCAACGTATGAGGTAGACAACGTTGGCCGAGTCACATGAGTATGTACCATGTACCTGGTGGGTAGTGTCCTCACGTGTGATGATGGTATCTGTATTGATGATCTGGCAAGTCTTGCAGAGTTTGCCGTGGCAGGGTTGTGTGGTGTCGTGGTCGCTGTTATCCTGAAAGCTGGGTAATTTGCTGCGAACGATGGTACTTCTGAGGTTAGGCGGCTGTTTGAAGGCAAGTAGTGGAGGCGTGGGGATGGCCTTAGCGAGGTGTTTGTCGTCATCGATGACATGTTGAAGGCTGCGAAGAACATGGCGTAGTTTCTCCGCTCCGGGGAAGTACTGGACGACGTAGGGTACCCTGTTGGTTGTGTCCCGTGTTTGCCTTCTGAGGAGCTCTATGCGATTTTTCGCTGTGGCCCGTCGGAACTGTCGATTGATGAGTCGAGCGTCATATCCCGTTCTTACGTTCTTATGCATCACTTCACACTTCTCTGTATTAAATTCCATCTGCCACTTTTCTGCCCATTCTGCTAGCCTTTCTATGTCCTGTTGCAGTCGATTGGTATCATCATCACTGTTTGCCACAGCCCCAAGTTTGGTGTCATTGGCAAATTTAGAAATTCTACTCTGTATTCCAATATCCAGGTCATTCCAATATCCAGGTCATTTATATAAGTAGTGGCCCCAGCACTGACCCTTGGGGAGCACCACTGTCGATACCATCCTCCAGTCTGAAAAACAGCCATTTACCACAACTCGCTGTTTTCTGTCCTTAAGCCAATTCCTTACCCAAGCTGCCACTGACCCACCTATTCCATGAGCCTCAATTTTGTTAGCCAGCCTTCTCTGTGGTACTTTGTCTAACGCCTTCCTAAAATCCATATAGACAACATCCATTGTATTCCCTTCATCGATCCTCCCTGTTACTTCATCAAAAAATTCAATTAGATTAGTCAAAGATGATCTGCCTTTTACAAATCCATGTTGGCTCTCCTTAATTAGCTTAAACCTCTCCAAGTGCCCATTAATTTTTTCCTTGATTATTGTTTCTAAAACTTTACCCACCACTGATGTTAAACTGACCAGCCTGTAGTTACTAGGATTGTCCTTACACCCTGTCTTGAACAATGGTGTTACATTTGCCACTTTCCAATCCTCAGGCACCTCCCCCTCATCTGGGGCAGATTGGAAAGTTATGGCAAGCCCATCCACTGTCTCCTCCCCCTCATTCCCTTGTCCACTCTGAGCATACCCAGCCTTTCTAGTACATCCTGTCAATCAATTTTCACCCCTTTCATTGTTTCTACTTTTTCCACTTCTACCGATATTTTGTCAGCATCCACCTCCTTAGTAAACACCGATACAAAGTACTCATTGAATATTCTAGCCTTGCCCTGCGCCTCTAAGCATATAACACCTTCTTTGTCACTAATAGGCCACACTCTTACTACCTGCTTACTGTTTACATGCTGTTAGAAGATTTTTGGGTTCCCGTTTATGTTAACCGCCATTCTACTCCCATATTCTCTCTTTGCCAATCTTCTTTTCAACTTCACTTCCCCTCTCAACTTATTGTATTTGGTCTGGTTCTCCCTTGAAGAATTCACCTGACATGCGTCATACACCCTGGGCTGGATTTTCTCAATGGGGAGCTTTTGGAGGCGGGACTCCCACTTGTCGGGTTTTAGTCCCGCCTCCATTGACTTTTGACCAACCGACGCTACTTTCCCTTGATTGACCTTGTTAAGCCCGCCAATTAAGGGAAAGCCGGTTACAGGTGACGTCAGTGAGTGACAGTCCATCTGTCAAGAGCTTTTGACAGATGAAATGTCAGAGTTTGACGGCTCTGTGAAGCTGTCAAACACTGATAATCTGTCTTCTAAGTTGAGCCCTTCCAGTCAGGCTCACTTAGAGATCTCTCCTGAGCAGAAAGCAGAAGGCTGCAGCTTTTGACAGTTCAGTGGCCATTCTGCTTTCTGTGCCGGTGAGATGAGGGACTCCCAAGACCTGAAGTGATGAAGCCTGCAGGAAGAAGTAAAGGTAAGTAAATGTTATTAAAACATTTTACACTCACCTCACACACTCACCTCTCCACACTTGCACTCATCACTCACCTGCACACCGGACATCTCGACCACTCCGACTCCCGCAGACCGACGGCCCACCTCGCTGACCCTGCTGTGGTTCGGAGCCGTCGGGAAGCCCACACTTCAGGGCTGAAAATAGGGATTCTCCAAAAAAACTGCCTGTTAACTCCTGGGAAGATGGCACGGAGGCGGGTTGGGGGCAGGATGGGTACCCGTTCCCAGATTCTGCCATTTTCCCAGCAGTCATGCCTCCCCAGGGGTGGCAAAATCGCCCCCCCTCTCTCTTTTTGTTTCATCATCTTCTCTATCTCTCTCGTCATCCAAGGCGCCTTTGCTTTGGTTCCCTTACCCTTCCCTCTTGTTGGGATGTACCTAGCCTGTACTTGGAACATCTCCTCCTTAATGATCACCCATTGTTCCGTTACAGTTTTTCCTGTCAGTCTTTGGTTCCATTTTACCCTGGTTAGATCCTTTCGCATCCCATTGAAGTTAGCCCTATTCCAGTTTAGAAGTTCCACTCTAGATTGTTCCTTGCTCCTCTCCATTGCTAATCTAAATCTTACCAAGTTTTCTCCCACAGACACTTGGTCGACCTGGTCCACCTCATTCCCCAGCACCAGATCCAGCAATGCCTCCTTCCTAGTTGGGTCAAGAACATACTGATCAAGGAAATTCTGCTGGACACATTTCAGAAATTCCTCCCCCTCCTTGCCCTTTACCCTAGCATTATCCCAATCGATATTTGGGTAATTAAAGCCCCCCAATATCACCACACTATAGCTCTTGCATACCTCTGTGATTTCCCTGCAGATTTGCTTCTCTACCTCCCTCTCACTATTTGGAGGCCTATCGAATACCCCCAATAGCGTGATCATAACCTTTTTGCTCCTCAACTCTAGCCAAATGGATTCTGTCCTTGTCCCCTCAAGAACATCCTCCCATTCCAACACTAAAATGTCTTCCTTAATCAGCACTGCCACCCCACCTCCCTTTTTTCCCTCCCTATCTTTTCTGAACACCTTGTATCCTTGAATATTAAGTGCCCAGTCCTCACCGTTTTTAAGCCACGTTTCCGTTATTGCCACATCATATTGCCACATGGCTAATTGTGCTTGTAGCTCACCAACCTTATTCACCACACTTTGTGCATTTACGTACATGCATTCTAAACCCATTTTTGAATTTATCGTAGTCTTCCTTAGTCTGCTCCTATCTAATATGGTACTACTTCCGCCTCTAGTACTGCTTTCTTCTCTAGTACTATCCAACGCACTCAATCTTTTATGCACCTTATTCCTCTTTTCTACTCCTATATGCTGGTGCCCAACCCCCTGCCATGCTAGTTTCAACCCTCCCCAACAGCACTAGCAAACCTCCCCACGAGAATATTGGTCCCGGCTGTGTTGAGGTGTAATCCGTCCGGCTTGTACAGGTCCCACCTTCCTCAGAAACGGTCCCAATGCCTCACGAATCACTAAAGCCTTCCCTCCTGCGCCATCTCTCCAGCCACGCATTCATCTGTTCTATCCTCCTATTCCTGTACTCACTAGCACGTGACACCGGGAGTAATCCGGAGATTACTACCTTTGAGATCCTGCTTTTTAATCTCCCTCCTAGCTCCCAAAACTCTGCCTGCAGGACTTCATCCCTCTTTCTGCCTATGTCGTTGGTACCGATATGGACAACGACCTCTGGCTGTTAACCCTCCCCCCTCAGAGTGTCCTGCAGCCACTCAGTGACATCCTTGACCCTGGCACCCGGGAGGCAACATACCATCCTGGAGTCACATCTGCGGCCGCAGAAACGCCTGTCTGCTCCCCTAACTATCGAATCCCCTACCGCTATTGCTCTTCCACTCTTTTTTTCCTCCCCCCCCCGCCCTGTGCAGCTGAGCCACCCGTGGTGCCGTGGACTTGGCTCTGGCTGCACTCCCCAGAGGAACCATCGCCCCCACCAGTACTCAGAACAGAATACTGGTTGGAGAGCAAGATGCATTCTGGGGACTCCTGCACTACCTGTCTGGTCCTCCTCTTCTCTCTGCCAGTCCCCCATTCCCTCTCTGTCTGCACACTCTTAAGCTCGGGGTGACCACCTCTAGAAACATGCTATCCACGTAATTCTCAGCCTCGCGGATGCACCGCAGTGGCTCCAGCTGCCGCTCAAGCTCTGAAACACGGATCTCGAGCTGTCGTAGCTGGTGACACTTCCTGCACATGTGATTGTCCAGGCTACGTGAAGCGTCCAGGACTTCACACATGGCACAGGATGTGCACTCCATGGGACTGAGCTGCCCTGCCAGACTAAGAACTAATTTAGCAGAAATAAACTTAAAACTTAAAAAAAACCACTCACCAGCTACTCACCAATCAGCTCTTTCCCTTGTGCTGACGTCACTCTTTCAGATTCTGCCTCTGTTGAGTTGCTGCCTCTCTCGCTCTGCTCCCGCTCTGGTCTCGCCCAGGTCTGCTGCCTCCACTTCCTCTCGCGCTCTTTACAGCACCACTGCTCCCGGTCCTCTCGCCGCTGCTCTCACGCTCTTTATAGCACCGCTCCTCTCGCCGGCCTCTCGCTGCTCCTCTTGCACTCTTTACAGCGCCGCTGCTCCCGGTCCTCTCGCTGCTCATGTTTCATTTTTAATGCCAGAACTTCATTGCCACAGACTAGTGAATGATAACATCTGTTAAATATCTTCACAACTGGAACTATTTCCCAGAAAGTAAAAACAATCTCGTGAGTAGGGCACTGCTGGCGCACAAGGCCTCAGTTTTGGTCACTGACTTCATCCAGTATCACTTTCAGTTATGGCTTTTGTTTCCCCAACAATTACCATAACAACTGGACAAATAATTTCCTGGAACCTGTTCCCCCTAAAAATTGCAAGTGCCCTGCTTTGAAATGACAGCTTACTTTCCTCCTCCTCACAGAATTGCTTGGAATCAGCCAGGTTCCAGCCGCACAACAGATCTACAGCCCCAATTGCCACAGCAACTTAGAAACAGATCTGTTGACTTTCTCACCGAGACTATATCGCAGACACAGGGCATCTGTCCTTAATGGTGAAGAGTCACTCACAGTTATATGAAAAAGAACAGATCAGCAAATTGAAGTCAGTTGAATTTGTTAAAGATTTCACAAGGAAATTGTTGCCTGACTTAACACATTTTTAGAATCCTATGCAATAGCAAAATACTGCGGATGCTGGAAATCTGAAATAACAACAGAAAATGCTGGAAATACTCAGCAGGCCAGGCAGCATCCGTGGAGAGAGAAACAGAGTTAACGTTTCAGGTCTGGGACCCTTCATCAGAACTGGAAAAAGCTGGAGATGTAACAGATATTAAGCAGGTGCAGAGACAGGGCGGTTTAGGAGGGGAGGAAGGAATTGAAAGAATATTCTGTGCTTATGTAAGAGGCAGGAAAGATAAAATGTTGCAAATGGGAATGGCAAAATGGGGGCAGGGATTATTGTCTGAAATTGTTGAACTCGATGTTGAGTCCGGAAGGCTGTGAAGTGCCTAATCGAAAGATGAAGTGCTGTTCCTCGAGCTTACGTTGAGCTTCATTGGAACAATGTAATAGAATTAACCCTACCTTCCTCTCTGCACAGATGCTGCCTGACCTGCTGAGTGTTTCCAGCACTTTTTGTTTTTATACCACCTTTGTCGTGTTTGTCTCTGTCTCAATTGTTCTCATCAGTCTATAGTAGTGTTCATCTCTGTATCTGTGGGTTTTACCAGTCGGTAGTGGTGTATGACTTTCTAAGTCTCATCGGTCTGTGCTGGTGTCTAATTGTCTGTATGGCTTTGACCAGTCTGTCATAGTGTCTAACTGTCTCTATGGGGTTTTGCCAGGCTTCTGTGACACTTGTCTGTTTCTGTGGGTATTATCGGTCTGTTGTGGTGTTTGCATCGACAGATCTCTCTATTCTGTCGTGGTTTATCTGTACAGGTTTTACCAATCTGCAGGGATGTCTATATTTCAAATGGTCTCACCAGACTGTAATGGTCTGTCTCTGTTTGTACAAGTTCTACCAGTCTGCAGGGATGGCTGTCTGATCTCTGTGTCTCCCCGGTCTGACTCTCTGTACAAGTTTTTCCAGTTTGTAGTATTGCATGTCTGTGTCTGTACTGGTGCCATCTGTATGGAGTAGTGTCTGCCCGTGTCTTTATGCAGTGATGCCTCTAAGGTTTTTGCCAGTCTCTGGTAGTGTTGGTCATATAGGACTTGGGCATAGGAAGCACAACATCAACATTTACTGATGGCCACAAAAGTAGAGGGATTGGCAACAGTGCTCTGTGAAAAATACCTTTGAGGGTTGTGTTTTCTACTCCAGCGTGGAGATTTTCACCTCTTGCTGTGTGACTAAAACACTGTCAGTACCTAAGTTGCAGAGCCAGCTGACAACTTATGTGGTTTGTCTAAGTTTTGATGTGACTCAGGAACAGAGGGAGACAGAGACAGAAAATTGCCTTTTTCTTATTTCTTTTTATTGACCTTTATTGACTATACAAACCACAAATTAATATTTCTTGCCTAGGTTCTCTCTTTCATCATATAAAGCACGCGCCCTGTTATTTCAATGTTCTTTGCCTGGGTCCATCCACTCAAAGAGCCCTTGTAATCTTCTTATCTGCATCCAGGGTAACCTGTTGGCTTTTCACACCTGCAAACCGCATGCTTTTTCTGCTTTTTTCCCTCCATTTTTGCCTAAGTTGTTTGCATCTCACGAAATGCAGTTTTCTTGGCTTTTCCGTGACCTAAATAATTCTTCCTATAGACCCCTCCCACCCTCAACTTCTGCTTTCTCCGCTGCCCCTTGTACATCTGATATGTGGTCAGGTCATTCTTCACTTTTCCACTCCGTACATTAACTCCAAAAGCTACTTTCTTTACCGTGAGTGATGCATTAGTTTGCATTTTGTTAACAGTAGTAAATAGCTATATAATTCCAATGGTTTCAACAAGCAATTCATCAATAGACAACACCCAACAAAAGAGCATAGGTTAGCAGAGCAGATCAGCCTCATCAGTCTGTACTGCTCTGTATGTCTCTGGGTTTTGTGTAGTGGCATTTGTCTGCCTCCAGGGATCACCGCATTTCACTGTGAGTCTGTCTGCCCCTATGGGTTTTACCCAGTCTGAGGTGGTGCCTGTACAGATCACACCAGTCTGTAGTGATGTCTCTCTGCCTCTACAGGTCTCACCAGTCTGTAGTAGCCTCAGTCTCATGTGCCCACAAATCTTACCCATCTATTGTGGTATTTGGCTATGTATATATGGGTCTCAACAATCTGTAGTGGGGGCTATGTCTTTACACATCCGAGCAATAACACAATTGTTTTTTATAGTTTGCAAGTCACTTGGAACTATTTTTTTTTAATTTGTTCTCGTGATGTGAACAATGCTGGCAAAAGCCACATTTATTGCCCATCCCTAGATGCCCTGAGAAACTGGTAATGGGCCGCCGCCTTGAACCGCTTGAGCCCTTGTGGTGATGGTGGTCCCACAGCGCTGTTAGGTAGGAGATTAGAGGATATTGACCCAGCAACAATGAAGGAACAGCAAAATATGTCTAAGTCAGGACGGTGTACTTCTTGTAGGGGAACTTGGAGGTGATGCTGTTCCCATGATATTTTTGATTGTAGAGATCACAGGGGAGTGCAATGCTGTCAAAGTAACATTGATGAGTTGCTGCAATGTATCCTATAGACCGTACATACTGCCGCCATAGTGCGCCAGTGGTAGAGGAGGTTAATATTGAGTTCAATGGCTGGGACACTGATCGAAGGAACTACTTTGTCCTGGTGTTGACATAATAGGTTGAGTTTAGCTTCCGGTCAGTGATGATTCCACAATATTGATGGTGGGGGACTCGGAAATGGTGGTTCCATTGAAAGTCAGCAGTAGATATCTAGCATTTTTCTTGTTCGGGATAGTAAGTACATGGCACTTATATGGCATGAATCTTACCTGCCACTTGTCAAACCAAACATGGCTGTTATCTTGATCCAGTCCTGCTGTTGGCTGACATGCTTCATTATCAGAGGAGTTGTGAATGAGCTGACCACTATGGAATCATCAGCAAATAGCCTTACTTCTGACCTTATGATGGAAGGAAGATCATTGATGAAGCAGCTTTAGATGGTTGGACTGAGGACGCTTTCCTGAAGAACTCCTGCAGCATTGTCCTGGGGCTGTGATGACTGTTCTCCAACAACCAAAACCATCTTCCTTTGTGAGAAGTCGCACAACACCAGGTTATAGTCCAACAGTTTTATTTGAAATCACAAGCTTTCGGAGCGGCTGCTCCTTCATCAGGTGAAGTGTGTGTGACGAAGGAGCAGCCGCTCCGAAAGCTTGTGATTTCAAATAAAACTGTTGGACTATAACCTAGTGTTGTGCGACTTCTCACTTTTGTCCACCCCAGTCCAACACCGGCATCTCCGCATCTTCCTTTGTGTCAGGTACGACGCCAGCCACTGAATGGTTTTCCACTTGACCCCCACTGACTTCCACTTTGCTAGGACCTGCCTTGATGTCAAGGGCAGCTACTCTCACCTCTCCTCTGGCACTGAGTTCTTGCTTCCATGTCAGGATCAAGGTTGTGATGATGTCTGGAGCCAAGAGGTTCTGGCAGAACCAGAACTGAACTTCAGTGAGCAGGTTATTGGTGAGTAGGTGGCACTATTGAGGACGACTTCTATCACTTTACTGATGATTGGGCGATAATTGGATATTTGATTGATCCTATTTTTTTTGTGGATAGGACACATCTGAGCGCTCTTCCACATTGTTGATTTGGTCCCAGTATCATAACTATTGGAACAGCTTGGCTAGGGGAGCAGCTAACTCTGGTGCACAGATCTTCAGCACTGCAAGTTGGATGTTGTCTGGGGTCCATCGCCTTTGCTTTGTACAAGGCAGTCAGCTGCTTCTTAATGTTACGTGGAATAAATCAAATTGGCAGGACATTGCATCTATGATGGTGGGAACCTCTGGCGGAGGCTGTGTAGGATCATTCACTCAGCTCTATTGGTTGAAAACACTTTACATAGAATAACATAGAAATTACAACACAGAAACAGGCCATTTGGACAAACCAGTCCTATCAATATTTGTCCTCCACACAAACAGTAGCCCTGCCTTGGTCCCATAATTCTATTTTCCTTCAACCACGTATCTAGACTATTGTTGTATGTTAAAAATGAGAAGTCGCACAACACCAGGTTATAGTCCAACAGTTTTATTTGAAATCACAAGCTTTCGGAGCTGCTGCTCCTTCGTCAGGCGAAGTAAAGAAATACAGAATCGACAAAGCATATATAGATAGAGAACAATGCATGTGTAACTTACAATGGCAGACGACTATATTTAAATCATCCTGACTGTTTATCTGCCGAGGTGTGACAAAAGGCAATCAGGTCAGCCAGGAAGGTACCACATCAAAGACATAGCAAGATACAACTGAGACAATGAGGTGGAGTTACAGGGGGTCTAACGTGTCAAAAGCTGGAACACTACAGACAGCTACCCGCAGACCCGACCAAAGAACGTTGTATGTTGACATGGCGGGGCGTGGAATTTTAAACCACCCCTCCCTGATAAGAACAGGGCGGACATGCAGTTAAAATAGGCTGGGAGTACTTGTATCCCTGTTCCTGCTCGATTACCACCTGCCACTGTTCTACCTGCACACTTTTTCTAGGTGGCTGAAACACCCAGCAGAATTCATGCAAATCAGAGTCTTATGATGTCATTAGGATGCGACAAATTCTTAACATCAAATACTGGAAGTCCCGCCCAGCGCTGAACCTGCTAAGTAAAACCTTGAGGGATTGGCAGTATTTAAAGGGGCATTCTGGTGCAGGCACTTAGATCATAGGGATCTATATATTATTGTGCTTTTTGGACGTTCAAGGGGTATTTGAGCTTGGAGATTGCTTCTTTCTGATTTTTATGTTTTGAATAAGTACTCACAGCTTATCATGGCTGGCATTCTTGCTTCATTGTTTTGGATGGCAGAAGAAGTGGAGCAGCAACAGCAGCAGGCTGAACAGCCAAGAGGAGCAGCAGATGGGCCTGTTCGAAGACAACAGCACTGCACTATCGGAGGTGCCGTCTTTCCGAATAGATGTTAAACCGAGGCCCTGTCTGCTCTCTCAGGTGGACGGAAAAGATCCCATGGCACTATTTTGAAGAAGAGCAAGGGAGTTATCCCCGGTGTCCTGGCCAATATTTATCCTTCAATCAACATGTCTAAAACAGATTATCTGGCCATTATCACATTGCTGTTTGTGGGAGCTTGCTGTGTGCATATTGGTTTCCACGTTTCCTACATTACAACAGTGATTACACTTTAAAAAGTACTTTATTGGATGTAAAGCGCTTTGGGACGTCCGGTGAAAGGTGCTACAGAAATGCAAGTCTTAGTTTTTTATTTATGCCCCAGAAAAGGTCTCCTGCATCATTGTAGTGTGCTGTGTGTTGCACAACATAGGAATCCAGTGAGGACTGCATTTGGAGAAGGCAGAACAACAGCAAGTGTCATCATTTGACAAGGAAAATTTGGGTGAAGACGAGGAAGAAGCAGAAGAACGAGGGCCAGCGCAATGCCTTGTAGCTAGAGATGTCAGGGATCAGTTGATAGCACACGCTTCCAATGACTTGCTCATTCCCCTCTCATGAAAAGTTACACAAAGCCCCTCTGCATTAACAGTCCTTGTTACCTCTGTCAACACTCTCCTAATCTTGCATTAAAGAACATTGAAAGCATTCGCCCAACCTTTATATGATTGGCATACTGATAATGTAGGTGCAGAAGCTGCAATGAAAAGGCACTGTAGATCAGTGTGCAAAATGTGATAAAGGTGATTCATTTAATGCCAAACACAATAATTGTTTTGAATTAATTTCTCACCTTAGTGTAAACCCATAGTGCTTTTCTTAAAAGACGGTTTCCTAACTCGGTTACTCCTACGAGGTGCTTCCCCCTAGCTTCAGCAAAGCTGGTGGAAGTTTGGGACCCTTGAGATACTTGTGGCGTTTAACCTCTGGGAGCTTAAGCCTGAGAGGGCCTGACTGCAGACTGTGGCACTTTGGCTGCTGCTGGGCTTTCTGGTACCCTGGCAGATATTGGTTGAGAAGGTGGCAAGGGAGAAGGTGTGCTGATGTCCTGAGATAGGGCAACATATGCCGGTTCTGTTGCGCTGCCATCACTCCCATGGGGCTACAGCTCATAACTCCCACTGATATGTGGGTCAACAGACTGTAGGAGATAAGTGACACCTTGAAAGACCCTATCTATGTGGCCCACCAGTCTCTCCAAGGTGGAGCACTCGTTGGAGCCCAGAGTCTGGATGGAAGCTGTTTGAGCGTCTATCAAAGCTGCAAAGGCTGGTAACACAGACTCCTAGTGTGAGGGCCTGGCTACAGCAACCTTCAGGTGGCCACACTCTCCAAGGTGGACCATATAGTGCTGATACTAATAATTAACAGCTATGAGACAGAGCTTCTAATTTCTAACACCTATGAGACAGAGGAAGAGAGAAAGACACAAATCGAGAGAAAGACAGATAAGCAGTTATTTATATCAGAGATAGAGGGCTTTATCTCTGATGTTGATCTCTCCATTCTTCACAGCCTCTCATCAAATCATAGTGTGCATGATAGCCACTACATTTTGGCCTCTGATACACACTCAACTAATGCTGCACTGTATTCACATAGGGCTAGAAATTGGGTACCTTAGTGCCTCCCGTTAGTGCCTCCGGGGGGCACTAACAGGGCGCAAATTACTTTTCACCCGGGCACGGCGCCGTTAACGACTCCCGCTAAATTCAGTGGGAGTTTAGTGGCGGCTGTAACCGGTGGCGTCCCGTTCCTCTGCGCCGGGCAATGACAGCGGGAATAGGAGCAAGGGGCGGGAACAGAACAGCAGGAGGCTCGCGGAGTGCTAAGTAAAGGGGAGGTGGCAGCCGGGGGAAAAGAAATCGGCCGACTTACTTGTTGCGGCCTGTTGCATCTTTGAACACGGGGTCTGTGCCGCAATCTGGCAGCCTGGCACTCTTGTGTGCCGGGCTGCTGGCATGGCACCCCGCTCCCCGGTGATCCAGCTAGGGCCCCGCAGAGTTGTGGGCTTGGGCCCTCCCGTTTAATGAGAAGAGCCCTTCCATGTGGCAGCGCTACGTGGCCCAGTGCGTAGCGCTGCAGAACGCACCGCCCCGATATTCGGGGTTAGCGCTCTAAGAAGGAAGTGGAGCGCTTGAATTAGCACTCCACCTCCCTCTTGGGGCGCTAAAACTGAATTTCACGGCCGGGTGTTAAAGTTAGCACCCAGGTGATGTTAGCACTCCAAAATGGTCAATACCGAATTTTTCCCCTTAAGTGCTTATATACAGGTGGCTCTGTATGTAAGCTGATGCCTGGTATTGATAGTTGTGTTTGTGATTTCTGCTGCAGTTGTGCTCTTTGGCCTGGATGGACCAGATTCTCTGGTGACAGAAAAACATTGAATGATTGTAGAATATCAGACAGGTACCTTGCCATATGTGTAGATACTGTACATAAATCAGGTGGATTATGGGAATGTTTTCCAAATATGACTAATGTGATCTATTCTGTTTATTACTACTTTGTTTCATAGATTTTTAACACTTTGAATCCTTAACTTGCATGTTTTCTTCTGCTTCCCTATTTCCACCATCTGTTTTCAACCAATTGAATGACCAAGATTTAAAATAAGTAAACTCGGCCACAGCAGTTTGGTCAGTAACTGAAAAGAGAAGTGTTTCAAGTGTAGACTCTTCGTCAAGCCTACACCTGAAACAATAACCTGTCTTTTCCTATATTGTTGGAGCTATTCTATATTTCCAGCATTTTCTGTTTTTAATCTCGGATTTCCAGCATCTGCAGTTTCCTTTCCTCCAGGTTATAGGCAGTCTTCCTATGTGCAATTTTGCCATCAGCATTCAATGTCAAGCATAATGGCTGTAATTTTCCAGGGTTGTAGCGGGCGCAATCAGTGGTGGGTCAGGTGGGAAAGTTGTTATTTTTGACAGCGGGTTCGGGTCGGGAACCCGCTGTCATCTTGCTCCCACGCACCTTTCCCCCCAGGCGCATCTGTCATAAGAACATAAGAACATAAGAAATAGGAGCAGGAGTAGGCCAATCGGCCCCTCGAGCCTGCTCCGCCATTCAATAAGATCATGGCTGATCTGATCCTAACCGCCAATCTACTATCTATCACAGAACCATCTCCTGCATCTAACAGAATTGCACACACGAAATAGGAGCAGAATCAGGCTACACGGTCCCTGGGCCCGCTCCACTACCCACAGGGCCATGACCGATCCGAACCTAGACTCATGTCCAAATTCCTGCCCGCTCCCCGTAACCCTTAATGCCCTTTACTTCTAGGAAACTGTCTATTTCTGTTTTAAATTTATTTAATGATGTAGCTTCTACAGCTTTTTGTGGCAGCATATTCCATGGACCTACCACCCTCTGAGTGAAGTAGTTCCTCCTCATCTCAGTCTTGAAAGAGCAGCCCCTTATTCTAAGACTATGTCCCCTAGTTCTAGTCTCACCCGTCATCGGGAACATCCTCCCCGCATCCACCCGATCCAACCCCTTCACAATCTTATATGTTTCAATAAGATCGCCTCTCATTCTTCTGAACTCCAATGAGTAGAGTCCCAATCTACCCAACCTCTCCTCATATGACCACCCCCTCATCCCCGGGATTAACCGAGTGAACCTTTTTTGCACTGCCTCGAGAGCAAGGATGTCTTTCCTTAAGTAAGGACACCAAAACTGTATGCAGTATTCCAGGTGCGGTCTCACCAATACCTTGTACAACTGAAGCAATACCTCCCTATTTTTATATTCTATCCCCCTAGCAATGAAAGCCAACATTCCATTTGCCTTCTTAATCACTTGCTGCACCTGCATACTAACCTTTTGAGTTTCGTGCACCAGGACCCCCAGATCCCTTTGCACTTCAGTACTCTCCAGTTTCTTGCCATTAAGATAATAAATTGCTCTAGGATTTTTCCTGCCAAAGTGCATCACCTCACACTTTCCAGTGTTGTATTCCATCTGCCAAATCTCTGCCCACTTACTTAGCCTGTCTATGTCCCCTTGCAGGTTTTTTATGTCCTCCTCACTCACTACTTTCCCTCCCATCTTTGTATCATCTGCAAATTTTGATATGTTACACTTGGTCCCTTCCTCCAAATCGTTAATATAGATTGTAAAGAGTTGGGGACCCAGCACTGACCCCTGTGGAACACCACTAGTTACTGATTGCCAGTCTGAGAATGAACCATTTATCCCAACTCTTTGCATTCTGTTAGATAGCCAATCCTCTATCCATGCCAGAATATTACCCCCAATCCCGTGATTTTTTACCTTAAGCAATAATCTTTTGTGTGGCACCTTGTCAAATGCCTTTTGGAAGTCTAAATACACTACGTCCACTGGTTCCCCTTTATCCACTCTATATGTTACTTCCTCAAAGAACTCCAGCAAATTTGTCAAACATGACTTCCCCTTCGTAAAACCATGCTGACTTTGTCCTATTAAATTATGATTATCCAAATGTCCTGTTACTGTTTCCTTAATAATGGACTCCAAAATTTTACCTACCACAGATGTTAGGCTAACTGGTCTATAGTTACCAGCCTTCTGTCTACTGCCCTTTTTAAATAAGGGTGTTACATTAGCAGTTTTCCAGTCTGCCGGGACCTTAGCGGAATCCAGGGAGTTTTGAAAAATTATTACCAATGCATCTACAATCCCTACCGCCACTTCCTTCAAGACTCTAGGATGTAAGCCATCAGGTCCAGGTGATTTATCCGCCTTGAGTCCCATTATTTTACCGAGTACCACTTCCTTAGTGATTTTGATCGTGTTTAGCTCCTCTCCCCCTATAGCCCCCTGTTTGTCCAGTGTTGGGATATTCTTAGTGTCCTCTACTGTAAAGACTGATACAAAATATTCATTCAGTGTTTTTGCCATCTCCATATTTCCCACCGTTAATTTCCCGGTCTCATCCTCTAAGGGACCAACATTTACTTTAGCCACCCTTTTTCTTTTTATATAACTATAAAAACTCTTACTATCTGTTTTTATATTTTTTGCTAATTTACTTTCATAATCTATCTTCCCTTTCTTAATCAATCTTTTTGTTATTTTTTGCTGTCTTTTAAAGTTTTCCCAATCCTCTGTCCTCCCACTAGATTTCGCTACCTTATATGCCGTTGTTTTTAGTCGAATACTATCCTTAATTTCTTTGCTTAGCCACGGATGACTGTCCTTTCTTTTACACCCTTTTCTTTTCAGTGGAATATATTTTTTTTGGAAGTTGTAAAATAACTCCTTGAATGTACACCACTGATCATGTGTCGTCTTACCCTTTAATCTATTTTCCCAATCCACTCTACTCAATTCCGCTCGCATACCTTCATAGTCTCCTTTATTCAAGCTTAGCACGCTTGTTTGAGATCCAACCTTCTCACCCTCTAATTGAATATGGAATTCAACCATGTTATGGTCACTCATTCCAAGGGGATCCTTTACTAGGACATTTTTAATTAATCCTGTCTCGTTACACAGGACCAGATCTAAGGTTGATTGCCCCCTGGTCGGTTCAGTTACATACTGCTCAAGAAACCCATCCCTAATACACTCAATGAACTCATCCTCAAGGCAGCCCTGCCCCATTTGATTTGTCCAATTAATATGATAGTTAAAATCCCCCATAATTATCGATGTTCCCTTATTACATGCCTCAACTATTTCCTGATTGATACTCCGTCCAACAGAGTTGCAACAGTTCGGAGGCCTATAGACTACGCCCACTAGTGTTTTTTTCCCCCTTATTAGGGCAACACGGTGGCATAGTGGTTAGCACTGGTGTCTCACAGCGCCAGGGACCTGGGTTCGAATCTGACCTCGGGTGACTGTCTGTGTGGAGTTTGCACATTCTCCCCGTGTCTGCGTGGGTTTCCTCCGGGTGCTCCGGTTTCCTCCCACAGTCCAAAAATGTGCGGGTTAGGTTGATTTGGCTATGATAAATTGACCCTTAGAGTTAGGGGGGGATTAAATATGTGGGGATAGGATGGGATATGTTAGGGTGAATTAAATACGTGGGGTTACGGGGGTAGGGTGGGATATGTGTACTGTGGGGATTAAAGCAGGGACAGGGTACTGGATTTGGATGATCAGCCATGATCGTATTGAATGGTGGAGCAGGCTCGACAGGCCGAATGGCCTACTCCTGCTCCTAGATTCTATGTTTCTATGTTATCTCCACCCAAACTGTTTCATTATCATGATGTTTTGACCCAATATCATTACTCTGTATTACAGTGATTCCTTCCTTTATTAACATAGCCACCCCATCTCCCCTTCCTTCCTGATCGTTAAATAACCTGGTATGTTTAATTCCCAGGCATTGTCACCCTGCAGCCATGTTTCTGTAATGGCCACAATATCACAACCATATGTAGTTATTTGTGCCATTAACTCGTCTATTTTGTTACGACAGCGGCGGGCGACCCAAATTGAGATAATTATCAGGTAGTTTACAGGCACTTAAGAGCCTTTTTTCACTTACTTTTTAAATTTCCCTGCATGGCCACGGGAACTACGCTGCTCGGGAACCACGTCTGTCAACCTGAGGCGGGAGTTCAGTGGCCATTGCTCCAGCTGATTACTTGACAGCATGAAATGTACAGTAAAAGCTCCCACCTGACAGATGATCACTTTCCTCAGGCAGAAGCTGTTGCTCAGTCCATTTCCAGCACAGATTCTGCAGGCTGCAGGTTTTTCCAGCAAAGTCTCCAACCAGTGTCACCTCATTTGAAGAACTCTCTCACCATTGACAGAATGCTTCTGTCATCTGTACTTCACCTGCCATCTATTTATCAACATGGATGCCGTGTATCCTGTCTCATCTTGGTCCTCAGAATCAGACCACGATCAGCCCCAACACCAACAGCACCAGGCACACCAGCAGCACCAACAACAACACCACCAATCTTCTCCGCAATCACCTGATGCTGCACAGGACACAGGACATCAGCACCCGAGCACATTGCTGCCCGGGAGGCCAGGTTTAGTTAACTTTATGCTGTACACCCATATGGCTGCCACATGATGCACCAGGTTAGAACATAAGAACATAAGAAATAGGAGCTGAAGTAGGCCATTTGGCCCTTCGAACCTGCTCTGCCATTCAACAAGATCATGGCTGATTTTGTTTTTATTCGTTCATGGGATCTGGGTATCACTGGCGAGGCCAGCATTTATTGCCCATCCCTAGTTGCCCTTGAGAAGGTGGTGGTGAGCTGCCGCCTTGAACCGCTGCAGTCCATGGGGTGAAGGTACTCCCACAGTGCTGTTAGGGAGGGAGTTCCAGGGTTTTGACCCAGCGATGATTAAGGATCGGCGATGTACTCCTAAGTCAGGATGGTGTGTGACTTGGAGGGGAACTTGGAGGTGATGGTGTTCCCATGCTCCTGCTGCCCTTGTCCTTCTACCTCAACTCCACCTTCCACACTATCCCCATATCCCTTAATTCCCTTAGTTCCCAAAAATTTATCGACCTCTGTCTTGAATATACTCAACGACTGAGCATCTGCAGCTCTCTGGGGTAGAGAATTCCAAAGATTCACAACCATCTGAGTGAAGAAATTTCTCCTCATCTCAGCCCTAAATGGCCGACCCCTTATTCTGAATCTGTGACCCCGTGTTCTAGATTCCCCAGCCAGGGGAAACATTTTCTCAGCATTAACCTTGTCAAGCCCCTTAAGAATTTTATATATTTTATAGGTTGGCACCACCCCACACCAACACCATAAAGCATCCCTACAATGACCAAGCCATTCCTTTAACACTCATCACCATTGCGGGGGGTAGTCTCACCATTCACTGCAACTCACTAAGCCACTTGGTGCACACTTCAACCTGTGGGAAGGGAAGAGGACCTCCCTGCGTGCTCTGACTCCCTCCAAAAGCATATGGAGGGAGTCACCGGAGAACCTGGGTGCAGCCCTCTGCCTCTGTGCAGTCATTGTCAGTGTTTGCAGCACTCCAATGCACTGACAGCACTATGTTAGATGAATCTTCAAATCTAATGTGGACATGGTCCCTTTAAAGATCCCGGCTGAAAACGCGTCATGAATGACATCACCAGATCCACTGTATCTAATTAGGCCGGGTAACGCGCTGGGCGGGCTTAATAGGCCCCATTAAGGTAAGTTCATTTTCAACAGCGGGGTCGGGACCCGACATGGTCACCGCCCGCACCGGACCCGCCAAGGTAAAGAAAATTCTGGCCCATGTTCTCTGGTCAATTATTTCCCTTTTTCTCTGTAAACTAGATTCAGTGCTTTCATACAGAGAGGTTGCCTCAAGTGCACCCAGCTCCAGAATAGTTGTAGTACTTATCTATGTGATCCCTCACATTTTTTAAAAATCACACCTCGTTGAAGACATACTTTCACAAATTTGCGGCTCCAGGGCTTTGACTTGTACCCAAAATGAGTTTCTCTATTCCTCTTGCTGGTGATTGTCACTTAATTATAAAGAGCAAGTCACGCATTTTCATAGTTTTAATGCCACCAGTGATAATGAGACAAGTGGGAACAGTCTCACAGAAGGCCACAAAAGATCTTAGCTGTGAAATTATGCTGCGGGATACTCTCCTACGCATGGTTAACACCTTGTATCATGGTGTCCCAAAGCATTTTTTCGCAGCTTTTATAGGTTTTAAAGTTTTAATACAGTTATTCATAGAATTGCATAGAATTTACAACACAGAAACAGGCCATTCGGCCCAACTGCTCTGTGCAGGTGTTTATGCTCCACACGAGCCTCCTCCCACCCTACTTCATCTAACCCTATCTGCATATCCTTCTATTCCTTTCTCCTTCATGTTTTTACCTAGCTTTGCTTTAAATGTATCTATGCAAATCGCTACTCCATATGATAACGAGTTCCACATTCTAACCACTCTCTGAGTAAAGAAGTTTCTCCTGAATTCTTTATTGGATTTATTAGTGACTATGTTATATTTATGGCCCCTAGTTTTGGACTCCCCCCACATCTTAACTCAATAACTAATTTGCTGTTTCATGATGACTATGAAGGTTTTCAAGGAACAATTTCAGTAATTCAAGTCATTTTGAATCCTGTTTAGATTTGCCGAAGGCTCAATGGAATACGCTTCACAAGCTGTAAAAGTGCCAAAGACAGGACGTCAATGTCAGTGACGCTGGAGCAATGTGTGATTCTTCAAGAAGAGCATAGTCTACACCCGGACTATTTTGTCCGAGCACTGGACTGTATGAGGAGGTAGGTGTTTGTCAAGTACGTCCTAAGAGACTTGTATATAGGCTGGCAGGACAATTGTAGAGCTTTACAATAAATTAAACTTGAACAAAATTGGATCAGTTTATACAGAAAAGGGTAGTGAAAGGTATTGCATAGAAGCAGAAAGACGCAGCAAGTTACTGGTGGTACAAATACTTAGAAAACAATAAGGTCTATAAAGGATTGAAATATTTTCTTCAGAATATATTTCTCACATAGTCTGATAATCTGGAAGACTTTTACAGGGAACAGTATTTCATAAACATCCCAGTTCAAAACTTACTCATGGGAAAGGCCAGTCCTACACTATTCACAGAGCTCAGATACTAATTCCTGAAACTAAACCGAAAATCAGTGGAAGATGATTTTTATCACCATATCTTGGGGATGAAATTCATCTTCGGCGGGGTGCAAAATGGGTGGTAGTGGATTGGCTGCCCGTTATACACCCCGTCCATATTTCATTTCTATTGATAAGCATTACCTGCTCCTCTGGGTAAATAGTGTATGATTATTTCTACTGGTTTGTGAATCAGTAACAAGGGCATGAATTTAGCATTAGTTCCACATTATTCCACATTTACCCAGAGGAGCAGGTAATACCATTATGCTTATTAATAGAAATGAAATGTTGACAGGGTGTATAACGGGCAGCCAATCCACTACCACACATTTTGCACCCTGCCGAAGTTGAATTTTATCTACAAGATATGGTGATATATTCCAGTCCAAAAGTCCTCTGAGTAAAGATTCAAGTTCAAAGACAGAATGGTGTATTCTATGTATAGACTCTCCTGATTCCAGTGCTTACACCTAATCCATGCCTTGCTTAGCTACTCAAGCTTTGACCATGTATAATTTAATTAGCACTTAGTCCATAGTTTCTGCAGCCTGGTTTACACTGCAGATCAAAGAACCTGCCTGCATCTTGCAGGCAGTTGAGCTCCAGTCCCCATCTTGAAGTTTGGCAAGGGGAAGACAGCTCTCTCTCTATTACAGTTTTAGGGCTTCACCAGGTATTTCTCTTGTGTTCTGTGCCAAAGACTACTCTTGTAAATTATTCTTCACTGTGTACAAATCAGGTTATGACTTTATATGCACAATATTGTAAGGATCTGAGGAGACTCCATATTGGTTGTGTGATGACTTTATTGATGTGGAATAAGTAAAGTAAATACAATCATTTTAGCAATAGTATGGAGGAATAAGCATAACGGTATTACCTGCTCCTCTGTGTAGAGTTGTAACCCCTGCCCCTTCTCTCTTTCTCCCAGTTTATATCCTGTCTCCTTCCTGCCGTGTTGTTTGCCCACCCAGTTGTCCAGGTGCAGTGGCTCCATTATCACTTGCTTCTTGTATTGCCACTTTACTCCATCGCATGCCAACCCACTTCATTAATATTCAAACTTGCCTGAGGATTGTGTGTAGATCGTAATCTCAACATCTGCCCTTACTTCCCTTTGTCAATAGTCCTCATGCTGTGATCAAATGGTCCTCTTATCAGTACCTCATATTACGGGCCAGATTTTGCTGGAGTGGGGCATCTCGCGGTGTGCCCCGTTAGTTAGACTTACAATTACTCGTTTAGGTTTTTAAAAATTTTGCCCTCAAAGTTGCTGGAAGTAGGAGCTGATAACTGCGCAACGAGGGCAACAGGGCATCTGGGACCTTGGTGAACAATGGGACGAACAGTGAGAACAATCCTTAACCAATGAGATTTAAGGATTGAGAAATAAACAGAGGAAGGACTGAGAATGAGGGTGAATTGGAGTGGGTGAATTCAATGTCAAATCAGGTACAGAAAGAGAATAAAGAGGGAAAGAAAGATTGGATTAAGTGAGGGAGAAAAAATAGATAGAAAGGAAAAAAAATAAAATTTGACATTTTTAAAATCTAAAACAATTGATAACATTGAAGGAACGAAATGGTACTTATAATTGTTCATTTTCTGGGCAAGGGAGGTTGATTAGCATTCATTAACAATTATCACATTGTTAAAATGGTACTTACGCTGTTAATTACTAGACTTGAATTTCTGTGGTGAGTTTAATGGACAATTAATGTATAAAATGCAGAAACTTCATGAGACTCACAGGGAGGTGAAGGGCGAGATGGTATTTTCGCGAAGCTAATGGCGGAGCAGCGCAAATCGGCCAGCAACTTGTGGATAAATCTTAAGTTTGTTTGATAATGCTCCTGTGAAGCACCTTGGGACATTTTAGTATGTTACAGGGGCTATATAAATGCAAGTTGTTGTTGTTGTGGCGAGTCACAATTCATGGTATATTTCTTCCTCGCCACAAGTTGTTGGCTGAATTGTGCATTAATAACGGTGTGCGTTGTTCACACGCTGTTATTTTTTCAGTAAAATCTGGGCCAATATGATAACAGGTTTCAGTTTACTGTTGCATCATGCGAAACCCATTCCAGCATCACCCGAAACTTATTAACCCCATATTTGCTCTAGCTAATACTATCAAAAATGTAGTTCTACCATTTACCCTGCTTCCTTATAATATTCAGTAGCATTGTCCAATGGTAGAACAGAATCCTGTTACTGTAACTAGCTCACTGAATTGACATGAGACCTTCCATGTTCTCCTAGTCTTAAGACTGCTGACGAATAAATACACTATCAGACCATGCAATTTAGACTATAAACTGCAAATCAGGTTTATTAAAAGTACAAAGTAGATAGAAGCCGAAGATCAATAAAGCAGGATTTCACCTGATTGCAAAAGATTTTGTCTTGTACTTTGAAATCCATCATTTTGAGTATTCTGGCCCAATTCGTGGTTGCCAGTATGGTATTTGGCAAAGATGTTCCATTGGTGATCTTATTGCCAATGTTGTTTAGCTCTAGAACTTTCATGAATTGTCATTGTCTTGGACATCGTCAAAGTCCTTGATAATATGCACTTTTAAACCAATTACCATCAGAGTGAGTCCCATCAAAGCTATGTCCATGGCTATCCAGTTTCCTCTCAAACTATTTGTTGTAGTTGATGGTTCATCCTGACTTTTTTTCTCTTAGTTTAGAGGTTTCACAGGACTCCTGCACTCTGTCCCATTCTGTTCCTCCTTTATATCAATGGCCTTCTCCATTCATTATCCAATCATATTCACTTTTTCTGTTGGTGATTCTCTTTTACATTCATCACCTTCCTTCAGTTGCATTTTTTCAATCTTCATTCCTTATGTTGGCACAAATTGGCTGCCGCGTTTCCTACATTACAACAGTGACTACACTTCAAAATATTTCATTGGCTGTAAAGCACTTTGGGACATCCAGTGGTCGTGAAAGGCGCTATATAAATGCAAGTCTGTCTTTCTTATGTGGTGCAATAACTGAATAACTCAAATAATGAAAATTTGGCTTCTTTCAATTCTTTGAAGATACAATTTCTTCATGTCATTAGGTTTAGAAATCAAAACACAAACAATTCTTTATAAATTCTAATTGCTAAAACTTTTAAAAATAGAATCATTTAATTATTTTTTAAAGCTAATGACATAAAAGAGGCTAGAATCCTATAGACACAAAGACCAGGGTTCAAATCCCTTATCTGGCACATGGAGATTTTTTCACATTTCTTTCAGGGACTGACAAAGTAGTTTTAAAATTCAATTGGAAAAGATGAAATTGTGATTAGAACCTCTCTATCAAAGAAATGCCTGTACATGAGATGGCCATTTGGTCCATTGTGCTTGTTCTACTCTTTTTGCATATCTTTTAATCTATTTTATCAAGTATAAATCAAATTCTTTCTTTAATCTTGCGATTCACTAAGATTCAAAAGCCTGTTGTGGTAATGCATTCTACATTCTAATACTGCTTTCCTGTGAAAATATTTTATCTACTCTCCCTCTTTATGTTTCTAATACTAATGCTAAATTTATGCCCTTGTTACTGATTCACAAACCAGTAGAAATAATCATACACTATTTACCCAGTCAAATCCTTTCAGAATTTTGAACACTTCTATTAAATCCCATTAACCTGCTCTGCTGAATACAGTCCTAGGTCTCATCATAATCATAGATTCTCATCCATTGTATCCTCCTGGTGGATCTATGTTGCATCTTTTTCCATGGTTCCATAATTTTTTTAGAATGAGGTGCCCAAAACGGAATACAATACTCCAGCTGTGGCCTAATGTCTAGTATAGATTTATCATCAACTCCTTGCTTTTGTATGCAATACGCCATATTATATAGTAAACCCAGGATTCCATTCGCGTTTTTTTTTACTCTCAATCCTGCTTTTAAAATTTGTGTATCTGCACTTCTTGATCTTTCTGTTCTTCCATTCCATTGAGAGTGATACCATTTAGGGTATATTTCCATTATTTGTTCTTTGTTACCAAGATATACTACTTCACACTTATCTACATTTGTCACATATCCGCCCATTTCCTTAAGCTATCTGTCCTCCTCCAGTCTCTTTGACCTCCTGGGACACACTGTAATAATCAGCAATGGCTGCTGCACCTATGCTGTGGGGTTCAAAACTCCACTGTACTATTCGATTATGTTGGGGGGTAATTTTAGCCTAACCCTCCCGGACGGAAACTGACGGGATCGGATCGATCGCCCATTTTACAACCTGCCCAATTTTACTTTCCATTGCCTAATACCCCTTTAGATATGTTGTTGTTCCTTCATAAAATTAACTCACAGTTCTGTGTGCTGTGAGCTTACATTTTGTTTTTGTACTTGCTCTTCCACAATTTTGCATACATTTATTTTTGATTGGCCTTTAACAAGACTCTAATGGTCCTTAATGAACAATTTTGGGGGCTAACTTTGAAACACATTTTAGCAAGGGCGCAGAATTCAGAGTAGAAGTAAAAAATGGAAGACAAATCCTCTACCGCTATTATTCCACTGTATCGCTGGGCTGCACCTGAACTGGGACCAAGGTGCTAGCGGAAAGGATAAATAGGCTGTAGAATGGATTTTAAACCATTAAAGGACGGGGAGGTAGCTTAGGTAGAAATAATAATAGTAACCTAAAGATAAGAAAAAGAAGGGATGAGAGCATATGAACAGAGTACAAAAAGTGATAATATAAATACTCCATGTACAAAGAAGGCTATAGAAAGTAATAATTAAATACCTGATAAAAATAAAGCAGGAGTGATGAAAAATAAGAACATATTAAACTGCCGGTATAACAATGTAGAGAGTATCATCACATGGCTGTGGGGTCGAGCGGGAGGAGCAGGGGGGACGGGGTAGAAGAAGGGAGGAAGTGTCTAGTCATGATGCTCCAGCCATCATGAGTGTAGGCAGGCTTGATGAACCAGCTGGTCTTTTCCTGCCCATCAATTTTGTATGTTCGTATCAGCAACAAAAAGTGTGGTGAGTCAAAAAGTGTATGAAAAACACCATCAGGGGATATAGTCAGGGTGGGGACCATTACTCAAATAAGAAGTTGTACAGAGCCTTGGTCAGACCCCATCTGGGATATTGCATTAAGTTCTGGGCACCACTCCTCAGGAAGGATATATTGGCCTTGGAGGGGATACAGAGCAGATTCAGCAGAATGATAGCGGGGCTTAGAGGGTTAAATTATGAGGTTGCATAATCTAGACTTGTATTTCCTTGAGTATAGAATGTTTAGTGGTGATCTAATCGAGGTGTTTAAAATGATAGATGGATTTGATAGAGTAGATACAGAGAAACAATTTCCTCTGTTGGGAGAATCCATAACAAAGGGGCACAATCTTAGAATTAGAGCTAGACCGTTCAAGAGTGAAATCAGGAAGCACTTTTTCACACAAAAGTGGAGATCTGGAATTCTCTCCCCCAAAAGGCTGTGGTTGTTGGATCAAGTGAAATTTTCAAGACTAAGATTCATAGATTTTTGTTAGGTAAGGGTATCAAGGGACAAGGACCAAAGGCAGATAAATGGAGTTGAGGTACAGATTAGCCACGTTCTGATTGAATGGCAGAACAGGCTTGAGGGGCTGAATGGCCTACTCCTGTTCTCATGTTTACTCATGTCTTATTTGTTAAACTTTACACAAAATAATATATGGCTCATATTTGCTGGTTGTACAGCAACATTGATCGAGGCCTGGAGTAGGCCTTCTACCCATCCTACTCACATCAGGTGGTATGTAGCATGGTAGCAATAAATAAAATCATGGGAAAGGGGGTAACAACCTGTATCAGTCTTTGTAGAATAGTTACAGAATTTCAAAGAAACTGCAGATTTGATCATACAGCGTATTTTCAGCATATTGATTAATATTCTTGTAATGTGTGTGCTGTTGCATTTGAATGTAACAGCTTTTCTTTCTCACTGAAAGTAAAAATGCTTCCATTTCTTTGAAGGAAATGCGGTAACCTTTCATGAATAATGCCGCATCCAGTAAATTCTGCAGATTTATGTAGAATGCGGCAAAACCGGTTTGGATCATTATCATTGCTACTGGTCAAAATAATATTGCTTTGATTATAATTAGAAAACTAAGTCAGTGTATCATCGCATTGTGATGCTTAAATGAAGCCAAATATTTTTCCTGCTGCCAACAAATCCTTCCAACCTTAGGTAAACTTGTCAAGTTTCTTTTACTTTGGTACAAAATCGCAATCTATTTTAATGTTTCTTAGTCTTAAACATAAACACAGATCATACCTTCAAATGGGGTTGCTATCAGTGTCAGTTTTTGAGCATAAATATCTCTGCTAACATTGCTCTGATGTCAATAACTCTGTTTTATGTTGGTTTAACACATGATCACTGGGTGTCCTACAAAATGTAATCGCTGACTTTTTATGTTCCTGCTAAGATATGAGACAAATGATTGACAGGTTTTAGCGGCTAAAGGGATGACTTGTGTTCCTGCTATCCATATATACTTGTTTCTCTGGGTTGTAGTATTATATTCACTATTCTGTTTGTTGCTTCCTGTTTTGATATTGTCACATTTGTGCAAAAAGCAACTTGCAGTCTATCATAACACTAGCATGTTCAATCTGTCAAACATTTGTTTACCACCACGACACGTCAAACATGAATCATTTATTTTGTTACAGCTTCCTGGTTCACAATTGTTAATTCCTGTTAGCTGAACAAGTGCTATGGAATTTGCAGCAGACACTTTGCAGTGCTCATTTATGCATCAGCAATTTTTACATGCTGATGCATAAATGTGTACAATTTTGGTCTCCTTACCTAAGGAAGGATATACTTGCAATAGAGGGAGTGCAACGAAGGTTCACGAGATTGATTCCTGGGATGGCGGGACTGTCGTATGAGAAGAGATTGAGTAAACTAGGCCTGTATTCTCTTTAATTCAGAAGAATGAGAGGGGATCTCATTGAAGCATGCAAAATTATTACAGGGCTTGATAGGGTGGATGCTGGGAGAATGTTTCCCTTGGCTGGGGAGTCTAGAACCAGGGGCCACAGCCTCAGGATAAAGGGTAGACCATTCAGGACTGAGATGAGAAGAAATTTCTTCACACAGAGGGTGCTGAATCTTTGGAATTCTCTACCCCAGAGGGTTGTGGAGGCTCAGTCATTGAGTATATTCAAAACAGAAGTCGCTAGATTTCTGACTAGTAAGGGCATCAAGGGATATGACGATAGGGCCAGTGAATGGAATTGAGGCAGAAGATCAGCCATGATCTCATTGAATGGCGGAGCAGGCTCAAAGGGCCGAATGGCCTACTCCTGCTCCTATTTCTTATGTTCTTATGATATAGTGTTACGTGAACGTCATATTTTTTGTTACTAGTTGATCTTTTGTGGAATTGCACATGGGTAGCCGCGCAGCTTAGCGGAAACGTTGGTGGTGTGTAAAATGGGCTGCCGATTCACCATCGCCTGTTCACTACCGGCAAAGTCAAATTTCACCCCCCAAGTTTGTATTTAGATGAAGCAGGGGTGTTAGAGGACAGGGTGTAATTAGAACACAGATGAGAGAAGAGTGTGGTGCTGAAGGCTAGAACAAGCCAGATAAGGAAGATAGAGTGGGGTTAGAGACTACAGGGTGGAAGGTAGAGGATTTCTCGAGGCTGGGGTGCAAGGGGGGATGGTAGAATACATTTAGAGGCAAGGGAGAAGGTCACACAGTTAGAGAAGGTTGAACAGGTGTAAAGGCTGGAGGGCAAAGTGGGAAGGTAGAATTGGGTTAGAGGCTTGAGAATGAGATTATTATTATGTGGGGCACAACGGGGGTGGTGGTGCTAGAATTGACTGAGGGGGGCTTTCCAGGGCCTGATGATGCAGCCTTGGGGGATACCAGACATGGGGCAAGGAGGGGAGTGGGGAAAGAGGTTTTCTACATTTATTTTTCTGTAAAGTGCCACACAGTCAGCATGTGCTGTATATACTTGCACTTTTTTGAAGTTCTATCTTTTTAAATAAGAGACATCTTCCTTTTCCCGTCCCCCTTTCTGTTACCCTCTTATTCCCATTAGTACCCTTCTATCTTCCTCTTTGAACAATCCACTCAACTCCTCTATCCTACCCCCCCTTTTCCACTCACCTGACCCATAACACTCCATTACACAGCCCATTCACATCTCCCAAGGGTGGATACTGAGAGGCATGAGACTCCCTTACCCTCAACTAGTTTCCCTCTACCCTTCCACACCATCTGTTTCCCTTAAAGAGGTTTATTTGCTTTGAACTTTTTTTTAAGAGATCAAAAAGTGCTTGTTTTTGCCTTTTTTTTCTTGTTACACAATTGAACCTGTCTCACAACTGTCAGGTGGAGATAATTAGTTGGCTTCAAAACTAAACTGGCATATTTTTTGAAAATTAAAGTAGCATTAAATGAAGCAAGCAAAGTCTTTGGGCTGGATTTTGTCAGCCCTGAGGAGGCAGGTATGGAGGCGGGACTGCCGGTAAAGTTGCAGAATGTGGGGGCGGCTGCCCCGGGTCCCGCCTCCTTGAGGCGGGAAAGGGATTAAAGCCTATTAACTGCCTGTTAACAGGCAGAAAATAGGATTATTCCCATTTTATCTTACCAAGTGCAGGCTTCCCGACCTCGGGGAACCCCACCAGGGTGGAGGAGACGAGTAGGAGGTCTGCAGGGGTTGGAGGGGTCTGAAAGTGAGATGTAGAGGTGAGTGATGGGTGCAAGTGTGGAGTGGTAAGTATATAAGGTGAGTGTAAAGTGTTAGAAAATGTTCACTTACCTTTGTTTCTTCCTCCAGCCTTCAGCCACTGTGGAGCCGGAGTCCCGACATCTTCATTGTAGATTTCACAGACTGGCTGTTGGATCCTCCGATCCAACAGCCAGGTGATTTCTGCAAAGTTGAAAGGTTTGATGAGTCCTGAACATAAAGTCTCATCAAACTACACAGAATGTCAGTGTTTGACAGCTTCACAGAGCTGTCAAACGCTGACATTTCTTCTTTCAACAAATCTTGACAGATGGCATGTCAGACATTGATGTGCTCTGTCACTGGCTTCCCCTAATTGGCCTGCTGAGCCCGCTGGGCAGGCTTAACAAGGTCAATCAGGGGAAAATCCCGCTGGTTGGCCAGAAGCTGACGGCGGCGGGATTGAAAGCCGGCAAGCAGCAGTCCCGCCTCCAAAACCTTCCTATTGACAAAATCCAGCCCTTTCTCTCTGGCCTCAGTCTTTCTCTCGCCTCCTTTAGTTTATAAAAAAAGTTTATACAACACAAAACAAAAACAATATTAGAATGCTGTCTTTTTTTTTCTCTCAAAAATAAACACTCGATATAAATGTTTGTAGGAAAGCTACTGGGCAGAAAGTGCTAGCAGGTAAAGTGAAATTTTACCAGTACAGCTTGTTGAATTGTACTGATCTTGGAAAACTAGGAACATTGCAAAATTCTGAATCAGCTCATGGAGTCATAGGGGGCGATTTTGCCAGCCCTGGGGAGGCGGCTCTGCTGGGAAAATGGCAGAATCTGGGGGTGGGTACCCATCCCGCCTCCGTGCCATCTTCCCAGGAGGCGGGTACCCGACCCACGCTGGGTCCCATCTCCTGGAGGCAGGAAGGGGATTACAGCCACTTAACTGCCTGTTAACAGGTAGTTAACAGGCAGTTAAGAGGATTATCCCCATTTTACCCACACAAGTGCGGGCTTCCCGAAGGCTGCGAACCCCACCAGGATCAGTGAGGCGAGCAGTGGGTCTGCGGGGATCGGAGGGGTCCAAAAGTGTGCTGTGGAGGTGAGTGATGGGTGCAAGTGTGGAGAGGTAAGTATGTGAGGTGAGTGAAAAGTCTTAGAAAAAGTTTACTTACCTTTGTTTCTTCCTGCAGGCTTCAAGCGTTGGGGATCCGGAGGCTCCGGCATCTCCACGGCAGAGATGACAGAATGGCTGCTGCATTCTCCGATTCAACAGCCATCTGCTTTCTGCTCAGAAAATAGGTTTGGTGAGCCTTGAGTACAAGAACTCAGCAAACAACAGAGAATGTCAGTGTTTGACAGTTTCTCATCTGTTTTTGACAGATGAAATGTCATACGTTGACGTTCTCTGTAACCGGCTTTCCCTTAATTGGCCTGCTAAGCCCGCTAGGCGGGCTTAACAAGGTCAATCAAGGGAAAATAGCGTGGGTTGGCCACAAGTCGATGGAGGCGGTACTAAAACCCGACAAGCAGCAGTCCCGCCTCCAACGCGCCCCCATTGGCAAAATCACCCCCATAGGTCTGGGCAAAAATATCAATTATGAGACCTGGTTTTTGGGAGAGGCAGAGGCTTTCAAGTAAGAATTTTTATGAAGGCACTAAAAGACACACAAGATAATTCAAAGAATAAATGTAATCATGTTATTGTCAATCATGTTATTGTGAAATATGTAATTTTTGAATGTTTTATTTAAACCCTTATTTTTGGATATTAGAAAGTTCAGTTACTGAGGAAAAATATAGCAACTGAAAACATTTTTCAGAAAGCATTTTGACTGATTTGTGGGAACCCGTTAGCTAGATTCCACAACCACAGGCTAATATAATTATAAAATACATGTATGTCATACAGTGTGATGTCTTTAACATTGAAAATACCTAGCACAGCATCAACTGCAATAGTAACAGATACTGCAGGTATATAGAATGAATTTTGAATAAAATGCACACTCCACATATCAAATTTCATGACAGTGTATTATTTACACTGTCCATTCTATTAGCCCTACTTTTGTCCCAGCAACCAACTGAACATTATTTGTCTGTAGAGTTTATACAGATTGTATAGCAATAATTAATTCTTCAGTGTGACTATCACATGGCAGTGACAAGAACTCATGGCACTGGCAGTCATCAACTGTCCTGAGAACCACCACCAGCAAATAAACAGACGCAACCCATGCTGCCTCCCCAGTGGCTCATTTGATAAAAAAATACTACCCAGTCTGGTAGTGAACCTTATAAACCAGGAAGTTTCCAAGTTCAATCCCCTATCTGTGCTAAATCAGCTGGAGTGGCAGTCAGTATCTTGCCCAAGTGGCTATTTCTCATGTGTGAAACTGGACAGTTCATATTAGCAGGCTATTCAACCATGGGACATCACATTCAAGCCTGATCTTGTCTTAACCTGATGTCCACATACATAGAAACATAGAAAAATAGGAGCAGGAGTAGGCCATTCGGCCCTTCGAGCCTGCTCCGCCATTCAATATGATCATGGCTGATCCTCTATCTCAATACCATATTCCCGCTCGCTCCCCATACCCCTTGATGCCTTTTGTGTCTAGAAATCTATCTATCTCCTTCTTAAATATATTCAGTGACTTAGCCTCCACAGCCTTCTGTGGTAGAGAATTCCACAGGTTCACCACCCTCAGTGAAGAAATTTCTCCTCATCTCAGTCCTAAATGTCCTACCCTGTATCCTGAGACTGTGACCCCTTGTTCTAGATCCCCCCAGCCAGGGGAAACATCCTCCCTGCATCCAGTCTGTTTAGCCCTGTCAGGATTTTATACATTTCAATGAGATCCCCTCTCATTCTTCTAAACTCTAGTGAATACTGCATGATTAACAATCTAAGTCATGATAATTGTATCCTTGCATTCAATTCACAATATCTTGATTATAGCCATAATCGCATTAGAATCAGGGTCTTTTATATTTTCTTAACTAATCATCACCGATGTAAAGCTGTGTGCTACCGTCCAAGACTACACTTTAGCATTTTGTTCAATGATTGTTACACTCCATCTCTACCTTTGTTTATGACAGCCTAGAATCTGATGGCATTTATTGTAAATGAGATACCTAACTTAAATGAAAGGCTCTACCTCCCCCCCTTCCATACCCAGAACAGTAAGTCATGAACCTGTCTCTTTAACCCACTACTCCAGTGCCCTGTCATTGCCATTATGCACTGAGACCTAGCTAAAGGTACTCTAATGCTACATTTGCTTCACAACAATGCCATAACCTTTGAAGGCAGTGTGCTACCTGAGGAAGCTCAAAGACCCATCTAAGGAGTTGTTATTTCACTAGTGCCTCTACGAGTAATGCAAATGAGGGCAGAGGCAGCCTCCTTTTTGACCACCAGTAATACAAATTTCTCTCATTTGGGAAGGTATCACAGCCAGAAAATAAAGTCACAAATTGCATTCTTAAACCACCTGCACAAGCATGAATTTGTGCATGCACATTTGTTTTTCCCTTGCTCTGGTACTATAAATGCAACATACAATAATGGATGTCTAAATCCCAAAACATTTATTTGCATTTGGATGCACTGTCTGTACGTTCGTGTTGACAGATGAAAACGAGCATGAACCAGGTTCCACCCTTGAAAATGCTGTTTTTGGGCCTAAGCCTCCTGTTCTGGGGTGGAAGAAAAGGGGGGGAGCAATGGATTTTGTCGGCAAAAAGCCTCGGACCAGCACTTTGGGAGGGAGGAGGAAGAGGGGAGATGTTGGTAGCAGTGCTTGCAGCCGGCAAGAAGGAAGAAGAGTGCCAGTATTAACTCGGGTGGGGGAAGTAAGAAAGAATAGTGCCAGCATTAACTGAGGAGAGAAGGAAGGAGGTTATTAGCATTAATTGAGAAGAATGCATGCATGATTGTGGGGTGGGCAGAGTAGAGTGCCTACATGAACTGAGAGAGGGGGAAAGGAGAATGCAAACATGAACTAAAGAGTGCTACGTTAAATGCGCTATATAAATGTAAGTTGTTGAGTTGGTAGGTTGTGGGTTGAAGTCCCATTCCAGGAAGTGAGCACATCATTTATGCTATCACTTCAGTGCAATAATGAGGGAGTGCAGCATTGCTGGAGGTGGTGTTTTTGGATCAGATGTTAAACTGAGGCTCTGTCTGCCTGTTCAGGTGGATGTAAAATATCCCATGGCACTGTTTCAAAGAAGACATGGGGTTTTCCTTGCTGTCTTGGTCAATATCCATCCCTCAATGCACACCACCAAAGCATGATGTGGAGATGCCGATGTTGGACTGGGGTGGACAAATGTGAGAAGTCGCACAACACCAGGTTATAGTCCAACAGATTTATTTGCAATCACAAGCTTACGGAGCGCTGCTCCTTCGTCAGGTGAAGCAGATTATTCATTTCATTGTTGTCCCACGAGACTGTGCTGCTTCTTCTCCACCTCGTCCAAAAGGGCATTGAGGTCCACCTCTGAGCAGTTCACTGTTCTTTTCCCACCTCTTCTCCCTGCTTGCCCACTGGGTGCAGGTGCCACCTTCATTGCCATCCTGCTGCCAACATAGAATAAAGATGTGGATTATAGATGCCGTGGCAAGATTTGAGCAGAACTGAGAGAGAAAACACTCCCAGGGTAATGCTGAAGACTGGAATCTGCAGAAAGTTTTTAAACAGTTACACCATTATTACACTCAAGTTTCCTGGAGGTTCAGCTGTTTATGCTCGTTTTATATTTGAATCGCATCAGTATTCACATTTACATCATAAGAACATAAGAAATAGGAGCAGGAGTAGGCCAATCGGCCCCTCGAGCCTGCTCCGCCATTCAATAAGATCATGGCTGATCTGATCCTAACCTCAAATCTAAAGAACACAAGAAGTAGGAGCAGGACCCGGCCACTCAGCCCCTGGGCCCGCTCCGCCACCCACAGGGCCTTGACCGATCCGAACTCAGCCTCATGTCCAATTTCCTGCCCGCTCCTCGTAACCCCTAATTCCCTTTACTTCTAGGAAACTGTCTATTTCTGTTTTAAATTTATTTAATGATTTAGCTTCCACAGCTTCCTGGGGCAGCAGATTCCACAGACCTACTACCCTCTGAGTGAAGAAGTTTCTCCTCATCTCAGTTTTGAAAGAGCAGCCCCTTATTCTAAGATTATGCCCTCTAGTTCTAGTTTCACCCATCCTTGGGAACATCCTTACCGCATCCACCCAATCAAGCCCCTTCACAATCTTATATGTTTCAATAAGATCGCCTCTCATTCTTCTGAACTCCAATGAGTAGAGTCCCAATCTACTCAACCTCTCCTCATATGTCCACCCCCTCATCTCCGGGATTAACCGAGTGAACCTTCTTTGTACTGCCTCGAGAGCAAGTATGTCTTTTCTTAAGTATGGACACCAAAACTGTATGCAGTATTCCAGGTGCGGTCTCACCAATACCTTATATAACTGCAGCAATACCTCCCTGTTTTTATAATCTATCCCCCTAGCAATAAAAGCCAACAGATCACCTGCTGCACCTGCATACTAACTTTTTGATACATCAGTTCGTAATTTGTTTGTAACTACTTCTGCTGGTGAACAGCATAATTTTCTGGTGCAGTAACGGTGTAACTATGGTGTAACTGGAAATTCAAGGCCATAGAATTTTGTACTCTCTTATCTTACACATTGTAGTTTTAAAACATTTACAAAATGCCCTTTAGATTAAAAAATTGCAAATGTAGCTCCATTATTTAAGAACGGTGAGAGAGAAACCAAGAAATTATAAACCTGTTAGTGTAACATCTGTTGTGGGCAAGTTGTTGAAATCTATAATTAAGGACAGAGCACTTAGAGAAATTTGAGCTGATTAGAGAGAGCCAACATGAATTTGTAAAGAGTAGGTCATGTCTAAGAAACCTAATTGAATTTTTTGAGTAAGTAACTAAAGTAGTAGACAGGGGAATGTCTATGGATGTAGTTTATAAGGACTTCCAGAAGGCATTCAAAAAGGTTTCACACAAGAGACTGTTAGCTAAAATTAAAGCTCATGGAATTGAAGGCAAATTATTGACCTGGTTAGGTTATTGGTTAGGCGGTAGATGACAGAGAGTAGGGATAATGGGTATGTACTCAAATTAGAAGGAAGTGACTAGTGGTGTCCCACAAGGATCTGTGCTGGGGCTTAGATCTAATGACTTAGATAACACAATAAAGGGCAAAATTGAAACTAAAGAAAAAGGCATACACAATAAGGACATGGAAAACAAAGGAGAGGAAGACAAAAGGGAATATGAAAAGGTTTAGAAAGTCAAAAAAAAATTAGGAAGACAAAGAGAAACTACAAAATTAAATTATCAAGGAATATTAAAAAAAAGTAAAGTATTCTATAGACACATAAATAACGATAGAAAAATCAAGATGGGGATAGGGCCACTAAGGAATACACACGATAAATTCACAGGTAATGACAGTGAAATGGCAGAAATAGTAAATAATTACTTTGTCTCGGTATTTACCAGGGAGACGAACATGGTGGACATGACATTAGAAGAAGAAATCAAAAAAGATATAAAGATATTTAAGATAGAAAGGGGGAGATAATTGACAAACTAATTAAAATTAGAGAATAAAACCCCTAGTTCAGATAGGTTGCATCTGCACATATTAAAAGACGTTAGGGAAGAGATAACGGAGGCACTATTACACATATATAAAAATTCATTAGAAAAGGGAATAGTGCCAGAGGACTAGCGGAGAGCTAATGTGATTCCTATATTTGAAAAGAAAGATAGAACAAGTCCAGGGAACTATAGACCAATTAGCTAAACATCAGTGATGGGAAAGATAATGGAATCCTTACTCAAAGATGTAAGAGAAAAACATCGTGGCCTAGAAATTGGATATGGCCCAAAAACGGGTGGTGTCATGGCCCAGTCTGCGCCAGGTCAAAGTGGTCCAAGTAGCACGGAAAATTCGTACTGAGCGCTCATTTACATGATTGAGCGCTGCTGATTGGCTTACTGCTCAACAGGTGGGCCAATATCGGGTGCAGTCTAATTGCAAGTAATATTTGGCCTAGGCTTTCGCAACTACTTAAAGGGGAGGTGCTTTGATGCAGCAGCAACTCATTGTCATTGTAGTTGGAGCTCGAATTCGAATCACACCTGAAGTTGGAAGACATGGCTGAGCACCAGCAAAGAGAACGAACCTGAAGGTTCTCAGATGCGGCTCTGGAGGTCCTGGTGGTGGCCGTGGAGAGGAGGCGGGCTGTCCTGTTCCCGCAGACTGGCAGGAAACCATCAGCCCGTACTTCGAGAAGGCTGTGGCAAGAGATATCTGGATACGTGACGGCCAACGGTGTGGTCCCCAAAACATGGATCCAGTGCCACAAGAAGTTTAATGACCTCACAGGCAGGTCAAGGTGAGCGAAGGCTTCAGCAAATGGCATATCCCACCATCTACACCACAAGCCTCACACACTGCTCAATGCACCACACCCCCATCACTCACCTACCAACAATCTCTGCATCACCACTCATACCTCATAAACAGAGCTTTACTTCACCCTCACACACTTACCACTGCTGCAACACTCACACCCACATCTCCCACCTTGCACACACTGACAGCTATTCAACTATGGCAGGCACATCACCCAAACACATTGCACTACACTCACTGACACACTTCCCTTTCTCCTGCAGGCCAAGGTGGCTTACAATCGCTGCGAGCAGCAGCAGACAGAAGGCAGCCAAGCCGCAATACAGGCCTTGTGCCAACTGGAGGAGTCGGTGCTCGACATCATTGGAGGGCAAGTCACCGAGGCCGTGGCAACGGGCGAAGTTGAAGCCCTTGGGGACAACAATGGTACGCTCATTCCTAATCCTTCTTCTCATATTCCACTTCCCCCTCATCCCACAATCTCTTCTCACTTACAAGCTGCTGATGCCGTATGCAAGCATATTTTGCTTTCACCCCCTCCCCTCACCATAACCTGACACTTGTGCCTTTCTGCTTTCAGATGACCCAAGATCTGCCAGCCGCACAGCCTGTCCCTGAAGCAATGGAGGAGAGTGAAGGAGAAGGCGGCGGCACACCATCACTGCATCTGACTCTCGCAGACACCAGCTCAGAAACTGGCACTGCACGAAATTTCGAGGGTAGTGTAGATGCGGGATCTGCACATGGTGAGGCAACAGGCACAAGTGGGCTGCAGCAAGGCCAGGGGGGAAAGGGTAGGTCAGTGGCCAGCTCCCCGGAGGGCGAGTTCGCGCGCAGGTTCTGCTGCATACGACTCAGATGAGGACCTTGATGGGGTGGCCTTCAGAAGAAGGGTGATAGGCATGCACACCGAATTGCTAGGTGCAATGGCAAGCCTGCTGGAGAGCCTCTTGGCAATATCAAGGAGCATGGAGGAGTCCGGTTCCAACATTGCATGGGGCTTTGCGCAGAGCTTGGAGCCCATGGTTTCCAGGAGAAACCTTGTCGACCCAGACATGATGCTGCGTGTGATGGGTGATGTCATGGCTGCCATTGCAGCACAGGCAGAAGCAACTCAACGTCTCAGTGCTGTAGTGGAAGTGCAGACTGCTCTCGTGCAGACCGCTCTCATGCAGTCTCAGCTTGCTGCCACGCAAGCTCAGACTGTTGCCATCGTGGCTGGGTTTACAAGTGTCGAAAGGGGCTTGCCAGCTGTTGCAGCAGGCCCGCAATCTGTACTCCAACAGATTGCTAGGAATGCTGAGGCGCTGCCCCGGGGGAGTGGCAGTGGGCCTGTGGAGCAGGAACCTGCTATGCTATCCCCTCTCAGGATGACAGCATTCCTATTCCCACCACTGCCATTCGCCATTGCCCTTGGCGTTGCCTGTTAGCCTGCCTGCCAAGACTGCTGCTGCCCATGCAGAGGTGGGGCAATCTGCAGCTGGACCTTCTATGTCCAGAGCTGGTCGAGGTCATCCTGCAAGGCCATCTGAAGTCTCCCCCATGGAAACTCAGCAGCCTTCCACCAGCCATGCTGCAGCCACTGGGGGAAGCACTGCGTAGGAGCAGCAGAGCAGGAAAGGGCACACGAATGACCGGCACTAAGGGATTGCACAAGGGTGATTAGTTGATATTGTAATGTGAATTGAATAGTGATAAATTTATTATTTTTGTTTGGAATGTTTCTTTTGTGGTGGCTCTCATTTTAGCTTTATACCCAGGAAGGACGCTGTGCTTTTCCGTGAAACAGGGATGGTATGATGGGGATGTGGTGAGCAACAGGAACCTGGGGTTTCATTCACTGGAATCTGAGTCTGATGAGGCGTTCACGGACAGCCCATGCCGAAGGATTTGCTGCTTGCTTCCTCCCTTCCTCCTTGTCCTCCTCTTCCTCTTCCTCTTCCTCTCCTCCTCCTCCTCCTCTTCCTCCTCCTCTTCTCCCTCGTCCTCTTCCTGAGGTGGTCCCGCAATCCCTGCTGGCAAGGGTTGCACCCTCATGATGGCCAAGTTGTGGAGAATGCAGAAGACCACCATGAAATGGGGCACCCGCTCCGCCGAGTACTGGAGGGCTGCTCCCTAGTGGTCAAGGCAACAGAACCGTTGCTTCAGCAGCCCGATGGTTTGCTCGATGAGGTTCCTCGTGGCAGCATGGCTGTCACTTCTGATTGCTGGCCACGAGTGGTGAGGTTGTGGAGGGGAATCATCAGCCAGGTGCAGAGTGGATAGCCCTTGTCTCCGAGTAGCCACCCTCGGGTTTGACGTGCTGGTTGGAAGATTGCTGGCACACTGGACTGACTCAGGATGAAGGCATCATGACTGCTGCCAGGATAGCAGGCATTGCCCACCAGGATGCGCTGGGCGTAGTCGCACAACAGCTGCACGTTAAGTGAGTAGTAGCCTTTGCCATTACAGAAGATCTCATGATTGTTATGCGGTGCCCGCAAAGCCACATGGGTGCAGTTAATGGCGCCCTGCACCATGGGGAAGCCCTCTCTCCTGCAAAGCCTTTTATTAAGAATGAAGCCGTTCTCCACTTGCACCTACACTCCCCGTCATCTTAGAACCTTGAAAGAAATTTATAAAGCTGCTGGAGTTGCAGAAAGTTCCACAGAGCCAGTCAAACTGAACAAACATGTCAGCTGCAAGTTGTTGCTGATGATCCCTTTAAATAACATTGCTGGAAGCTCCTTCCTGCTTGTGAACGCTTGCTCAGCTGGTCGTAGTTAACACAGGCCGGTAAGTTGAGTGACGCACTGCAAAATGGCAGACCGGGCGTCAGGTGAGCGTTGCACGCTCACTGATGTCACAATCTGCATAATCTCCATATCACGAGTGAGCACGGACATCGGCAGCGCTGCTGGCCATCCAAAAATGGTGGCCGCCATGGGACCCGCCAGCAGTGGGAGGAAGTGAGGCAAAAACCTTAATCATATGAGATTAAACCAAGTCCTAACCTTAGTGTGTGTGTATATGTGTATATATATATATATACACACACACAACTAGGGTATCTTTATAAGACATAGAGAAGATGGTTCCACTTACGGGTGAGACCAGAACTAGGGGCCATAAATATAAGATAGTCACCAATAAATCCAATAGGGAATTCAGGAGAAACTTCTTTACCCAGAGTGTGGTTAGAATGTGGAACTCGTTGTCACAAGGAGTGATTGAGGTGACCAGCATAGATGCATTTAAGGTGAAGCTAGATAAACACATGAGGGAGAAAGGAATAGTGGGATATGTTGAAGGGATTAAATGAAGAAGGAGGGTGGAAGGAGGCTCGTGTGGAGCATAAACATCGGCATGGACCTGTTGGGCCAAATTGCTTGTTTCTGTGCTGTAAATACTGTGTAAGACTATGTAAGCAACATCTCCAATTTTGCCAGTTTGCACTTCAGGTACTTCCCTATTGATTGTGTTCAGCTGGCTGCGGTTGCACAGTGCACCTGCACAATGATATGCTCTGATACAAAGGTAATGAACTCTGTCCAAGGAATGCAGATTTGAACATTTATGGTACACAGCTGGTTTAGCCATTCATCACCTGATCTGCCAGGACCACATCAAGTGCTATTGGGACCTCCTCTCCTCTGCCATAACTGTCTACGACTCCAGGATCGTTTTGAAATGCAAAGATAGCTGCAGGCTTTTTAAGCAACTCCTTAAACCCCTCTCCCCTGCCCCCTTGACCCTCATCTCCAGCAACAATGTGAGGAGCTCATGAACATCTTTGTCACTAAGATTGAGACCATCCGTTTCGCTGACTCTGCCACATCCCTCCCTTCCACTAGCCCACCAAGCTTAGGATACCCCTGCCCTCGCCGTGAACTCTCATCTTTCTCTAGTTTCTCTCCTATCTCCCCTCATACCATTTTCGAGCTCATCTTATCCATGAGACCCACCTCTTGCCCTCTTGACTCTATTCCCACTGAACTGCTGACCACTCAACTTCTCTTCCTGGCCCCCATGTTAACTGATATCGTAACCTGTTCCCTGCCCTCCACTTCAACTCTGCCGTCATCACCCCCTCAAAAAAAAAACACCCTTGACCCCTCTCTCCTTGTAAACTACCGCCCCATCTCCAACCTCCCTTTCCTCTCCAAAATCCTTGAACGAGTCGTCGCCTCCCAAATCTGTGCCCATCTTTCCCACAACTCCATGTTTAAACCATTTAAATCAGTTTTCCGCCCCTGCCACAACACTGAAACAGCCCTAATCAAAGTTAGAAATGACATCCTCTGTGACCATGCTGCACTGTCCCTCCTCATTCTTCTCGACCTGTCTGCAGCCTTTGACACGGTTGACCACACCATCCTCTTTCAATGCCTCGTCTCCTGGTTCCAGTCATAGCCAGAGAGTTTCCTGCAATTATTTCTCTTCCCACCTCTGCACAGTTACCTTGGGAGTTTCCCAAGGATCTATTCTTGGGCCCCTCCTATTTCTCATCTACATGCTAATCCTTCAATGACATCATCTGAAGATATAACGTCAGGTTCCACATGTATACTGTCAACATCCAGCTCTACCTCATGACCACCTCTCTCAACCCCTCCTCTGCCTCTGTGTTGCAAGACTGCTTGTCAGACATCCAGTCCTGGATAAGTCGAAATTTCCTCCAATTAAACACTGGAAAGACCAATGTCTTCAGCCCCTGATCAAACTCCGTTCGCTCACCACCAGATCCATCCCCTTCCCTGGCATCTGTCTCGGGCTGAACCAGACTGTTTGCAAACTCGGCGTCCTATTTGGCCCTGAGCTGAGCCTCCAACCCCATATCTTCTCCATCACAAAGATCATCTACTTCCACCTCTATAATATTGCCTGTCTCTGCCACTGCCTCAGTCCATCTTCTGCTGAAACTCTCATCTTTGCTTTCTTGCTTCCAGACTCGGTGACAACACGGTGGCATAGTGGTTAGCACTGTTACCTCACAGCACCAGGGACCCGGGTTCGAATCCGGCCTCGGGTGACTGTCTGTGTGGAGTTTGCACATTCTCCCCGTGTCTCCGTGGGTTTCCTCCGGGTGCTCCGATTTCCTCCCACAGTCCAAAGATGTGCGGGCTAGGTTGATTTGGCTATGATAAATTGACCCTTAGTGTTAGGGGGATTAAATACGTGGGGTTACGGGGATAGGGTGGGATATGTGTTGGTGCAGGCTCGATGGGCCGAAATGGCCTCTATCTGCACTGTGGGGATTCTGTGACTCAACTAATCAATGCTTTCCTGGCCAGACTCCCATTTTCCACCCTCCATAAATTTGATATCCAAAAGCTCTGTTGCCCATATCCTAACTCACTCAAAGCTCTGATCACCCATTATTTATCCTCAATCATTTTCAAGACAAGTTTACATTTGATTCATGCCTTGGTAGCCATCTTAAGTGATTGGACACAGACTGTCTTCGGCACTCGCCCACGTGTCACACCTGTCAACATAAGTGGGATAGACTATAAATGGAAAATCATAGGGTCATGTGGCCAAATTCCCACTATGTGCTCCAGATGATGATGTTCCAGCTCAGGAGTGTAAATTCATAAAATTACCCCTTAGGTTCCTTGTAGAATCTTAAGAGCACCTTTTAAATGACCACCATGCTGCCACCATTAAAGGGGCACTGTTTTATTGAAGTGTCTGTAGCAAACATTTTTTTGTTGTAGGCCAAATATGTGACATGATCACATGACTTTTTTTGTAATTGCCCCATAAAACGTCTTCACGTCATTTGCATTTGATATCATACAGACAAAAAAAATGAAATGTAGCTGTCAACATTCTCTGCGATAAAGTGGGTGTATCTTTAAGTGCAATTCCACACATACAAACTATACACATACGAACTAAGAACCATTCCTCTCGCAAATTAAATTATGATTCATCTCCATCGTTAAAAAGAATTTCCATTATTTGTTTAGAAATAATTTGGTTTTGCATGTCTGAACTAGAAGTTCATTAAGTCTTGTGACCTACTTTTGCTTCAAGCTTAATACGTTATCCTTAGAGTTTAGAAAAGGGGTGCTCGGCTGATATGTTGTTATCAAAGAGATTGTGTTGCACTGTTAGTTTTGCAAGGCTCTTTATCTTGTTTGTCGAGAGGAGTGCAGCAACGTGATTGTTGTTGTTTCATATCTCCATAATCTACCCATGGAGAATACTACAACAAGGCCTCGATTTAAAAATTCTCATTCTTGTTTTCAATTTCAAAAGCTCTGTTGCCCATATCCTAACTCACTCAAAGCTCCGGTCACCCATTATTCCTCGCTCGCTGACCTGCATTGGCTCCCGGTCCATCAACATCTTGATTTTAAAACACTCATCCTCATGTTCAAATTCCTCCACGGCCTCACTCCTCCTTATCACTGTAACCTCCTCCAGCCCTACAACCTTCCAAGAACTCTATGTTCTTCCAACTCTGGCCTATTGTGCATCTCCCACTTCCTTCATCCCAACATTGGCAGTCGTGTCTCCGGCCATCTGGGCCCTAAGCTCTGGAATTTTTCCCTAAACCTCTCCACCTCTCTCCTCGTTTAAGGTGGAACATGCTTCAGGGGCTGAATGGCCTACTCCTGCTCCTATGTAAGGAATTATAAGGGGTGTTATAAGGAATTATAACCTCTGTCTTATCACTCCATTAGCAGCACATCAGTTCACAAAAGCACTGCACCATTGAGATCCTGAATACCAATTTTTAAATTTATTTTAGTAACACATTAGCAACCCGTCAAGTGATGAGATATTTAAACTTTGCTGTCTAAATTTGGAGGAATGTAGAGAATATCTTGACAATGATCATGAGCTATGGCAGTTTTTTTTGGCAGTTTGTTTCTGAAGCCAGCTGGGCCTCTCAATCAAATTTTTCCACATACAAAAGGACAGCTGGAATAGCTTCTCAATGCATTTAGAGGGGCAATTCTATGTGTATGTGCTCTTGGCGTGGAGCCTCGTCTTCTGGGGGCGCATATCATAAATTTACACACACGCTTCCTATAATCTTCTGCCTATTAATTTTAATCGCGTTCTACCCACTTATGTCAACATTTTGGAGACCATGTCAATTTTGTCAGCATAACCAGACATTACATAATAGTTGAATGTTTTTTTGACAGTTTCAAAAGGCGTTTGATAAAGTGCCACATATTAGACTGGTTAGCATAATTGAAGCCCAGGGGATTAAAGGGGCAGTAGCAGCGTGGATACAAAATTGGCTAAGAGACAGAAAGCGGAGAGTAGTGGTGAACTAACAACAGAAAACGCTGGAAAAACTCAGCAGGCCAGGCAGCATCCGTGGAGAGAGAAGTTCTGATGAAAGGTTTTCGACCTGAAACGTTAACTCTGTTTCTCTCTCCACGGATGCTGCCTGGCTGCTGAGTTTTTCCAGCGTTTTCTGTTGTTATTTCGGATTTCCAGCATTCGCAGTATTTTGCTATCGTAGTAGTGGTGAACTGTTGTTTTTCTGACTGGAGGGAAGTATACAGTGGTGCTCCCCAGGGGTCGGCATTAGGACCACTGCTCTTTTTGATATATATTAATGAGCTGAACTTGGGTATACAGGGCATAATTTTAAAGTTTGCAGATGACATAAAACTCAGAAATGTAGTAAACAGTGAGGAGAATAGTAACAGACTTCAGGAGAACATAGACAGACTGGTGAAATTAACAAACACATGGCAGATGCTATTTACTGCAGAGAAGTATGAAGTGATTCATTTTGGTAGGAAGATTGAGGAGAGCCAATATAAACTAAATGGTACAATTTTAAAATAGGTGCAGGAACAGAGAGACCTGGGGATGTACGTATGCAAACAAGGCTGTTAAAAAAGCATATGGGATCATGGCTTTATAAACAGCAGCATAGAGTACAAAAGGAAGGCAGTTATATTAAACCTTTCTAAATCACTGGTTAGGCCTCAGCTGGAGTATTGTGTCAAATTCTGGGCACCACTCTTTAGGAAGGATGTCGAGGCCTTATAGAGGGTGCAGAGGGGATTTACTGAAATGGTACCAGGGATGCGGGACTTCAGTTACGTGGAGAGACTAGAGAAGTTGGGGTTGGTTTCTTTGGAGTAGAGAAGGGTAAGGGGAGGTTTAATAGAGGTGTTCAAAATCCTGAAGGATTTTGATAGAGTAAATAAGGAGAAATTGTTTCCAGTGGCAGAAGGGTCGGTTACCAGAGGACACAGATTTAAGATAATTGGCATGAGAACCAGAGGGGAGATGAGATTTTTTTATGCAGCGAGTTATTATTGATCTAGATTGCAGTGCCTGAAAGGGTGGTGGAAGCAGATTTAATAATAACTTTCAAAAGGGAATTAGATAAATACTTGAAGGGGGAAATTTGCAGGCCTATAGGGAAAGGACAGGGGTGTAGGACTAACTAGAAAGCTCTTTCAAAGATGGGCTGAATGGCCTGCTTCTGTGCTTTATCATTCTATGATTCTATAAAAATAATCAATAGGCAAGAATTTTACATTTCTGTAACATCTATTTACATTTATTTACACTGACACAAAAAGCATTTGTAAATTAAAAATTATTAAAACTGTATACAAGAATTTTAAATTTCTGTACACTACCATTTATTTCAATGTACTGTATTTACACTGACAATATAAACATTTAATCTCTTCATTTAAACAAAAAGTAATTATTTGAGAGTAGATTGTTTCATTCGCGACACTTGGTTTTTATCGGGTTCGCGCTTCTAACTTATACAAACACTTAGCTGCTTCTTCCATTCCATTTGATGGCTCCAATTGAGCAATAAAGGCTTGCAATCCTTCATACATACTAAGTGTTTCTTTGCACATCATGCTCCAAATATTATCCTCGCTGGACTCTTCAACATTGTTTTCAGATTCCTTGGCTTCTTTTTGGCTGTCACCTTGACCCTTCTTTACTGAAGGGGTAATATCTTCATCTGTCAGTGCCGCAGTGCACTGCTCACTTGCATCTACATTTATGAACTCTCTTTGCCAGAAAAGGGTTTCATTCAGAACCTGATTGTCGGCATCTTCAGCACCATTAGCTGTGAATCCACAGAAGTCATCTTCATGTGGGTCGCAGAAAAAAGGCCTGTATAAAGCAATTTTGAATTGTTTCTTGCTTAACCAATGTCCAGGCTTTTTAACAATTGTGCATCACCCCCTCCCAGCAGGTTTTCCGTAAACTCTATGCCTGCCAACATTTTATAAGCAAAGAGTTTTCAGTAGTGATGCTCAAGATTTTGAATTATCTCTTGACCCATTATCTGGATTAAGGACGTGTTTTTTAGAGGGGGGAAAAACTAATTTAACAGCTCTTAGACCGAGCCATTATCAACACTATCTTCCGACCACGAATAGCCATCCTTCGATTGAGTTTTTGGATCCATGTAGTAAAAACATCAGATGTTATCCAAGCTTTAGCCTCATAATCGAGTGGGAGATCCTTTACGTTTTTGAAGCAGCGTGGGTTTTTTGACTTGCCTATTACGAGAAGCTGTAGCTCATCTGTTTCAGTCAGGTTGGTGGTGACCAGAATTGAAAATTTTTTTTTTTATTGTTTACCATCAGTACTCGGTTGTCCCTTGATGCAGCTACTTTTGTCTGGCGTGCACTTAAAAAGCAAAGCTGTCTTGACGGTGTTATAAATTATAGTCTGAGTTGTAGTCCAACTGAATTTCCTGGAGACAACTCTTCCACTCATGGAGCTGAGACAAGTTAGCAGATTTACCCGAGCTTTGAAACGATCAAACTACCTGCTGCGGGCAGTAAAGTTTTCCATGCTTAGCTGATAAGCAAAAGCCTTCACCTTTTCAATAAACATGTCACAATCAATTGTGATGGCGGGATTTTCATTGATATTTTCCAATAAACCATGTGGTTAATGCATTCTCAGCCACATGCATGGCTGGAGAGATGGTGCAGGAGGGAGGGCTTTAGATTCCTGAGGCATTGGGACCGTTTCTGGGGAAGGTGGGACCTGTACAAGCTGGACGGGTTACACCTCAACAGAGCCGGGACCAATATTCTCGCGGGGAGGTTTGTTAGTGCTGTTGGGGAGGGTTTAAACTAACTTGGCAGGGGGATGGGCACCAGCATATAGGAGTAGAAAAGAGGAATAAGGTGCATAAAAGAGTGAGTGTGTTGGATAGTACTAGAGAAGATGGTACTAGAGGCGGTAGTAGTACCATATTAGATAGGAGCAGACTAAGAAAGACTACGAAAAATTCAAAAATGGGTTTAGAATGCAAGTACGTAAACGCACAAAGTGTGGTGGATAAGGTTGGTGAGCTACAAGCACAATTAGCTGTGTGGCAATAACAGAAACATGGCTTAAAAACGGTGAGGACTGGGCACTTCATATTCAAGGGTACAAGGTGTTCAGAAAAGATAGGGAAGGAAAAAAGGGAGGTGGGGTGGCAGTGCTGATTAAGGAAGACATTGTAGTGTTGGAAAGGGAGGATGTTCTTGAGGGGACAAGGACAGAATCCATTTGGTTAGAGTTGAGGAGCAAAAAGGGTATGATCACGCTATTGGGAGTATTTGATAGGCCAACAAATAGTGAGAGGGAGGTAGAGGAGAAAATCTGCAGGGAAATCGCAGAGATATGCAAGAGCTATAGAGTGGTGATATTGGGGGACTTTAATTACCCAAATATCGATTGGGATAATGCTAGGGTAAAGGGAAAGGAGGGGGAGGAATTTCTGAAATGTGTTCAGGAGGATTTCCTTGACCAGTATGTTCTTGGCCCAACTTAGGAAGGAGGCATTGCTGATCTGGTGCTGGGGAATGAGGTGGGCCAGGTCGACCAAGTGTCTGTGGGAGAACACTTGGGTACAAGTGATCATCGTATCATAAGATTTAGATTAGCAATGGAGAGTTGCAAGGAACAATCTAGAGTGGAACTTCTAAACTGGAATAGGGCTAACTTCAATGGGATGCGAAAGGATCTAACCAGGGTAAAATGGAACCAAAGACTGACAGGAAAAACTGTAACGGAACAATGGGTGATCATTAAGGAGGAGATGTTCCAAGTACAGGCTAGGTACATTCCAACAAGAGGGAAGGGTAAGGGAACCAAAGCAAGGGCTCCTTGGATGACGAGGGAGATAGAGAAGATCATGGGCCAGAAATTCGGCTCTCCGGCTTCCTGCGGGTGCAAGCATCGCACGCGTACTTACCTACCACGCCTGCCGTTGTGCTTCGGGCCCACGAGGAATTCAGGTCCTGGGCCTCCTGCAGCTGCCGGCGCGCAGTGCTTGCGTATCCCAGGGGCGCAGTTAGTTCGAAGCGTCCCCTGGGATCACGTGGGCCATGGAGAGCCAATCGTAGCAGGGAATTTTCATTCATAGATTTGACAGGAAGACCTGTCAAATCTATGAATAGAGATCGGCCCCAAAACCACACTAAAACTTCAAATAAATTTTTAAAAAACATCACAATTTTAAAATAACTATAAATTACATAAATTAACTACTTTAAACAAAAATTTAAATTTAAAAAAAAATTAATTAAACTTTTAAATGGTGCTAAAAATAAACTTACCTTTCTTTAAAGTATGTAAAAAAGATAAACCTGTTGAAAAAATGTTTAAATTGTAATTAATTAACCACTTACCTTGTTAAAAACAGGCCTTGCGCCTCCTTTTTAAATGTGCAGCTTCTCCATACTTACCCTCAGGGAGAAACCTGAAAAAAAATACGAAGTTCGTTGCGTGCGCGCTGCCTCTCCCGCGCACGCGTTCGACTTCTGAACCCCTTCCTTCAGGGGAACGGAAGTTCCGGTTTCCCGTGCCTGCGCAGTGCATGCGTGAAACCGGCCCTTCAGGTGGCCTTACGGGTGAGTACACAGCACGTACTCACCCGACAAGAGCTGAATTTCTGGCCTGTTGAAACAAAAAAAGAGGGTGTATAATGCATGTCAGGTGAATTCTTCAAGGGAGAACCAGACCAAATACAATAAGTTGAGAGGGGATGTGAAGATGAAAATAAGATTGGCAAAGAGAGAATATGAGAGTAGAATGGCGGTTAACATAAAAGGGAACCCAAAAATCTTCTACAAGCATGTAAACAGTAAGTGGGTAGTAAGAGGCGGGGTGGGGCTTATTAGAGACAAAGAAGGTGATATATGCTTAGAGGCGCAGGGCAAGGCTAGAATACTCAATGAGTACTTTGTATCGGTGTTTACTAAGGAGGTGGATGCTGACAAAATATCGGTAGAAGTGGAAAAGGTAGAAGCAATGGAAGGGGTGAAAATTGATAGGATGTACTGGAAAGGCTGGTTATGCTTAGTCTACAAGTCACCTGGTCCAGGTGGCTTGCATCCCAGGTTGCTAAGGGAATTGGGGGAGGAGATGGTGGAAGGGCTTGCCATAATTTTCCAATCTTCCCTAGATGCAGGGGAGGTGCCTGAGGATTGGAAAGTGGCAAATGTGACACCATTATTCAAGAAAGGGTGTAAGGACAATCCTAGTAACTACAGGCTGGTCAGTTTAGCATCAGTGGTGGGTAAAGTTTTAGAAACAATCAAGGAAAAATTAGCAGGCATTTGGGGAGGTTTAAGCTAATTAAGGAGAGCCAACACGGGTTTGTAAAAGGAAGATCGTGTTTGACTAATCTAATTGAATTTTTTGATGAAGTAACAGAGAGGATTAATGAAGGGAATGCAATGGATGTTGTTTACATGGATTTTCGGAAGGTGTTTGACAAAGTACAACATAGAAGGCTGGTTAACAAAATTGAGGCTCATGGAATAGGTGGGTCAGTGTCAGATGGTAGACAGTGGTGTTCCCCAAGGGTCACTGCTGGGGCCACTGCTTTTTTTGATATATATAAATGACCTGGATATTGGAATACAGAGTAGAATTTCTAAATTTGCCGATGACACCAAACTTGGGGGGGTGGCAAACAGTGATGATGATATCAATCGACTGCAACAGGACATAGAAAGACTAGCAGAATGGGCAGACAAGTGGCAGATGGAATTTAATACAGAGAAGTGTGAGGTGATGCATTTTGGCAGAAGGAACAGGGAGAGGCAATATACACTTAATGGCACAGTTTTAAAGAGTGTGCAGGGACAGAGGGGCCTGGGAGTTAATGTGCATAGGTCCCTGAAGGTGGCAGGACATATTGAGAGAGTGGTTAACAAGGCATATGAGATCTTGGGCTTCATAAATAGAGGTATTGAGTACAAAGTAGAGAAGTTATGCTGAACCTTTATAAAGCACTGGTTAGGCCACAACTGGAGTATTGCATCCAGTTCTGGTCACCACACTTTAGGAAGGATGTGAAGGCCCTTGAGAGGGTGCAGAGGAGATTTACCAGAATGGTTCCGGGGATGGGGGATCTTAGCTACAAGGACAGGTTGGAGAAGCTGGATTTTTTTTCATTAGAGCAAAGGAGGTTGAGGCGTGATTTGATAGAGGTGTACAAGATTATGACGGGTTTGGATAGGCTAGATGGGGAAAGGTTGTTCCCACTAGTTGATGGTACAAGGACTAGGGGACACAGATTTATGGTTTTGGACAAGAGATACAGGGGGGACGTTAGGAAAAACTTTTTTACACAGCGAGTGGTGATGACCTGGAACTCGCTGCTGACAGAAGTGGTGGAAGCGGAGACACTCAATGTTTTCAAGGGAGAGACTGGATAGGCACTTGAGGGAAATAAACTTGCAAGGCTACGGGGATAGAGCGGGGGAATGGGACTGACTGGATTGCTCTACAGTGAGCCGGCACGAACTCGATGGGTCGAATGGCCGCCTTCTGTGCCGTTATGACTCTATGACCTTAATATTTTTGCATTTTTCCTTTTCTTTATTTGCAAAAAATATGTTCCTGCATCGTGCTCTATCTTTATGCCTTGGACAGATTTCAGCCAGCCATATACAGTGTTTTGTTACACAGAGAAGGTTTAACAGACGTCTTTTCTTGACCTTACACACTCAATTGATTTGATTGCATGATATTTATCCTCAAGCATTTTCAAGACAAGTTTACATTTGATTCATGTCTTGGTAGCCATCTTAAGTGATTGGACACAGACTGTCTTCGGCACTCGCCCACGTGTCACACTCGCCCACGTGTCACACCTGTCAACATAAGTGGGATAGACTATAAATGGAAAATCATAGGGTCATGTGGCCAAATTCCAACTATGTGCTCCAGAAGAAGATGTTCCAGCTCAGGAGTGTAAATTCATAAAATTACCCCTTAGGTTCCTTGTAGAATCTTAAGAGCACCTTTTAAATGACCACCATGCTGCCACCATTAAAGGGGCACTGTTTTATTGAAGTGTCTGTGGCAAACATTTTTTTGTTGTAGGCCAAATATGTGACATGATCACATGACTTTTTTTGTAATTGCCCCATAAAACGTCTTCACGTCATTTGCATTTGATATCATACAGACAAAAAAAATGAAATGTAGCTGTCAACATTCTCTGCGATAAAGTGGGTGTATCTTTAAGTGCAATTCCACACATACAAACTATGTATTTTAATTTTGAACTAAGAACTATTCCTCTCGCAAATAAATTATGATTCATCTCCATCGTTAAAAAGAATTTCCATTATTTGTTTAGAAATAATTTGGTTTTGCATGTCTGAACTAGAAGTTCATTAAGTACCTGTCTTGTGACCTACTTTTGCTTCAAGCTTAGTATGTTATTCTTAGAGTTTAGAAAAGGGTTGCTCGGCTGGTATGTTGTTCTCAAAGAGATTGTAGTGCACTGTTAGTTTTGCAAGGCTCTTTATCTTGTTTGTAGAGAGGAGTGCAGCAACGTGATCGCTGTTGTTTTCATATCTCCATAATCTACCCATGGAGAATAGTGGAGAATACTACAACAAGGCCTCGATTTAAAAATTCTCATTCTTGTTTTCAAATTCCTCCATGGCCTCACCCCTGCCTACCTCTGTAATCTCCTCCAGCCCTGCAACCCTTTGTGATTTCTGCGCTCCTCCAATTCTGGCCTCTTGCGCATCCCCAATGTTTATCGCTCGACCATTAGCGGCCGTGCCTTCAGCTACCAAGGCCCTAAGCTCTGGAATTCCCTCCCTAAACCTCTCCGCATCTCTACCTCTCTCCTCTCATTTAAAACACTCCTTAAAACCTATCTCTTTTGACCAAGCTTCTGGTCACCTGTCCTAATACCTCCTTATGTGGCTCGGTGTCAAATTCTGTTTGCTAACACGGCTGTGAAGCAACTTGGGACGTTTTACTATGTCAGAGGTGCTATATAAATGCAAGTTGTTGTTGTTCAACCCATTGCACCTGTGCCAGCTCTCTGGAAGAAGTATTTCTCTGCCTTTTCCCCATATCCTTTTAAAATATTTATCCACTTCCCTTTTAAAAGCTATCATGGAATTTGCTTCCATTATTGTTTCTGGTAGATATTCCATATCCAAACACACCTCTGCGTAAAAATGTAAAAAATCTCGAACTTTTGTTCTGTTCTGTTGGTGATAAGGTTAAATTTATGCCCTCTAGTTACTGACTCACCGATCAGTGGAAATAGTTTTTCCTTATTTGTACCTTAGCAGAACCCTTTATAATTTTGAACACCTCTATCAGATCTCCTTTTAGCTTTCTTTGAAAAGAAAGAAAGACTTGCATTTATATAGCGCCTTTCACAACCTCAAGATGTCCCGAAGCGCTTTACAGCCAATGAAGTACTTTTGAAGTGTAGTCACTGTTGTAATGTAGGAAATATATAATGTCGGAAATATATACTTTGTTCTAGTAAAATGTTTTCTAATTAGAAGTAAAGGGGGTGCATCAAAGGTTGAGGTTCCATAGATATATGGTTAGAGGAAAAATAAGATTCAAAAATGAGGCAAAAGATAAGAATTGGGGATAATTCACGTAAAAAATGAGATGTCGAATAGAGAAAGAAAGCAAAAAGAGAGATTGGGAAAGTTAAAAAGAAAATTTAAGAAGCCTGGCAATTTACATAAAGGGAAACAGTAAGGGCTTTTATAAGTACGTTCGAATTAGTGATACTCAAAGAAGGAGTGGAGCTGTTTAGAGATGAAGACATCCATCTTGCACTTGAAAGTGAGGAAATATTGATAGGTATTTCACCTGTTTTTACAGAGGACGGTGACACGGGCACTGTATGCAGATGTGGCAGGGTCATTATTGAGATAAATATTCAAAAGGAAATTATATTTAAAAAATAGGATTAGTTAAAAAAAAGTTACCATGCAGAGATGGAATGTATCCCAGAATACTGAGGGAGGCTGGGGAGGAGATAATGGAGACATTAACTATAATTTTCCAAAAATCTTTGGACATGGAAATTGTGCTGAAGGACCAAAGAGTGGGAATGTTAGTCATAAGGAAAGGGATAAGCCAGAAATTTATAGGTTTATTAGTCTTAGTTCATTTGTGCGTGAATTTTTGAATTGATAATGCAGGATGAAATTTGTAAACATGTATACTTGGGCTCTTATCTGGGCAGTGTACTGTTAGATGGTCTTAAATGGATAACTTCCTAAAGAAAGACTTGCATTTATATAGCGCCTTTCACAACCTCAAGACGCTCCCTTTGTATTTGTTCGCAGGTCCAGCAGATAGTGTACACAATGTTGACCCTGTCCACAACTCGCTACCAGGCCTGCTGCATGGCTGTCCTCTGGGAGGGTGCCCTGGTGTGCCATATAGAGCATCCATCCTTTTGGCTATAACTTCACCACCCATCAAATGGGAGGGAGAGGGGTTTATGTGCTGTGCTGTGCTGTTCCATTAGTTGCCCACATATTGTGTGTCCTGCCTTGTTTTTATTTTGTTATCCATCAGTTTTTGTGGTCACTTCTTTTGTGCCATACAGCCTTTGGAAAGATGTCAATGATTTTTATCCCCATTGTGGCCACTTACATAGGATTACACAGGATATACGGCACAGAAACAGGCCATTCGGCCCAACCAGTCCATGCCGGCGTTTATGCTCCACTCGAGTCTCCTGCCATCTTCCCTCATCTAACTCTATCAGCGTAACCCTCTATTCCCTTCTCTCTCATATAGTTATCTAGCCTTCCCTTAAGTGCATCTATATTGTTTGCCTCAACTACTCCCTGTGGTAACGAGTTCCACATTCTCACCACTCTCTGGGTAAAAAAGTTTCTTCTGAATTCCCTATTTGATTTCTTTACCTTTAAGTAGCTGTATCCTTTTAAATCTGGGCTGCTGACATGGTTGATGTTTTACCTCCCCCACCTCTTCATCCTCCTCTGTGATGAGCTGCCAGTATCAGGTCCAATTCAGGCTGTGAGCTTGCTTTAAATAATAAATGAGGGCTCATTTCTCCTGCCTACACCCACATACCCATTTGAAATTCCTGTAACTTCTCTGGGGGAAAAAAGTGCCAATTACCATTGAATTATAGTTTAAACCTCTGCACATAGAAAATTTGCAGATACTGTTCAAATTACAAGTAGCATTAAAAAAAAATGTTGATGCCTAAGTGTAGTGAGTTTGATCACAAAGAAGAAAGCACAGTATATTAAATTATTGTGCCACCTTGTCTCTTCAATCCAGTTTCTGCCCTGCTCGCTGTACTTAAACTACCCTGGTCAAATTCACTGATGACATCTTTTGTGACACAACTTTAGCAATTGATCCCTTTTTTGTCCTCTTCGGCAACAACAACTTGTATTTATATAGCGCCTTTAACATAGTAAAAAGTCCCAAGGCACGTCAAAGGAGTGTTATAAACAAAATTTGACACCCATCTACATAAGGAAAAAGTAGGGAAGCAAAGAGGTAGGTTTTAAGGAGCATCTTAAAGGAGGAAAGAGAGTTAGAGAGGCAGAGAGGTTTAGGAAAAGAATTGCAGATTTTATGGTCTAGACAACAGAAGGCACGGCCACCACTGGTTAAGCGATTAAAATCAGGGACGCTCGAGGCCAGAATTAGAGGAGCGCAGATATCTTGGGGGTTGTAGGGCTGGAGGAGATTACAGAGATAGGGAGGGGCGAGGCTATGGAGGGATTTGAAAACAAGGATGAGAATTTTAAAATCGAGGTGTTGCTTAACTGGGAGCCAATGTAGGTCAGCGAGCACAGGGGTGATGGGTGAACGGGACTTGGTGAGTGTTAGGACACAGGCAGCTGAGTTTTGGATGACCTCAGGTTTACATAGGGTAGAACGTGCGAGGCCGGCCAGGATTGCGTTGGAGTAGTCAAGTCTAGAGGTAACAAAGGCATGGATGAGGGTTTCAGCAGCAGATGAGCTGAGGCGGGCTGGAGACAGGCGATGTTATGGAGGTGGAAATAGGCGGTCTTAGTTAAGCCATGGATATGTGGTCGGGAGCTCATTTCAGGGTCATATATGACGCCAAGGTTGCAAACAGTCTGGTTCAGCATCAGACAGATGCTAGGGAGAGGGATGGAGTCAGTGGCTAGGGAATGGAGTTTGTGGTGGGGAACAAAGACAATGGGCTGGATTTTGAATGACCCATGGAGTCGGGTTTGGAGGCGTGCGGGGGTTAAATTTGCGGGGTCGGGGTTTCCGACTCCATCCCGCCTCCACGCAATTTTGACAAAATCAGTCGCGGAGTTCCCGACTCTCTCCCGCCTCTTGGGAGGCGGGAGAGGCTATTAAAGCCCTTGGGTCTGTAATGCTATTTTGAAACGTTGCAGCTAGTTTAACCCTTTTCTGACGTGAAGCACGCCTGGTGTGAAACACTCCAGTGAAACCTGGCGGGAGCACAAATGGATAGCTGACTATCGGCTGCAAGTCCACTATTACAACGGAGATGCGATGAAGGTAGTAGTAGTATTAGGTGTGAAAGTCGCCTCGGATACTGCTACATTCAATGTCATGGCATTTGGTGTAAGAGGACTTGGATGCAAAAAATTCATTCTCTCTCTCTCTCTCTCTCACACATATTCATTTGCATCCAGGTCCACTCACATCAGCAATGCAAATAGGTCCTCTCTCACCAGTAGCCAGACAATCTCTGAGAGCAGGCAGTCAGCAATGATGACATCATCAGAGGCGGGTTTCAGACTGAAACCACTAATTAGTTCATGGGTTCTCACATGCTGCAACTCAATTGCCCAATTAAGTGAAAATTGCATCAGGCATCCACATTAATCTGGAGTCGGGGGGGAAACACGAAATGCGGATTACACGACCCCAACCCGACCCCAAGACAAAATCCAGCCCAATGGCTTCGGTCTTCCCAATATTTAGTTGGAGGAAATTTCTGCTCATCCAGTACTGGATGTCGGACAAGCAGTCTGACAATTTGGAGACAGTGGAGGGGTCGAGAAAAGTGGTGGTGAGGTAGAGCTGAGTGTCATCAGTGTACATGTGGAAACTGATGCTGTGTTTTCAGATGATGTCGCCGAGGGGCAGCATGTAGATGAGAAATAGGAGGGGGCCAAGGATAGATCCTTTGGGGACACCAGAGGTAACGAAGCGGAAGCGGGAAGATAAGCAGGTTATTTTTCTGGCTACGATTAGATAAGAATGGAACCAGGCAAGTGCAGTCCCACCCAGCTGGAAGGCAGGGCAGAGGCGTTGGAGGAGGATGGAGTGATCAGCTGTGTCAAAGGCTGCAGACAGGTCGAGAAGGATGAGGAAGGATAGTGCACCATGATCACTGTCACATAGGATGTCATTTGTGACTTTGATAAGAGACGTTTCGGTACTGTGATGGGGTGGAAACCGGATTGGAGGGATTCACACATGGAGTTGCGGGAAAGATGGGCATGGATTTGGGAGGCGACAACACGTTCAAGGCCTTTGGAGAGGGGGTGGTAGTTTGCAAGGATGGAGGGGTCAAGGGTTGGTTTTTTGAGGAGACTTTGACTTCTTCTTGGCATTCAATATAGTTAACCACTCCGTCCTCCACCAATGCCCCTCATCTGTGGTCCACATCCATTGGAACCATCCTGGGTTGGTTCTACTTCTGCTTGTACCAGAATAGCTAGGACATTTCTTACAATGGCTTCACCTTAAGTCCCACTCTGTCACCGCAGGAGTGTCCCAAGGTTCCATCTTTGCCTCCCTTCTATTCCCCGTCTATGTAATGCTTCTTGGGGACATTACCCATAGGAATATAATCAGCTCAATATGTATGCTAGGACTCTCAGCTCTCTCAATCATTGCCCTCAACTTCAACACCACTTCTGTGCTGTCTGATTGCTTGTCCAACATCAAGTTTCGATGAGCTGGACCTTCCTCCAACTTTACTTAGTAACACCATAGCCCATTGGCAGGATTGAAGTTGTTGGCTGCTTTAATCCATCAGGTTTCCTCGTGAATCTTTTGTGAACAGTGCCAACCTTCAGCTTCTCCTCTAATGGGCTCTGAGTCTTGCGGGATTATCTGAGAGCTTACAGAGAAACTTCTCTTCAGTGGGTGAAGAGGTGGGTATCTGCAATAGAGGTATAAATCCCCCCCCCCCCCCCACCCCCCATGGTCTTGCCTCACCCTATCTCTTCAACCTCCTCCACTGCTATGTGACAGCACATGCTCTCTACTTCTCCAATTCTGGTCCACATCCTGTGCTTAGTCCCCATTCCACTTCACTTTCAGTGCAAAGCCTTGATCCTAACTTCTGGAACCAAGGAATGCTCCTCCTGGAGCCACAAAAAAAACTCTGGCCCATTGCCTCCCCCTGAGATCATCTAACCTATCCACCCCCCACGATGGGATTCGGCTGATTATCTGCCCTCCCATAGCAAGCGGCAGCAGGACATCTGCTTAGTGCTCACAGCTCACCTGCTGCATGTAAAATTAGGTCCGGGCCTCAAAATATCTTTTATATTAACTGTCACCTTTTGATATGCCTACACTTCAAACCATTGGGATTTCAGACCAGATACTCCTGATTATAAGGTGTTTTTCCATTTGAGAAGGAAGTTCACGCACATGTTTTTTTTTTCATATTTCCCATTCTCAGTTTAATATCCGAATCCATTTTCCTTCAGTCTTCATGTCCTTTTCCAGCTTTGTTTTTTTTCTGCTGTGCCTTGCATGTGGTGCCTGTCTTTACTGTAACACAATGACCTCTTTCTAATTATTTTGAACAATCTTGAAGTAACGTTGTTTTCTTTTCATTTTCTGCTGTGCGTTACTGGCCTTCCTCACTGACTAACAGCACTTATGCCAAGGGAACAATGAATGACACGGATGATCCTGAGGCAGACTCTGATAACAGACCAACTTCAAGTCACTTCTATCCTGTCGCATTGCTGCTCGTCAGCTCACACTTGCTGGTAGTGTGGCTGATTTTAAGTCTTGCTTTACTCTTGGCCAAATATCAATAAAATGCACTTGTTTACGACGTCTTTTTGTAACTAACACCCGACAAATGTATTCATATAGATATATATGACTTGGTTTGTAACAGAACTAACATGTTTGTAAGTCTAAAGTAATTGTGTACTCCTTTGTTTGGAAAACTGTCTGAACTACTTAATTTATTTCACTGTCTTTGCGTTAATGATTTCATTGCTTATTTTGTAGCAATTTGTTGCTTCTGGGCCGAGTTATGCACTGTGTTACTATTAAGATTTACTTTCAAGTGTTTTACATAAAATCCTGGTCTGTTATTCTAAACGGGTGAATACTGTAATTGTAAAAGATATTTGTTTTCTTAAAATAGCAAAATATTAAAAACACATGTAAATGTATAAAGTCATGCTATATTTTTGGTCAGAAATCTATCAAGGGCAGCCCTAAATAAAAACAAAAAATAGTTCATTGAAACCGAAACGTGTTTATAACTTTAGAAATGAGAATCAGAATTGGATTTCACATAAACACATGCTGGAAAACTTTGCAAATAATTTATATATTCAATTTGATGTCGATGAAAAGAGATACAAGGCCAGCTTTGTGTATTAAACCTAATGATTTTACAAATTAAAACCCCATTCCCAGAAAGTGCAGTGTTCCCGGACTCGGCCTGCTCATTGTACACTTGAATGGCTTCTATTGTTGCTGAAACCCGAGCCCCTGATTTTAATTGGGGGCGTACGTTCGGCGTGTGGGGACTGAAGTATGTGACAGGCTCCCATGGCCGCACAGGTGTGACCTCCGGGCCCTCATTTTAATTTTTCAAAATCGGACTCCCACCCTAAGCCGCTGTTAATGACAAGATGGCCAGTGGGCGGGAGCGGGAAATCGCGCGGCAGGAGGACGCCACTGGAGACCCCTAGGAAACAGTCCCTGGCAAGGTGAGAGATGGGGGAAGTCCGAGGCGATCGCAGGAATGAGAGGGAAATTCGGGTCAGCGGTGGCCCGAGGATAATTAAATGACATTACCAGATGTGAATATTTAGAGGATGTAATTAGACTCCGTCATATTGATGTAGGCTCCTGCCTGTTGCAGGCTGCCGGAAATCTGCCAGTTAAAATGGCATCGGCGCAAACGCCTCGGGAACGTAACATTACCTTTTCCATAAATCAGCAGTATTGACTGTGCAAATTGTGAGATTTAACTGGTTGCAAAATGGTATCGTATGTATGAACATAATGATATTACCCAACATACGTTGCATATCTATGTTTTTACAAAGTGCTGCAATGTACAGAATCACTACATAGGCTACCATTATATCAGACAACAGGCTCATGTTCAGTACAATTTATAATTAGTATGATATTTGAGCAGGTTTGCTGTTCGCGCATGGTGTAGCTGCCATGAACCGTGCAAATTGCTTTAGGTGAAACCAGGAGAGAAAGCAAAATTACCCCAGATCCCATACACCCAGAGCCAGTATGATCATGGGAATGTCACAGGATATTTCAATCTACTGCTGAGAGAAACCACAATGTCATTTCATCAGCATAGCAAGTCCATCTAAAGATTAAAGGCAGACACATATACTTAGATTTTCTGCTTTCCTTCCATTGACTTGGCTACATTTCTTGGTGAGAGGGAAATTTCCACCAACCACAACAGAGCACATCCCTGCACACTTATTCTCACCTGCCCCAGACCTGCTAAAAGATCCACAGGGTGGGTGGCTGGTTGGGGCAGAAAGTCTACATCATAGTACTTGAAAGACAAGAATGTTTGAACAAGCACACAGTGTGCAACTTTGATTTTTGTTGGTTTGAATTCCAAAACAAAGCAGTTGTGACTGTTTTGATTTATGCAACTTTTCTTTGCAAAACTAAATCATATAATGAATGATATATATATTTACCTATTATTATTTCCATTTCAATGAACAATTGATTACTTTGGCCTGCCCTACGGATTGACTTGTGTAAGATGTATCATCACCTGTGTTAAATAAATGTAGATGATTACCTAGTTATTTTTACTTATTGAAAACGCAGCAAATGTTTAATAAATGAAACCATTTTTTTCCTTTTCTGGTGGTATTATGAGGTGTATTTTTTTTTCCTTTTTACCAGAGAGGGATGTCGAATAGAAAATGCACAGAAGAATATAAAATGCAGGAAGTATGCATTCAACGCGATTCAGCTGATGGCATTCCCAAAATACTACAGGCCACCAGATGGGACATATGGAAAAGCAGACACTTAAACTTAATTTCATTTGTAAACAGACAGTTTACAACATTATTCAGGTTTTAATTAGCTTCAAATAGAGAGAGTGAGTAATTTATCTATTTTTTGACTGAGTGATTTATCTGCTGATGACATCCACCTACTTTACAGTTTTTGGCAATCTTATTCAGGTTAAAGCAAATTATCAAAACTGTACATAGCCCATTTCATTTTTTTTTGAGGAATAGGACATTGCCATTGTTCCTTGTTAATGTTGCATAAAGAACACTAGCAGTAAAATGTGCTGATGCAATTCTATCCAAAAAGTAATAACTGTGTTAAAAAGACATTAAATGGGTAGTCTTTGAATAGTTGTTCTTGAAACAGGAAGTGCTTGTTACAGCAGAATATTGTCCACAGCTACATCATCACTTCTTATGGTTGCTGTTTAAAGATAATAAGTGATATTTAAACATAACTGTTTATTACAGTAAGTAAATACACCCTGCTAGATGTGCACAGTGATTAAACGATATACCCAGCGCTCAAGTGCAATACAGGTAATATGTGACTTGAAGAAATGACTGTATGACGGTGCTTGTGTCAAAACATTTTACTGTTCAGTAATCAACACATTATACTCTTGTAAAGGAATGAGTATAAAATGTGTTTCTGGCTCTGATCATAGTGTGTGTTGCTTTAACTGTTAGCTGGGTGCTGATGCTCAGCCATCGACATCAGAAGCTATAGTGTCTGCGGCACGTTCACCTAAACAAAATACAAGAGCACGAGCCACAGGATTTCAATGTGCATTCTTTTTCTAAAAATATAGACATAACTATTTGAATGCAATCAAGACCATTTCAATTTTCAAAACATGCACATCTCTGTTATATAACACCTGTAAAAAAAAAAAAAACCACAGAAAACTGTATTATTGTAATGCTGAATATTATAAAGTAGAACTAGACAAATGTACAGAACACAGGACAGTTAATTCATGATATTCGTAAAATAAATGACACCTTACATTTTTTTTTAAATAACCCTTCCTGTATTAGATTTCTTGCGGTCCTCAAGCAGTTAAAATTGACATAATTATGATGGCTGCATTGGCAGCAAAAGTAAAGCACTAAGCTGAAATGAATAATGACATTTCAGAAAGATACCTGCAGGTACCCATGGAACTCTACCCCAGCAAGGAGTCCAACATCTTCAGGACAGGGGAGAAAATTGGTGGAAGCTCTGGGGAAATAAAGAACGGGTAGATACAATGTTGGAGCTGGTAAGAGGCTATCATCTGTATCCAATCTTCAGAATAATCTATTTATCACAAACAATTACATAACATTCAGTTAAAGAAGAAACGTTATTTTTGTGCGTGTATAAAGATTAAATGTTTGACTTAAGTTGTTCTTGTAAAACTGGTGCTTCAATCTATGTTCACATGATCACTGGAACAATAGCAACAGCAAAGAGCACAAATTTAGTGAATTTAATTGTTTATCCAAATAAACCTAATTTTCTACATGAACCAACTTTTAAGAGCACTCTGTTGTAATACTCCCAGTGTGGATTGGAAGATTAAGATTATATATGTACCATTTATTTAAAATGGCTCCATGAATAGTTGACAGAGTAGAGATATAGGCCTAGATATTGGGCTGATTAGTGTGCGTTTTTGGCCACCTAAGGACTCAGAATGACGAGATCGATGCATGCACCCTTCCAACCGGAAGTGCACAGCCCGCCATTTTGGTGTAGGAGGTAGCACTCGCGTTCGGTTCACATGCTGGCAGGATTTAAAGCAGCCAGATAATTAAGCAGATGAGGGTAATCTGCTGCATGCAGGTCACACTCTCCATTGTGGGTCGTCCCAGCCATTTGGACGACGTGTTGAACTCGCTCAGCACAACGGGATGCTAACTGGCATGAAGGCCCCCTGGCCCCGATGTTTAAAGGGATCATGCAGTACTTACAGATTAGTTGCTGTTTTACGACTTCTGGCTACTGTTTCACTTCTAGGCATTTTTTGCTGTGTTCCACTGCTCTTCAGAGTTCACGTTCTCTACATAGAGAGAGCTTTGGCTGCTGTTCCATTGCTGCTGTTGTTTGCCTCACAAATTGCTTGCAAACGTGGGGTGGTCTGATACAGCTGCCTCTGTGTATAGAGCACCAAGGAAGACATCACAGAGCAGGAAAAGCTGCCTGAAGAGGGAGAAAGAGGGCGTTAACAGCAGGCCATATCCACAGAGGGTCTTCAGGGAGCAATTGTCCTACCGCAAGTTTACTGCGGACCAATGAATGAGGCACCTTCGCTTTACCAAGAAAGTTGTTACCGAGCTATGTCAACTGCTGCAACCACGGACCGCACTACCTGTGGCTGTCAAGGTGACCGTCGCACTTAACTTTTATGCCACAGGCTCCTTTCAGGCTACAACAGGTGACATCAGCAACATCTCACAGTTCGCAATGCACCGATGTATCAATGAAGTCATCGAGGCTCTCTAGACCAGGAGAAACACTCACATGTCCTTCCCTATTGCAGGAAGATATCAATGGACTGGTCAGGTGGGCAGAACAGTGGCAAATAGAATTCAATCTGGAGAAGTGTGAGGTAATGCATTTGGGGAGGGCTAACAAGGCAAAGGAATACACTATAAATGGTAGGACACTGAGAAGTGCAGAGGTTCAGAGGGACCTTGGGGTGCATGTCCACAGATCCCTGAAGGTAGCAGGACAGGTAGATAAGGTGGTTAAGAAGGCATACTTGATACTGTCCTTTATTAGCTGACACAGAATATAAGAGCAGGGAGGTTATGCTTGAACTGTATAAAACACTAGTTAGGCCGCAGCTAGAATATTGCGAGCAGTTCTGGTCACCACATTACAGGAAGGATGTGATTGCACTAGAGTGGGTGCAGAGGAGATTTACGAGGCTGTTGCCTGGGCTGGGGAATTTTAGCTATGAGGAAAGATTGGATAGGCTGGGGTTGTTTTCTTTGGAACAGAGGAGGTTGAGGGAGACCTAATTGAGGTGTATAAAATTATGAAGGGCCTAGATAGAGTGGATAGGAAGGACCTATTTCCCTTAGCAGAAGGGTCAATAACCAGGGGGCATAGATTTAAAGTAATTGGTCGAAGGTTTAGAGGGGAGTTGAAGAGAATTTTTTTCACCCAGAGGGGGTCTGGAACTTACTGCCTGAAAGGGTGGTAGAGGCAGAGACCCTCATCACATTTAATAAGTACTTGGAAATGCACTTGAAGTGCTGTAACCTACAAGGCTACGGACCAAGTGCTGGAAAGTGGGATTAGGCTGGATAGCTCTTTTGTCGGCCGGCACAGACAAGATGGGCCGAATGGCCTCCTTCTGTGCTGTAAATTTCTATGATTGAGAAGCAAGATGAGAGAGCATGAGCTGGCACCTGTGGCATCCTATCCCCTGCTCTAGCTCCTGTGCATTTGTTTGCCCAGTGAGTCACCACATGCACATCCTTCATCTAAATTAATTTCTAAGGTTCGCATGGTGTCAGTATCTGAGCTTGTGGCTGCGAGAGTGAGATCAAGTGATGGTGCAGCTTCATAATTACTCTGGTCCTCTTGACCATAAGGCTTCCACATTCTGAGGAACTGAAATGAGAAAGACATAAGGGTTAGGTTGTGGTGTGAAGGAGAGCAGAAAGGAAGAAGTGTGTATTGGAAGCATCTGTAGCTTGTCATGCAGAGTGTGGGGAGAGGGCGAAGTCAGTAGAGACAAAGATTAGGTATAAAGAAACCCTGCATTGCCAGTGGCCACAACCTCCACTCTTTCCCCTTCCTATCACTGCTAGCACGGTCTCTTCAATGAGGGGAAGGGTGTGTCACGCGCTGGTCCCCCACCAATGGCAGCCTGTTGCCTGGTGTTATGCGCCACCTTCTCCTGCAAGAAAGAGGGAAGTGTGTTAGTAAGAGTCTTGCGAGGTGATTGGGGAATGCAGCTGTCATAGTTGCTTCCTCCCACCCCTCTTTATCTGAGCCTATCTATTCCTTTCTCCCTCAGGTGTTTATCCAACTTCCCTTTAAATGCATCTATGCTATTCACCTCAACCACTCCCTGTGGTAGCAAGTTCCACATTCTCACCACTCTCTGGTTAAAGATGTTTTTCTGAATTCCCTATTTGATTTATTGGTGACTATATTTATGGCCACTAGTTTTGGTCTCATCCACAAGTGGAAACATCTCTATGTCTACCCTATCAAACCCTTTCATAATCTTATAGACCTCTATCAGGTCACCCCTCAATCTTCTCATTTCTAGAGAAAAGAGTCCCAGCCTGTTCAATCTTTCCTGATGGGTATAACCTCTCAGTTCTGGTATCATCCTTGTAAATCTTTTTGCACCTTCTCCAGGGCCTCTATATCAATCTCGGCAGGAAATGTTTGCATATAAATGTTAATTTAGCAGGACATGGTGCCAGACATGGATAAAAATCAGGGGTAAGTTGCCAAATGTATATCAACTTTTTTGTTTACTTTCATTTCCTGTAGACCAAGAATTGCTGTAAGTTTTAGGCAAAGTGTAAATATGTGCCGATCTTACCAGGATTTTCCAATCAGCTACCTACTGCTCCAAAGCACAGAGTTGCATTTTATGTCATCCATAGGTCTGTTCCAGAGGGAATATTAAAGTGTGGCCTGTTTAAAAAACCTTAAATTTAATTTCAATATGCAGTAGACATTTGCACATAATATGCTGAGGGTTAAATGTAATTGTTTGTGGGCTCACTTTGCTGATAAATCAGGTGGAACAATTAAACTTACTGCTGGACTAATTCTTTCTACAAACTAAGATTTTTTTAAAGCTTCATAGTGAAGAACAGTCCAGACTGATAGCAACTTGCCCATTTCTCCCCCTGAAATACATCAGGGGTCTGAAAGACATCACTGTAGACTGGTACATAAATTGTCTTTTGTGGGATTTGGAAACTACTTTTGTTTCTTTGTCATTAAAATAAATAATTCATTGCAATACCTTTTGGCGATTGAAGGTAATTGTTAGAATGGAGTTGTAATGCTTGACTCTGTTTCTGACAATTCCAGCTATTCTCTGTCCACAGATAAAATGGATCACGAAACACCAGATATGTGGCATTAGCCTGGGGCATGGTTCAATGTGTTCTTTTACGCATTCTTCAGCATTGACCCATAGTTTAGTGAGACCGACACAGAGCTTCAGCTGTGCTTTTTGTTACTCCTATGGGGCTGTTCAAGTTGCTGTACTCAGGTTGCAAAGATTACTGTAATTGTTCCAAACATTATTCACATTATAGAATCTTACAGCACAGAAACCATCACTGCTCCCCCGCTCAGGGGGATCTAATCAGAGCCCGATCATCATATTTAAAGAGGATCCTGCTGGCTTCGAGCAGGTGTCCTTGCTGCCTGCAAGTTAAAATTGCCATTGGTCAGATTGTGGTGGGAAAGGAAAGGGTAAGTTCCCCGCTCCATTTTAACTCTCTCCAACCCCCCCGCCTTCCCAAACCTGGTTTCAGCCAGACATGGAAATCTGACCAACTGCAATTTTAACTTGCAGGGGGCAAGGACACCCGCTTTAAACCAGCAGTGTCCTCTTTAAATATGAAGATCAGGCTCTGTTTATGTCATCGGGGAGTTAAATCAAGCCTATGGTTTCAGAAGTGCTGATGATTGAAGCTAAATACGAGGCACAAACATGTGCTAGGATTAACTTTACTTAAACAACTTCAGCTTCTAACTAGACACCCAGTGCCGAATTGGGAGAAATTTAAGCAAAAATGGGTAAATGGGTTTGTTACAGATATTGCGAAGATAAAAGGTCACAACATGCCTTACAGTGCTCAGTGATGAAGGTAAACCATATTTGCATGGGCTACAGTGAGGGAATAATAGACAATACAGACATTTATAGAGAAGTTTGAGAATTTTTGCCAGCCAATGAAGGGTTTTGTTTGAAAGATTTGTGATCAATTTAAGAAATCAAGAGAGTAGAAAACAGATTTATCAGTATATTAGTCGTGAAAAATCTTGCAGATACATGTGATTTTGCTGAAAAGAGGGAATCACTGACTCATGATAGAACTGTGTCTGGAGACAGAAATGTTAGCTGCAGTCGGAGTTACACAGTCTCAGATGAAGTAACTCAGTAATGATAAAACTATCCATAAAGTTAGGCTAAAATGATGTACAGGAAACTCTCGTTTAAACGGCACCTAAATATCCGGAATTCTCTATTAACCGGCAAAAATCATACTCCGAAAACTCCTCTCAAATAACCAGCAATGTGTCCGAGTCCAAGTCTCCCGCGAACGCCGAGTTAGTCAGTGGGGGTAGTTCTCCAAAGTGCCACTACTCGGTATCCTGGCGCTGTCGGAAGTCCGAACAGTGCAATAACAGGAGTCTGATTCTCCCGCACTGCCGGGAGTCTCTTCTGATCGGCCATTTTACTGTGTGTCTCCCGCGCTGCTGGTAGTCTCTTCTGATCCACCATTTTACTGTGTGTCTCCCGCGCTGCTGGTATTCTCTTCCTAGCCACCATTGTTCTGTGTGTCTCTCCATCTTTATCGGGAATTATCTCCCCCCATCTTGCATTATGGAATTCCCAAAAGCTGGTCCAAGCAAAAGGAAGAGAGTGGTCTTAACTTTAAAACAGAAAATCGAGATATGCCAACGACTAGAAAGGGGAGAGAAGCGTATCAACATTATGAATGAATTCAAAATCAGTTCGTCAACAATCTACGACATCAAATCGCAGAAGGATAAGCTGCTCAAGTTTTATTCAAGCTCGGAGACATGTAAGAGTGTAGAGAAACGGCGTACGCTTCGAAAGCCTAAGCTTGAAGAGCTGGATACCGTGCTTTATGAGTGGTTTTCTCTTAAGCGTTCAGAGGGTGTTCCAATTTCCGGACCCATGCTAATCGAGAAAGCGCAGGATTTCTACGAAAGGATGGAGCTCACTGACAAGTCTGCTTTCTCCGAGGGATGGCTAACGTGCTTCAAGTTACGGCACGGGATACGACGACTCGATATTTCCGGGGGGAAGAAATCAGCTGATCACGACGCCGCAGAAGAATACTGCGATTATTTCAATCAGATTGTGCAGCAACATGATTTGTCGCCAGCACAGATATATAATGCCGATGAAACTGGCTTGTTTTGGAGGTTTTTGCCAGAATCAACGCTTGCTGGGGCTAGTGAGGCTAATGCTTCAGGTTACAAGAAAAATAAAGATCGTGTAACCGTGCTAACATGTGTGAACGCTGCTGGATCACACCGGGTTAAACTTCTTGTTATTGGGAAGTATAAAAATCCCCGTGCATTTAAAAATGTGAGGCACTTACCTGTTGAGTATAAAGCTCAAAGAAATGCTTGGATGGATAAGGAAATCTTCTCCGATTGGTTCCATCATATTTTTGTTCCATCTGTGAGGGAACATTTCCGTAAAATAGGGAAACCTGAAGATAGCAAATGCATTTTATTGCTTGATAATTGTAGAGCCCATCCGCATGAATCCGAGTTGGTTTCGGGAAATATTTTCACCATTTATTTGCCACCAAATGTAACTTCTCTCATACAACCCATGGACCAGGGCGTTATCCAAAATCTGAAGTGTCATTACAAGAAAGACTTCCTACGTAAACTGATAAGCCAAGATGACAATATTCACGCATTTCAGAAGGAATACAATATTAAAGATGCCATCTATAATGTGGCATGTTCCTGGAACTTTGTGAAAGGTCACACTCTGAGGCAAGCCTGGCGCAAATTGTGGCCTTCTGTAATGTTTGCTGAAGGTTCTTCTTCAGAGGAGGAATTTCATGGGTTCAATGTTCATCCCAAGAAGAGTACAATAATGGAAATGGCTGGCATGGTGAAAAATGCAGGCCCAGCAAACCCTCTACGTCACCTCAGTGAAAGTGATATCGAGCAGTGGGTTGATGCAGATAGAGAAGTTGGTGTTGTGCATATGCTAAGTGATGATGAAATAATTGAGAATGTTTTGAATCCAAAGAAAGAAAAGGAAAGTGAGATGGAAAGTGAAGAGGATGATATTTCTGAAAAGAACAAGATTTCTTGGGCTAAAGCTGCAGAAGGATTTTCTTCAATCCTCCAATTTGCTGAAAGGCAGACTTGCTACTCTGCCCAAGAAGTTATGCAACTCCATATTCTGCATTCCACATTTCTACAGAAAAAGCAAGAGTCCACTAAGCAAACCGACATCCGCAACATGTTTAAGAAAGCTTCCAAAAGAGTCGAAGCAGCGGAAGTGCCTGAAGAATCTGTGGAATCTGTGGAACTGCATGCTCCTGATGACCCAGCTGGCACGGATATTCCTGATGAACCAGCTGACTCGGAATTAGTGTACAGTCAACTACAGTACTGTATACAGTCGTTTATAAGTTTTGTTTTACTGTTAAGTAATTAAAGAGTTATGGATTACCCTCAACTGGCAGTACTGTACTTAATCAAGCATCTGCCACCATCCATTTAACACAACATTCTATAAGTGAGTACCCAAATACTGTATACTGCACATTTCTTGATTTTTTTATTTTTGTTTGTTAAAAATAGCCTCGGTAGATATAACTCTCCGTTATCCGGAATTTTTGTTCAACCGGCACCACCCCGGTCCCGTTGGTGCCGGATACCAAAGAGTTTCCTGTACCGAGAATAAACTTCTCGGTAGGAAACCTAGCGAACAAAACGTCCTAATGTTAAGACTCAGTGTCTAGCATTCACGCAGATATATAACGAGTCATAGATTTATACAGCACAGAAAGAGGCCCTTCGGTCCATCGTGTCCGCGCCGGCCATCAAGCCTTATCTATTCTAATCCCATTTTCCAGCACTTGGTCCGTAGCCTTGTATGCTATGGCGTTTCAAGTGCTCATCTAAGTGCTTCTTGAATGTTGTGAGGGTTCCTGCCTCTACCACCCTTTCAGGCAGTGAGTTCCAGATTCCAACCACCCTCTGGGTGAAAAAGTTTTTCCTCAAATCCCCTCTAAACCTCCTGCCCCTTACCTTGAAACTATGCCCCCTGGTTATTGACCCCTCTACTAAGGGGAAAAGTTCCTTTCTATCTACCCTATCTATGCCCCTCATAATTTTGTACACCTCAATCATGTCCCCCCTCAGCCTACTCTGCTCCAAGGAAAACAACCCCAGCCTGTCCAGTCTTTCTTCATAGCTAAAGTGCTCCAGCCCAGGTAACATCCTGGTGAATCTCCTCTGCACCCTCTCCAATGCAATCACATCCTTCCTATAGTGTGGCGACCAGAACTGCACACAGTAATCCAGCTGTGGCCTAACTAGCGTTTTGTACAGCTCCATCATAACCTCCCTGCTCTTATACTCTATGCCTCGGCTAATGAAGGCAAGTATCCCATATGCCTTTTTAACCACCTTATCTACCTGTCCTGCTGCCTTCAGGGATCTATGTACATGCACGCCAAGGTCCCTCTGTCCTTCCTAGGATGCTACCATTCATTGTGTATTCCCTTGCCTTGTTAGTCCTCCCAAAATGCATCACCTCACACTTTTCAGGGTTAAATTCCATTTGCCACTGTTCTGACCAACCCGTCTATATCGTCCTGTAGCCTGAGGCTTCCCTCCTTGCTATTTACCACTCCACCAATTTTCGTGTCATCTGCGAACTTACTGATCATACCTCCTACATTCACATCTAAATCATTAATGTACACTACAAACAGCAAAGGACCTAGCACCAATCCCTGCGGTACACCACTGGACACAGACTACCAGTCACAAAACCAACTTTCAACCATCACCCTCTGCCTCCTGCCACTAAGCCAATTTTGGATCCAATGTGCCGCATTGCACTGGATCCCATGGGCACTTACCTTCTTGACCAGTCTCCCATGCGGGACTTTGTCAAAAGCCTTACTGAAGTCCACGTAGACTACATCAACTGCACTACCCTCATTCCCACACTTAGTCACCTCCTCGAAAAATTCAATCAAATTGGTTAGACATGATCCCCTGACAAAGCCATGCTGACTATCCTTGATTAAGCCTTGCCTCTCCAAGTAGAGACTAATTCTGTCCCTCAGAATTTTTTCCAATAATTTCCCTACCACTGATGTTAGGCTCACTGGCCTGTAATTCCCTGGTTAATCCCTACTACCCTTCTTGAATAATGGTACTACGTTAGCTGTCCTCCAGTCCTCTGGCACCTCTCCTGTGGCCAGAGAGGTTCTGAAAATTTGTGTCCGAGCCCCTGCAATCTCCTCCCTTGCCTCACAAAGCAGCCTGGGATACATCCCGTCTGGGCCTGGGGATTTATCCACTTTTATGCCCGCTAAAACCGCTAGTACCTCCTCCCTCTCAATACTAATTTGTTCAAGTATATCACAATCCTCCTGCCTGATTTCTATGCCAACATCGTCCTTCTCCATTGTGAACACAGATGCAAAATATTCATTTAAAACCTCACCCACATCTTCCGGCTCTACACACAGATTGCCACTTTGGTCCCTAATGGGCCCTACTCTTTCCCTGGTTATCCTCTTGCCCATAATATACTTATAAAACACCTTGGGATTTTCCTTTATTTTGCTGGCCAGTGTTTTTTCATGCCCCCTCTTCGCTCCCCTAATTTCATTTTTAAGTACCCCCCTGCACTTTCTATACTCCTCTAGGGCTTCCATTGTTTTTAGTCCTTTGTATCTGCCAAAAGCCTCCCTTTTTTTCCTAATCCATTCTTGTATATCCCTTGACATCCAGGGTTCCCTGGGCTTGTTGGTCCCACCCTTGACCTTTACGGGAACATGTTGGCGTTGTACTCTCTCTATTTCCTTTCTGAAAGACTCCCACTGCTCTGATGTGGATTTTTCTACAAGTAGCTTATCCCAATCCACTTTGGCCAGATCCTACCTTATCATATTAAAATCGGCCTTCCCGCAATTTAGAACCTTTATTTCCGGTCCATCTTTGTCCTTTTCCATGACTACCTTAACTCTTACCAAATTATGGTCACTGTCACCAAAATGTTCTCCTACTGACACTTCTACCACTTGCCCGGCTACATTCCCTAGAATTAGGTCCAGTACCGCCCCCTCTCTTGTAGGACTTTCTACATGCTGGCTCAAAAAGCTCTCCTGGATGCACTTTAAGAATTCCGCGCCCTCTAAGCCTTTCACACTCTGACTATCCTAGTTAATATTGGGGAAGTTGAAATCCCCTACTATTATTACCCTATTATTTCTACACTTCTCTGAGATTTGCCTACATATCTGTTCCTCTATCTCCCCCTGACTGTTTGGCGGCCTATAGTACACTCCCAGCAAAGTGCTTGCCCCCTTTTTGTTTTTAAGTTCTACCCATATGGCCTCATTAGAGGAACCTGCTAAGATATCATCCCTCCTTACAGCAGTAATTGACTCCTTGATTAATATTGCGACACCCACTCCTCTTTTACACCCCCCTCTGTCTCGCCTGAAGATTCTATACCCCGGAATATTGAGCTGCCAGTCCTGCCCCTCCCTCAACCATGTCTCTGTGATAGCAACAATATCATCCTCCCATGTGTTCATCAACACCTTCAATTCATCTGCCTTACTCGTAAGACTCCTTGCATTAAAATAAATGCCAGCCAGCCTTGCCATACTCCCTTGTGCCATTACATATTTGCTCTGCCTTCCAGGCTGACTTGTTTTTTCCTCTATATTTGGCTGTGCATCACCCCCTACTATAGCTCCACTCCGTATCCCATCCCCCTGCCAAGTTAGTTTCAATCCCCCCCAACAGTACTAGCAAACCTCCCTGCAAGGATGTTGGTTCCGTTCCGGTTCAGGTGCAACCCGTCCGACTTGTACAGCTCCCACCTTCCCCAGAAGCAGACCCAGTGATCCAGGAAACTAAAGCCCTCCCTCCTGCACCAAATCTTTAGCCACGCATTCATCTGCTCTATCCTCCTATTCCTATACTCACTAGCATGTGGCACCGGGAGTAATCCAGAGATTACAACCTTTGAGGTCCTGCTTTTTAATCTGCTACCTAGCTCCCTAAATTCTTGTTGCAGGACCTCATCCCTCTTTCTACCTATGTCGTTGGTACCAATGTGAACCACGACCTCTGACTGTTCGTCCTCCCCCTTCAGAATGCCCTGCAGCCGTTCAGTGACCCTGGCACCAGGGAGGCAACATACCATCCTGGAGTCACGACTGCGGCCACAGAAACGTCTATCTGTTCCCCTTACAATAGAATCCCCTATCACTATTGCTCTCCCACTCTTTTTTTCCTCCCCTCCTGTGCAGCTGAGCCACTCTTAGTGCCACGGACGTGGCTCTTGCTGCATTACCCCGAGAAACCATCTCCCCCAGCAGTATCCAAAACGGAAAATCTGTTGGAGAGGGAGATGGACCCAGGGGACTCCTGCACTACCTTCCTAGTTCTTTTACTCTGTCTGGTGGTCACCCATTCCCTATCTGCCTGTGCACTCTTTACCTGCGGTGTGACCACCTCGTTAAACGTGCTATCCACGAAGATCTCACTTTCGCGGATGCTCCACAGTGACTCCAGCCGCAGCTCCAGCTCCGAAATGCGGATTTCGAGTAGCTGCAGCTGGAGACACTTCCTGCACATGTGTTCGCCCTGGACACCTAAAGTGTCCCTGACTTCCCACATAGCACAGGAGGAGCATTCCACGCTGCTGAGCTGCCCTGCCATGTCCTAACCTTAACTTACTCCCTTTACTTCCTTTAAATTAAAGAATATTAAATGCACTAGGGACCTTACTTCACTTTAAACACTACTTACTCTAAACTAGAGACCTTACTTTTACTTCAACGACTGGACTGTAGAAATAGTCACGAGGTCCTACTTACCAATCAGCTCCTTCCCTGGTTGTGACGTCACTTTAGCGGTTTCGCAGTTGTTGTTGTTTGACTGCTCCCGCTCTCAAACTCTTTCCCAACTCTCAGCGCTCCTCTGCAACGCTCCTTTATAGCTGCTGCGCCTTCTCTCAGGTCCCGCTGCCGCTCCCACACAGGTCCGCCTCCTCCGGTGTCGGGCCTCCTCTGTATATGGTTTAAAAATCATTTTGCCTCTAATGTGTGAGACAAAGAGATGGGGAAAAAACCCACTGTAACCTCAAAGCCGCAGATGAAGCAATTGAGGAGTACGTGTACACAACTGCAACAGTGGAGGAGATAAGCAAACTATAAAGATGTTTGTGACAATGCGTGTTAATGCCACTGAAGATTTTTTCAGTTAGATTGTGGCATCCACATACTTTCAGAGTCCATAAATGATACGGGAAACCCAGATAGTCTCTCTTTCCAAAAGAGTAAAGATAAACAGATATTATAGAGTGGATCTATATTTAATCCATTGGAAAATACAGGGAACCTGTACCAGAGAAGGAGTTCCAAGTTGCAGAAACTAAGCTTTGTAAAGTTATTGGCATCTGATAAACCATATCATCATGCAGAAGTGCTCCTCCGGCCTCCACAAGAATAATGTAGGCCGCTGCCACCCCAGGCTCCCCCCCCCGCCCCCCCTCACCCACACCTTACCTTCCTTCCTGCCAGTTGATATTTCGCTAGCTCGAAGCCAGTAAGTAGCAGTGGGGTGGAAAGTCGAGCAGCAACTTTCCAAATATTCATATTAACTACTGTTCTGCGTCCTTCTGGTCAATACAGCAGAGTAGATTTTAATGATCAGTTGGCCGACTGGTGCCTCCGCCAGTCAGCGTCCAATTCTGTCGGCGGGAGGCTGGAGTCATTTTGAGAGTGAGGCCTCACTACTGTGCTGCTGGTGAGCCGCGTGAGCAGAAATGACCTATACACACAAAGAGATGCTTGTCATATTGTATGACTGAGAGATTTAAGCAAAAGCACACTCTGAAAAAGAACAAACTTAGGAAAGATGCTTACAACTTGGAGGTGCTGGTGTTTCCACAATATTGCTGCTCTTTTTTTTTCTAGATGGTAGAGATCACAGGGGAGGGAGGTGCTGTCAAAGTAAACTTAACAAAGTGCTACCATATATCCTGTAGATAGTGCACACTGCCTCCACAGTACGCCAGTCATGAAGAGGAGTGGAAATTGTGTCCATTTGCAGAGGTATTGATCAAGTGAACTGCTCTGTCCTGAGTCGTTTAAACATCTTGAGTTATGGTGCAGTGGTGCCCATCTAGGTGAGTGGTGAGTATTCCATCACACGCTTTGTAGGTGGTGGAAAGGCTTTGAGGGGTCAGAAGGTTAATCATTCATCACAGAGTATCCAGCCTTTGTCCTGCTTTGTACTGCTGCAATCTACTCCAGCCCGACATCTTTTGAGTCCAAACTTCAGTGCATCCCCCTTCCATTCAATTGACCATTGGCGTTGACCATCAAAGTGCTGCACTCTGGAATTTCCTTGTTCGTGCCTCTGCTTTGTTACTCCTCTCTACCTTCAAAAGCCGCCTTAAATTTTAACTTTTTGAAAACTTCCCTAACATCTACCAAAAAGGTTGCTGAAGAAGGCCAAAATCATAGAAACCTTTACAACCTTAAAGGAGGAATATTGCTCTTCTCCACTGCAAAGGCTGATGGGAAGAAGAACCCAAAACATTACATGGCAGAGCTGCAAGCTTACTAAAGTCAAAATCTGTGAAAGGTCTTGCCAAAAAGTTAGAGGAGTAAACGATAATACAGAATGAAAAGAATTAGTTCCTACATCCAGAGATTGCGTGTTTTGTGAATCAGAAACAAACTAGACCACCAAGTAGAAAATAGACTACTGAGTGCGCTGTGAAAAAGAGACATTGTTACAGTCATCCCGTTGTATTCACATGTGGGCAGGATTGTCCACTAGGGTTAAATGGGCTACCCCAATATAAGTCCAGTGGAAAGTGGCGGGAAATTCTTCAGGAACCACTTTGAATGCTATTCCCTGTCCTCGTCCACTTCTGGAATTTTCCACGGGGAGTGTGGCGGGGGGAGGGGTGAGCAACGTAAACAATGCATCTGGCCAAGTATAAGCAGGAGTATTGTTTTGGCATAAAAGTAATGGGAATAAGACATCCAACATATTTCTCATTATTTGCTCCCTAGCAATGCTGGGTACAAGGAATTGCTTTTTTTTTCTTGGTGCTCAAGGTTTCTATGGCAGTGCAGGACGATTTAAAAATTAACAGGCCACCTTAGTCTATGCAAGTGATCACAGCGTGATAGTCTATACCGTCAAAGATGATACTTAAAAAAAAAAGGTAGTATCAGGGCAGCCCTGGGGCCACTACTTGGCAGCAGACAGCCAAGGCCTGCAGCCATTCTCAGCCTTCTCCTGGGCAGTATACTGGTGGAGGCCAGGGAGCCCACCTCAAAAAGGCTAACCCCGGAAAATCGCCCAAGGCTGGTCATTGAGGTGGGTGGTATTCTCGCACCAAACAAGATATGCCAGAATTCTGCCAAAGGGGAAAATCTAATTTGTAATATTGAGAGATTTGAAGTGTCACTTCTTTTCTACATGGGAGAGGCCTCTTCCAAAATATCAACAACAAGAATAATCCCCAGTACTTGGAAATACCAACATAAAGAATTCTTCAAATTCAGGTCTGTTTTTTAAAATTGGTGTTTTACAGCATGTCATATTCACTTTTCTTTACCCAAACGTGTTAAAACACACTATTTTTGTTGTAATAATAAAACTGTTTTTCTTTTGTGTTTGTGTCATTTTTGATTCTTTGTCTTACACTGCATGCTACATAAAATTATATAAAACTATATACATTTGTCTGTATGCAAACTATCATCATTATTCTACTAAAGTCATTTTATTCTCTCCAGAGGTGTATAATTGAACCGCTGCTAAATATTGAGCTGTGTCTGGGACTAGTGATTAGTCCAGTTCCACATGGTATGTACTGTGTTCTCAGTTCACACTGTTTCAACAAGGAAACATTTTTTCTCTTTTTTGTCTCTCTCTTATGTCCAGATATCACCTTTTCTCCTATAGATATACGTCCATAATAGTAATTGTTTTCAGCTTTAAAAAAAATTAACACGAATGTTTTGTCTTTGATTTTATTTTTGTTTTTTTCCTCAGAACCACAAATTTGCCCAACAATTTTCCAACCTCAGAAGAATACCGTTGCTTATTGTTCATTATGCACGCTGTCCATAAACTTGCACTGCCCTGTCACAAATATTAATCCATTAGCAGCTGAACATCCCCGAGATGGAGATTTGATGCTGCATCGATTGCCAAAAATAATTATATCTGCAAATCAGATTTGCTCATCTCGATGTTCCCGTAGCAAAACAAAAGAACTTGTATTACACAGCACCTTTCATGCTCTCAGTGCATTCCAAAGTACTTCACAACCAATGAATTACTTTTGAAATATAGCCACTGTTGTTTTGTAGGCAAATACAGCAGCCAATATGCACACAGCAAGGTCCCACAAACAATAAATAAATGAATACTGCGTACTTAGAGTACTGCGTACTGTTCTGGTCGTCATATTATAAAAAGGATATAGAGGCACTGGAGAGGATGCAGAGAAGATTTACAAGGATGATACCAAAAATGCGAGGGTATACATATCAGGAAAGGATGAACAGGCTGGGTCTCTTTTCTCTTGAAAAGAGAAGGCTGAGGGGTGACCTAATAGAGGTCTTTAAAATTATGAAAGGTTTTGATAGAGTTGGTACAGAGAGAATGTTTCCACTTGTGGGGAAGAGCATAACTAGAGGCCATCAATATAAGATAGTCACCAGGAAATCCAATAGGGAATTCAGAAGAAACTTCTTTACCCAAAGAGTGGTGAGAATGTAGAACTCGCTACCACAGGGAGTGGTTGAAGCGAATAGTATAGACGCATTTAAGGGGAGGCTAGACAAGCATATGAGGGAGAAGGGAATAGAAGGTTATGCTGATAGATTTAGATGAGGAAAGACGGGAGGAGGCTTGTGTGGAGCATAAACGCCGGTATGGACTGGTTGGGCCGAATGGCCTGTTTCTGTGCCGTATATCCTATGTAATCCTATGAATGATAAGACAATCTGTTTTGGTGGTGCTGGTTGAGGGATAAATATTGACCAGGACACTGGGAAGAACTCCCCTGCTCTTCTTGGAATAGTGCTATGGGATCTTCGGCATCTACCTGAGCAGGCAAAGAGGGTTTCTTTTAAAACAAATTCATGGCATCTCCAACAATACTGCATTTCCTCAGTGTTGCACTGAAGAGTCTCCTAGATTATATGCTTAAGTCGTGACCAAGTCACGAGTGTAGCAGGAATTTCTGTCAGGGAACAAAATAAGATTTAAAAATTACATTTTATATCTGCACTGCTGCACCTACTTTAGAAATGTTATTCAGCAAAATATTCAGTCAGAGCACTTATTCCACTTTGCAGTGAAGAATTGCGATATTTCTCCTTCCTGGACTCATGGGCGTCATTATTGTTGGCTGTATTTCTGTGAAATGTTGTCGTTTTCCAGTTGAAGCTTACAAGTTAATAATTGTTCCAGAGCTTTTGTCTTGTACTTCCTCATTTGCAAAGTTCACAATAGGGGAAGTGAGGACAAATGTTGAAATTCATCGCTTGTTTTGCTTAGTTCATTGCAGCAAAAGCATAGTTGCAAACAGCTCGTGTTTTGAGTGAGCAAACCGCATTTCGGCCCTCTATTCGCATTACTCATGTGACATTGCCCATGCCTTTGTTACCTCTAGACTTGACTATTTCAATGCTCTCCTGGCTGGCTTCCCATCTTGCACCCTCTGTAAACTTGAGCTCGTCCAAAACTCTGCTGCCCGTATCCTAACTTGCATCAAGTCCCGTTCACCTGTCACCCCTGTGCTCGCTGACCTACATTGGCTCACGGTCTGGCAATGCTTCAATTTGAGAATTCCCATCCTTGTTTTCAAATCCCTCCATAGCCTTTCCCCTCCCTATCTCTGTAAGCTCCTTCAGCCCTACAACCATCCGAGATCTCTGCGCTCCTCCAATTCTGGTCTCTTGCTCATCCCCGATTTTAATCGCTCTACCACTGGCAGCCGTGCCTTCAACTGCCTAGGCCCTAAGCTCTGGAATTCCCTCCCTAATCATCTCTACCTTGCTCTCCTTTAAGACGCTTCTTAAAACCTACCTCTTTGACCAAGCTTTTGGTCAGCTGTCCTAATATCTCCTCTGTGGCTCAGCTTCAAATTTTGTTTGATAACGTTCCTGTGAAGTGCTGTGGGGCATTTTCTCACCTTTAAAGGTGCTATATAAATGCAAGTTGTTGTTGTGGCCCGTAATTCTTGGGACTTTAAATCTCACCCCACAACAAGTACGCTGACATCGTGCACGTGCTGAAGAGGATACTTGCTGTGGGGGAGAGTCAGCCAGAGCCACACATGCTGATTTCGGAGCCAGCAAACAAGGGTTGGCATGCATACAGTTTGAGCCACTGTTCAAAGCGAAGCAAGTGCAGCACTTTGGAGAGAAGCTGGTGTAAAACAAGAATTGCTTTCTGCTTTTCGTGAAAATCATGCCAATTCGATTAAATAGGAAGTTTTCTGATAGAAGCAGGATTAAATGGCTCAGTGGAGTGGCAGGGGAATCGTATTACTACTTCTGATGATTTCTCCTGGCATAACGACGTGAGAGGATTTAGATGGGCAGAAGAATATCGACATTGCCTGAAAATCTGAAGATTATTTTTACAGTTCAGCATCCCGAACAAGCCAATCACACTGATGCCATTCCAGCAGTCATAAATAAAACACTTTTGAAAGAATTGCCACAACTCATTAATGCTGAACTTCATGGACTTATAAATTTTGAGCATGTTGCTAATCCAAGCACAGGTTAACAAAAATCAATTTCCATTAACTTCAAATACAGGAAACTCTTTCGTATCCGGCACCGACGGGACTGGGATGGTGCCGGTTGATTAAAAATTCCGGATTACGGAGAGGTATATCTACCGAGGCTATTTTTAACAAACAAAAATAAAAAATCAAGAAATGTACAGTATAATTGGGTACTCACCTACAGAATGTTCCGTTAAATGGATGGTAGAAGATGCTTGATTAAGTACAGTACTGCCAGTTGAGGGTAATCCATAACTCTAATTACTTAACACTAAAACAAAACTTATAAACGACTCTATACTGTAGTTGACTGTACACTTATTCCAAGTCAGCTGGTTCATCAGGAATATCCATGCCAGCTGGATAATCAGGATCATGCACTTCAACAGATTCTTCAGGCACTTCCACTGCTTCAACTCTTTTGGAAGCTTTCTTAAACATGTCCCGGATGTCTGCTTGCTTAATGGACTCTTGCCTTTTTTGTAGAAAGGTGGAATGCAAAATATGGAGTTGCATAACTTCTTGGGCAGAGGATTAAAGCAAATCCTTCTGCAGCTTTAGCCCAAGAAATCATCTTCTCTTCAGAAATCTCATCCTCTTCACTTTCCATCTCACTTTCCTCTTCTTTCTTTGGATTCAAAACAGTCTCAATTATTTCATCATCACTTAGTACATGCACAATGACAACTTCTCTATCTGCATCAACCCACTTCTCTATCACTTTCACTGAGGTGACGTAGAGGGTTTGCTGGGCCTACATTTTTCACCATACCAGCCATTTCCATCATTGTACTCTTCTTGGGATGAACATTGAACCCATGAAATTCCTCCTCTGAAGAAGAACCTTCGGCAAACATTACAGAAGGCCACAATTTGCGCCAGGCATGCCTCAAAGAGTGACCTTTCACCAAGTTCCAGGAACATGCAACATTAAAGATGGCATCTTTAAGATTGTATTCCTTCTGCAATGCTTGAATTTTGTCATCTTGGTTTATCAGTTTACGTAGGAAGTCTTTCTTGTAATGACACTTCAGATTTTGGATAATGCCCTGGTCCATGGGTTGTATGAGAGAAGTTACATTTGCTGGCAAATAAATGGTGAAAATATTTCCCGAAACCAACTCGGATTCATGTGGATGGGCTCTACAATTATCAAGCAATAAAATGCATTTGCTATCTTCAGGTTTCCCTATTTTACGGAAATGTTCCCTCACAGATGGAACAAAAATATGATGGAACCAATACAAAAAGATTTCCTTATCCATCCAAGCATTTCTTTGAGCTTTATACTCAACAGGTAAGTGCCTCACATTTTTAAATGCATGGGGATTTTTATACTTCCCAATAACAAGAAGTTTAACCCGGTGTGATCCAGCAGCGTTCGCACATGTTAGCATGGTTACACGATCTTTATTTTTCTTGTAACCTGAAGCACTAGCCCCAGCAAGCGTTGATTCAGGCAAAAACCTCCAAAATAAGCTAGTTTCATCGGCATTGTATATCTGTGCTGGCGACAAATCATGTTGCTGCACAATCCGATTGAAATAATCGCAGTATTCTTCTGCGGCGTCGTGATCAGCTGATTTCTTCTCCCCGGAAATATCGCGTCATTGTATCCCGTGCCGTAACTTGAAGCACGTTAGCCATCCCTCGGAGAAAGCACACTTGTCAGTGAGCTCCATCTTTGCATAGAAATCCTTCGCTTTCATGATTAGCATAGCTCCGGAAAGTGGAACACCCTCTGAACGCTTAAGAGAAAACCACTCATAAAGCACGGTATCCAGCTCTTCAAGCTTAGGCTTACGAAGTGTACGCCATTTCTCTACACTCTTAGATGTCTCCGAGCTTGAATAAAACTTGAGCAGTTTATCCTTCTGCGATTTGATGTCGTAGATTGTTGACGAACCGATTTTGAATTCATTCATAATGTTGATACGCTTCTCTCCCCTTTCTAGTCTTTGGCATATCTCGATTTTCTGTTTTAAAGTTAACACCATTCTCTTCCTTTTGCTTTGACCAACTTTTGGGAATTCCATAATGCAAGATGGGGGAGATAATCCACGATAAAGATGGAGAGACACACAGAAAAATGGCGGATCGGAAGAGACTACCGGCAGCGCGGGAGAGTCAGACTCCTGTTATTGAGGTGTTCGGATCGGAAGAGACTTCCGACAGCGCGGGAGAGTCAGACTCCTGTTATTGAGGTGTTCGGACTTCCGACAGCGCCAAGATGCCGAGTAGTGGCAGTTTGGAGAACTACCCCCACTGACTAACTCGGCCACCGCGGGAGACTCGGACTTGAACTCGGCAACATTTCCGGTTATTGAGGTGTTGTTTTCTGGGTATCAATTTTGCCGGTTATTAGAGAATTCCGGATAATTAGGTGCCGTTTAAACGAGAGTTTACTGTATATAGAAATAATTATTCAGTCAGAAATGATCCTCACATTAAATAGTGTTTTATTTAATTGAGTCTAGCCAGCTCAGTTGTTTTTCACTCTTTAATACCTTGTACAGTTTAGTCTTTACGTCATAAAGTACTTTAAATTTTGATTCAATGTCAACAGGAGTGATGAAATATTTTGAGGTACAAACTGTGACCTTGTCTACTTTTCCCCTCTGCGACGCAGTATCTCAGCATTCAGCAGTCGGACTGAGCTGAAGAAACTCACTTAACAGGAAAAAGAGATGGACGGGCACATTATATTTCTCCCACCTCATTGACATGGTTGCACCTGATGTGAGTGTAACCACTTCCCCTCCCTGTCGATCCCCAGGAAATCCCTGGGTAATGCAAAGGGGGTGGAGACCTGGAGTAATGGTCTCCACCCCTTTTTCTGTTGCTTTGTATCTGGGAATTGAACATTCCTCGCACACAATTAGAAGAAAATCGGCTACAGTAAATTCTGTTGCAGGATTATTTTCTGTACTGTAAATATGTAGTACTATGTAAAAATTAAAGATACAAATTAGCTTAATATTTTATTGACGGTTTTGTTTCCCCACTATAAAAATCCACCCTCTAGCCTAATGGAGCAGTCTGCTTATTCAATAATTGTAGATAAGGGTTGCTAGATTGATTTTCTCTGAAAAGTATTATAATTTGTATTAATTTTGTACTTCTAAAAATGCAGGAAACATGCAAAGAATTGTAGGGCAAGATATTTAGTATCAGTGTCGTTTGGTTTGCTGAGAAATTACTTTTCTAACCGTCTGGTATTGCAGTGTGACCAACGAAATCTATTTCTAACCACAAATTCCCATGGCCTAACTGAGGTAGAGAGATAGAGAGACCTCACAGGAAGGAAAGGTAACAAATACAGAAACATGCAGAAATCAATTAGAACCAGATGATGTGTAGACTGGATTTTAGGAAGGTCAATTGTATGGCAACATCTGTGCTCTTTAAACTTCCAGCAGTTCCTCATTTTGTATATGCTCGCAGGCCAGGGCAGTTCATAACATAAGGAGTGGATGACCTCTAAATATTAAATCCTTCAGGCAGCTTATCAGAGGCTTTACACATGGCCAGGACCATTTCATTCGTAGAGAACAAATTCCTCAAAAAAGCGGTTACTCATGCGAGACAGAAAGCCCTCGATCTCTTTGCATGACCTCGTCGTTCTCTCCGCATGACTTCGTCATGCTCTCACGTAGAGGCAATATCAAAGCGGTTCATGCCCGCTACACCTGCCACCGCACTGATGCCCAGCCACTTGCTAAGGTCGCATGTTGGTTTGGGTCGGCTTACAGGGGGAAGATCGTGAGTTTTGAAGACTAGGCGACGAGCCTCAAATTCAGAGATCAATTCGGCCAGCATGTCGTGGAAAAATTTTAAGTAGGTGTCGTGACAAAGACCTGAGGACATACGCAATTCCGACCAATCAAAGACCAATCAAATACATAATGTGGCCAGAGTCTGTAACCGTGAGACCATTACGATTGTCATTTGGAACTGGCCCGGGCAGGGCAGACGGCGTGAGAATCATTCGGGTGGCGGACTTCCCGCTCCACGATCTCTACGGCTAGAGTTTCCCCGTCCCACCCCAGAAAATCATTGACCAGGGGTGCACACCCATAGTTGCGGGTATGCCATGGCCATACTAGAGGCCAGTTTAAAGTCTGAAAGACTATTAAGAGTCTAGGGTGTGTAGTTGCAATACGTACAATCTCATCAAAGTATGGAAAGCCGGTTCGTCCGATGCATTTTCTATTGACGCCCAGGGCATTGCATCCCCAACTCCACAGGCTGCCAGAGATCTCACCAATCTCAGTATCCTTTTTCATGCACCGGCATTCTAACTGAAGGCCTTGACCCTTCTGTATCGAACGACCCAATATCATTCGAAAGGTTGAAAGCATCCTGAGGCGAAGGCAACAGGGGAGCAGTACCATTCCTTGGTGGTGTTTCGTAAAATGAAGTTGACATCTACCGGATTGACAGCGAGTTCCATTCATCAGAGGAATGGGGATGTAATGGTCGGCTTGCACATCAGAGGTGATCTCATTGAAACATACAAGATTCTGAAGGGGATTGATAGGGTAGATGCTGAGAGGTTGTTTCCCCTGGCTGGAGTGTCTAGAACTAGGGGGCATAGTCTCAGGATAAGGGGTAAGCCATTTAAGACTGAGATGAGGAGGAATTTCTTCACTCAGAGGATTGTGAACCTTTGGAATTGTCTGCCCCAGAGGGCTGTGGATGCTGAGTCTTGGAGTATATTCAAGGCTGAGATGGATAGATTTTTGGACTCTAGGGGAATCAAGGGATATGGAGATTGGGCGGGAAAGTGGAGTTGAGGTCGATGATCAGCCATGATCTTATTGAATGGCGGAGCAGGCTCGAGGGGCCGTATGGCCTACTCCTGATCTTATTTCTTATGTTCTCCCTATTCCTGGACGGGCGTAGGTCCGGCTCCTGGCAATAGCAGTGACATTGCCAACTAGAGGTTGCTCATTGTTGCTGACATCCTGTGGCAGACCAAATGAACAGTATCAGTGCATACCACCGACAGGTTTCAATTGATTGATACGGGTCCACTTATTAATGGTAGAGAACCCACGTTTGGCTGGAAATCGTACTTGGTATACGGACGGGCTGGCCCGGTCCATGACTGGAAATGGACCAAGCCACTGTGGTTCAAACGCGTGAGCCTTCTTACCGTAGTTCAGGACCATTACCCGATCCCCAACGTTAAGTTCAGCAAGGCGATCCTTCTTAACAAACTGTCGTTTAATATGTGCTCGACCACCCCCTCCCCCCCCCCCCCCCCACCACCCCGGCATATTGACAGCAACAAAATGACTTAAGGCATCAACTTGCTCCACCAGGGAGTCTAACAATTTCTGGCTGTGCGTATCCATCAAAAGGGGTGATGTGTCCGGCACAAGCAGATGTCCCGGAGTCCACATCACTCGGCCGGTCATAGCGAGATGCCAGTGGTTGAATGGGGTGTGGAGCGGATGGCCATAAGGTACATTGTGGGAAGCAGCTGGGCCCATTGAATGGGGTTCTCTGCGCAAAACTTGCTGAGGATGGTTTTTAGGGTCCTATTCCCCCGCTCTACCACTCCGGACGACTGAGGGTGGTGGGAAATATGGAGCCTGTGTTCGATTTTCATGAGCTTCTGCAGTTCAGTGAAGACCAACGTTCCCTCTAATTTTGTTTGGGCCCTGCGCGGGCCATTCACAATACCAGGCATGTGCGGTTTTTGTACTGAAAAGCCGGCTGCGTGGGTTCCCGGGAGCGTTGCGCGGCTGTGCAGCTTGCAGGGAACCTTGGTAAAGGCCTTGCCAGGAGCCCCGAATCGGCGGTCCCCACTTACACAACACCTCGGAGAAGAGGATTTTGGCGGCAGTCAGGCCGGTATCGCACCACTTATTCACCGGCCGCATGGCAGTAATGAGTGCTGCAATCTCAGCAAATTGAGCGGAATGTGGGGTACACCTATAGTGCACTGTGCGAGCGGGAAGGGTAACTGAGAACCCCGGTCAAGGGCGTCCCGGTAGGAAGATCCATCAATAGATACGGCGATAGCATGAGGAACCGGTGCGAGCACCGGTGGCATTAAAATCTATCAAGGGGAGGGGCAGGAATGCAGCTCCCCATCATAAAGCAAACACTGAGGTAGCAGGGTGGGGCGGCGCGGGGTGATCTCCAGATGCTGTTCCATGAGCATGATAGTCCATCGGCTGAGGCGAACAGGAAGCGAGTCACCCGGCCAGAGTAGCAATTTGAGCGGGGACTCTGGAGTGTGAAGAACAAGGGATTGTTATCCTGTAAAATATGTAAAGTGCTTGACCGCCCAGAGTGTTGCAAGCAAATGTCGTGAACAAGGATCGTAATTCTCCTCAGGGCCGGACAGAAGACGAGACGTGTAAGCGATTGGAAACAGCCTACCTTTCGATGTCTTGACAGAGTACCATGGCGAGACTGGAATCGCTCGAAGCAACTTCGAGGTGGAACGGACAGGATTGGTCGGCGGTGACGAGATGAACAGCCCGTATGACTGTCATTTTGAGCTTTGTAAAGGCATCAGTATATGTATCACCTTCCAACGTGAGCGGTCAGCTGTGTCCCCCTTTAATAACTCATACAGAGGTTTAGCCATCCGACGAGACCGAGAAACGAGCGCAAAGCGGTAACCGACATTGGCAGAGCCAAGCCTTGGATTACCTGTACCTGGCAAGCAATGGATTTATAATGGGCTGACTTTACCCAGTCTAAATTCTGTCATTTCCAGCTATGAATCCACCTTCTAATAAATGTTTGTGTAAAACTGGCATTTTTGCCAGGATCAGATGATCTTGCAGAAGTAATTTCTTAAAAGCAAACTGCATAGGTTAATATTGCAAAACTTCTTTTTGATATAACTCCTATTTTGAATGGATAATTCTGAATTTTTTGGGGGGTAACCTAAATTGAAGTTTTCCAAGAAGGGCTTTTTTTCTCTGGGAAATGTCATCAACAGACGATAAAAGGTACATGGGTTAATACCCAGATGTCTCATTGTTCCCCCTTCCTCCCTTGTTGCCTGTTCCTGGGTCTTATGAACTATTTTCTCCTGCGGGAAGAATTAATCCATTTAATTGCCTGTAACAGTCTCTGAAGTTTTCAATTTATTTGTCATGATTCAACTATCGAAGGGCAATTATAACATCTGTAACAGAGCATTGACCTGGAAGACACCGTCTTCCAAGTGAGGGATCCAAGTGACAGACAAACTGGAGCTGGGAATTTATTGCTCACTGTGACACCCACAGCTTAGTGACTGAACACTTAGGCAAGAAGTGGGCACTTGTATCTGAGATTCTTACTAAGCAGTCACGGCAGATAACTGCCAAGTCACTTATCTTTGCTGCCCTTGTCAATCATTAAATGTCCTTTGACAATGGAAGGGTGTCCAGGGGTTAGAAAGGTGCCAGTCACTGCCAGTGCCGTTTCCTTCCATATTGCATATGTGGCAGAGTTTGCTGGCAAGAAGCCACCCACCAACAAAATGTCATCCCACCTCTGCCTTATTTCAGTTTAATAGATTATCTAACTCACTTTCTGTGAAATTTGCTGCTCTTTTTCTTCCCTTGGCTGGTGCCATCTCTACTTCTGTTAAGTGAGCTTGCCCCTTTAAGCGCATTCTGCCATAAAGTGCTGCAGTTGTTCCCAAACTTCCTCCACACCCCCCAACCCCCATGTTTTCTGGACCTCCACAGAGATTTTTATCCTATTGCTGGTAGGACTCACATCCTTTTCCTGCCCAGTATTATGCTAAACAGTGGACGCTGGGATTTCTAATGGGATCAACAGTTGCAGAGATCAGTACATGGAAGTCCTCCCCACCGCACTTCCAGGGGCAGGGCAAGGACATTCAAATTTCGGACCTTAGGTTTCCACAAACCAGATAAATGTCATGGGCAAACCGCATCACAGCAAGATGAAGCTATAGTCAAGCTTGGTTAAATCCAATGGTATATGTTATTACTGCAGTGGAAATCACGCCCATACTCATGATTATCCAGCAAAGGGCAAAGAATGTTATGCAAGCAAAAAACTAAATCAGTCATCCACTTTAGAAATCTACACAAAGGCCCAGGTGTACATCCACAAAAATGCAGCCAGTCAAAACAGCACAATGTGCAACAAGTTATTGAAACAGAAGTTACTGGCCACAAAATTCGGCACCTTAACGCCAATAGTTAACGACGGTTTGGAAAAAAAATGGCGTCCACCTTGCTTCCGCCCACTTCCAGCGCAGCCCACGCTGTTCACCATCTTGATGAGGGCAGTGGTGCGGGCAGGACGTGTGCACGCCGGCAGTATGCAGAGTAGGCCGATCGTGATGTCAGTCACCGACCCCCCTCCCGCGATCCCTCCCCTGGACCGACCCCCCACAACTGAGGCCTACCCGCCCTCTCAAGCTGGCTGGCTGCGGGTGGGAAACCGAGGCCTCGCATTCAAATTAGGCCCTGCTGGTAAAATCGGCAGGGCCTTCAGGACCTCCTGGGTTTCCCGCCTGCCTCAGAATCCCCCCCCCCCACCCCATCCCCATCCAACCTGCCTCCCCGAAGAAAATTTCACCCTTTGTATCTGTCTTCAAGGTATAAGACACAAATAACATTTCGGAAATAGTGAGGAACCAAGGATCTAGCAAGAATGGGGAACTTAAAGAAATTAGTATTAGTAAAGAAATAGTACTGGAGAAATTAATGGGACTAAAAGTCAACATATCCCCTGGACCTGATAGCCTACATCCTAGGGTTTTAAAAGAGGTAGTTACAGATATAGTGGATGCATTGGTTTTGATCTTCCAGAATTCCCTAGATTCTAGAATGGTCCCCATGGATTGGAAGGTAGCAAATGTAACCCTGCTAGTCAAGAAAGAAGACAGAGAGAAAACAGGGAACTAAAGTCCTCCTCATTAACATCTGGGGCCTTGTGCCAAAACTGGAAGACCTGTCCCACAGACTAGTCTTCAGTCAATTCAATTCACTCCACATGATATCAAGAAACGGTTGAGCACACTGGATACAGCAAAGGCTATGGGCCTCGACAACATCCCGGCTGTCGTGCTGAAGACCTGTGCTCCGGACCTAGCCGCTAGCCAAGCTGTTCCAGTACAGCTACAACACTGGCATCTACCCGACAATATGGAAAACTGCCCAGGTATGTCCTGTTCACAAAAAGCAGGACAAATCCAATCCGGCCAATTACCACCCCATCAGTTTACTCTCAATCATCAGCAAAGTGATGGAAGATGTCGTCGACAGTGCTATCAAGTGGCACTTACTCACCAATAACCTGCTCACTGATGCCCAGTTTGGGTTCCTCCAGGACCACCTGTCTCCAGACCTCATTACAGCCTTGGTCCAAACATAGACAAAGGAGCTGAATTTCAGAGGTGAGGTGAGACTGATTGCCCTTGACATCAAGGCAGCATTTGACTGAGTGTGGCATCAAGGAGCCCCAGTAAAACTGAAGTCAATGGGAATCGGGGGGAAAACTCTCCACTGGCTGGAGTCATACCTAGCACAAAGAAAAATGGTTGTTGAACGCCAATCATCTCAGCCCCAGAAAATCGCTGCAGGAGTTCCTCAGGGCTGCTTCATCAATGACCTTCCCTCCATCATAAGGTCAGAAGTGGGGATGTTTGCTGATGATTGCACAGTGTTCAGTTCCATTTACACCTCCTCAGATAATAAAGTAGTCCATGCCCGACACGTCCGCATGCAGCAAGTCCTGGACAACAATCAGGCTTGGGCTGATAAGTGGCAATTAACATTCATGCCACACAAGTGCCAGGCAATGATTATCTCCAACAAAAGAGTCTAACCACCGCCCCTTGACATTCAAAAGCATCACCATTGCCGAATCCCCGTGAAGAGGACCTAGATCCAGTGCAGGAAGAGATTCAATGATCTTTTGAGGTCAGGAGAGGTGAGTGCAAAGCCACACTCACCTTCATCCTGATGTGCCTGTCACCACATCCCCATCACTTTCCTTTCCCAAGCCTGCTCCTGCACATCATAACTCACATCAACATACCTTCCAGGTCCACCTCCCTCTCTCTATGTACATACTCACATCCCCATCTGACTAACCACCTCTCACACTAACCCTCATCCTAAAGCAATCATAGCAAGTAACACCACAGAATGAGGCCATTTGGCCACTCCCTCATAGTCACACTCTACAGATGTAACCCATCCCTACCTTACACTCATTCCATCAGTCTCACTCAAACCTCGCTTCTTTCCCTCCTTGAAGGAGAAAAGAGACCAGAACAACAGAGAGAGGGAGAGAACTGGAGGTGGTCCTCCAGTCTTTGCACACCTAATAGCAGCAGAGGAGGGGCCTCTGGAGATCTCGGGAGCTTGATAGACGCTGGTGGTGGGAGACGGAGAGTGGGCTACATCCCAGCAACCCGGTGACAGAATCACATCTCATAAAGCCACATGGCATACAACAGTCACTCATATGGTGACTGATGTCAGCAGCCAGTGAAATGTCATCATGTGCATAATGGTAACGTTACTCATTCTTATTATAACATTTCTAATTCATCTCTTTACTCTCCACAGGTTCATCAACTGCACGCCCCCCACCACTGTCCAGCTGGAGGAGGCAGATGAATCTTCAGAGGAACCGCCAGTCTCTGAGGGTGCAGCCCCAAGCGTACCCAGCACCAGTACAGATACGCACACCTCGGTGCGTCCTTTATGCCATAGAGTAGAGTTGTCACCTGGTGTGTCACAATTCACAAGTGAGCAAGAGCAGGTGGTGTTGACAGGGACCGCAGTGGAGACTCCTCACTGCTCTGCTCAGCTGCACGCAGACGCTGAGCCTCGGGGCCATCGAGAAAGAAGGTGATCTTGGAGAGGCAGCAACAAATGCATGAGGCTCTGGCATCTTTTTCAGCTGCGATTTCTGCAAATGTTCAGAGAGTGGAGGAGTCCATCTTCAACATGAGCACCACCATGTCGCAGGTGATGGCGACGATGTGCTGTTCCATGGAAAGATGGCCACCTGCATGGAGCAGCAAATGCGCCACTCACATGAGCACATGCTAGCTGTGGATAACATAGACCTCCTCTCAAGGAGGGATGTAAACGTAGACTTGGGCCTTCATCGCCCCACTGCTGTGCAGCATGGTGCGATCCAGTTCCTTGCTAGCAGGGAAATGTGGGTGGCCCAGGAGAGGGATGATAGTGAGAGGGGACATGGAAGTGGGGGCTCTTCTCAAAGCACTCCCACTTCTCCCCCATTGCCTCCCCCTCAGTCAGAGCCCCACATGCTTCCTCGGATCCTGATGACCAAGTCTGCCCCTGCACAGTTGCAGGAGGAGCAAACTTGGGCGAGGCCATCACAGGCTCCAAAACCCAGAGGACGTCCGCCAAAAGTATCTAACGAGTCGCAGCAGGGAAGTCAACAGCCTGCAACTACCTCTGCTGAAGCCACAGGGGTTGCACCTCATAGAAGCACTCGGAAAAGAAAAATGACACAAAGTAGATGCACAAGGGTATGCACGTGGCTGTATCAAAAAATATTAGTGGTAAGTTTCAGTTATTTTGATGACACACGTAAATGTTTTTCTTTAAACCGCTTTTGCTTCTTGTCCACTTGTGCCTCAAATCTTGGAACTGGCTTTGTCACTTGAAGTGAATGGTGAGACATTACTTAACCTCGAGCACTGGGGCTTTGGTTGAGAGGAATGGCTTGGTCATTGTTGGGGTGGGGAACCTAGTACAGCATGTGGCAGTGATGTGGCTGCATTGGAGCAAGTTAAGTAAATATGGCCATGATGAGGACATCCAGGGCCTCTGGGGCAGCAATGTGCGCTGCTACTGGTGCCATCTGCACCTCAGGACCCTCCTACTCCTCTGAAGAGGCTGTGTGCTGTGCACCATGGTCTTCCTGCAGCTCCAATCCTCGCTGCTGCTCTATGTTGTGCAGTGCACAGCAGATGACGATGACTCTGGAGACCCTGGCTGGTGCTTCCTGGGACACTGGCACCAGTACTGGGGCAGGAGGGAGCTGTTCCATTGGGACGGGCTTCACTTGGCCAGTGCTGGGACTAGAGTCCTGGCGGCTCATATAACTAGGGCTGTAGAGAGGGCTTTAAACTAACTAGTGGGGGGGGAGGTTCCTAGAGGTTCCTAGAGAGCAAATAATAAAAATGACAACAGAGAAGGTCATAGACTTAGGTAGCAGTGGGGAAATTAAAAACCAGAGTGTGTCAGGAAGGGGCAGAAGGTATGGAGTAAAAGGTAAAGTAATAAAAAGGGCAAAAGCAGGAACTAAGTGTCACAAAACATATTTGAAAGTTCTCTATCTGAATGCACGTAGCATTCGTAACAAAATAGATGAGTTAATGGCACAAATAACTACATATGGGTATGATCTTGTGGCCATTACAGAAACATGGCTGCAGGGTGACAATGCCTGGGAATTAAACATACCAGGTTATTTAACGATCAGGAAGGACAGGCAGGAAGGAAGGGGAGGTGGGGTGGCTATGTTAATAAAGGAAGGAATCACTGTAATACAGAGAAATGATATTGGGTCAAAAGATCAGGATAATGAAACAGTTTGGGTGGAGATAAGGAATAATAAGGGGAAAAAAACATTAGTGGGCGTAGTCTATAGGCCTCCGAACAGTTGCAACTCTGTTGGACGGAGTATCAATCAGGAAATAGTTGAGGCTTGTAATAAGGGAACATCTTTAATTATGGGGGATTTTAACTATCATATTAATTGGACAAATCAAATTGGGCAGGGCTGCCTTGAAGATGAGTTCATTGAGTGTATTAGGGATGGGTTTCTTGAGCAGTATGTAACTGAACCGACCAGGGGGCAAGCAACCTTAGATCTGGTCCTGTGTAACGAGACAGGATTAATTAAAAATGTCTTAGTAAAGGATCCCCTTGGAATGAGTGACCATAACATGGTTGAATTCCATATTCAATTAGAGGGTGAGAAGGTTGGATCTCAAACAAGCGTGCTAAGCTTGAATAAAGGAGACTATGAAGGTATGTGAGCAGAATTGAGTAGAGTGGATTGGGAAAATAGATTAAAGGGTAAGACGATACATGATCAGTGGTGTACATTTAAGGAGTTATTTTACAACTTCCAAAAAATATATATTCCACTGAGAAGAAAAGGGTGTGAAAGAAAAGACAGTCATCCATGGCTAAGTAAAGAAATTAAGGATAATATTCGACTAAAAACAAGGGCTTATAAGGTAGCAAAATCTAGTGGGAGGATAGAGGATTGGGAAAACTTTAAAAGACAGCAAAAAATAACAAAAAGATTGATTAAGAAAGGGAAGATAGATTATGAAAGTAAATTAGCAAAAAATATAAAAACAGATAGTAAGAGTTTTTATAGTTATATAAAAAGAAAAAGGGTGGCTAAAGTAAATGTTGGTCCCTTGGAGGATGAGACCGGGAAATTAATGGTGGGAAATATGGAGATGGCAAATACACTGAATGAATATTTTGTATCAGTCTTTACAGTAGAGGACACTAAGAATATCCCAACACTGGACAAACAGGGGGCTATAGGGGGGGAGGAGCTAAACACGATCAAAATCACTAAGGAAGTGGTACTCGGTAAAATAATGGGACTCAAGGCGGATAAATCACCTGGACCTGATGGCTTACATCCTAGGGTCTTGAGGGAAGTGGTGGTAGGGATTGTGGATGCATTGGTAATAATTTTCCAAAACTCCCTGGACTCAGCAAAGATCCCAGCAGACTGGAAAACTGCTAATGTAACACCCTTATTTAAAAAGGGCAGTAGACAGAAGGCTGGAAACTATAGACCGGTTAGCCTAACATCTGTGGTAGGTAAAATTTTGGAGTCCATTATTAAGGAGACAGTAACGGGACACTTGGATAATCATAATTTAATAGGACAAAGTCAGCATGGTTTTATGAAGGGGAAGTCATGTTTGACAAATTTGCTGGAGTTCTTTGAGGAAGTAACACACAGGGTGGATAAAGGGGAACCAGTGGATGTGGTGTATTTAGACTTCCAAAAGGCATTTGACAAGGTGCCACACAAAAGATTATTGCTTAAGATAAAAAATCACGGGGGTAATATTCTGGCATGGATAGAGGATTGGCTATCTAACAGAAGGCAGAGAGTTGGGATAAATGGTTCATTCTCAGACTGGCAATCAGTAACTAGTGGTGTTCCGCAGGGGTCAGTGCTGGGTCCCCAACTCTTTACAATCTATATTAACGATTTGGTGGAGGGGACCGAGTGTAACATATCAAAGTTTGCAGATGATACTAAGATGGGAGGGAAAGTAGTGAGTGAGGAGGACATAAAAAATCTGCAAGGGGACATAGACAGGCTAAGTAAGTGGGCAGAGATTTGGCAGATGGAATACAATACTGGAAAGTGTGAGGTTATGCACTTTGGCAGGGAAAATAGTAGAGCAAGTTATTATCTAAATGGCAAGAAACTGGAAAGTACTGAAGTACAAAGGGATCTGGGGGTCCTCGTGCACGAAACTCAAAAGGTTAGTATGCAGGTGCAGCAAGTGATTAAGAAGGCCAATGGAATGTTGGCTTTCATTGCTAAGGGGATAGAATATAAAAATAGGGAGGTATTGCTTCAGTTGTACAAGGTATTGGTGAGACCGCACCTGGAATACTGCATACAGTTTTGGTGTCCATACTTAAGAAAATACATACTTGCTCTCGAGTCAGTACAAAGAAGGTTCACTCGGTTAATCCCGGGGATGAGGGGATGGACATATGAGGAGAGGTTGGGTAGATTGGGACTCTACTCATTGGAGTTCAGAAGAATGAGAGGCGATCTTATTGAAACATATAAGATTGTGAAGGGGTTGGATCGGGTGGATGCGGGGAGGATGTTCCCGATGATGGGTGAAACTAGAACTAGGGGGCATAGTCTTAGAATAAGGGGCTGCTCTTTCAAAACTGAGATGAGAAGGAACTATTTCACTCAGAGGGTGGTAGGTCCATGGAATATGCTGCCACAAAAAGCTGTAGAAGCTACATTATTACATAAATTTAAAACCGAAATAGACAGTTTCCTAGAAGTAAAGGGAATTAAGGGTTACGGGGAGCGGGCAGGAATTTGGACATGAGTCTAGGTTCGGATCGGTCATGGCCCTGTGGGTAGCGTAGCGGGCCCAGGGGCCGTGTAGCCTGATCCTGCTCCTATTTCGTGTGTCCAATTCTGTTAGGTTCAGGAGATGGTTCTGTGATAGTAGATTGGCGGTTAGGATCAGATCAGCCATGATCTTATTGAATGGCGGAGCAGGCTCGAGGGGCCAATTGGCCTACTCCTGCTCCTATTTCTTATGTTCTTATGTTCTTATGTACTGAAAGGCTTCTCCAGATCTGTCAAGGCATCTGAAGCGCATCTTCAGCATGCCTACTGCTTGCTCTATGACACATCTGGTGGAGATGTGGCTCTCATTATAAAGCTCCTTGGTTTCAGTACTTGGCATCCTCAAGGGTGTCATGAGCCATGTCTTCAGTGGATAGCCCTTGTCTCCAAGCAGCCAGCCGGAAAGTATGTTTGGAGGTACGAAGAGCTGAGGGAGGGTGGACTGGTGCAGCACGAAAGAGTCATGACACCTGCCAGGGAATCTGGCACACACATGCATAATCATCTTTTTATGGTTGCAGATGAGCTGCACATTGAAGGAGTGGAAGCCTTTGCGATTCACAAACACTCCTGGGTGATGAGCGGGTACCCTGATGGTCTGCAGTCAATGACGCTCTGCACCTGTGGGAAGTCAGCCAGAGCAACAAAACGAGCGCCCACTCAGTAACACTGGCCTTATCAGTGGCAAAGTTCATATAATTGGCTGACTTGTGAAACATGGAATTGGTCACCTGTGTGATGCATCTGTGGGCGTCCGACTGCGAGATCCTGCAAATGTCTACTGCAGATCCCTGGAAGGAGTCTGAGGTGAAGAAGTTGAGGACGGTGGTGATCTTGGGAGCCACTGGTAAGGAGTGTTCACCAGGACCTCTGGGCAGCAGGTCTTGTTCCAGCAAGCTACAAATGTATGCGATGACCTGGCGCAATAGCCTGAGCCTCCTTTGACAGTGCTGCTCAGTCACGTTGAGGAAGCTCATCCTCTGCCTGTATACCCTGTGTTGAGGATATCACCTCCGGTGCGCTGCATCCCTGGTGCTCCCCTCTCTCCTGTGGTACATCAGGTCATTGAAGAGAAGGCTGCTGTTGTGGTTGCTGCTGTTGGTGTTGTGGCTGGTGTTGGTGGTGGGGCTCATCTTGGTCCGATTCTGAGGACCAAGGTGAGATAGTATAAGTGGCACCCATGCTGATGTAGTAGATGGCAGGTAACGTGGAGATCAGAGGGCCAATCCCTCAATGTTGTGATAGTGAGTAGCAATGTGGTGAGAGTGGCTTCAAAAATGGCCTGCAAGCTGCAGACACTGAAATCTGTGGACAAAATGGAATGAGCAAGAGCCTTTCCATGAGGTAAGTAACGAGCTGTAATGTTGGAGTATTTATGTGCTTTTCCCAGCTGTCAATGAATTAACTCACCAAGCATTCGCAACCAAATAGATGAATTAATAGCGCAGATAGAAATTAACAGGTTTGATCTAATAGCCATAATGGAGACATGGTTGCAAAGTGGCCAAGGTTGAGAACTAAATATTCCAAGATACCTAACTTTTAGAAGAGATAGGCAAAATGGAAAAGGAGGAGGGGTAGCCCTGATAATAAAGGATGGGATAAAGACAGTAGAGAGAAAGGATTTTAGCTCCGAAAATCAAGAAGTAGAATCAGTTTGGATGGAGCTAAGAAACAGCAAGGGGCAGAAAACATTGGTGGGAGTTGTTTATAGGCCCCCAAACAGTAGTTGTAATGTAGGGCAGAGTATAAATCAGGAAATTAGAGGCGCATGTAACAAGGGTAATACAGTAATCATGGGGGACTTTAATCTACATATAGACTGGGCAAACCAAATTTGCAGTAATGGTGTGGAGGACGAATTCATGGAATGTATGTAAGATAGTTTTCTAGATCAGTATGTTGAGGAACCAACTAGGGAACAGGTTATTTTAGATCTAGTATTGTGCAATGAGAAAGGGTTAATTAATAACCTTGTAGTAAAGGGGCCTTTAGGGAAGAGTGACCATAATATGATAGAATTTTATATTAAGTTTGAAAGTGATTTAGTTAAATCCAAAACTAGGGTCTTAAATCAAAACAAAGCAAAATACGTAGGTATGAGGGGCAAGTTAGCTAAGGTAGATTGGGAAACTACATTAAAAGGTATGACAGTAGACAAGCAATGGCTGGCATTTAAAGAATTAATACATAATTTATAACATATGCATTCCTTTAAGGCACAAAAACCCCACAGGAAAAGTGGTCCAACCGTGGCTAACAAGAGAAGTTAAAGATAGTATTAGATCAAAGGAAGAGGCTTATAATGCTGCCAAAAAGAGTAGTAAGCCTGAGGATTGGGAGGATTTTAGAATTCAGCAAAGGAGGACCAAGAAATTGGCAAAGAAAGGGAAAGTAGAATATGAGAGTAAACTAGCGAGAGACATAAAAGCAGCCTGTAAAAACTTGTATAGGTATGTAAAAAGGAAAAGATTAGTGTAAGTAAATGTGGGTCCCTTACAGGCTGAGACAGGAGAAATTATAATGGGGAATAAGGAAATGGCAGAGAAATTAAACAAATACTTGGGGCTGGATTTTCTCACTGGAGACGTGATGGAGGCGAGACTGCTGCTTGCCAGGTCTCAGTCCCGCCTCCATCATCTTCTGGCCAACCAGTGGGATTTTCCCCTGATTGACCTTGTTAAACCCGCCCTGCGGGCTCAGCAGGCCAATTAGGGGGAAGTCACTGACAGAGCAAGTCAACGTCTGACGTGCCATCTGTCAAGAGTTCTTGAAAGAAGAAATGTCAGCATTTGACAGCTCTGTGAAGCTGTCAAACACTGACATCCTGTGTAGTTTGATGAACCCTTGTGTTCAGGACTCATCAAATCTTTCTACTTTGTACAAATCAGATGACTATTGGTTCAGAGGATCCAACAGCCAGTCTGTGAAATCTACAATGAAGATGTCGGGACTCCGGATCCAGAGCGGCTGAAGGTGTAGGCAGAAACAAAGGTAAGTGAACATTTTCTAACACTTTACATTCACCTCACATACTTACCACTCCACACTTGCACCCATCACTCACCTCTACATTGCACTTTCAGACCCCTCCGACCCCCGCAGACCTCCTACTCGACTCCTTCACCCTGGCGGGGTTATCTGAGGTCAAGAAGCCTGCGCTTGAAAAGTTAAAATGGGACTAATCCTTTTTTCTGCCTGTTAGCTACCTGTTAACAGGTAGTTAAAAGGATTTAATCCCTTTCCCGCCTCGAGGAGACGGGACCTGGGACAGGACGGCTTCCCGCCTCCTGGCAAAAGGGCATGGGGGCGGGTTTGCCAGCCGCCCCCACTTTCTGAAACTTTACCGACAGTCCCGCCTCCATACCCGCCTCCTCGGGACTGGCAAATTCCAGCCCTTTGTGTCTGTCTTCACGGAAGAAGATGCAAAAACCCTCATGAAAATAGTGGAGAACCAAGGCTCTAGCGAGAATGAGGAACTGAAAGAAATTAGTATTAGTAAAAACATAGTACTGGAGAAATTAATGGGACTGAAAGCCGATAAATCCCCATGACCTGATGGCTTACATCCTAAGGTTTTGAAAGAGGTGACTATAGTGATAGTGGATGCATTGGTTGTCATTTTCCAAAATTCCACAGATTCTAGAACGGTTTCCATGGTTGGAAGGTAGTAAATGTAACCCCACTATTCAAAAAAGGAGGGAGAGCGAAAACGGAGAACTACAGACCAGTTAGCCTGACATCAGTAGTAAGGGAAAATGCTAGAATCTATTATTAAGAACGTGGTAACAAGACACTTAGAAAATAATAATAGGACTGGGCAGAGTCAACACGGATTTATGAATGGGAAATCGTGTTTGATGAATCTGTTAGAGTTTTTTGAGGTTGTAACTAGCAGAATAGATAAGGGGGAACCAGTGGATGTGGTGTATTTGGATTTTTCAGAAGGCATTCGATAAGGTGCCACACAAGAGGTTATTAAACAAAATTAGGGCTCATGGGATTGTGGATAATATACTAGCATGGATTGAGGATTGGTTAACGGACAGAAAACAGAGAGTAGGAATAAACGGGTCATTTTCAGTTGGCAGGCTATAACTAGTGAGGTATCATAAGGATTAGTGCTTGGGTCTCAGCTATTCACAATCTATATCAATGATTTGGATGAGGGGACCAAATGTAATATATCCAAGTTTGCTGATGATACAAAGCTAGGTGGGAATGTAAGTTGTGAGGAGGATGCAAAGAGGCTTCAGGGGGATATAGACAAGCTAAGTGAATGGGCAAGGACATGGCAAATGGAATATAATGTGGAGAAATGTGAAGTTATCCATTTTGGTAGGAAAAATAGAAAAGCAGAGTATTTTTTAAATGGTGAGAGATTGGGAAATGTTGGTGTTCAGAGGGACCTGGGTGTCTTTGTACATGAATCACTGAAAGTTAACATGCAGGTACAGCAAGCAATTAGGAAAGTAAATGGTATGCTGGCCTTTATTACAAGAGGATTTGAGTATAAGAGTAAAGACATCTTACTGCAATTGTAAAGGGCCCTGGTGAGACTACACCTGGAGTATTGTGTACAGTTTTGGTCTCCTTACCTAAGGAAGGAAATACTTGCCATAGAGGGAGTGCAACGAAGGTTCACCAGACTGATTCATGGGATGGGGCGATTGTCCTATGAGGAGAGATTGAGTAGACTAGGCCTATATTCTCTAGAATTTAGAAGAATGAGAGGTGACCTCATTGAAACATACAAAATTCTTACAGGGCTTGACAGGGTAGATGCAGGGAGGATGTTTCCCCTGGCTGGGGAGTCTAGAACCAGAACTCAGAATAAGGGGTCGGCCATTTAGGACTGAGATGAGGAGAAATTTCTTCACTCAGAGGGTGGTGAATCTTTGGAATTCTCTACCCCAGAGGGCTGTGGAGGCTCGGTCGTTGAGTATATTCAAGACAGAGGTCGATAGATTTTTGAATATTAAGGGAATTAGGGGATATGGGGATAGTGCTGGAAAGTGGAGATGAGGTAGAAGATCAGCCATGATCTTATTGAATGGCGGAGCAGGCTCAAAGGGTCAAATAGCCGACTCCTGCTCCTATTTCTTATGTTCTTATGTAATGGCCACTGAGCTTCCGCCTCTCCTTCACAGGCGAGGTACCCGACCTCCGTGAATCCGTGCTCCTGCAGTAAAGCTCAAAAGCTGGTGTTAAAATGACTCTTAAGGGTCTCTCAACAAGCACTTAATGATTTCAATGAGTTCACCTGCCTCTGCCGATCGGGTCAGTGTCATGCCTTCAAAGCTGCCCGAGTTAAATGCATGAGGTGGCGGGTTCCCAACACGCTCCCTATATCCGGGATTTTTACTGCCGACCCGCCCCCAAACCCGCACGCTCGGTAACGGGAAAATTCCAGCCAAGGTCTTTCGGTACTGTATCCGGGGAAGCGATTTTAACCCTATCTGCCCAACGGAAAGCGGGTGAGCAGTCAAAATTGCCCATATTACTTAATCGACTTGGAGCTGCCAGGAGCTGACCAGTTGCGACGTTCACCAGCTCTCCAGAGCCATCAGGGTCCTTTTTAACATATGCATGTCAGATGTATGTCAGATCCCGTTGACGTCATTGGAATCCAACTGCAATGTTAACTTGGCAGACTGAATGGGAAGCACCAGGCCAACCCAACCACAAATAGAATTGGAGCCATACGGTATGTTAGTAATTGTTTTTACTTTCCTTGTGCAGCCAGGAGCTGCAGTAGTGCTCCTCTGGGCCCCATGGGGAAACCTTAGGCCTCGCCTGCCATGGACTCACCCCTCCCGCTGGAGTGGGTGAGAAGTTGGCCGACAAGATTTAAATGCACTCTGGTTAAGGGGGCATGAACTCAGGATCTTACAGTATGGCTACCCATCTCTTCTAACAGCAATGACTTGCATGTACAACCCTAAAACCCCTGCCTTCACTTTAACAGGGTGATAAAACTCTATTGCTTCAGCTCGCCCATGCCACTTGGCACACACTCCTCAACTGCCAGCCTTCATTTTTGTTGCAAGAAAAATTGGCACATAATGCTAGCAAGATACGGGTCACCTGAGGTATATCCCCAAACTGAAGCACCTCAGAGCCTATCAGTTAAAGGCCAGGGATCTTGTGGGGAAGGAGCTCTGCTATTGCCACTCTTCTTCTGCCTCTGTAATCCCAAGGGGTAATGCTCATTGCTTCTTAGCTTGTACCCTTTTTTCTTGGAGATCCACCACAGCAGTGGGGAGGGGTTGGCACAGGAGGAGTAATATGATAATGAAAATGAGGAGAAGCAAAGCATAAATTTCTTCTTCCAAAAACTATGGCGATGCTGACAATGGTGCAGAACAGGATAATGAGATCCAGACTACACAAAAGTCCCTGGACCATGATCCTGCCCCGTGTTCCTCTGCCTCAACCCCTTAATGTCACTTGCTGTGTCACTTGCTTCTTCATTCCCATGCACCAGCTTAGATACTTTGACCCAGGATGAAAGGGGAATTCGATAATATTAGTGCGGATGTGGCATCAGGCGATTCACAGAGCATGAAGCAGCCGGAGGAGTGGGAAGTGGGTGAGGATATGCCACCTTCCCAGCAGAATTAAGGAGAAAACTACCTGTGGCTTCAAAGTGAGGGATCCAGAACTCATGGGTAGTTGGCTGAAAAGAATGATGCTCGAGGAACATTGTACCTACATGTAGACTTGGACGACAGTCTCCAGCCACAACTGACAGGTGTGACTCTTCAATCTACAACTCTCATTTCCAGCAATATCAGGGAATCATTTTCTTTGTTGCAGACATTGATGGATTGTGTAGCAGTTTCATTGACATCTGTAGCTGACTTCCACCTAAGAAGCAGTCAGGGACCAATCGATGCCTCCACCTCCAGATTGCAGCTCTGGTGACAATAGGGGAGAGAACAGAATCTCAGATAGCTACAATTAGACCTGCCATGCCGCTGATCAGATCCAGGGCTCTGTGGAATGACGACAGCTGGTGTCGACTTGCCTGATACTATCGTCTCTCAGGACAGGAGCACCTGCCAGGCCTCCGGCCTTCCTCCTTAGTGCAGCACACCAGTGGAACATGGCTGCAGAGGAAAAAGATCCAGAGATGGAGCCAGCAGCAGCTCTCTGCCATTAGCCAGCTGCTGTGAGAGGAGGGCCACCTCAGTCCCATGAGCCTTTTGTACAGCATGAGCAGTTGACCACCTCTAGTGATACTGGCCCCCAAGAAGAAGCATGAGACTAGGTAAAAGGCATATGTAGCATAGAAACATAGAAAATAGGTACAGGAGTAGACCATTCGGTCCTTCGAGCCTGCACCGCCATTCAATGCGTTCATGGCTGAACATGCTACCTCAGTACCCCATTCCTGCTTTCTCGCCATACCCCTTGATCCCCCTAGTTGTGAGTGTTATATCTAACTCCCTTTTGAATATATTTAGCGAACTGGCCTCAACAACCTTCTGTGGAAGAGAATTCCATAGATTCACCACTCTCTGGGTGAAGAAGTTCCTCCTCAGCTCAGTCCTAAATGGCTTCCCCTTAATCCTTAGACTGTGACCCCTGGTTCTAGTTTTCCCTACCATTGGGAACATTCTGCCCGCATCTAATTTGTCTAAACCAGTCAGGATTTTAAATGTCTCTATAAGATCCCCCCTCATTCTTCTGAACTCCAGAGGATACAAGTTCAATTGACCCAATCTTTCTTGATATGTCAGTCCGGCCATCCCAGGAATCAATCTAGTGAACCTTCGCTGCACTCCCTCAATAGCAAGAATGTCCTTCCTTAAGTTAGGAGACCAAAACTGCGCACAATACTCCAGGTGTGGCCTCACCAAGGCCCTGTACAACTGCAGCATCACCTCCCTACTCCTGTACTCAAATCCCCTTACTATGAAGGCCATCATTCCGTTTGCTTTCTTGACTGCCTGCTGCACTTGCATTCCCACCTTCAATGACTGATGTACCATGATGCCCAGGTCTCGTTGCACCTCCCCTTTCCCTAATCTGCCACCATTCAGGTAATAGTCCGCCTCTCTATTTTTACCACCAAAGTGGATAACCTCACATTTATCCACATTGTACTTCATCTGCCATACATTTGCCCATTCACCCAACCTGTCCAAGTCACTCTGTAGCCTCCTAGCATCCTCCTCATTGTTCACACTGCCTCCCAATTTAGTGTCATCCGCAAATTTGGAGATATTACATTTAATCCCTTCGTCCAAATCATTAATATATAATGTAAACAGCTGGGGTCCCAGCACCGAACCCTGCGGTACCCCGCTGGTCACTGCCTGCCATTCTGAAAAGTACCCATTTACTCCTACTCTTTGTTTCCTGTGTGCCAACCAGTTCTCAATCCACGTCAACACATTACCCCCAATCCCATGTGCTTTAACTTTGCTCACCAATCTCTTGTGTGGAACCTTGTCGAAGGCCTTCTGAAAGTCCAAATACACCACATCTACTGGTTCCCCCCTGTCCACCCTATTGGAAACATCCTCAAAAAATTCCAGAAGATTTGTCAAGCATGATTTCCCTTTCACAAATCCATGCTGACTTGGACCTATCATGTCGCCACTTTCCAAATGGTCTGTTATGACATCTTTAATAATTGCTTCCATCATTTTACCCACAACCGATGTCAGGCTGACCGGTCTATAATTCCCTGCTTTCTCCCTCCCTCCTTTTTTAAAAAGAGGGGTTACATTGGCCACCCTCCACTCCATCGGAACTGATCCAGAGTCTAAGGAATGTTGGAAAATGATCGTCAATGCATCCACTATTTCCAAGGCCACCTCCTTAAGTACTCTGGGATGCAGACCATCAGGCCCCGGGGATTTTTCAGCCTTCAGTCCCATCAATTTTCCCAATACCTTTTCCCGACTAATAAGGATTTCCCTCAGCTCCTCCCTCTTACCAGATCCTCTGACCCCTTTTATTTCCGGCAGGTTCTGTGTGTCCTCCACAGTAAACACCGAACCAAAGTACTTGTTCAATTGATCTGCCATTTCCTTGTTCCCCATTACGACTTCCCCTGTTTCCGACTGCAGGGGACCTACGTTTGTTTTTACTAACCTCTTTCTTTTTACATATTTATAGAAGCTTTTGCTGTCCATTTTAATGTTCTCTGCAAGCTTCCTTTCATATTTTATTTTCCCTGCCCTAATCAAACCCTTCGTCCTCCTCTGCTGAGTTTTGAAGTTCTCCCAGTCCCCGGGTTTGCTGCTACTTCTGGCCAATCTGTATGCAACTTCCTTGGTTTTAATACTATCCCTGATTTCCCTTGTTAGCCATGGTTGAGCCACCTTCCCTTTTTTATTTTTACGCCAGACCGGGATGTACAATTGTTGTAGTTCATCCATGCGATCTCTAAATGTCTGCCATTGCCCTTCCACTGATAGCCCCTTAAATATCGCTTGCCAATTTAACCTCGCCAATTCACGCCTCATACCCTCAAAGTTGCCCTTATTTAAGTTCTGGACCATGGTCTCTGACTTAACTGTTTCCTTCTCCATCCTAATGTAGAACTCCACCATACTATGGTCACTCTTCCCCAGGGGGCCTCGTACCACAAGATTGCTGATTAGTCCTTCCTCATTACACAACACCCAGTCCAGGTTGGCCTCCCCTCGAGTTGGTTCCTCAACATATTGGTTTAGGAAACCATCCCTTAAACACTCCAGGAAATCCTCCTCCACCGTATTGCTTCCAGTTTGAGTAGCCCAATCTATATGCATATTAAAGTCACCCATGATAACTGTCGTAAGAATGAGCCTTACGCGTGGTGAACTTAAAGTAAGCTTTAATCAACTAAAAAGGTGCTACATACAAAAGAGGTCTTACTCTATGCCTCTCCAGGATCCAACTGATCAGCCCAGTATTTATCCTGGACTAATCACAGGAAGTGATGTAATAAAGTTCAAGTCACAGGAAGCTGTATTGTGTTACCACATTCTCCCCCCCCCCAAAAGATTAGGAGGCCGGGATGAAGTTCGAGTCACAGGAAGCTGTATTGTGTTACCACATTCTCCCTCCATTTCGTAGCCGCTGGACGAGGGAGAGCCGCACTCGTTTGGGTTCTCGTAGCGGTAGAGGGCCCCTAGCCCGTTTACCCGCCGCGGGCCGTGGACCAGAGTCCGAGTGATCCAGCCCGCTCTGTGAGGGGTCAGGACGATCCTGACTGTGTACTGGTGCCCGAACGGGTGTCGGGCAGGGCTGTGGCAGATCCGTTTCCGAGCGTATGGTACGGGGTGGATCGTGGCTGCGCGTGCGAGCCCCGACGGGCTCATAGTCAGTCTGCCCCAGGTCGGCACGCTGGAGTGAGGTACCAGCTGGCGTCAGATCCAGATCGTGATGAGAGGCACCTGGCGAGCCCAGAGATGTGCCTGGTACAATATCATCCCCTGGTGTCCCTCTATGTTTCGGCGGGCAGGGAGCCAGATCCCGCAATGACACGGTAGATTCCCGACCGTCAGGATACCGAATATAGGCGTAGGTAGGGTTGACGTCAGTGAGCTCAACCTCATCTACCAGGGGGTCATTCTTAGACGCCCGAACATATCTTCGGAGTAGCACTGGTCCCGGTGCAGTCAGCCACGACGGGAGAGATATCCCATAGGATGAGCGACGTTGAAATCGGAAGAACCGTTCATGAGGCGTCGTATTTGTGGCGGTCGAAAGGAGGGACCGTGTGGAGTGTAATGCGTCTGGAAGTACTGCTTCCCATTGCTGGTTGGGTAGGCCCCGAGATCTCAAAGCCAGACGTACCGCATTCCAGATGATAGCGTTAAAACGCTCGACTTGCCCATTCCCGACCGGATGATAAGGCGTCGTTCTGCTGGCAGCAATACCCCGTTCCGAGAGATAGGCCTTGAGTTCTCCTGACATAAAAGAAGGGCCCCGATCCGAATGAACATAGGATGCCATGCCACAGAAAGCAAATACCTGCTCAAGGCAGCTGATAACCGTGGTCGTCAGCATATTGGGGCAGGGAAAGGCAAATGGAAAACGGGAATACTCATCGACCATGGTCAATAGATAAGTGTTGCGAGTTGAAGAGGGCAACGGCCCCTTAAAATCGATGCTAAGCCGTTGCATTGGCTGGGTCGCATGTATGAGTATACCACCCGAGGGGCGGAAAAACTGAGGTTTCAATTCCGCACAGACTCTGCAGTCCGAGCACATTTTCTTTACATCCCCGGTAGAGAATGGGAGATTTCGGGACCGCACGAAGTGTAGCATGCGAGTAACGCCCGGATGACACAACCCATCATGGATGTCTACGAGCGTAGAGGGTGCCATGGCGGAGCAGAATGCTCGTGTGAGGGTATCCGGAGCCACATTCTCCTTGCCAGGTCGATAGTGGATGGTGTAACCAAAAGAGGCCAATTCCAGCCGCCAAAGCTGGATTTTATTATTTTTAATTTTGGTCCGTTTTCGATTATCGAGCATGAAGGCGACCGATCGCTGGTCCGTGATTAAGGTAAAGTGCTGGCGAGCAAGGAGATGAGTCCACTTCCGTACTGCCTCTATGATGGCTGTAGCTTCTTTCTCGACTGGAGGATAATGTAGCTCAGCCCCTTGAAAAGTCCTGGACAAAAATGCCACCGGACAACCTTCCTGATTCAGAGTGGCCGAGATCGCCACCTCCGAGGCATCACACTCAACAACAAAAGGAAGACTCTCATCGATGGAGTGAAGAGCCGCTTTCTCCAACTGTTTTTTCAGGAGGTTAAAGGCTGTAACAGCCGCTGTGTCTAGTGGGAATGTGCTGGCCTTCAGTAGAGGTTGGATTCGGTCCGAGAAGTTAGGAATCCATTTAGCATAGTATGCAAACAGGCCGAGGGCCCGGCGCAAGGAGGCCGGATTCTTAGGTGGCGGGAGTTCTTGGAGTGGGCGAAGCCTTTCAGGGTCAGGTTTAATGATGCCATTGCCCACACAATAGCCAAGGATGTTGATGGTTGGTTGTGACTCAATGGATTTAGCCGCATTTAATGTCAAATTACGGTGCTGGAGTGCATCCCAAAATCGTTGGAGATTGGCGTCATGTTCCCGCTGATTGCGACCTGCGACAGTAATATTGTCCAGATAAGGAAACGTATCCTTTAAGTCTTCCTGTTTGACCAGGTCATCCATTGCTCGCTGGAAGACAGCCACTCCATTAGTGACCCCAAAGGGGAGGCGACAAAATTGATACAGCCGTCCATTGGCTTCAAAGGCCGTATACTGCTTGTCTGAGACCTTCAAGGGTACCTGATGATAGGCACTTTTCAGATCATATGTTGAGAACACCGTGTACTCAGCCAGTTTATTAACCATATCATCGATGCGCGGCAATGGGTATGCGTCCAAGTCCGTATATTGATCGATGGTCTGTGAATAGTCAATGCACAGCCGTTTCTTGTGAGGTTGTAGAGGGTTCTTAACAATAACGACCTGGGCGCGCCATGGCGACGAACAAGGCTCGATGATATCCTCTGCTAAAAGCCGAGAAATCTCAGCCGCAATAAAAGACTGGTCTTCCTGACTGAAATGTCGTGACTTTGTTATAATCGGTTTGCATCGAGGAGGGATACTGGTAAACAGTGAGGGTTCATCCAGTGAAGCTGCTGACAATGCACAGAACGGTAATCGAGGTCGTATATTAGAAATAGTGAGTTCAGGTTTGGATCCGCCGAACTCAATGGTGAGCTTCTTATGCTGCTTTTGAAAATCTAGCCCTAAGATAAGATCACTACATAAGTCCTTGAGCACCGAAAGCCGGGTGGAGGGATACCTGTGACCATTAAGTGTTATTTCAACCATACAAAAGCCAGAAATTCTGGTATTAAGTGATGACTGAGCCATCGCAATTGCCTGGTCCGATGGGAAAACATGTAGCTTTAACTCTGCAACAATCTGTTCCCTAATGAAACTATCAGTGCTACCTGAGTCAATTAAGGCATCTAAAGTATGTCCATTAATTGATGCTTTTGTAGCTGCATGGAATAGGTTCTGAGGACAAGCAGCTGTAATTGGTGTCGTTGCACAAAGAGTGGCTGAAACTCTAGGTGTGTTTCTTCGAGAGAAAACCCGAGAGGAAGCACGATAGATTTTAGCCGGAACATCTTGATAGGCCCTTACCGGGGCAGTTCGGTAGGACTTAGCTTGATAAGCCCTCGTAGAGGCTCTTGATAGGCAAACCTTTGCAAAATGACCCTTTTTGTTGCAATGACTGCAAAACGCATTGCGAGCAGGGCAGAATTTCTGAGGGTGAAACTCATCACCACAAAAGAAGCATTTCTTAGATTGCCAAGAGGCTGCCACAGTGGGGTCATCATCCTCTTCATCAGTGAAGTCATCAGATTGATCGTCAGGGATAAAGTCCTCCCTAATAGAGTTCACCTGTGGCCTCTTAAATTGCCTGACTGTAGTTAAGGCAGCAGACCGAGGTCTGGGCACTGTATAAAGGTCTGCATTTCTTTTTGCCAGATCTAGAGAGCAAGCCATGTCATAAGCTCTCTGAAGCTCAAGTGTCTTACTTTCCAGTAGACGCTGGCGTATAAATGGGGAGGCAAGCCCGCAGATGAAAGCATCACGGATCATTTCTTCACGGTACAGCTCAGCTGAGGCCGCCTGAAAGTTACAGTCCATACTAAGTCTGCGAAGCTCTTGGAGGAATTTATCAATGGATTCCTCCGGCCCTTGTTGGGCTGTAGCTAGTAGATGTCTGGCATAGACCTCATTCGGTGTCTTAGTATATAGTCTTTTAAGCGTCCGAATTGCCTCCTCGTAACTGCCCCATTCCTCGACATACTGAAATACATTCGGGGTGACACAGTTGATGAGTATCCGCAATTTTGAGTCATCATCAGCCTTGCAATATTCGAGAAAATTGTCAAACGTGCGATACCAGTGTTTCCACACCTTACCGGCTGCTGGGGTGTTTGGGTCCAAGTCAAGACGCGATGGTTTAAGGATGTTTTCCATGATGGGTGATTCCCTGGATCCTTAGTTCCGAGTTCGTCCAAAAAGTTTGAGTGCGAAGTTTTTCAAAGTTGATTAAATTGTCGTAAGAATGAGCCTTACGCGTGGTGAACTTAAAGTAAGCTTTAATCAACTAAAAAGGTGCTACATACAAAAGAGGTCTTACTCTATGCCTCTCCAGGATCCAACTGATCAGCCCAGTATTTATCCTGGACTAATCACAGGAAGTGATGTAATAAAGTTCAAGTCACAGGAAGCTGTATTGTGTTACCACAATAACTGCCGTGCCTTTTTTGCACGCACCTCTGATTTCCTGTTTCATACCCTCCCCCACCTCACTACTGCTGTTTGGACGTCTGTACACAACTCCCACTAACGTTTTCTGCCCTTTGGTGTTCTGCAGCTCAACCCATATTGATTCCACATCCTCCAAGCTGATGTCCTTCCTAGCTATTGCATTAATCTCCTCTTTAACCAGCAATGCTACCCCACCCCCTTTTCCTTTTATTCTATCCTTTCTGAATGTTGCCACCCAGGGGGAAACACATTGTTAGGAAACAGTAGGTTGGCTGGTGAACACTTTGGGGGCTAAATTGGGCTGTGTAGCGCCATTTATTTTAGGCCCTCCGCGGCCACATAAGTCTAAAAATGGGGTCCGAGATGCACATGACGGGAATGCACACACAGTACGACCATAGGGAATGCCGTACCTGCCCCTGAGAAGTTCTCACTATAGATGGGGAGGGGATGTGAAAATCTCCTGACGGCCTCACACTTTCAGAAGCAGTGAGAAGCGAGTCTGCGTTTATGTAAGCAGAGCGCCAAAGAATAAAATTGCTGCAAAAATCCTGGAACTCCCTACCGAACAGCATTATGGGAGTACATTCACCACACGGACTGCAGCGGTTCAAGAAGGTGGCTCACCACCACCCTCTCAGGGGCAATTAGGGATGGGCAATAAATGCTGGCCTCGCCAGTGCCGCCCACATCCCGTGAATGTATAATTTTTTTTTTTAAAGTCTTTCATATCCGCAGAAATCACAATTGAACCTCTCCGCATTCTTTAGGCTCAGAAACTCCTCACTTTCAACTGTCTCCGCTGATCCTGCAGCTGCTGCACCTTTTAATTCTCAGTCTAAGTTACTCTGCGTATTCAGCAAATGTAAAAGCAGGAAACTCAGAGCTGCAGTGCCTCTGGCCCTCATTATAATACATTATGAAATTATGAGGTCACCTGGGACTTGGTGGACAGATTGCAGGAAGAGTCAAAAAGCACAAGGGAATTCGGCGCAATTGATTTTGGGGCAGAAAGTTGGAATAAATGGCTTCCACCTCATTTTGTGGCCCCCAAAAAAGCTACTTGCCCAATTACATACTGAAATTCTTGGCCCACGTATTTTAAAGTTTTGAAAGGCATTTTTCATACTTGTTACAAAAGACGAACAAATCACATCTGAATATCCTTGAAAAAAAATTCGCCAAAAACAACCCAGGTTGGGGACGGGTTTCACATTTAACAACCTCTCGCTCCACCCAATCCTATACCGTCGGCGTGGGGATGGGGGGAATTAAAATTCCCACCAACATTTCAGGCCAACGACCTTTCGTCAGAAATGCCTGACCTGCGGAACCTTTTCAGCATTTTGTTTTTATTTGAAATTCCCAGCATCTGCAGTATTTTGCTTTTGATAGTGTAATTTTAAGGTCAATGAACTTTTGTTTCAGAAACTGAAAGTTGTACACAAGTGTAGGGTAATAACATTTACACGTCCTGAGAATTTAATTAAGCTGGTCAGCTATAAACAAATTGCCATCCTTTATTACCTAATCTATGGCATCTGTCACCCCCTAGGAAATATTGAATAGTTCATGCCCAAACTACTGCATAAAAGCAGAAAATTTTGGCACCCTATTTTACAATCGTTGTGCATGAAGGCACTTTAGGTAGTAACATTAAAGATAAGATAAGATTAGAAAAGATAGAAAGGGGAGGTGAAGTATCTGTACTTATTAGGGATAATATAATGGCAGTAGAAAAAAGTGACGCAGCTATTGGCAAGGCAGAATAGAATCCATGTGGATAGAGATGAAAGATAATAAAGGATCAAACACACTAATAGGGAATAACAACAGAAAACACTGGAAAAACTCAGCAGGCCAGGCAGCATCCGTGGAGAGAGAAACAGAGTTAACGTTTCAGGTCGAAGACCTTTCGTCAGAACTGGAAAAAGCAGGAAATGGAATAGATTTTAAAGCAAGTTTAGGGGCTGGGAAAAGGGGGAGGGATGAAAGAACAAAAGGGAAGGTCAGTGATAGGATAGAAAGCAGGAGAGATTAAGAGACATTGAGAGACATTAAGAGTAATTCAAGGCAAGAGGAGGTGGTAATGTGACAGGTTAAGGAACAAAGGATGGCTCTAAATGAAGTGTGAATTGCGCTGGCAGAATGAAGGACAGCTGCCATGTGGGAGGGAAGAAAAAGAAAAGGCCAAACAAAAAGTGTGGATAAAAAATATATATATATATGTGATAGGGGCCGAGGTTATGATTTGAAATTGTTGAACTCTATGTTGAGTCCAGAGGGCTGTAGAGTGCCTAATCGAAAGATGAGGTGCTGTTCCTCGAGCTTACACTGAGCTTCCGTGGAACAATGCAGGAGGCCGAGGACGGTGAGGTCTGAGTGGGAATGGAGCGGTGAATTAAAGTGACAGGCCACCGGGAGCTCGGGGTCCCCTATACGGACTGAATGGAGGTGTTCCGCAAAGTGGTCACCCAATCTGCTTTTGGTCTCCCCAATGTAGAGGAGACCACATCGTGAGCAGCGAATACAGTATACTAAATTGCAAGAAGCACAAGTAAATCGCTGTTTCACCTGGAAGGGGTATTTGGGGCTCTGGACAGTGGGAAGGGGGAGGTATAAGGGCATGTGTTGCATCTCCTGCGCTTGCACAGGAAGGTGCCAGGCGAAGGGGAAGGGATGCTGGGGGTGGTAGAGGAGTGGACTAGGGTGTCGCGGAGGGAGCGGTCCTTGCGGAATGCTGAAAGGGGAGGTGAGGGGAAGATGCGTTTGGTGGTGGGATCACGCTGGAGGTGGCGGAAATGGCGGAGGATGATCCGTTGAATGTGGAGGCTGGTGGGGTGAAAGGTGAGGACAAGGGGAACTCTATCGTGGTTCCGGGAGGGAGGGGCAGGGGTGAGGGCAGAAGTGCGGGAGATAGAATGGACACGGTCGAGGGCCGTGTCAACCACAGTAGAGGGGAATCCTCGGTTGAGGAAAAAGGAAGACATGTCGGAAGCACTGGTATGGAAGGTGGCATCATCAGAGCAGATGCGGCAGAGACGGAGAAACTGGGAGAATGGAATAGAGTCCTTCCAGGAGGCGGGGTGGGAGGAAGTGTAGTCCAGGTAGCTGTGGGAGTCAGTTGGCTTGTAGTGAATGTTTGTCAATAACCTATCCCCAGAGATGGAGACGGAGAAGTCGAGGAAGGGAAGGGAAGAGTCGGAGATGGACCATGTGAAGGTGAGGGAAGGGTGGAAATTGGAAGCAAAGTAAATGAAATGTTCTAGTTCAGGGCGAGAGCAGGAGACGGCACCGATACAGTCATCAATGTACCGGAAAAAGAGGTGAGGGAGGGGACCCGAGTAGGACTGGAACAAAGAGTGTCCCACATATCCCACGAAAAGGCAGTGATAGGGCTAACACTAATAGGGCTAGTCTACAGACCACCTAATAGTGGAAGGGAGGTGGAGGAAGAAATATGCAGACAAATTAGAGAAATGAGTAAAAAACATAGAATAATAATCATGGGGGATTTCAACTACCCCGATATTAATTGGACAGAAGAGGTAGTTAAAGGGGATAAAGGAATGGAGTTCTTACAATGTATACAGGACACCATTCTAACCCAATATGTAAGAAGCCCAACAAGGGAGGATTCGCTATTGGATCTAGTAATGGGGAATGAACCAGAGCAGATAAGAGAAGTAAAAGTAGGGGAACATCTAGGCAATAGTGACCATAATATAATACGCTTTAAGATAATTGAGAAGGACATAAGTATGACAAAGACCAGGGCAATAGATTGGAGAAAATCTGATTTTGAGGGGCTGAGAATAGAACTTGGGAAAATTAAATGGACAACAATATTGGCAAACGATGATGTCGAACAGCAATGGGAAACATTTAAAATGGTAGTCAACAGAGTCCATGAAAAATATTTTCCACTAAAAAACAAGAACAAGCTAAACACTAATGAGACACCATGGATGAATAAAGCCATAAGGGAAAAATTGAGGGTAAGGAAAGAGGCATACATTAAGTACATGGACAGCAGGGGAGAGCATGATAAGGGAGAATATGAAGAGATTAGGAGAGAAGTCAAAAAAACAATTAGGAAGGCAAAGAGGAACTATGAAATTAAATTATCAAAGAGCATAAAACAAAATAGTAAAATATTTTACAGGCACATAAATAAAAAAGGAAGGTCGGATGGAAATAGGACCACTAAGGGATGGACAGAATAATACCACAGACAGCGATAAAGAGATGGCAGAAATAAGAAATAATTACTTTGCTTCAGTATTTACCAGGAAGATAGAATAGGTGGACATGACATCGGATGATGAGATTAGTAATGAGATAACTGCATTTAAAATAAAAGAGGAGATATATTAAATAAACTAATCAAAAACCCCTGGTCCGGACGGATTACATCCGCGTATTTTAAAAGAATCTAGGGAGGAGATAGCAGAGGCATAACTACACATATTTAATAATTCATTAGAACAAGGTGTAGTGCCAGAAGACTGGTGGATAGCTAACATAATGCTTATATTTAAGAAGGGAGATAGAACATGTCCAGGGAACTATAGAACAGTCAGACTAACATCGGCGGTAGGAAAAATAATGGAATCCCTATTAAAGGAGAAAATAGAAGAACATCTAGAAACCAAAAATATAATAATGAAAAGTCAGCATGGATTCAAAAGGGAAAGTCTTGCTTGACCAACCTCATTGAATTTTTTGAAGTGGTAACAGAGACAGTAGACAAGGGTAATGCACTAGATTTTCAAAAAGCCTTCGATAAAGTACCACATAATAGACTAATGAATAAGGTCAGAGAATGCGGAGTCAGAGGACAAGTAGCGAGTAGGGGTAAAGAGTGGCAGAAGGTGGAAAGTGGTGTTCCACAAGGATCAGTGCTGGGATCACTGTTGGTCACAATTTACATTAACGATTTAGACTTTGGAATCAAAAACACAATTTCTAAATTTGCAGATGACACCAAATTGGGGGGGATAGTCAATACTGAGGAGGACTGCAACAAATTACAGGAGGACAAAAGGAATCTTGCAAAATGGGCATATAATTGGCAAATTAATTTCAACACAGATAAATGTGAGGTATTACATTTTGGTAGGAAGAATAGGGAGGTCACTTATTACATGGAGGGTGCAAGTCTGGGTGGGGTAGAGGAGCAAAGGGATCTCAGAATACAAATACACAAATCACTAAAAGTAGCAACACAGGTTAACAAGGCCATAAAAAAAGCAAACCACACACTAGGGTTTATTTCTAGAGAGATAGAATTGAAAAGTAGTGAAGTTATGCTAAACTTGTATTGACCCTTGGTTAGACCAAACTTTGAGTACTGCGAACAATTCTGGTCACCATATTATAAAAAGGATATAGAGACACTGGAGAGGGCACAGAGAAGATTTACAAGGATGATACCAGAAATGCGAGGGTATATCAGGAAAGGATGAACAGGTTGGGGGGGAAAAATTCAGTATCACCCCATTTGGGGCGCAATTATCGGCCGGGCGCAAAGAGGGTGCGGAATTCTTAAAGTGCATCCAGGAGAGCTTTTTGAGCCAGCATGCAGAAAGTCCTACAAGAGAGGGGGCGGTACTGGACCTAATTCTAGGGAATGTAGCCGGGCAAGTGGTAGAAGTGTTAGCAGGAGAGCATTTTGGTGACAGTGAACATAATTCGGTGAGATTTGAGGTAGTCATGGAAAAGGACAAAGATGGACCGGCGATAAAGGTTCTAAATTAGGGAAGGCCGATTTTAATATGATAAGGCAGGATCTGGCCAAAGTGGACTGGGATAAGCTACTTGTAGGAAAATCCACATCAGAAAGGAAATAGAGAGAGTAAAATGGCAACATGTTCCCGTAAAGGTCAAGGGTGAGACCAACAAGCCCAGGGAACCCTGGATGTCAAGGGATATACAAGAATGGATTAGGAAAAAAAGGGAGGCTTTTGGCAGATACAAAGGACTAAAAACAGTGGAAGCCCTAGAGGAGTATAGAAAGTGCAGGGGGGTACTTAAAAAAGAAATTAGGAGAGCGAAGAGGGGGCATGAATAACACTGGTGGGCAAAATAAAGGAAAATCCCAAGGTGTTTTATAAGTATATTAAGGGCAAGAGGATAACCAGGGAAAGAGTAGGGCCCATTAGGGACCAAAGTGGCAATCTGTGTGTAGAGCCGGAAGATGTAGGTGGGGTTTTAAATGAATATTTTGCATCTGTGTTCACTATGGAGAAGGACGATGTAGGCATAGAAATCAGGCAGGGGGATTGTGATATACTTGAACAAATTAGTATTGAGAGGGAGGAGGTACTAGCGGTTTTAGCAGACTTAAAAGTAGATAAATCCCCAGACCCAGACGAGATGTATCCCAGGCTGCTGTGTGAGGCAAGGGAGGAGATTGCAGGGGCTCTGACACAAATTTTCAGAACCTCTCTGGCCACAGGGGAGGTGCCAGAGGACTGGAGAACAGCTAATGTAGTACCATTATTCAAGAAGGGTAGTAGGGATAAACCAGGGAATTACAGGCCAGTGAGCCTAACATCAGTGGTAGGGAAATTATTGGAAAAAATCTGAGGGACAGAATTAGTCTCCACTTGGAGAGGCAAGGATTAATCAAGGATAGTCAGCATGGCTTTGTCAGGGGGAGATCATGTCTAACCAATTTGATTGAATTTTTCGAGGGGGTGACTAGGTGTGTGGATGAGGGTAGTGCAGTTGATGTGGTCTACATGGACTTCAGTAAGGCTTTTGACAAAGTCCCGCATGGGAGACTGGTCAAGAAGATAAAAGCCCATGGGATCCAGGGCAACTTGGCACATTGGATCCAAAATTGGCTTAGTGGCAGGAGGCAGAGGGTGATGGTCGAAGGTTGTTTTTGTGACTGGAAGCCTGTGTCCAGTGGTGTACCACAGGGATCGGTGCTGGGCCCTTTGCTGTTTGTAGTGTACATTAATGATTTAGATATGAATGCAGGAGGTATGATCAGTAAGTTTGCAGATCACACAAAAATTGGTGGGGTGGTAATCAGCGAGGAGGGAAGCCTCAGGCTACAGGACGATATAGACGGGTTGGTCAGATGGGCAGAACAGTGGCAAATGGAATTTAACCCTGAAAAGTGTGAGGTGATGCATTTTGGGAGGACTAACAAGGCAAGGGAATACACAATGTATGGTAGGACCCTAGGAAGGACAGAGGATCAGAGGGACCTTAGCGTGCATGTACAAAGATCCCTGAAGGCAGCAGGACAGGTAGATAAGGTGGTTAAAAAGGCATATGGGATACTTGCCTTCATTAGCCGAGGCATAGAATATAAGAGCAGGGAGGTTATGATGGAGCTGTACAAAACGTTAGTTAGGCCACAGCTGGAATACTGTGTGCAGTTCTGGTCGCCACACTATAGGAGGGATGTGATTGCATTGGAGAGGGTGCAGAGGAGATTCACCAAGATGTTACCTGGGCTGCAGCGCTTCAGCTATGAAGAGAGACTGGACAGGCTGGGGTTGTTTTCCTTGGAGCAGAGAAGGCTGAGGGGGGACCTGATTGAGGTGTACAAAATTATGAGGGGCATAGAAGGGAACTTTTCCCCTTAGTAGAGGGGTCAATAACCAGGGGGCATAGTTTCAAGGTAAGGGGCAGGAGGTTTAGAGGGGATTTGAGGAAAAACTTTTTCACCCAGAGGGTGGTTGGAGTCTGGAACTCACTGCCTGAAAGGGTGGTAGAGGCAGGAACCCTCACAACATTCAAGAAGCATTTAGATGAGCACTTGAAACGCCATAGCATACAAGACTACAGACCAAGTGCTGGAAAATGGGATTAAAAATGACAGGGCTTGATGGCCGAAGGGCCTCTTTCTGTGCTGTATAACTCTATGACTCTATGACAAAGGCCGAGGAGCAAGGCGCTACCTCAGAGCGCTGGCGAAGCTCATGTGATGTTAGTCAGCAATTGAACACAGACACAATGGCGCCGGCCAGTTCTTAAAGGGGAGGGTTGATCTTGCTCTCCATCCACATCCTGCTCATTGCAGCCTTGAATCTTGGCCTGGAGAGACCTGTACATCAAATCTGCTGGAAAGAACAATGGAGAGGCCCAGGGAAAGAGCTCAGAGAGCAGCCCCCACAGTCTCTTCTAAAGCGATGCAAGGAAGGTGAAATCAAAATGAACCTGCAAAGTGTTGCTCAGTACCCAAAACTCCTTCACACAGCGTTGAATCTCTCCAGAAGTCTCTCTCTCTCTCAGAATGCGTGGTGCAAAAATGTCACCAACAAAAAAAGGCAGGAAGCGTTCGCCTTTAAATAGCGCTCCCCCAGTCCCTTCCTGACTGCAAAACGCTCCCCTCAACATGTCGTTGCTAGCGGCAGGCGGTAAGGCAGGGGGCGCCACTCAATATCCGGTCCGGGGTGCTACTGGGGCGTTGCACACTCGACTGACGTCACGATCTGCCGGCGCAAAAGATCATGGCAGTAGTGTTTAGCGCCTCCGCAAAATGTCTAGTTAATTTCATGAGCGGCGCAAACATCGCCGCGCACAGGGCGCTAGTTGCTTTGCACCCCAATAGCGCCCTCTTAAGGCGCTAACGGGAGGCGCAAACCAACTGAATTTTTCCCCCTGGGTCTCTTTTCTCTTGAAAAGAGAAGGCTGAAGGGTGACCTAATAGAGGTCTTTAAAAGTATGAAAGGTTTTGTTGGAGTAGATACAGAGATAATGTTTCCACTTATGGGGAAAAGCATAACTAGAGGCCATCAATATAAGATAGTCGCCAAGAAATCAAATAGGGAATTCAGAAGAAACTTCTTTACCCAGAGAGTGGTGAGAATGTGGAACTCGCTACCACAGGGAGTGGTTGAAGCGAATAGTATAGATGCATTTAAGGGGCGGTTACATAAGCATATGAGGGAGAAGGGAATAGAGGGTTATGCTGATTGAGTTAGATGAGGAAAGACAAGAGGAAGCTCGAGTGGAGCATAAACACCGACATGAACTGGTTGGACCGAATGGCCTGTTTCTGTGCTGTATATCCTATGTAATCCTATGTAATGTAATCATTCAATGGCAGGTTATTTGAAATGATCCAAGTTTGAAATCTTTGATCCTTGCTTCAAAATTTCTGATATTCACTCTATGCATATAATGGGCCAGAATTTGCTGTCAAAATAACAGTGAGGCTAATGGCACTCGCTGTTATTTAGGGATAAATGGTACAGCAACTTCAGGCGAGAGGCAGACACGCGGTTAAATACGAATATCCAGAAGTTGGTGTCAGAGTTGCGCTGCTCCACTGTTAGCTTTGCAAAAACGGTATTTCACTGTCTGCCTCACCGTTGACATGCATTGAACGTCATGAAGCTGCTGTATTTGCGTGGTAGATAGGAACTAAACCCGCCGCAGATATTTAGAGCTAGTAATTAATAGTGTAAGTAACCTATAAACTATGTGATAATTGTTAATCACTAATAATCAACCTCTCTGGCACTGAAAATTAACAAGCTATTCCTTCAGGTTTTGAATTTTTCAGGGAGATTAAAAATGTTCAAAATTTAAATTTTAAATCTATTTTCTTACTTTCCTTTCTGTCTCTTTTTTCTCTCTCTTAATCCAATCTTTCATTCCCTCTCTTTATTTCTCTCTCTGTACCTGATTTGACATTGAATTCACCCACTCTAATTCACCCTCCTTCTCATCCTTCCTGTGTTTATTTCCCAATCCTTAAATCTGATTGGTTACGAAGATACCCTGTTGGTTGTCCTGGTCACTCAGGTCCCAGAAATCATGTTTGCCTTGCTGTGCCATTATCAGCACACACTTTCAGCAGCTTTGTGGGCAAAATATTTTTGGGCTGAAGGTTACAGGGGCAAGTCTAACTAACGGTAAACACTGCTAGATGCCCTGCTACAGAAAAATCTGGCCCAATGTCATATATATATCACAGCTACACACAACTCTGTGCCAGGAGAACAAATTTGTAAAATCTATCCTATTCACCAGAATTTCCCTGGCGGTTCACCCAATCAGCCGCCATAACTTATGTTACATAACTCTATTGTTAAGAAACAGTAGAGGTGCCATTACACTACTAGGTGCATGCTATAGACCACCAACTAGTGGGAAGGATAGAGGAGCAAAATTGCAGGGAAATTACAGAAAATTTCAAGAACTATAGAGTAGTGATAATGTGAGACTTCAATTATCCCAATATAGACAGGGATAGTAATAGTGTAAAGGGCAGAGAGAGGGAAGAATTTCTGAAGTGTGTTCAGGAGAACTTTCTTGATCAGTATGTTTCCGGCCCAACAAGGAAGGAGGCTTTGCTGGATCTGGTTCTAGGGAATGAGGTGGGTCAAGTGGAGCAAGTGTCAGTCGGGGAACATTTAGGGAACAGTGATCATAGGTTTAGATAAGCTATGGAAAAGGACAGGGAGAAATCTAGTGTATAAATACTTAATTGGAGGAAGGCCAATTTCAGTGGGTTGAGAACGGATCTGGCCCGGGTGAATTGGAATCAAAGATTGGCAGGCAAAACTGTAATTGAACAATGGGCTGCCTTTAAAGAGGAGATGGTTCAGATACCATCGAGGTACATTCCCACGAGGGGGAAAGGTAGGGCAACCAAAGTCAGATCTCCCTGGATGACGAAAGAGATAGAGAGTAAGATGAAGCAGAGAAAGGGTGCATATGACAGATTTCAGGTTGAAAATACAAGTGAAAACCAGGCTGAATATAGAACGTTCAGAGGGGAAGTGAAAAAGGAAGTAAGAGAGGCAAAGATAGAGTATGAGAATAGATTGGCAGCTAACATGAAAGGGAATCCAAAAGTCTTCTATAGGCATATAAATAGTAAATAGGGAGTAAACGGGTCCCGAACCTGCTCCCAACCCACCTCCAAACAATCCTCCCAGGAGTCGGGTCCCCGATTTGCGCAGGGACCCGACTCTTAGCGGTGGGAAGAGGATTATAGCCACTTAACTGCCTGTTAACAGGTAGTTAACAGGTAGTTAAGAGGCTTTTTCCCATTTTGAGACTTCTGCTGCGGGCTTCCCGACGTCGGGGAACCCCGCCAGGGTAAGTGAGGCGTGCTGTGGGTCTGTTGTAATGTTTGTGTATAGATGACAGCTGCAAGCTGCAGAAGTAGTGTGATGATCCAATGGGACACTGGTGAGTATCAGAGGTAAGGAGATTTTGGGAAAGTCATTTTTAATGTGTTTAGATTTTTCTGTAGGTGACAAGCTTTGAAGTGTTTGTGTGGCCTCACCTCATTGGGAGAAGTGACAGATCGCTTCTGTAACCTCACCTGCAGCTGCCATCTGTTTTATCCTAAGGAGAGAGTCATTGGAGAGCCTGGTTGCAAGGGCTCACCTTTGTACAGTGATTGTCAGTGTTTGACAGCATCTCAATGCTGTCAAACACTGACAAATTATCTGTCAAAAATAAATGGTACATGTCCCTTTAAGAAAACCGGCAGATGAAGCGTCATCAACTGACGTCATCTGACACTGACTTTCCCTTAATTGGCCGGCAAGCCCACAGGACGGGCTTAACAAGGCCAATCAGGGGAAAATAGCATCTGTGCGTCGCACGCCGCTGGGGGCGGGACTAGAACCCGGAAGGCAGCAGTCCCACTCCCAATGCATCTCGGCAGGTAAAATCCAGCCCCTAGAGTACAAAAGCAAGGAAATTATGATGAATCTTTATAAAACATTGGTTCGGCCTCAACTGGAGCATTGTGTCCAATCCTGGTCACTGCACTTTAGGAAGGATGTGAAGGACTTAGAGAGGGTGCAGAAAAGATTTACAAGAATGGTTCCAGGGATGAGGGACTTCAGTTACGTGGATAGACTGGAGAAGCTGGGGTTGTTCTCCTCAGAGCAAAGAAGGCTGAGAGGAGATTTGATAGAGGTGTTCAAAATCATGAGGGGTCTGGACAGAGTAGATAGAGAGAAACTGTTCCCATTGGTGGAAGGGTCGAGAACCAGAGGAGACAGATTTAAGGTGATTGGCAGAAGAACCAAAGGCGACATGAGGAAAAACTTTTTTACGCAGCGAGTGTTTAGGATCTGGAATGCAATGCCTGAAAGGGTGGTGGAGGCAGATTCAAAAGTGGCCTTTAAAAGGGAATTAGATAAGTACCTGAAGAAAATATTTTCAGGGCTTTGGGGAAAGGGCGGGGGAGTTGGAGTAGTTGAAGTGCTCTTACAGAGAGCCGGCACGGGCTCGACAGGCTGAATGTCTTCCTTCTGTTCCGTAACCATTCTATGATTCGATGATTCTAACTTCAACGGAGGATCCACGCAAATCCCATTTTTGCAGTGTATCCGGAGTCTCCGCCAATCTTCCCCTGAAGTCACAGTGGCCGATTGGGAGAATTACCGGTGATTATGTATTCCTTGACTCGAATACATATTTCTGTCTCTAGGAAATTATTTGCCATTTTCTACTTTGTACTGAACTGTTCCTGGAGTGGCAAACTTAGATAATTTCAAGTAATTTCCCATTGAAGACACATCTCACAATTCATATTACAACTGAAAGTGCTTTTATATCTAATTTACCTAGCAATTCCTCAATAAGGCAGATTTTACACGGTCAAGTAGGATAATGGATTGAATGGCTTTTTCCTGTATTTTAAATGACTTATGTCCTCATGTTCTTATATAATAGAGAGAAAGTATGACCCCAACTATTGAATATCTAGATAAACGTCCAAAATGATAAGTAGAGTACATAAAGTACTATTACAGATTACAGATTACATAAAGTACTATTACAGATGTCTGGTGATATACATTTTAGCATATGCTTGAGTACTGACATCTTAAGTGTAACCTTATGGAATAAAATAGTTTACAAAATTTTGATTATTGTTTGTCGGGTGGTATACATGTTTTGGCACGATTAAAACATATTATAGAGGCATTATGACTAATGAAGACTTATTAACAGCAACTGCAGAATCTTGAGCTCATCGATCCGTCAGAAAAGCAGTGAACATGCTTTGGAGAGAACAGGCAGTGCTTGAGGACATCCAAGTTTTTCAAAAAGGAATGTCAATTAGTAAGTCGGGCAAGTCAGTGCTTCAGTTAGAATGGAGTATTGAAGGAAAGTATTTAAACAAGTCATGATACTTAGGATTTGTAATTTGGTTTTTGGATTTCAATGTTTATTTTAGGCATTTTATGATGCTTTGCATTTATTTTGTTAAAAAAATGTAGAATTGGAGTTAAATTGGATGAAATCTCTATGCTGTTTTATCTTAGAGACAACTAGCTTGAAAAGTGAGTTTTCACTTAGACTGTTGGCAGGGATGCGTGGTGTATTATTTTTATGGTACAAAGAGTTGAACAGTTAAATCTCACAGGAAGACTGGATTCTGCTTATTCATGTATTTTATGTAAAATAAACCAGTTTGTTGGTTTACAATTGTGCCATGGCTCACTGGAGTCCTTTTCAGTCAACTTTCTGTAAACACAGGAGACCACATGTGAATGCATCCAGATCATAGGGGACATTTTGGCGCTGGTTGGTACTGAATCAATACAGATTCAGTGCTGGCCCAGCTTCTTGCATGACCGGTGCTGTTTAAACTTACATGTTTTACCTTAATTATGAGAGCTCTCTCTCACACGGTGGGGTGCATCTAAGAGCAAGCACGCACGGATGTGAGATTAAAAATGCTGCTGCACCTACTTAAAGGGCTGCAACAGGCATCTCAAAGTAAGCACGGCCAATTCCGTAAGATCTTCTATGGAAGAAAATCTTAGACTATCACATGGTACTTTTTTTTTATTTGTTCCGGGACGTGGGCATCGCTGGCAAGGCCAGCATTTATTGCCCATCCCTAATCGCCATTGAGAAGGTGGTGGTGAGCCGCCTTCTTGAACTGCTGCAGTCCGTGTGGTGAAGGTACTCCCACATTGCTGTTAGGGAGGGAGTTCCAGGATTTTGACTCAGCGACGATGAAGGAACGGCGATATATTTCCAAGTCAGGATAGTGTGCAACTTGGAGGGGAGCTTGCAGGTAATTGTGTTCTTATCCTTCTAGGTGGTAGAGGTCACGGGTTTGGGAGGTGCTGCTGAAGAAGCCATGGCGAGTTGCTGCAGTGCATCTTGTAGATGGTGCACACTGCAGCCACGGTACGCTGGTGGTGGAGGGCGTGAATGTTTAAGGTGGTGGATGAGGTGCCAATTAAGCGGCTGCTTTGTCCTGGATGGTGTTGAGCTTCTTGAGTGTTGTTGGAGCTGCACTCATCCAGGCAAGTGGAGATTATTCCATCACACTCCTGAGTTGTGCCTTGTAGATGATGGAAAGGAATTGGGGAGTCAGGAGGTGAGACACTCGCCGCAGTATACCCAGCCTCTGTCCCGCTCTTATGTGGCTGGTCCAGTTAAGTTTCTGGTCAATATTGACCCCCCAGAATGTTGATGTTGGGGGATTCGGTGATGGTAATGCTGTTGAATGTCAAGGGGAGGTGGTTAGACGCTCACTTGTTGGAAATAGACATTACCTGGCACTTGTGCGGCGCGAATGTTACTTGCCACTTATCGTTCAGGTCTTGCTGCATGCGGGCATGGACTGCTTCATTTTCTGAGGAGTTGTGAATGGCGCTGAACACTGTGCAATCATCAGCAAACATCCCCACTTCTGACCTTATGCTGGAGGGAAGGTCATTGATGAAGCAGCTGAAGATGGTTGGGCCGAGGACACTGCCCTGAGGAACTCCTGCAGAGATGTCCTGGGGCTGAGATGATTGACTTCCAACAATCACAACCATCTTCCTTTGTGCTAGGTATAACACCAGCCAGTGGAGAGTTTTCCCCCCTGATTCCCATTGACTTCAATTTTACTAGGGCTCCTTGATGCCACACTCAGTCAAATGCTGCCTTGATGTCAAGGGTAGTCACTCGCACCTCACCTCTACAATTCAGCTCTTTTGTCCATGTTTGGACCAAGGCTGTAATGAGGTTTGGAGCCGAGTGGTCCTGCCGGGAAGCCAAACTGAGCATCGGTGAGCAGGTGCCACTTGATAACACTGTCGACGACACCTTCCATCACTTTGCTGATGATTGAGAGTAGACTGATGGGGTGGTAACTGGCCAGATTGGATTTGTCCTGCTTTTTGTGGACAGGACATACCTGGGCAGTATTCCACATTGTCAGGTAGATGCCAGTATTATAGCTGAACTGGAACAGCTTGGCTAGAGACGCGGCTAGTTCTTGAGCACAACAGCCGGGATTATGTCTGGGCTCATAGCTCTTTGCTGTATCCAGTGTGCTCAGTTATTTCTTGATATCACATGGAGTGAATCAAATTGGCTGAAGACTGGCTTCTGTGATGGTGGGGACCTCAAGAGGAGGCCGATATGATTTGAGTATAGGAACAGGGATGTCCTGCTGCAGTTGTACGGGGTCTTGGTGAGACCACACCTTGAGTACTGTGTGCAGTTTTGGTCGCCTTATCTGAGGAAGGATGTTCTTGCCATGGAAGGAGTTCAGCGAAGATTCACAAGGCTGATACCTGGGATGGCAGGAATGACATATGAGGAGAGATTGGGTCGATTGGGCTTATACTCGCTGGAGTAAAGAAGAATGAGAGGGGATCTCATCGAAACATATAAAATTCTGACAGGTCTGGACAAACTAGATGCAGGAAGAATGTTCCCGATGGTCGGAGAGTCCAGAACCAGGGGTCATAATCTAAGGATAACGGGTAAGCCATTTAGGACAGAAATGAGGAAGAATTTCTTCACCCAGAGAGTGGTGAACCTGTGGAATTCTCTACCACAGAAGGTAGTTGAGGCCAAGTCATTAAATATATTCAAGAATGAGTTAGATATATTTCTTAAAGCTAAAGGGATATGGGAGGTACAGGGTACTGAGTTTGGATGATCAGCCATAATCTCATCGAATGGCAGAGCAGGCTCGAGGGGCCTACTCCTATAGCATGCTGCAGTCCTGTGTTGTAGCTTCCCCAGGTTGGCACCTCATTTTTAGGTACGTGTGGTGCTGCTCCTGTGCACTCCTCATTGAAGCAGGGTTGGTCTTCTGGCCATCTCGTAATGGTAGAGTGTGGGATATGCCGGGCCATGAGGTTACAGACTTGTGTTGAAATATAATTCTGCGGCTGCTGATGACCCACAGATGCCCAGTTTTGAGCTGCTCGCTCTGTTCTGAATCTATCCTATTTAGCGCAGTGGTGGTGCCACACAACACGATGGAGGGTGTCCTCAGTGTGAAGACAGGATTTTGTCTCCACAAGGACTGTGCAGTGGTCACTGCTACCAATACTGTCATGGACAGATGCATCTGTGAGGACAATGTCAAGTAGGTTTTTCCCTTGTGTTTGTTCTTTTACCACCTGCAGCAGGCCTAGTCTGGCAGCCCATGTCCTTCAGGACTTGGCCAGCAGTGGTGCTACCGAGCCACACTTGGTGATGGACATTTAAGTCCCCCACCCAGAGTACATTCTGTGCCCCTGCTACCCTCAGTGCTTCTTCCAAGTGGTGTTCAACATGGAGGAGTATTGATTCATCAGCTGAGGGAGGGCAGTTGGTGGTAATCAACAGGAGGTTTCCTTGCCCATGCTTGACCTGAAGCCATGAGACTTCAGTGGGTCCAGAGTCAATGTTGAGGACTTCCCGGGCCACTCCCTCCCAACTGTATACCACTGTGCCACCACCTCTGGTAAGTCTGTCCTGCCGGTGGGACAGGACATACCCAGGGATGGTGATGGAGGAGTCTGGGACATTGGCTGAAAGGTTTGATTCTGTGAGTATGACTATGGCTCTCCCAATTTTGGCACATAGTCCCCAGATGTTAGTGAGGAGGACAGTCAACTGGGCTGGGTTGTGCTGTGCCATTGAAGAGAGTAGTTAAGAGTCAACCACATTGCTGTGTGTCTGGAGTCACATGTAAGGATGGCAGATTTCCTTCCCTAAAGGACGTTAGTAAACCAGATGGGTTTTTACAACAGTCTGATAGTTTCATGGTCACCGTTACTGATATTAGCTTTTTATTCCAGATTTAGTTAATTAACTGAATTTAAATTTTCCCAGCTGCCATGGTGGGATTTGAACTCAAATCTGCTAGGATTATCAGTCCACACCTCTGAATTACTAGTCCAGTAACATAACCACTATGCTACCATTCCCTGCACAACAATTATCCTCCCCAAAGAAGAGTGGTGCGGAATGCCTGGGAGGAGTTGGCAACCAGAATTAATCCTGTTTCTAACACTCAAAAGACTTGAAAGCAAATGGCATGTTTGAAGTAAATTGCTTCGGTAATGCTACCCAAGTGCTCTCTATAGCTAGATGGTGCACAACAAAGTGTTTCTTCTCAATCTGTTACAGCTTATTTCTGCCATTAATAAAGCACTTATGCAAATCGTGCAGCTCTGTGGTTGCTTATGTTGGATGGCACGTGTTCAAGATGCAACTTAAAATAAAGTGAACAGAGAATCATGGGCAAGGCACATCTGACTTCCAATATGCACTCCCAGTGCTTGAATCTCTGCACCAGAGGCACAAAAATGGAAATTTAATCCTCTGTCTAATTTAAATTGTGTCACTTAACATCATGTTGTGCAACAATATAAATAACAGTCTTGTACTGCCACTTAATGGAATGTGCTGCTTCAGCTTCAGTGGCAATCTTTAAATCCCACAGATTTATTGTCTCACCCTTTCCTTCACTTTCCTGCCAAGATTTTATTAATGACTCATTGAAATCAACATCTGCATCCTTCTGTATTTGCCATATTAATCACAGGATGAATTTGGAACAATGTGTTTCCCTGGTAATTCTGTCATCAGGAGGAGAAAATGACACATTAGGGCCGACTCCCTGCTTCCAGTGGGGAGAGACACTCACATTCAGAACCTTTTCCAGTTCTGACGAAGGGTTCGACCTGAAATGTTGACTGTTTCTCTCTCCTCGATGCTGCCTGACCTGCTGAGTGTTTCCAGCACTTTCTGTTGTTATTTCAGATTTCCAGCATCCGCAGTATTTTGCTATTGCACTCACATGTACAGGAAACTTTCGTTTATCCGGCATCGACGGGACCGGCGTGGTGCCGGTTTATCGAAAGTACCGGATAACGGAGAGTTATATCTACCGAGGCTATTTTTAACAAAGAGACTCCAGGCAGCGCGGGAGAATCAACTCCTGCTACTGCAGTGTTTCGGACTTCCGACAGCGCCAGGAGGCCGAGTAGTGGCACTTTTGAAAAGTACCCCTACTGACTAAATCGGCGTTCGCGGACTCGGACTCGGACTCGGGATCGGCAACATTGCCGGTTATTTGAGAGGAGTTTTCGGAGCACTCGGCATTCGCGGAGACTCGACTGCGACTCGGCAACATTGCCGGTTATTTGAGAGGAGTTTTCGGAGGATGATTTTTGCCGGTTAAGCGAGAATTCCGGATATTTGGGTGCCGGATAAACGCCCTTGCCATTATGTGCTTGTTCCTCTGCCCGTTTTCTAGGTCCTTCAGTGGCTCTGTGACGCCTCCTGCAACTAGTGAAGTGCAGCCTCTTTATGCACTGCTTATCAGTTAAGTACAGATATGTTGTCCTGGGCCTGTATACATAGTTGGGAGGGTAAGGATCCCTGCGAGCACACCTCCTTCTATCTGGTCTTCCTGCAATTGCACCTCTATTTACGCCTTCCTCCTGTTAATGCTGCTCCTCTTTCTCCTACCCTACCTGAAGAAGGAGCGACAGCTCCGAAAGCTTGTAAAATTAAATAAATCTGTTGGACTATAACCTGGTGTTGTGCGACTTCTCATTTTTGTCCACCCCAGTCCAACGCCGGCATCTCCACATCATGACCTCTTTCTCCAGCCAGAGAGGAATTGCTGGAAAGATGGCCATGTAAAAAAAATGTATTGCCAGAAGCCCCTTAAGATTCTAAAGGTTGTACAACCACTACAAGCACTTTAAAATTGTTTAAGCAGCGAAAAACCACTATAAGCTACCAGCAAAATGTTTCCCAAAACTTTGTAGTGTATTAAATGAGAGCACGTGTGTATCCCTTTAAATAGTACTGTAATGGCCGCCTACCGACCTGTACCGTCCATGAGGAAGTAGTAGCAGCACTGATTAACATGAAAATGGTGGTGTGGGTCCTGACATCAGTTGACCCTTATATTTATGAGGCCCCTGCCTGTTTCTGCTGGGAGCTCTGGGCACTTTATTGGAGTTCTGCCATAAAAGCATGTTACTTTTAACACGGGCCGAGGTTGACATAGGGATATGTCGTACTTGACCATGACTGCGGTCGGGCCACAGGCGACGTCGGCCAGGCGTAGCCCTGGTAGGTTGGTGGGTGCGGAGAGCAGATCAGGGTCGGTGATCTGGTCTGCTGCGAGTTGAGCGTAGTCGACTGCCAGGTGTGCGGCGTGGATGGCGGGGCGGGAGAGGCAGTCGGCTACCACATTGTCTCGGCCGGAGACGTGTTGGATGTCCGTGGTGAACTTGGACACTGCCGCGAGCTGGCGCTGCTGCCTGGCGGACCAGGGGTCGGTTGTCTTTGCCATTGCGAATGTCAGGGGCTTGTGGTCGACAAACGCAGTGAAGGGGTGGCCCTCAAGCAAAAACCGGAAATGGCGGACCGCCAGGAACAGCGCGAGGAGCTCGCGGTCGAAGGTGCTGTACTTGACCTCCAGGGGGCGTAGTTGGCGGCTGTAGAAGGCAAGTGGTTGCCAGGCGCCGTCGACCCACTGCTCATACACGGCGCCGACCGCGTGGTCGGACTCGTCCGTGGTGAGCGCTACCCTGGCATTGGGCCGTGGGTGCGCGAGCAGGGTGGCGTTGGCGAGTGCGGTCTTGGTGGAGTTGAAGGCGGCGGACGCGTCTGCCGTCCATTCGACCGCCATCTTGCCACTCCTGCCCCGGAGGGCTTCATACAGGGGCCTCATGAGGGATGCCGCTTTGGGGATGAAGCGGTTATAGAAATTCACCATCCCGAGGAACTCCTGGAGGCCTTTGATGGTGGTGGGGCGGGGAAATTGTTGGACGGCCTGCACCTTGGTGGGCAGGGGAATGGCCCCAGCATGGGTGATGTGGTGGCCGAGGAAGTCGATCTTGTCCAGGCCGAACTGGCATTTGGCTGGGCTGAGGATGAGCCCGTGGTCGCTGAGGCGCCCAAACAGGATGCGAAGGTGTTTGAGGTGTTCCTGCTTGGAGGAACTGGCTACCAGGATGTCGTCCAGGTAGACGAACAGGAACTTCAGGTCCCGAAGGACCAAGTCCATGAGCCGTTGGAATGCCTGGGCCGCGTTTTTGAGGCCGAAGGGCATCCGCAGGAACTCGAACAGGCCGAAGGGGGTGATTACGGCCGTCTTGGGGATGTCCGCGGGGTGGACGGGGACTTGGTGGTAGCTGCGCATCAGGTCGACCTTGGAAAAGACTGAGCGGCCGGCCAGTCTAGCCGAGAAGTCCTGAATGTGCGGCACGGGGTACCGATCAGGGGTGGTGGCGTCGTTGAGGCGGCGGTAATCCCCGCAGGGGCGCCAACCTCCGCCTGGTTTTGGGGGCGATGTGGAGTGGGGAGGACCAGGGACTGTTGGAGCGGCGGATGATGCCGAGCTGTTCCATGGTGGCAAACTCGGTCCGCGCGATCTCCAGTTTGGTCAGGTCCAGCCTGCGGGCGTGGGCGTACACTGGGGGGCCTATGGTGGGGATGAAGTGTTCCACCCCGTGTTTGGCGGCCTCCGCGGAGAAGGTCGGATTGGTAAGGGCCGGGAATTCGGCCAGGAGTGCCGAGTAGTCATCCGTGGCCCGGGCGTGGCACTGTGACGCCATGTCGGCGGGCTTACGGGGGGCCATGGCGCCCAGGATGGGAGACATGGGGGTAAAAATTCAGTTGGTTGCGCCTCCCGTTAGCGCCTTAAATGGGCGCTAATGGGGCGTTAAGGCGCTAACGCCTGGGCGCAGCGCTGTTTGCGCCGCTCGAGAACTTAACTTGAGATTGTGCGGCGGCGCTAAAACTTACCGCTGCGACCACTTGCGCGCGCAGATTGTGACGTCATTCTGTGGTGCAACGCCCTTGGGGCGCCCCGGAGCGGAAATTGAGTGGCGCCCCCTGCCTTACCGCCTGGCGCTTCCAACGACCGGAAGACTGGAACGTTATCAATCGGTCTGGGGCTGGGGGGGGCGCTATTTAAAGGGGGCCTCTTCCTGTCTTTTTCTGTGGTCGACATTTATGCACCACTCGTTCTGAGAGAGAGAGAGAGATTCGGAGAGAGAGAGAGAGAGACTTCTACATTGACTCAACGCTTTGTGAGGTAGTTTTGCCTAGTTCATCCTAACTTTGCTGCTACTTTCGTTGCTGTACCTCATTACTTTTCTGGCAAAGAGAAGATGGGGGCTGCAATGATTGGGGGCGTCGTCCTGCTCCAGCTCAATCGGAGCAGAGTGAGACGCAGACAGAGAGTGGCAATGATGGCCAGACGGAGGAGGCCCATCAGGCGCATGTACAGGAGAGCTTACCCTCCCAGGGTATATCGTGAACAGCTCTCCTACATCCACATGTCCGAGGAGCTGTGTTTGCGAAGGCTGCGATTCAGCAAGGAGGTGGTCACTGAGCTCTGCCACCTGCTGCAGCCAGATCTGCAGCCTCAGCTGAGGTCCAGGACGTCTCTGTCGGTGGCAGTGAAGGTCACAGTGGCCTTGAACTTCTACGCCACTGGCTCATTCCAAGCTGCTGTTGGGGACCTCGCCAATATCTCCCAGTTTGCGGTGCATCGCTGCATTCGGCAGGTCACCAATGCCCTCTTCACAAGGAGACGAGACTTCATCTCCTTCCCTATGACCCCAGACAAGCAGCATGACCGTGCTATGGGCTTTGCGAGGGTAGCGGGCTTCCCCATGGTGCAGGGCGCCATTGACTGCACGCATGTGGCTTTGCGTGCTCCGCGAGAGAATGCAGAGGAGTTCCGGAACAGAAAGGGGTTCCATTCCTTGAATGTGCAGTTGGTCTGTGACCACAGACAGGTGATTCTCGCTGTCAATGCCCACTATCCGGGCAGCTGCCACGATGCTTTCATCCTGCGCCAGAGTACTGTGGCAGAAATTTTCGAGGCACCGCATCAGCCAGTTGGTTGGCTTCTGGGGGACAAGGGGTACGCATTGAGCACCTGGCTGATGACACCGCTCCGTGCGCCAAACACCCCTGCTGAGCTGCGGTACCAGGAAAGCCAACAAGCAACGAGGAACATTATTGAGCGCACAATCGGCGTGCTCAAACAACGATTCCGCTGTCTGGACCATTCCGGAGGAGCCCTGCAGTACTCGCCTGAGCAAGTTTCCAAATTCGTAGTGGTGTGCTGCATGTTGCACAACATGGCAATCCTCAGGACGCAGCCAATGCCACCAGGCCTTGCAGCACCACAAGAGGAGGAGGAGGAAGAGGAGGAACAGGCCGAGGACGATGATCAGCAGCAGCACCAAGGCAGGAGGGCGGCCCACAATGGTCAAACTGCAAGGGCCGTCCGTCAACGACTAATAGCAAGCCGCTTCTAGGACCCCTGCCAGTGCTACAAACACGAATCAACCCAGCACGCAACCCCTAAGCCGGCCAAGGCACCAATAATTCCAACCACCAGCCATGTATATTTTGAATACAGAAACTTATTTATTGTACAAACTCTGTGTGTGTCAATTCCTCATGAGAAACTCATAGAAATAAACACCAAAAAACAGTCAATAACATAACTGGTTCTCACAACCTGGAGATAATGTCCAAAACACTAAACAAAAGTTGGGCCATGAACCTCGGCCTTTAATAAAAAAATGACCAGCATTTTGGCACACATCCTACTTTTTGCCCTTCGAGGGTGATCTCCTTCCCTTGCGCACTTCCCCCCTTCTAACCCTACTGCTCCTCCGTAATGGGACCTCAGTGGCTGCAGCAAGGCTGGTGGAAGGCTGCTGCTTGTCAGACCCTGACACTGCAGATGCCCCTGAAGGCCGGCCTCGACCACTTCTGGGCCTGGAGGGCCCGGCTGCAGACTGCACCAACTCTGCATGGGCGGCAGCAGTCTGTCCTACAGGCGGTGGCAAGTGCAGTGGAGAAGTGACAGTGTTGGCAGCAGGAATGCTGTCATCGTGAGAGAGGACAGCAACTCCCTGCTCGCCCGACACACTGGCACTCCCACGGGGCAGCACTTCAGCATCCGGAGCAATTTGCCTGAGAACAGATTGCTGGCCTGCTGCGGCGCGGTGACAGCCCCGGGGACATGTGCACGAACCATCGAGGATGGCAGCAGTCAGTGCTCGCGTGGCCTCAATCTGAGTCTGCATGAGAGCAGGCTCAGATGGGTTCCTGGCAGCCAGTGACTGAATTGCAGCAGTAAGCTTTAGTGTGGCATCCGCCTGTGCTACAGCGAAGTGCTCCACACTCCTTGCCAGTGCCTCAATGCATTCGGGCACCCTTCCCACTGCACCCATGAGCTCAGTGTGCATGACCACCGCCTGGCTGTTCATTTCTGCAATCATCCGCTCCTCCTCTGCGTCCATTGCATTAGGAGTGTCTGGCATACTCTCCCTCTGGGGAGAAGGCTCCCGTTCTTCCCTCCCCCCCCCATGGCGTTGCTGCAGCCCGCTGGGTCCTGGAACTTCACCATCATCAGCCCCTTCCCCCCTGCTCCCCTCCGGGGAAGGCGTGTTCCCAGTGTGGCCATGGGCTTCCTCGGGAGAGGGTGGCACTGATGCTCCGGCTTCCTCTTCCTCCTCAGCTGCAGCATCACTCCCAGTGGCAGCTTCAGGGACCATCTCCTCAGCTGGTGAATCACCATCTGAAAGCAGGGAGGTACAAGAGTGGCTTTAGCGTGAGGACAGGGTGGCAGTAAGGGAGGAATAAGTGCAGCGAGTTAGCAAGTTGGATTGAAAGTGTCAAAGGCTGGTATTGTGAGGGACAAGTGGAAGGACAGAGGACAAAAAGGTGATGACCTTACCATTGCTGTCCACAACGGGGTCGGCGTCTCCAGTGGCGACGGGACCGATCACCCGGCTTGCCACAATCCTGTGGACGCGCTCCTCCAGATCGCTGAGGGGTTGCAGCTGAAGCCGCCCTCCACCCGTCCGTTGCTGCTGTCTCCGATTATGAGCCAGCTTAGCCTGCAAGAAAAAGGACAGCTTCTGAGTCAATATACAGCCATGGTCTTGCCTGATGTGCCTCCCATAGGTGAATAGCCCTTACAATATGCAGCCATGGTCTTGCCTGATGTGCCTCCCATAGGTGAATAGCCCTTACTGTATGCAAAGTGTGGAATGTGTGTGTGTGTTTGATGAAAGGGCCATAGGTGTTGGATGAGTGTTGTGCATTGGGGTTTTAAGACCCTCTGGCCATAGAGTGAGGTTGAGATGGAGGGATGGAGAGGTATTGAGAAAAAGCCACTCACCCTGACGACCCGAGTGAGGTCGTTGAACTTCTTGCGGCACTGGACATGGGTCCTGGGCACCATGCTCCTGGAGGAGACGCTCTGAGCCACCTCCCTCCACACTCTTCTGAACTCGCGTGGCAAAGGCCTCCTGCCACTCTCTGGGAACAGCATGCATCGTCTGCGCTCCACTGCGTCAACCAGAGCATCCAAGGCCCGCTCGGTGAAGCGATGAGCGCGTTCTCTCACCCTCTCCATTCTTGGCAGCAAAATGGATTACAGGTCTCTCCAGGCTGAGATTCAAGGCTGCAATGAGCAGGGTGTGGCTGGGGAGCAAGTGGCCCCCCCCGCTTTAAGAAGTGTCCGGCGTCAGTGTGTCTGTGTTCCCGCGCTAACTGGCAGCAGCTGCGCTGCGCTCGTGCGCTGAGTTAGCGCCTCACTCCTAGGCCTTTGCGCCTTAAGAGAGGTGTGCAGCGCCTAATTTAGCGCTCCACTCACCTCCCGGGGCGGTAAAAGTGAAGTTTCCTGTCAGTGCCGATAATTAGCGCCAGGCGCTAATATTTGCGCGCGGACGATATTTGCGCCCCAAATGGGGCGCGACCTAATTTCTACCCCATGGTGTTCATGTCCACGAGGCGGTGACGGGGGATGTCTACCAGTAGGCCGTGGGCGCACAGGAAATCTGCGCCGATGAGAGGGGAGAGCACCTTGGCAGTGATGAACTCCCATCGGTAGCGGCGACCAGCGAGGTCGAGGGTGACTGTCCGGGTGCCATACGTCCGGATTTCCGAGCCGTTAGCAGCAGCCAGCGCCGGTCCTCGTTCGCCCTTTTGGATGTCGAGGGAGGAGGCCGGGATGATGCTGTGCTGAACCCCAGTGTCGCACAGGAACCGGCGGCCGGTTTTGTCATCCGTGACAAACAGCAGGGAGCCCGCGTGGCCCACGGCCATCGCGGGGGCTGGTACGGGGGCGGACTTGAAAGAGCAGGGAGGTGTGCACCGTTGTGCCCTGGCACCGAACCGTGCGTGGTAGTAACAGTGGCCCGGGTTAATGGGGCGTGAAGGCCCCGTGGGCCTGGTGGCAGGCCCTTGTGGTCGCGTGGTGGCCGGTGAGGGGCGCGCCCAGGCATTGGCTGCCAGGTCCGGAGTGACGTCGCGGCTGGAGTGAGCGGACAGCAGCTTGTCGGCCTCATCGGCCAGGGCTTCCAAGTTCGTGAGGCCGGACGCCACGATCGCTGGGCAGATTGCGAGAGGGAGCTGGCGGATGAACAGCGTGCGGAAGAGGGATCCGGGTGTGCTCTCGTCGGTGAGGGAGAGCATGTGGGAGAGGAGGTCTGACGGTGAGGCATCACCGAGGCCTGGAAGGTCGAGGAGGTGGCAGTTTCGCTGATATGCCGAGGCCGTAAATTTTTTAAGGAGCGCTGTCTTGAGATGTGCGTACTTGCCTTCCTCTGGTGGGTCCTGCAGCGCTGTCCAAACCTTCGAAACTGTGGCGCTACTGAGTGATGTGACGAGGTAGTCGTACTGCGTCCTATCTGTGGTGATGTTTCGCAGCCGGAAACGAGATTCAGCTTGGAGAAACCAGGCTTCGGGCTGGTTTTCCCAAAACTCCGGCAGTTTCACGGAAACTGTGTTCGTGTCCGCCATTGCAGTGCTCGGAATACGTTCTGAGCGTCGGGGTCACCAATGTTGAGGCTGCCGCGAAACACGAATTAAGGCTGAATCCATGTGTGGAAAACAAGAGACTTTTTTAATACAACTGCATAGTACAAAATGGCTGAACAGCCAGCTCCCAGAATTCTCTGGAAAAATCCTGAGGCCCCGCCCACTCCTGCCTTAAAGGTAAGGTGCCTTAAAGGGAAGGTGCTCGATATATTGTCCACGGACGGAAGAGTGGATAATGCCCATTTAGGTGGCGATCCACCACACTATTATCTATCTTTTTCCCTGTTTTGCTCTTTACCAGCTCTGTACCTCTTCTGCCCACTGTGCTGCTCACCCCCTCACCCCCACCACCACCCCCCTCCAGCTGGCACCAGCAGTATTAAAGTTTTGCCCTAACAGTCACAAGAGTCCCCGCTAAAACAAAGATTGACCGCTGTAGCCACCTACCGAGCTGCCGCACTCTGCACTATTTTTGAACCCGAGAGAATAGCAGCATGCTTATAATTCCTTGCCTGCAAGGTGCCGCTCACTGGAGAGGCAGATGTTTGATTCAGCCTCAAGTATTTCAGCCATGTATTCACTTTGTAAAAACCCTCCCACTCTCTTGAAAATGGGGAGAAAATAAAATTAAAATATATTAAGTAAATGAACTGCCAGAACCTGCAGTGGTAATCTACCACTGGCTGCAGGCCATGGGCAACACTTCGGAATGGGACTGGCCTAATACTGAGAAGTAATAGTATGTAATTCGAGCCGATTCCAGTCTGCTATAACCCCCCGGCTATAATGGTATTTGATATGCTGTGGACACAATACAAATTACAGATCACATTGCAATCTCCCCCCCCAGCCTGCAGTGTTCTTGCTTGTCTTGTGATGGTGCTGTTAGGATACAGTTCCATGGGTGTTAGCTGCCAGCCCCCTCCATTGCCAGTGGCTGTTTTTCAAAGTGAGCCTACATAGCAAGTGTCAGCAGGTTATTCAATCATGGGGAGACATCACAGCCTGGTCTGATCTTGCTCACACATGTGGGAGGGTTAAATTTGACAAGCCCCGAAAATGAGCATGGGGATCGCACTCCGCGATTAACCCACGCCTGTTCAGCAATGCAGGCAGCATGTTAAATTTGTGCAGCCTGCAGTTTTAAATGATTGCTGCATGCAGCCAGCACTATCCATGTTCTTCATTGGCTAGATGCATCAACGCGGATCCCGATATCGTGGTGGCTAGCACTACTTAAAGGCAGCCTGCACCTCTTAAAGGGGAGGTGCATTGTGGCGGAAAAAAAGTGGTGGGAGTGTTTGAAAAGTGAATCTGGGCTGTGATACTTTGATGAATAGCTGAACATGTGAGAGAGCAAGCAGCAAGGTTTTTTGACAATGCACTGAAGGTCTTGGTGCAAGACATGGAGAGGAGGAGAGACATCCTATATCCGCAGTGGGGCAGGAGGCCCACCAGAAATATGCTCAGAAGGCAGTGGGAAGAAGTAATGGCAGAGGTTAATGCTAGGATTGTAGCTCCAAGAACATGGATGCAGTGCAGGAAGAAGTTTAATGATCTCACATGAGTTGTCAAGGTGAGTGAGTTCAATGTTCAAATGGCATATCCTACCAACTGCACCACGAGCCTCATCCACTGCTCAATTCACTACACCCTCATCACCCACCTACCAACAATCTTTATCAATCAGTACTCAACCCTACAATTCATATGATTTACCTCACCCTCACACACTTAGCACTGTTGCAAGCCTCGCACCCACAACTCACAGCTCGCACACACTGGCAGCTAATCAACCATGACAGCCACATCATCTAAACATATTGCTGGACACTCACTGACTCACTTCCTTCTTTCTTGCAGGAGAAGGTGGCGCATAACAGCTGGCAGCAGGAAAGAACTGGAGGAGGACAAGCGCCTGCATGTTTTAACCCCCATAGAGGAGAAAGTGCTGGCCATCCTGGGAAGGGGCATTGCTGAGGCCATGGCCACTTATGGGGCTGGAGGGATCGATGATGAGGGTATCAGCATACCAAATCCTCCTTCTCTCTTCCCACTTCTCTCTCATCCCACAATCTCTTCTAACTCACAAACTGCAGATGGTATAAACATGCACTGCTTATGTTCTCCTCTCCCCACACCACAACACAACCAATGTTCCCTTATTTTTTTTTGGTACGCTAGCAGCACGGCTCATTCAAATTTCGCGTATGTGTGGTTTTTCCCATGTAAAAGCCGGTGAGCAGCCTAAGTGGGACCTCCAGACTGTTGCGTGGCCGTGCAGCTTAACAGGAACATTGAGCCCAACCCTTGTCCCTTTTTCATTTCAGATACCCAAGAACTGGAGCCTTCCCAGTCCGAGGAGTAAGAGGAAGAAGGCAGTGAAGATGAAGAGACACCGTCACTCGATCTTCCACTCAGATTCACCAGCTCAGCTGTCTGCTGTTTATGTGCTAGGAAGGTTGTTTTATGTGTCTTTAATTTGACCAATCAAGGCCCATTGCCTATATTTCTTCTATTATTGCTAATAACCATGTTATAATGCTAAATTAGGATTTTGACTTTGTTTAACAAAACTGCTTTAAAATGCGTAAGTTAACCAGTGTATGAGAATAGAAATATAGAAAAATAGGAGCAGGAGTAGGCCATTCAGCCCTTCGAGCCTGCTCGGCCATTCAGTATGATCATGGCTGATCCTCTATTTCAATACCATATTCCCGCTCTCTCCCCATACCCCTTGATGCCTTTTGTGTCTAGAAATCTATCTATCTCCTTCTTAAATATATTCAGTGACTTGGCCTCCACAGCCTTCTGTGGTAGAGAATGCCACAGGTTCACCACCCTCTGAGTGAAGACATTTCTCCTCATCTCAGTCCTAAATATCCTACCCCGTATCCTGAGACTGTGACCCCTCGTTCTAGACCCCCAGCCAGGGGAAACATCCTCCCTGCATCCAGTCTGTCTAGCCCTGTCAGAATTTTATACGTTTCAATGAGATCCCCTCTCATTCTTCTAAACTCTAGTAAATACAGGCCTAGTCGACCCAATCTCTCCTCATACGACAGTCTTGCCATCCCAGGAATCAGTCTGGTGAACCTTCGCTGCACTCCCTCTATAGCAAGTATATCCTTTCTTAGTTAAGGAGACCAAAACTGCACACAGTACTCCAGGTGTGGTCTCACCAAGGCCCTGTACAACTGTAGTAAGACATGCTTGCTCCTGTACTCAAATCCTCTTGCAATGAAGGCCAACATACCATTTGCCTTCCTAACTGCTTGCTGCACCTGCATTTTTCTTTCAGTGACTGGTGTACATCAGCATTTCCCAATCTATCACCATTTAAATAATACTCTACCTTTCTGTTTTTCCTACCGAAGTGGATAACTTCACATTTATCCACGTTATACTGCATCTGCCACGTATTTGCCCACTCACTCAACTTGTCTAACTCGCCTTGAAGCCTCTTTGCATCCTCCTCACAACTCACAAGCCCACCTAGTTTTGTGTCGTCAGCAAACTTGGAAATATTACATTTGGTTCCCTCATCCAAATCATTGATATATATTGTGAATAGCTGGGGCCCAAGCACTGATCCCTGCGGTACCCCACTAGTCACCACCTGCCACCCTGAAAAAGACCCATTTATTCCTACTCTCTGTTTCCTGTCTGTTAACCAATTTTCAATCCATGCCAGTATATTACCCCCAATCCCATGTGCTTTAATTTTGCACACTAACCTCTTATGTGGGACTTTATCAAAGGCCTTCTGAAAATCCAAATACACCACATCCACTGGTTCTCCCTTATCTATTCTATCAGTTACATCCTCAAAAAACTCCAGTAGGTTTGTCAAACACGATTTCCCTTTCATAAATCCATGTTGACTTTGTCTAATCCCGTTGATATTTTCTATGTGTCCTGTTATCACATCCTTTATAATAGACTCTAGCATTTTCCCTACTACTGATGTTAGGCTAACTGGTCTCTAGTTCCCTGTTTTCTCTCTCCCTCCTTTTTTAAACAGTGGGGTTACATTTGCCCCCCTCCAATCTGCAGGAATTGTTCCATAATCTATAGAATTTTGGAAGATGACAACCAATGCATCCACTATTTCCATGGCTACCTCTTTTAGTACTCTGGGATGCAGATCATCAGGCCCTGGGGATTTATCAGCTTTCAGTCCCATTAATTTCTCCAGCACTATTTTTTTACTAATACTAATTTCCTTTAATTTCTCCTTCTCACTAGACCCTTGGTTCCCTAGCATTTCTGGGAAATTATTTGGAAGAATAGAATAGAAGATATCTTTGGGAAATTAATGATTCATTCCATGGTACAATAGTCTGATAATGAAATAGTTAGTTTTGCATAGCTAAAGCTGCATGAACAGCATGAACATAAATAACTGATAACAAGCAGTTACGAACATCTGATGGCCGAGAATGGCATGTCTGACTCCAAACTAGGGAGGACAAGAACAAGGGAGATAAGAGAAATTCCGATGGGTAGACCTTCAAAACGTATAATCAATGAAGTATGTGTAATGATTGTGAAGACCCCTCCTGGAGGGAGGATCTTCATCTCGAAGTCGAAACAAAGAACTCGATGTCACATTGGGTACTGAGGTTTTAGGGGACCCTCTATAGGTTAAATGGTCTTGTCAATAATTTGGCCTCAGGCCCACCCCTAAAAAGAGAATAAAATTAACACCCTGAGGGCTTGCCCACGTGGATGGTGGAGGGAAGAGCCAAGCAGAAGTTGGGCTGGTCGAATGCTCTTTCGAGAGTGATCCCATGCTCACCAACTCGGAGGTTCTAGATGAGAGGAAGAGAGGCCGCAAGCCAGAGAACTGTTCACGCACGCCAGCTGTCTGTCCAATCGGGACCGGTACCAGCTGTTTGTCATGGTTGTATGTTTTTGTTGTATAATTAGCATGTTATATTCCGACTTAAACTCTGATTAAACACAACATACTCACCATATTGGTTTGCAGTCGATCCTGATTATTTGAAAGACTAGAGATAAGCTACTAATTGGCCTAATCTAAACAAACTAGTGACCGCGGCAGGGCTGCAAAAGCGTTATTGTGGAGAAAAGAGTTAGAAACGGACTCGGTCTATAACATCATTAAACGGTACCAGGCGGGACGACTGGGTAGAAAACTTCAAAAGGGGGGCGTGTTTCGTCACTGAAACCTAAAACAGAATGGCGGGTGCTCATTGTAGAGATAAAGTCGTGAACAGTCTCTCAGAGAAGTTAGGGGTCCAGGGGGCCAAAGAGGTTATCAGAGTCGTCCAAAAGGACGGATGTAGTATTCCTAGTGCTTGGACGAGATATCCCAAGTGAATGCGAAGAAACTTAAAACTTTCGCGGGCTTTTTTTGCAGAGGCCAGTGTCGGGAGCGGAGAGAGCAGCAGCACAGTGAGTAGTTAAACTCACTTTCGCGGGCTTTTCTTTCACAGGCTGTTGTCGGGAGAGACGAGACCGGAAGCGGACCAGGTGGGAAGCACCCAGGTGAGCGGCATTTAAGGAGGGTGGTGGCTTTTTTTGCAGAGGCCAGTGTCGGGAGCGGAGAGAGCAGCAGCACAGTGAGTAGTTAAACTCACTTTCGCGGGCTTTTCTTGCAGAGGCCAGTGTCGGGAGCGGAGAGAGCAGCAGCACAGTGAGTAGTTAAACTCACCTTCGCGGGCTTTTTTGCAGTGGCCAGTGTCGGGAGCGGAGAGAGCAGCAGCACAGTGAGTAGTTAAACTCACTTTCGCGGGCTTTTCTTGCAGAGGCCAGTGTCGGGAGCGGAGAGAGCAGCAGCACAGTGAGTAGTTAAACTCACTTTCGTGGGCTTTTCTTTCACAGGCTGTTGTCGGGAGAGACGAGACCGGAAGCGGACCAGGTGGGAAGCACCCAGGTGAGCGGCATTTAAGGAGGGTGGTGGCTTAAACCCGAGTTCCTACAGAGTAGGAACCCCCACCCGCCCTCCTCCTCTAACCTACTAGTCTTTTAGCAGTCTAAAAACAGAGGTCACAAATTTTTTGGTCTCAGTTTCTTTTCAGCAGGGCAGGAACCGGGAGGAGCGGGAAGCCGGCGTAGGACCAAGGGGACACAAGACCGGGAAGTCAGCGAAAGACCAGGGAGGTAAGACTAACTGGTAAGTACTTTCCTCAAACCTTCCTAGAAAGTAAAACTAAAACTAGTGGGATTTGGTTAGTTAAAAAGGAATAAGAGGAGTACAGTATACATTGGTCTAAGTAAGCTTCGGGAAAACAAAAGTCAATAAATAAACTAAAACTAGAAAATTAAAAAGTAATATAAGGGTTAAGTCATGGCAGTAGAGCTCGGACCTGTGTCATGCTCCTCCTGTAACATGTGGGAAATCAGGGACGCTTCCTGTGTCCCTGACAACCATGTGTGCGGGAAGTGTGTCCAGCTGCAGCTCATGTGGGACCGCATGACGGCCCTTGAGCTGCGGATGGACTCACTTTGGAGCATCCACGATTCTGAGAGGGTTGTGGATAGCACATTTAGTGAGTTGGTCACACCGCAGGTTAAGGCCAGCGTAGATAGTACATGGGTGACCAAAAGGCAGAGCAAGGGCAGGAAGGTAGTGCAGAAATCCCCTGGGGTTGTCTCCCTTAGCAACAGGTTCACCGCCTTAGGTGCTGTTGTCGGGGGGGATGACTCATCGGGGGAAGGCACCAGCAGCCAGGCTCATGGCACCATGACTGGCTCTGTTGCAAAGAAGGGAGGGAAAAAGAGTGGCAGGGCTATAGTAATAGGGGATTCGATTGTAAGGGGAATAGATAGGGGTTTCTGTGGTCGCGACCGAGACTCCAGGATGGTATGTTGCCTCCCTGGTGCAAGGGTCAAGGATGTCTCGGCGCGGGTGCAGAACATTCTGGAGGGGGAGGGGGAACAGCCAGTTGTCGTGATACATGTTGGTACCAACGACGTAGCTAAAAAAAGGGAAGAGGTCCTACAAGTAGAATTTAGGGAGTTAGGAGCCAAGCTAAAAAGTAGGACCTCGAAGGTAGTAATCTCTGGATTACTACCAGTGCCACGTGCTAGTAAGAGTACAGAGAACAGGATAGTTAGGCTAAATACGTGGCTTGAGCAGTGGTGTAAGAGGGAGGGTTTTAAATTTTTGAGGCATTGGAACCAGTTTTGTGGTAGGTGTGACCTATACAAAAGGGACGGTCTACACCTGTGCAAAGATGGAACTGATGTTCTCGGGGTAATTTTTGATAAAGCAGTTCGGGAGCATTTAAACTAGTATGGCAGGGGGCTAGAAACCTATGTAGTGAAATAGAGGAAAGTGAAAGGCAGACAGAAATAAATGGTAAAAGGGCGAGGAACAAAAAACAAAGGGCCAAACTAATTCATAAAAAATGTGAGCATAAAAAAAGCCTGAGGGTTTTATACCTTAATGCGAGAAGCATCAGGAACAAGGTAGATGAATTAGCTGTGGAAATAGAGGTTAATAATTATGATCTAATTGGGATTACGGAAACATGGTTGCAGGGTGAGCAGGGCTGGGAGCTTAACATACAGGGGTATTCAGTATTTAGGAAGGATCGACAAAAAAGAAAGGGAGGAGGGGTAGCATTGCTGGTAAAAGAGGGGATAAATGCAATTGAAAGGAAGGATATTAACTCAGTTAATACAGAATCTATATGGGTGGAGCTAAGAAATAGCGAGGGGCGAAAAACATTAATAGGAGTGGTATATAGGCCTCCAAATAGTAAAATAGAGGTTGGGGAGGGCATCACGAGGGAAATTAGAGAAGCGTGCAATAAGAGCACAGCTGTCATCATAGGTGACTTTAACTTACATATAGATTGGAATAGCCTAATCAGTAAAAATAATGAGGAGGAGGAATTCCTTGAGTGTTTAAGGGATGGTTATCTGGATCAATATGTCGAGGAACCAACTCGGGAACAGGCTATATTGGACTGGGTACTGTGCAATGAGAAGGGACTAATCAGAGCGATCATAACATGATCGATTTCTCACTCGAAATGGAGAGCGAAGAAATTGACTCAGAGACTAAGGTCCTGAATTTAAACAAGGGGAATTATGATGCCATTAGACGGGAACTGAGTAGGTCTGATTGGACAACATTCCTGGGAGGACTGGAGGTAGATAAACAATGGCAAGCATTTAAAGATAGAATGACAAAATTGCAAAAATTGTTTATACCAATCTGGCATAAAAGGAAATCTAAAAAGGTGACTCAACCGTGGATAACAGGGGAAATTAGAGACAGCATAAAATCCAAAGATAGGGCGTATAAAATAGCCAAAAAAAGCGCCAGAGCGGAAGATTGGGAACAGTTTAAGATAGAGCAAAGGAGGACAAAGGGCTTAATCAAGAGGGGCAAAATAGCTTACGAAAGCAAGCTGGCGGAAAATATAAAAACTAACTCCAAAAGCTTTTATAAGTATATCAAGAGGAAAAGACTGGTGAAAACCAAAGTTGGCCCATTGCAGTCAGATACGGGGGAATATATAACGGGAAATAAGGAAATGGCAGACCAACTAAATGCATACTTTGGGTCAGTCTTTACGAAGGAAGACACAAAAAACCTCCCTGGGATATCGGGAAAAATAGGGACATTTGCAAAGGAGGAACTGACGCAAATCAATATCTCTAAGGATATGGTGTTAAGGAAGCTAAAGGGATTGAAGGCGGACAAATCCCCAGGGCCTGATAACATGCATCCTAGGGTGCTGAAGGAGGTGGCCCTAGAGATAGCGGATGCACTAAGTATGATTTTTCAGAATTCATTAGACTCGGGAACAGTGCCCATGGATTGGAGGGTAGCTAACGTTACCCCACTATTCAAAAAGGGGGGTAGGGAAAAAGCAGGTAATTACAGACCTGTAAGCCTTACATCAGTTGTGGGCAAAATGCTGGAGTCCATCATTAAGGATGAAATAGCGGAGCACTTAGCAAATGGGGACAGGATAGGACAGAGTCAACATGGATTTACAAAGGGTAAATCGTGCTTGACTAATCTATTGGAATTTTTTGAGGGAGTAACTGGTAAAATAGATGGGGGAGAGCCAGTAGATGTGGTGTACCTGGACTTCCAAAAGGCCTTCGATAAGGTCCCACATAAAAGATTAGCATGGAAAATTGAAGCTCATGGGATAAAGGGGAAAGTATTGACGTGGATAGAGAACTGGCTGTCAGATAGAAAACAGAGAGTTGGAATAAACGGCTCATTTTCTGAATGGCAGGCAGTAACAAGTGGGGTACCACAGGGATCTGTCCTGGGTCCCCAGCTGTTCACAATTTACATTAATGACCTGGATCAGGGAGTCGGATGCAGCATTTCCAAATTTGCAGACGACACTAAACTAGGAGGGGGGGTGGGCTCAGAGGAGGAGACCAGGAAGCTCCAGAGCGATTTGGACAGACTGGGTGATTGGGCGGATAAATGGCAGATGCACTATAATGTGGACAAGTGCGAAGTTATCCACCTTGGGTGCAGGAACGGGAGGGCAAATTATTATTTAAATGGCAATAAATTGGGAGAGGGGGAAGTACAGAGAGACCTGGGTGTTCTTGTACACCAGTCACTGAAGGCGAGCATGCAGGTGCAACAGGCGGTCAAGAAGGCAAACGGTATGCTGGCCTTCATAGCAAAAGGGTTGGAATACAGGAACAGGGATACCTTGCTGCAGCTGTACAGGGCACTGGTGAGACCACACCTCGAGTACTGTGTACAGTTTTGGTCGCCTCATCTGAGGAAAGATGTTCTTGCCATGGAGGGGGTGCAGCGGCGATTCACCAGGCTGATACCAGGAATGGCGGGATTGACCTATGAGGAGAGACTATGTAGTTTAGGGATGTACACACTGGAGTTTAGAAGATTGAGAGGGGACCTCATAGAAGTGTATAAAATTCTGACAGGTCTAGACAGACTAGATGCAGAAGGAATGTTTCCCTTGGCGGGTGAGAACAGAACTGGAGGACATAATTTAAGGATAAGGGCTAAACCATTTAGGACAGAAATGAGGGGGAATTTCTTCACTCAGAGGGTGGTGAACCTGTGGAACTCATTGCCACAGAGGGCAGTGTACGCCAGCTCATTAAATATATTTAAGAGGGAATTAGATATATTTCTACAGGCAAAAGGGGTTAAGGGTTACGGAGAGAAGGCGGGGACGGGATACTGAATTGGAGGATCAGCCATGATCTCATTAAATGGCGGAGCAGGCTCGAAGGGCCGGATGGCCTACTCCTGCTCCTATATTCTATGTATCTATGTATCTATGTATAAAGAGTGGGAGATAGAGAAGGAAAAAATCTAAGCTGCATGATAACCCATCTGAAAACTCAGCAAAGGAAGGTAAAAAAAACAGGGAATTAGGGAATAAGTTGCTGAGACAATTTAAAAAAAGGAAAAAAAAGAAACTTGAAGTTTTACCAACACTGAAGCTAGTTTCTGTGCTGAGAAAAATAAAACATAAGATTGCTGAGTGAAAGGAACGTTAAGGAATGCTGGAATTTCAGTTTTGTGAAAGTGTGTGTTAAAGTGTAGAAGTTTTTCTGACTATGAATGTTTAAGAAGTTACAGTATTCCTTTTGCCTGAAAGTCTGTCTTTAAAAGAAAGTGTCTGTTATGTTTGTTTTAGTTCCACCCACTTCTCTGTGCATGGAGCTAAAAGTCGTTTAACCCTCTGTAGTCTTGTCTTGAATGTTGGAAGTTTTATCTTCATTTCAATTTAAGATTGTGCACCTAGAAGTGGGAGAAACTTTGTGATTTGCATTTTAAGTTAAAGACACTGCTGTGGATATATTTTGACTGGGAGGGCTTGTACAGCAAACTGTAGAGGCAGATTGTTTTACAAAAAATAAGCTTCAGTCTTGAAGTTACAGTTGCTATGGTTTCTGATCGTGTGTGGTAGAAAATGAATTTGGATTTTTGAAAGTACTTTGTTTTAATCGGATTACAAAAAAACTGCTATTGTTTTTTATAGTTTAAATTAAAAATGTGTGATTTTATTTTAAATCAATTCGAACATTTACAAAGCACTGGCTTCTTAATTTGGTTACTGCAAGTCGGAGACGCCCACTCTCTAAGTTTTTGACAAATAAGAAGTAATCATAAATTGAGTTGAAAGGAAAAAATGAATTAGTCTATGGTGAAATAAAGAAAGGAGTAAAGGAAAGATTCTGTCCCTTTTCTACTTTCAGTGTAGTGTCCCTTAAAAAAACTTGTATGAATGTTTCGAAGCTACAAGCTGAGAGAAGCTCTCCCTCTTTTTCCTTTTGTGTAAAATGTTCATGATTTGTTTAAATGTGAAAAAGTAATTGTTCTCCAGTTATATTCAATGTTTTTGCAGTCATTTGGAAAGGCATCTGAAGAAAGAACAAAGAGAAATATGATGTAATTTATAACTGAGACCAAGTGGGAACGTTTGATCTATGTTTTCTACCTTTAATATTGTACTGGACAGTAAAGTTCCTCCAGGGCTCATGAATGAGATATGAATGGTAATTAATGAGATGTGTATAATGGAGAGAGGAAGTGATTGAGGGTGTAAGATTGAAACAGGAAAATTACACTACCAAATGGGAATTTTCCTAGCTTTCTAGTGAAAGTCAGGAAAGTGTAGTTACGAATAGTAAATTGATAGCTTTCTCTTGGAGACATTTGTGTCCCTGCCTATAATGAACTTCTTAAGAAAACTGAATTTGATAGTCTGGCCACTACCCAAGACATCGGGACCGTGCAGAGGGAGATGAGCAAAGATCTCCAGACAATCTTTTGATAAGATCACCTGAAAGCCCGAGAATGGCTTGTATCGGATGGCTCGTGTGGTATGAGTGTGCAAATGTGATTTGTTACGTATGAAGCAATTAGCATCCGGAAATGCATGGTGAATTTGCACTGAAGAATAGGTCTCAGACATGCCTAGTTACTTGACAACAGTATGACATGAAATGGTTAATGTGGCTCAGGAGAGTGAAACAACTTTTCAAGCATTGACACATACTCCATCGAGAAATTATCTAATTAATGGAACAATCAGAATAGAGTTAAACACACTGGTACCTGTTAGAGGGATTGACATTGAAGTTGCAGTGGAGAGTTACATGGAATTTGGATTGGGACAATTGGGGCTAAGGAGAAATCATGTTTAGCAACAATTATCCACAAGATGGATACGAGTAAAAGAGATCTGGAGAATCTTTTAAGTCCATGATTTGTTAATTAGATGTTAAACTGTAGTGTCGCTTGAAGTGATTGTAAGACTGAATTATAACTGTGACTGTAATAATTGTGTTTTGTAGGTAACAGAGGTGAGACAAGGTAAGGTGGGAGGAAGCACGTGTGCAGCATAAACACTGGATTAGATGTGTTGTGCCGAATGGTCTGTTTCTGTGCCGTAAATTCTGTGTAATTCTATGTAAAACCAAAAATCTAACCACAATTCTAACAACCTGTTGTCTGAGTAGCAAGCTTCCCATGTTGCTGGGGATTCCTCTGGTTCTAATATATTGCTTGTGTAGTAACTTTGCCTGTACAAAAAGATACTTTCACTAGAAAGTCAACTAATTACAAATGTGTTACCAATCTAATGAGAGGATTATGGTTACTGTTAAACTAATAGTGGGATAAGACTTCTTTCGATCTTTATGTGTACCAACATTGTAAATATATTAGTGAAGATTTCTTCTGTGTTTTTTTCAAGTGAAATCATAAACCTTTTTGTTCTTAACAAATATGCTAGCATATTGTGAGTCTATGGATTTTCGCAATTATTACTTTTGAAGAATTTAAATAATAGTGACGTATGTTCCAATCAAAGTGTTTAATGGGAACTTGGTGTTGACCGCATTCATTTACTGTTCTTCAGGCACATTTGCTTTATAAGAAATTTCTGATCACACTTAATACAGTCTTATATTTAGTATTGAATGGATAATTACAAGTCCTAGCCCTTTCGGACTACCCCAGATCAGGCGTATTCCCCAGACGTTTACCTTCAACTAAAGTTAGCGGTAGCCGGATCCTATAAGATGCTTAATTGGGTCTAAAGGTCAGACTGCCTCTCCCTGAAGGAAAGAAATGGTCTAAAGATGTTACTGTCCTCCGGATAGTACTTTTAATAAGTTTAACTAGACTGTAACCTTCCGGATATTATGAGGGTCCGGAATACCCCCCAGAATTCTGCAACTCATTTGTGAAGAGTGTACAGAAATTTGAGTTCGCAAGATGATACAGAAATACTCTTTGAGACAATTCTAAAAATATATAGATTTATTAAAGAACCGACATTTAGTAAACAGCTGCTATGGCAATCGCAACTTTAATCGTTCAAAATACAAATAGCTTACATTTCTTATTCTCAGAGATCCCTATTCTCAAATCTTAACTTCATTACATTTCCACACTTCTACTTATTTCTTAATCCAGAATATCTTAAATCAATCGCGACTTTAATAGTTCAAAATACAAATAGCTTACATTTTCTTATTCTCAGAGATCCTTATTCTCAAATCTTAACTTCGTTACATTTCCACACTTTTACTTATTTCTTAATCCAGAATATCCACCAAAATCAAATACTTTGATTTCCCGAGACTCAAAGTTAAAAACTTACAGAGCATGTCTGTGAAGTTGAGAAACGATTGCCTTCCCAGCGACTTCTGACTTTCTATCTGAAAAGGTCTATTTTTATATCTTTTCTGCAGTGGTTTATCCTTTGAAGTATTCATGCTGATGTAAGCTAATTGTGTCTATTGATATCTCTGTTGAATGCTTTCTGTCTTTACTGTCAATTTAGCCATTGCATGCATAATTATGTCTCTACCTTAGATGTTTCAAAAACCATCATAAACACAATGACAGCAATGGTTTCTGTTTGATGCAATTCTTAGGAAGTCTTTCTATTGAATTTCTAATACTACTTTAACTGGTTATTATCAGACATTGTGGGGTAAAAATTCAGTTGGTTGCGCCTCCCGTTAGCGCCTTAAGAGGGCGCTAATGGGGCGCAAAGCCGCTAACGCCCGGGCGCAGCGATGTTTGCGCCGCTCGGGAACTTAACTTGACATTGTGCGGCGGCGCTAAAACTTACCGCTGCGACCACCTGCGCGTGCAGATTGTGACGTCATTCCATGGTGCAACGCCCTTGTGGCGCCCCGGAGCGGAAATTGAGTGGCGCCCCCTGCCTTACCGCCTGGCGCTTCCAACGACCAGAAGACTGGAACGCTATCAATCGCTGTGGGGCTGGGGGGGGCGCTATTTAAAGGGGGCCTCTTCCTGTCTTTTATTGTTGGTGGCATTTTTGAACTACGCATTCTGAGAGAGAGAGGGAGAGACTTCTGCAGAGATTCAACGTTGTGTGAAGGAGTTTTGGGTACTGAGCAGCACTTTGCAGGTTCATTTTGATTTGCCATTCCTTGTATTGATTTAGCAGAGACTGTGGGAGCTGCACTCTGAGCTCTTTGCCTGGTACTCTCCATTGTTCTTTCCAGCACATTTGATGTGCAAGTCTCTCCAGGCCGAGATTCAAGGCTGCAATGAATAGGATGTGGATGAAAAGCAAGATTAACCATCCCCTTTAAGAACTGGCCCGTTCCATTGTGTGTGTGTTCCATTGCTGACTGACATTACATGAGCTTCGCCAGCGCTCTGAGTTAGCGCCTCACTCCTTGGCCTTTGCGCCTTAAGACAGGTGTGCAGCGCCTGCTTTAGCGCTCCACTCACCTCCCGGGGCGGTACAAGTGAAGTTTTCAGTCAGTGCCGATAATTAGCGCCAGGCGCTAATATTTGCGTCCAGACGATATTTGCGCCCCAAATGGGGCGCGACCTAATTTCTACCCCTGTGACTCCGTGGTATTCCAAGTTCAATACAAGAACAATGTAATTGCTTGGTGCATCCATTGAAGTAATATTTTCAAAGTCGTCTTGTTTGTGTACCTTTTACAACTTGTAAATTAAAACCACTTTAACTAGTATCTTCATGCATTTCTATTTACTTCAATTGGTTTTTATCAGACCTTGGGACTCCATATTTCAAGCTTAACATTAAAACTATTTGTTCAGCAGGCGTTTCTTTTACTTGATGTCATTTCTTCAAAGCCTTCTGTAGGTAGCATATTTACAATATGTAAATTGAAAACACTTTAACTCAGTGTTTACTTGTTTTCTAGCTATCTCAATTGGTTGCATATTTAATCGTGTTTCCTGTCTTATTTGATGTTATATTATGAAGGCTTATGGTTGTTTAATATTCTAAGTTTCTGTTTGCATCAGTGTTAGCTTTTGACAATTTAAACTGGGTGATTCCATTGTTTTGGTTCCAATGTTCAGACATAGAGGAACCTTCAAATGGTTTGCTTCAATAGGGCATTGTTTTAGCATTTTTAACTAATTCCCATTTCAAAGCTTGTGGTGTTTTACAACTTTGTTTAACAACTGATCTTTATCTCAGAAGTCTGTATTGTGCCTGCAGCCTGTGTCTGCTAAGGATTATGGGGGAGAAATTCAGTATCGCCCCATTTGGGGCGCAATTATCGGCCGGGCGCAAAGATTAGCGCCTGGCGCTAATTATCGCCACCGACTGCAAACTTGACTTTTATCGCCCCTGGAGGTGATTGCAGTGCTATATCAGGCGCTTCACACCTGTCTTAAGGCGCAAAGGCCGAGGAGCAAGGCGCTACCTCAGAGCGCTGGCGAAGCTCATGTAATGTCAGTCAGCAATGGAACACACACACAATGGCACGGGCCAGTTCTTAAAGGGGATGGTTAATCTTGCTTTCCATCCACATCCTGCTCATTGCAGCCTTGAATCTCGGCCTGGAGAGACCTGCACATCAAATGTGCTGGAAAGAACAATGGAGAGTACCAGGCAAAGAGCTCAGAGTGCAGCCCCCACAGTCTCTGCTAAATCGATACAAGGAATGGCAAATCAAAATGAACCTGCAAAGTGCTGCTCAGTACCCAAAACTCCTTCACACAACGTTGAATCTCTGCAGAAGTCTCTCCCTGTCTCTCTCAGAATGCGTAGTTCATAAATGGCACCAACAATAAAAGGCAGGAAGCGGTCACCTTTAAATAGCGCTCCCCCTTTCCCTTCATGACTGCAGAACGCTCCCCTCAACCTGTCGTTGCTAGCGTCAGGCGGTAAGGCAGGGGGCGCCACTCAATATCCGCTCCGGGGCGATACCGGGGCGTTGCGCACTCGAGTGACGTCATGATCTGCCGGCGCAGGAGATCGTGGTGGTAGTGTTTAGCGCCGCCGCAAAATGTCTAGTTAATTTCACGAGCGGCGCAAACTTCGCCGCGCCTGTGCGCTAGATGCTTTGCGCCCCATTAGTGCCCTCTTAAGGCGCTAACGGGAGCCGCAACCAACTGAATTTTTCCCCCTATGTCTTTTAAACCCAGTATGTCATTTATTAATAATTTCAGAAATCTGTTCTTAGTATCGTGTATTTTTCTGAATCCTGGCTATTCCTTCACAGTATAGCACTGTTTTATGATGATTTAGTAATTGACCTATTTATTTTATAATTAGTATTTTTGCCATTATAATTATTTTACCCTTATAATTAGTTATTTTTGCCTGTCTGTGAATATGGTAACAAGTCTTTATGGGGATGATTTTCAATTGGTGCCTGTTTCTCACCTGAAGTGGAAAATTGCTGGGGGGAGGGGGAAATTCCTGCCTAGAAGGCCAAGGTTCACCTGATGCAATTGTCGGACTCCTAAAATGTGTAAATGGCGTCCGCGATGCGTATGCACACTTACAACGGGAAGAGCACCAGATGCCATCTTAGTAAAGGGTTTGGGCATGCACGCATGCAGAGCAGGCAGATTATGATGTCAATCATCATGCAACACTGATTTGACACCAGCGCTGCCATTTATGAATGCCAGGATCCAGCCAATGCCCTGTCTTAACCTTGCATAGCTGAACACAACGTTAAATGGTATGTTCAGCAGAGTTACTTAAAGGGATCATGAACTACTTACAGGTTAGTTGCTTGATTATTTCTTCTGGCTGCTGGTGCAATTGTATGTGTTTTTGGTGCTTTCCTATACTTGCCTAAAGTTGCAATGGTCTACAAGGAGTGGTATGGCTGGAGTTGAAGTACTTCCTTGTTCATTTAAAAGCTTGTGCTGAAACAAGTTGCTTCCAGACATGAGTGACCTGGTAGTCCTTCCTCTTGGAATGGAGCATGACTGGGAGAATGAAGAGAGGCCACGCAGAGCAGGATAAGCTGCTAGAAGAGGGAGGAAGAAGAGGGGCAGAAGGGCTCTCAGCAGGAGGCCATATCCGCAGAGGGTCTTTAGGGAGCATTCTCTTTCCACAACTTCAGCGATGACCAATGGTTGAGACATCTTTGCCTCACTAAAGAAGCCGTGACTAAAATCTGCCAACTGCTACAGCCACAAATAAAACATTAAAGCAGGGCATGGACCAGATTGCCTGTGGCTCTCAAGGTGACCGAGGCTCTTAACTTTTATGTGTCTGGTTCCTACCAGGCTTCTGCTGGAGATATAGGCACTATCTCACAGTTTTCAGAACACTGCTCCATAAGGGAGGTCACTGAGGCTCTCTATACACAGAGAGACAGCTTCATCTTGTTCCCTCTTGCCAGAAACAAGAAGGCGGAGCGAGTACGAGTATTTGCACGGAATGTATTCTTCCCCATGGTGCAGGGTGTCATTAACTGCACACACATTGCCTTGTGTGTGCCTCATGTGAACTCTGCCATTTTCCTGAACTGAACAGGATTGCACTCCCTCAATATGCACCTGGTGTGTGACCACAGGCCTGCTATCCTGGCAGTAGTCACAACTCCTTCATTCTGCAGCAGTCCTTTGTGCCACTGGTATTTGATCTAGCACGGCAAGTCAAAGGCTGGGTGCTGGCCAACAAGGGTCTCACGACATGGCTCATGACTCCGGTCCGGAACTCACACAAATGTGCACAGCAGGCCTGCAATGAGAGCCATGCTGCCACACGGAACATTATAGAGCACACCAGCGCCCTCAAGCAACTCTTCCACTGCTGGACTATTCGGGGGGAGCCCTGCAATGCTCAGCTGAGTGGGTATCAAGATTTGTGGTAATATTCTGCACAACCTGGCCAATATGAGGAACAGCCCTTGTCACCTATCAGGTGAGAAGCTGAGGAGCAGAAGCATGAGGAGGAGGAGGAGGAGGAGGAGGAGGAAGTGCAACAGGAAGTGGGGGAACAGGAAGAAGACAGGAGGCTGCAACGTAGACAGCCACTTTCTGCCCGGGCTGTACATGATCAAATAATTCATGATCGATACCAGGAGGAGGGCTCAGCAGGAGGCCTTCAGGGAGTATTTCTCCTACCTGCACCTAAGCCAGAAGCAGTATATTCAGCGGCTCCGCTTCACCAAGGAGGTGGTCACAGAACTCTGCCATCTCTTACAACCAGACCTGCAACCTCAGAGCAGGGCAACGACGGCTCTGTCAGTGACCCACAAGGTGACCGTGGCCCTGAAGAGCAGGTGATACAGCAAACATCTTGCAGTTCACTGTCCATCACTGCATCCGGGTGGTCACAGATGCTCTGTACTCTAGGAGAAGGGACTTCATTGTCTTCATCTAAAAAGAGTGAAGCAGGAGGCGTGTGCATGTGGCTTTGTCAGGATATTAGACTTCCCCATGGTGCAGGGCGCCATTGACTGCACACACGTGGCTTTTCAGGCGCCGCATATCAATGCTGAGATGTAACATAACCGCAAAGGCTAGCACTCACTTAATGTGCAGTTGGTGTGCGACCACACCCAGCACATCATGATGGTGAATGCTCGGTATCCTGGCAGCAGTCATGATGCCTTCATCCTGCGCCAGTTCGCTGTGCCAGTAATCTTCCAGCCACCGCATCGAACCCGAGGGTGGCTGCTCGGAGACAAGGGCTTTCCGCTCTACACCTAGCTGATGATTCCCCTCCGCAACCCCACCACTTGTGGCCAGCAATCATTTAATGACAGCCATGCTGCCACGAGGAACCTCATCGAGTAGACCATCGGGGCGCTTAAGCAACAGTTCCGCTGCCTTGACTGCTTTGGAGGAGCCTTCCAGTACTTTCCAATTCGTGGTGGTCTGCTGCATCCTCCACAACTTGACGATTAAGAGGGCGCTGCCCTTGGCACCACAGGTTCCGTGATGACCTCAGGTGGCGGAGGAATGGGAGGAAGAAGAAGAGGACGAGGAGGAAGAAGGGAGGAGGCAGCCTGCAAATCCTCGTTCCGAACGGGCTGTCTGTGAGCACATCATCAGACTCCAGTTCCCCTGAATGAAACCCCAGATCCCCATTGCGCAACAATTCCCCATCCTTAGCCTATCTCTGTCATAATTTATAAATGATTAATTCCAATATTGCATTACAAAGTCAACTCATCACCCTTGTGCATTCCCTTAGTATCTGTCTTTCGTGTGCCTTTGCTTACTCTAGTGCTCCTACAAAGTACTAACCCAATGGCTGCAGCATGGCTGGTGGAAGGCTGCTGATTTTCCGTGGGGGCACTGCTGATGGCCTTGCAGGACGAACTCGAGCAGCTCTGGGCCTAGAAGGCTCGGCTGTAAACTGCAACACCTCAGAATGGGTGGCAGCAGTCTGGGCTGGCTGGCTGACAGGCAACTGCACTGGCACTGGCGGAGTGGCAGTGGTGGAAGTACGAATGCTGTCATCCTGAGAGAGGACAGCAGGTTCTTGCTCCACGGAGCTGCTGACACTCACACGGGCCGGCGCCTCAGCATTCCTAGCCACCTGTTGGAGGACAGATTGCTCGACTGCTATGACACCTTGCAAGCCCCTTTCCACACTTGTTAACCCAACCACGATGGCAGCAGTCTGAGCTTGCGTGGCAGCAAGCTGAGCCTGCATGACAGAAGTCTGAGTATCCACTGCAGCACTCAGACATTGGGTTGCTTCCACTTGTGCTGCAACGGATGCTGCGACATCGCCCATTACACCCATGGTTGGGTCCACAAGTTCTCTATTGGAGTTGCCCATCACTTCCATCCTAGAAATCATGGGCTACAAGCTCCGTGCAAAGCTCCATGCAATGTTGCAGCCGGACTCCTCCAGGCTCCTTGATAGTGACAAGAGGCTCTCTGGCAGGCCTGTCATTGCACCAAGCATTTCTGTGTGCTTGCCCAACACCCTTCTTCTGAAGGCTGCCCCATCGAAGTCCTCATCTGAGTGCTCTGCAGAACTTGTGTGCGACGTCGCCCTCCAGGGAGCTGGCACCTGCGCTACCCTTTCCCCCTGCCCTGGCTGCAGCCCACTCATGCCCAGTGACTCATCACATGCAGATCCAACCTCTATACCACCCTCTAAAGTTCGTGCAGTGAACAAGGGTTGGCTTGTGGTGAGGAGGGGGGAAGCAAGATATGCATGCTTACACCATCAGCAGCTTGTAAGTGGGAAGAGATTGTGGGATGATGTGGAAGTGGGATGTGAGAAGAAGGATTAGGAATGAGCATCATCAATGCTTTCAGCCTCGCCAATCGCCACGGCCTCAGTGACGGCCCCTCCAATTATCTCCAGAACTGTCGCCTCCAGCTGGGTCAGGTTCTGCAGCTGTGCTTGCCCCCTGCCTGTTTGCCCCTGCTCGCGTGGCTGTGAGCCACCTTTGCCTGCAAGTGAAAGGGAAGTGTGTCAGTGAGTGTGGTGCAATGTGCTTGGGTGATGTTCCTGTCATGGTTGAATAGCTGGCATTGTGTGCAAGTTGTGAGGTGTGGGTGTGAGGCTTCCAATGGTGGTAAGTGTATGAGGGTGAGGTGAAGCTATGATTGTGAGGTATGAGTCATGATTGCTAGAGATTGTTGGTAGGTGAGTGATGGGGGTGTGGTGCATTGAGCAGTGTGTGAGGCCAGTGGTGCAGATGGTGGGATATGGCATTTGAAGATGCTTTCACTCACTTTGACCACTCGTGTGAGGTCATTAAACTTCTTCCGGCACTAGATCCATGTGCTGGGGGAAAGACTGGTGGCACTGACCGCTTCAGCGATCTCCTACCACTTCTTCGAACAGTGTGTCTGGAAGGTCTCCCGGCCCCCTGTGGGTAGAGGACCTGTCTCCTCCTGTAGACCCCCTGCACCAAGGACTCTAGTGCTGCATCGGAGAATCGAGGTGCCCTTTCTCTGCCCTGTTGAGACCAATGTTCCCTTTAAGCTGTGTGCGCTGCCACGCGACACTCTGGAGGACCCACGCAGCAGATGAGCCAGCTATTAAATGCAAAAACCACGCATGCGGGGATTTTTGAATGGGCCGTGCAGCCCCTTAAAGAGGCCTCGCAGCCCAAAAAACATTTAGAGGGAACATTAGTTGAGCCATTGCTAACTTCCAGCTCATGTCAGAAAGAGGTACTTATCTCACAAAGCACCTCCCCTTTAAGAAGTGCAGACAGCCTTTCACTCTGCAGGCAATCTTTAAATACAGAGCAGACTTCTCATGATATTGGGCCCCCTGTTGAGCGCTGAGCCAACCAGCAGCGCTGCAATCATCTTAATGAGCAGGCAACATGAATTTTGCGTACTGCCTGCATTACTTTCCACGGGTGCAGGCAGATGGCGCATTGCGATCCCTGTGCCCCTTTTCAGGTCTTATCCAATTTAGCCCCCTAAATTTCACTTGAAGTCGCAAGATAGTTGACATAGGAAATAGAAAGACATGTTAGTAAGTGCATAGAATGCTATTGAGTATGGAGTTTATATGGCAAAGAAACAAAACTATGGCAGATTTACTGGTCTGGGATAAAGAATTCTATTTACATTTCTTATCAAACATGGTACTTAAGTTATTCATAGCAGGGAAGTGATCAAATGATTTCCCGTAAATCACAGGGGCCTGAAGTACAATAAATCTATAATGCAACAATTTATTGTTGGCAGACGCAGCAGCTGAATGTGGTTCTCCTTGCTCTGCCAGACACTTACAATGAACTGACATTCAGCCTCTTCAGCACATATTCATTGTGCTGCAGTCTGCACGTGATTTCCCAGCACAAAGGTAGTGAGGAATGCTTACATTCGTATATCATTTCAAGAAAAAAAGCTTTTTTTATGAAACTGTGCTGCCAATAACTAAGAAAAAAAATTCTCTGCCTACAATTACTTGTAATTATTTTTCAAGATATTTATTTTTTGTAAAAGGCTAGGCAGTTTTAGTCTGCATGTAGACTTGCAATGGCTTAGCAGGTAAACGCACTGTCATATGGCACTAAGCCACAGGAATTACTACTAGTGCATTATTTGGGGGTTAGCTGAAGTTTTTTGGGGGAGAATTATTGCCTGTCCTTTAACCCCCCACCTCAAAATTCATGATTTAAGCAGCATGTGAAAATGTCATTCACCTGCACAACAGCTGCTCACTGGAATGTTGTTTATTCTGGGAACCTGTTCCTTTGCCTGTATTGCAACAATTGCTTCTGCATTCTGGGCGAGATTTTCTGACATCTTTGATTTCCTATATTCGAAGAAGCTGAGGGTAGTAGGTCTGTGGAATTTGCTGCCCCAGGAAGCTGTGGAAGCTACATCATTAAAACAGAAATAGACAGTTTCCTAGAAGTAAAGGGAATTAGGGGTTACGGGGAGCGGGCAGGAAATTGGACATGAGGCTGAGTTCGGATCGGTCGAGGCCCTGTGGGTGGCGTAGCGGGCCCAGGGGCTGAGTGGCCGGGTCCTGCTCCTACTTCTTGTGTTCTTTAGATTTGAGGTGAGGATCAGATCAGCCATGATCTTATTGAATGGCGGAGCAGGCTCGAAGGGCCGATTGGCCTACTCCTGCTCCTATTTCTTATGTTCTTATATAGTTGCCTTTTCAAAAGTGAATGACCTCATTTGCACTGATTGCTTAACGAATCATAGAATGGTTACAGCACAGAAGGAGGCCATTCGGCCCATCAAGCCCACGCCGGCTCTCTGCACTTCAGCTAGTCCCACTCTCCCGCCCGCCCTTTCCCCATAGCCCTGCAAATTTTTTTCCTTCAGGCACTTATTTAATTCCCTTTTGAAAGCCACGATTGAATCTGCCTCCACCACCCCCTCGGGCAGTGCATTGCAGATCCTAACCACTCGCTGCGTAAAAAAGTTTTCCCTCATGTCGCCTTTGGTTCTTCTGCCAAACACATTAAATCTGTGTCCTCTGGTTCATCGATGACTCATTTCCAGCAGGGATATTTAAAGCAGTCTTGGCCACATCGCATTTGAAGGCTCATCTAGGAGTGTGGAGGGAGTCTCTTGGAGGACTTTATTATTGCTGACATTTCAAAACATGACTTCCCAAAGACAGAGGGCTGCACCCAGGTTTTCCGATGACTCCCTACATATTCTCGTGGAGGGAGTCATAGCACGCAGGGAGGTCCTCTTCCCTGTGGATGGGCAGAAGCGACCTCCCCAGGAGACAAAAAGAGCCTGGCTCCAACTAGCTGAGGAGGTGAACAGCAGGGATGTGGAGTGATCTGATGAGATCAGGAAAGGTGAGTGCAAAGCCACACTCACCTTCATCCTGATGTGCCTGTCACCACATCCCCATCACTCTGCCTTCCAAAGCCTGCTCCTGCACATTATTACTCACACCAACATACCTTGCACGTCCACCCATCCCTCTCTATCTACATTATCACATCCCCATCTGACTAACCACCCCTCACACTCACCCTCATCCTAATGCAATCATAGCAAATAACACCACAGAAGCAGGCCATTTGGCATTGGCACCCCACTCCATCATAGTCACCCTCTACAGATGTAACCCATCCATTCCTTACACTCATTCCATCACCCTCACTCAAACTTCTCTGCTTTCCCTCCTTGCAGGAGAAGAGAGCCCACAACAACAGGGAGAGGGAGAGAACTGGAGGTGACCCTCCATCCTTCAGCACTTTGACTGCAGCAGAGGAGGTGGCCCTGGAGGTGATGAGAGTTGCAGAGCTGCTGGCGGTGGGAGACAGAGAGAGGGAGACCTCTCAGCAACCTGGTGACAGAATTATATCTCATACAGCCACGTGGCATACAGCAGTCACTCATATGGTGACTGATGTCAGCAGCCAGTGAATGTTCATCATGTGCATAATGGTATCGTTACCCATATAACATTTCTAAATCATCTCTTTACCCTCCAACAGGTCCATCAAGAGCCCCGCCCCCCCCCCCCCCCACTGTCTAGCCGGAGGAGGAAGACGACTCCTCAGAGGAGCCTCCAGCCACTGAGGGTGCACCGTCAGCAGACCCAAGGGCACCCAGCACCAGCGCAGATATGCACACCTCGGTGGGTCCTGTGCGAGATAGAGTAGTGTTGTCACCTGGTGTGTCGCAAGTCACAAGTGAGCAAGAGCAGATGGTGGAGACAGGGACAGCAGTGGAGACTCCTCGCCGGAGGGCGCAAGATGCTCCAAGCTCTGCTCAGCTGCATGCAGATGCTGAGCCTCGGGGAACATCGAGAAAGAGGGTGATCCTGGAGGGGCAGCAAGAATGCAGGAGGCTCTGGCAGGTTTTGCAGCCGCGATGTGTGCAAATGTGCAGAGAATGGAGGAGTCCATCTCTAACATGAGCACCACCATGTCGCAGGCGATGGCGACAATGTGCTCTTCCATGGAAAGGATGGCCACCTGCATGGAGCAGCGAATGCTCCACTCACATGAGCACATGCTAGCTATGGACAACAGATGGCAGAGGCTCATAGACCTCTCTAGGAGGGATCTAAACGTAGACTTGGGTTCTTATGGCCCCACTGCTGTGCAGCTAGGTGTGATCCAGCTCCTTGCTAGCAGGGATGTGCGGTTGGCCCATGAGAGGGATAATGGTGACAGGGGACATAGAAGTGGGGGCTCCTCTCAAAGCGCTCACACCTCCCCCGTCGCCTACCCCTCAGTCAGAGCCCCACATGCTTCTTCGGATCGCAATGGCCGAGTCTGCCCCGGCACAGTCGCAGGAGGAGTAGACTTTGGGGGCCATCAGAGGCTCCAAAACCCAGAGGATGTCCACCAAAAGTGTCTATGCAGTCGCAGCAGGGAAGTGAGCAGCCTGCAACTACCTCTGCTGAAGCCACAGGGGTTGCACCGTGTAGAAGCATGCGGAAAAGAAAAATGACACAGAAGTAGATGCACATGGTGTTTAAAGAAGTGTTATTGTTAAGGTTCCATTACTGTTATGACACATATAAAAGTATTTATTTTTACCACTTTCCAACCATGTCCATTATTGTCTGCTAGTTTAGAAGTGGCTTAGGAACATAGGAACAGGAGTAGGCCATTGAGCCCCTCGAGCCTGTTCCACCATTCAATGAGATCATGGCTGATCTGCAACCTAACTCTATATACCTGCCTTTGGCCCATATTCCTTAATACCTTTTGTTAACAAAAAGCTATCAATCTCCAATTTAAAATTAACAATTGATCTAGCATCAGTTGCCGTTTGCGGAAGAGAGTTCTAAACTTCTACCACTCTATATGTGTAGAAGTGTTTCCTAATTTCACTCCTGAAAGGTCTGGCTCTAATTTTTAGACTATGCCCCCAGTCCTAGGATCCCCAACCAGCGGAAATAGTTTCTCTCTATCTACCCTATCTGTTCCCCTTAATATCTTGAAAACTTCGATCAGATCACCCCTTAACCTTCTAAATTCCAGGCAATACAACACTAATTTAAAAGTGAGAAGTTGCACAACACCAGGTTATAGCCCAACAGTTTTACTTGAAATCACAAGCTTTCGGAGCTGCTGCCCCTTCGTCAGTTGACTTCACCTGACGAAGGGGCAGCAGCTCCGAAAGCTTGTGATTTCAAATAAAACTGTTGGACTATAACCTGGTGTTGTGTGACTTCTCACTTTTGTCCACCCCAGTCCAACACCGGCATCTCCGCATCATGGCCACTAATTTAAAAGGGCAGCAGGCGTATGGGAACAACATCACCTCCAAGTTCCCCTCAAAGTCACACACCATCCTGACTTGGAAGTATATCGCCGTTCCTTCATCGTCGCTGCATCAAAATCTTGGAACTCCCTCCCTAACAGCTCTGTGGGAGTACCTTCACTACGCTGACTATAGCGGTTCAAGAAGGTGGCTCACCAGCACCTTCTCAAGGGCAACTAGGGATGGGCAATAAATGCTGGCCTTGCCAGCGATGCCCACATCCTAGGAATGAATAAAAAAATGTTTTGCCTACATTGAAATTCATTTGTCACACTTTTGCCCATTCACTTAATCTGTCGATATCTCTTTGTAATTTTATGCTTTCATCTACACTGCCTACAATGCAGCCTATCTTTGATTCATCGGCAAATTTGGATATATGACTTTCTATGCCATCATCTAAGTCGTTAATAAATACTGTGAATAGTTGAGGCCCCAACACAGATCCCTGTGGGACACCACCAGTCACCTCCTGCCAATTTGAGTACCTACCCATTATCCCCACTGCCTGTCTCCTGACGCTTAGCCGATTTCCTAACCAAGTCAATAATTTGCCCTCAATTCCATGGGATTCTACCTTAGTTAACAGTCTCTTATGTGAGGCTTTATCAAATGCCTTCTGGAAGTCCATATAAATAACATCCACAGACATTCCCCTGAACATTACTTTAGTCACCTCCTCAAAAAATTCAATCAGGCTTGTCAGACATGACCTACCTTTCACAAATCCATGCTGGCTCTCTGTGATGAACTGAAAATTTTTGAGGTGTTCAGTCACCCTATCCTTAATTATAGACTCTAGCAATCTCCTGACAACAGATGTTAGGCTAACTGGTCCATAATTCCCTGGTTTTCCTCTCTCACCATTCTTAAATAGCAGAGTGACATGTGCAATTTTCCAATCTAAAGGAACGGCTCCTGAATGGAGAGAACTTTGGAAGATTATAGTTAGGGCATCTGCAATGTGCTCACCTACTTCCTTTAAAACCCTGGGATGGAAACCATCTGGCCCTGGGGATTTGTCACTCTTTAGTGCCATTATTTTCTTCATGACTGTTATTTTACTTACGTTAATTTTATTGAGTCCCTGTCCCTGATTTGATATTAATTTCCTTGGGATTTATGGCATGCTATTCTTTTCCTCTTCTGTAAATAGTGACACAAAGTAATTATTCAACATGTCCGCCATTTCCTTATTATCACTGACAATATCACCGCTTTCAGTTTTTTAGAGATCAACATTGCTCCTGACTACCGTCTTTTTCCTAATATAATTGTAAAAATTCTTCGTATTGATTTTGATATCCCTTACAAGTTTCTTTTCATACTCCCTTTTTGTAGCTCTTACTATCTGTTTTGTGACCCTTTGCTGTTCTTTGAATCTTTCCCATTCGCCATGATCTGTACTATTTTTTGTATTTTTGTATGCCCTTTCCTTTAGTTTTATGTTGGCTCTTACCTCTTTAGTTGTCCATGGCTGTTTTTTTTTGGCAAGTAGAGCTCTTGCTCTTCATAAGAACATAAGAAATAGGAGCAGGAGTAGGCCATTCGGCCCTTCGAGCCTGCTCCGCCATTCAACGAGATCATGGCTGATCTGCTGCCTCAACTCCATTCACGGCCCTATTGCCATATCCCTTGATTCCCTTACTAGTCAGAAATCTATCGACATCTGTTTTGAATATACCCAATGACTGAGCCTCCACAGCCCTCTGTGGTTGAGAATTCCAAAGATTCACCACCCTCTGTGTGAAGAGATTTCTTCTCATCTCAGTCCTGAATGGCCTACCCTTTATCCTGAGGCTGTGGCCCCTGGTTCTAGACTCCCCAGCCAAGGGAAACATTCTCCCAGCATCCACCCTATCAAGCCCTGTAATAATTTTGTATGCTTCAATGAGATCCCCTCTGATTCTTCTGAATTCAGGAGAATACAGGCCTAGTTTACTCAATCTCTTCTCATACGACAGTCCCGCCATCCCAGGAATCAATCTCGTGAACCTTCGTTGCACTCCCTCTATGGCAAGTATATCCTTCCTTAGTTAAGGAGACCAAAATTGTACACAGTACTCCAGGTGTGGTCTCACCAAGGCCCTATATAAATGGAGTAAGACTTCTTTACTCCTGTACTCAAATCCTCTTGTAATGAAGGCCAGCATACCATTTGCCTTCCTAATGGCTTGCTGCACCTGCACATTCACTTTCAGTGACTCATGTACAAAGACACCCAGGTCTCTTTGAGCATCTGCATTCCCCAATCTTTCACCATTTAGGAAATACTCTGCCTTTCTGTTTTTTCTACCAAAGTGGATAACTTCACATTTATCCACCTTATATTCCAACTGCCATGTTCTCGCCCACTCACTGAGCCTGTTGCGATCCACTTGAAGCCTCTTCACATCCTCTTCGCAACTGACACTGCCACCTAGCTTTGTATCATCAGCAAATTTGGAAATGTTACATTTAATCCCCTCATCCAAATCATTGATACAGATTGTGAATAGCTGGGGCCCAAGCACCGATCCTTGCGGTACCCCACTAGTCACAGCCTGCCATCCTGAAAAAGACTCATTTATCCCTACTCTTTGTTTTCTGTCTGTTAACCAATTCCCAATCCATGCTAGTATATTACCCCCAATTCCATGTGCCCTAATTTTGTTCACCAACCTCTTGTGTGGGACCTTATCAAAGGCCTTCTGAAAATCCAAATACATCACATCTACCGGTTCCCCTTTGTCTACTCCACTAGTTACATCCTCAAAGAACTCCAATAGGTTTGTTAAACAGGATTTCCCTTTCATAAATCCATGTTGACTCTGCCCAATCTTACTATTAGTTTCTAAGTGCCCAGTTATTGCATCCTTTATAATAGATTCCAGTATTTTCCCAACTACTGATGTAAGGCTAACAGGTCTGTAGTTCCCCGTTTTCTCTCTCCCTCCTTTCTTAAATAGCGGGGTTACATTTGCTATCCTCCAATCTGCAGGAGCCGTTCCAGAATCTATAGAATTTTGGAAGATGACAACCAATGCGTCCACTATCTCAATGGCCACCTCTTTCAAAACCCTAGGATTCAAGAGTATAAACTGGTTCTGTATCACATTAAATTCTTTTTTGAACATCTCCCACTGATTTTCTGTTGTTTTACCCATTAACAGATTTGCCCAGTTTACTGTGGACAGTCTCTGCCTCATCCTGTTGAAGTTGGCCTTATCCAAATCGAGAATCTTAGCTGTTTTGTGTTTCTCCCTTTCAAACGTTACGTTGAACTCAATCATGTTATGATCGCTATTGGATAAATGTTCACGCACAGTTAGGCTGTTAACTAAATTTGGCTCATTACTCATTACTAAATCTAATATGGCCTGCCCCCTTGTTGCCTCTAGGACACATTATTGTAGAAAACTATCCCAGACACACTCAAGAAATTCACGACTTTTCTGACAGGTGCTAGGTTGCTTATCCCAATCTATATGAAAGTTAAAATCTCCCATTAAAACCATCCTGCCTTTACTACATGCTTGTCTAATCTCTGCATTTATACAATCTAGCATTTCACAGCTGCTACCAGAGGGCCTATCCACAACTCCCACCACAGTCTTAAATCCTTTCCTATTTCTTAATTCTACCCATAAAGTCTCCACTGCCTGCTTATCTCTCTTTATATCCTCTCTTATCATTGAAGTGATTTCATCCTTAATCACTAAGCCTACTCCCCCCTCCCCTGCCATTTTCCCTATCTTTCCTGTAGACCTTATAACCTGGTATATTTAGTTCCCAGTCCTGACCGTCTTGCAGCCATCGCTCAGTAATGGCAAAAATGTGATACCCTCCAATTTGAATTCATGCCTGCAGTTCATTCAATTTATTCCTGAAACTCCGTGCGTTTGTATAAAGAACGCTTATTTGAGCCACACACCCTAGCCTGTCCTTCAGCTCTAATGTTTTACTCACTTGTTTCTTATTTCTCTCTCCTGGTTTAATCATTTTACATCTTTTAGTTTTCCCTTTTTAGCTGTAGTGCCTAAAGCACAATTTCTGACTGTTACTCTACTCTCTTCCCTTTCGTTTGTTTTTGAACTACTATTTGTACTATGATGATGAACCTTTATAAAACACTGGTTCGGCCCCAACTGGAGTATTGTGTCCAATTCTGGGCACCACACTTTAGGAAGGATGTGAAGGCCTTAGAGAGGGTGCAGAAAAGATTTACGGGAATGATTCCCGGAATGAGGGACTTCAGTTACGTGGATAGACTGGAGAAGCTGGGGTTGTTCTTAGAGCAGAGAAGATTGAGAGGAGATTTGATAGAGGTGTTCAAAATCATGAAGGGGTAAAAATTAGGTCGCGCCCCATTTGGGGCGCAAATATCGTCTGGACGCAAATATTAGCGCCTGGCGCTAATTATCGGCACTGACTGGAAACTTCACTTTTACCGCCCCGGGAGGTGAGTGGAGCGCTAAATCAGGCGCTGCACACCTGTCTTAAGGCGCAAAGGCCAAGGAGTGAGGCGCTAACTCAGAGCGCTGGCGAAGCTCATGTAATGTCAGTCAGCAATGGAACACACACACAATGGCACGGGCCAGTTCTTAAAGGGGATGGTTAATCTTGCTTTCCATCCACATCCTGTTCATTGCAGCCTTGAATCTCGGCCTGGAGAGACTTGCACATCAAATGTGCTGGAAAGAACAATGGAGAGTACCAGGCAAAGAGCTCAGAGTGCAGCTCCCACAGTCTCTGCTAAATCGATAGAAGGAATGGCAAATCAAAATGAACCTGCAAAGTGCTGCTCAGTACCCAAAACTCCTTCACACAACGTTGAATCTGGACAGAGTAGATAGAGGGAACCTGTTCCCATTGGCAGAAGGGTCGAGAACCAGAGGACACAGATTTAAGGTGATTGGCAAAAGAACCAAAGGCGACGTAAGAAAAAACTTTTTTACGCAGTGAGTTTTTAAGATCTGGAATGCACTGCCTGAAAGGGTGGTGGAGGCAGATTCAATCACGGCTTTCAAAAGGGAGTTGGATAAGTATCTGAAGGAAAGAAATTTGCAGGGCTACAGGGAAAGGGCGGGGGAGTGGGACTAGCTGAAGTGCCATTGCAGGGAGCCAGCACGGGCTCGATGGGCCGAATGGCCTTCTTCCGTGCTGTAACCATTATATGATTCTATGATCCTATGATTCTATACTACAATTTCCACCTGAGCCCTCCCCCCCCCCATTTACTAGTTTAAAGTCCTTGTGACCACCCTATTTCTCCTTTCCGCTAGAACCCTGGTCCCAGACCGGTTCAGGTGGATCCCGTCCCAATGGTACAGTTCCTTCCTGTCCCAATACTGGTGCCATGAAATGGAACCCCTCTTTCCCACACCACTCCTTTAGCCACTTGTTCACTTCCCTAGTATATTCCTCTACCAATTTGTGCATGGCTCAGGTAATAATCCAGAGATTATGGGGGAGAAATTGGGTACCTTTGCATCTCCCGTTAGCGCCTCCAGGGGGCGCTAATGGGGCGCTACCGGCTGAGCAACCGGGTGCGGCGATAGAACCAACACCTGCAAAATTGAAGTGGGGAGGTTTGCGGCGGCGGTAACCACTAGCGCCACGCTCTCCTGCGCCCGGAGATCGTGACGTCATCCGGCGGCTGCGCAGCACCCCGGTAGTGCCCTGACTCAGAAATTCACTCTTGCCCCCTGCCTGAGCGCCTGCCGTTAGCAACGACAGGTAGAGGAGGTGGTATGCAGTCGGATGAGCATTGGAGGAGCACTATATAAAGGCGTCAACATCCGGTTTAGTTTTTGTTGCCAAAGACTGCTGCCTTGTCAGTTTGACATCAGCAAACAGGCGTTTTGAGCGATTTCAGCATTTTTCAGTTGAAGGGGTCTTCTGGTCCAGAAAAATTATTCACTTTCATTTAGTTGAGATTTAAAAGTGCAACATTTCCATACTTCAGTGGGCACTGGACCTCGCACTCCAGCGTCAACGTCGGAGGCAGCGGAGGCAGAGAGAGAGATTGCAAAATGTGGCCAGAGGGAGGAGGGCCAACAGGGCTCTCAACAGGAGGCTTTACCCTCCCAGGGTATTCCGGCAGCAGTTCTCCTACATGAATTTCACTGAGGACCAGTGTGTTAGAAGGCTCCGTTTCAGCAAGGACGTGGTCACAGAGCTCTGCAACCTCCTGCAGCCAGACCTCGAGCCTCAGATCAGGAGCACCACGGCTCTCTCAGTGGCAGTCAAGGTCACCGTTGCCCTAAATTTCTATGCCAGCGGATCATTCCAGTGTACAACAGGAGATACAGTGAACATCTTGCAGTTCGCCGTCCATTGCTGCATCCACCAGGTCACAGATGCTCTCTACAGAAGGAGAAGGGACTATATTTCCTTCCCCATGGCTAGACAGAAACAGTGTGAGCATGCATGTGGCTTTGCCAGGATAGCGGGCTTCCTCATAGTGCAGGGTGCTATTGACTGCACCCACGTCGCTCTGCGGGCACCCCGTAACAATCCTGATGTATTCTGTAACCGCAAAGACTACCACTCACTTAATGTGCAGTTGGTGTGCGACCACACACAGTGAATCGGCACCGTCAGTGCCCGCTACCCTGGCATCAGCCACGATACCTTCATCCTGCGCCAGACCAGTGTGCCAGCTCTGTTCCAGCCACCACATCAAGCTCGCGGCTGGCTGCTGGGAGACAAGGGCTATCCGCTCTCCACCTGGCTCATGACTCTTCCTCCGCAACCCCAACACTCCAGTCCAGCACTCATACAATGAGAGCCATGCGGCCACCAGGAGCATCATTGAGCAGGTCATCGGAGTGCTCAAGCAATGGTTCTGCTGCCTTGACCGCTCGGGAGGAGCCCTCCAGTACTTGGCTGAGCGGGTGTCCCATTTCATTGTCATCTGCTGCATGCTGCACAACTTGGCCATCATGAGGGCCCAGCCATTGCCACCAGGCATAGCTGCACCACCTCAGGAGGAGGAAGAAGGAGACGAGGAGGAGGAGGAGGAGTAGGAGGAGGAGGAACAGGAGCATGAACATCAGCGACGGAGGAGGCCGCCACGCAATCAGCCTTGTGGAAGGGCGGTCCGTGCCGCCTCATCAGACTTCGGTTCCAATGAATTCGAGGCCACTTCCCGGTTGCTCAGCACGTCCCCATCATTCCATCAATTTCACATTCCATACCACACATCAAAGTTGAATTGAGACACAGGCCCAAATCTGCATCATTCCAATAATAAATTTATCCACATTCAGCAACCACATATATACCCTTGCCATTGCATCTATCATCTCGGAGTGCATGGCCATCACCTTTCTTGTGAACGCCTCCCCATCGAGGTCCTCATCTGAGTCCTGTGCAGCAGAAGTCGCACGTGAACTCGCCCTCTGGGGAGCTGGCTCCCGAGACCAAAGCCTCCAATGCCTTGTCCGTGAAACGACGAGCTCTCTCCCTGGGAGTGGGATCAGCCATCACCATCAGGGGATTGAGTTCCTTGCAGGTCACCTTCACAGCCAGCAATGCTGATAATGAGGATCTGCACAATGATGCAATCTCCCCTATAAGAGCTGGAAGGGGCCAGTGTGAAGGATCATTCCCGATTGCATAGGACCTGAAATTCATTATCGATCTGCTGGTAGCGCCCCTGTAGCACCCTGCTTAGGTCATTAGCGCTAGATTTAGCGCTCCAGCTCTTTCCAGAAGCGTTAACAGCCAATTTAGGGAAACCTCAGACTCATTAGCGCCCCAAACGGGGCGATACCAATTTCTCCCCCTATAACCCTTGAGATCCTGTTCTTTAATTTAGCTCCTAGTTCCTGGTACTCCCCAAACAGGACCTCTTGCCTACTCTTCCCTATGTTGTTGGTCCCAACATGGACCACAACGATCGGATCCGCCTCCTCCCTCTCCAATATCCTTTCAAGCCGGTTCAAGATGTCCCTCACCCTGGCACCAGGTAGGCAACATACCATGTGGGACTCTCGATCCTGCTTACAAAGGATGCTATCTGTCCCCCTAATCATAGAATCCCCTACAACTACCACATTACGCTTCCTCGCCTCGTCCTCCTGCCCCCTTCGGACAGCCTCCTGCTCCAAAGTGCCGTGGTCCACATTCTGGCTGTCTTTCTGACATTGTACATGTACCTGTTGGATAGGATTAGTTTCTGTGGATCCTCGTTCCCTTTCTTACCTGGGTTCCCCTCACTCTGCACACTATCGGTCACACCAACCCCGTTCTGATCCTGCACCTCTCTATGAGGTGTGACCGAAGTCTGGAGCAAACTGTCCAGATACTCCTCCCCCTCCATTATGTGTCAGAGTGTCTCCAACTCGCACTCCAGCTCAATGACTCTGAGCTAGAGAGAGTCGAGATGGAGACATCTCCTGCAGACATGTTCGCTCGGGACCTGTCTGCAGTAGATGTCTCCGAGCGAACATGTCCACAAACTCCCACATACTGCTGTCCAGACACACAACTTGCTTTGCCATATCTTAGTCTAAGCATGTTTTATTTATTTAATTAGTTGAAGTCTTTATTCAATGATTATTTATAGTTATATTAATTATTTTACTAGTTAAGCTTTTAATTTAATACTGTACATTATAGTTTCCCACTCTTAGTGTAAACCACTGTCCTAGATTAGAGAAAAAAAAATGTTAATACTCATCAACCAATCACCTACCTGCTGTCCTGTGACATCACTCCTTGTTTTTTGTTGTTGTTTTTGAATCCGCTCTCCCGATGTGCTCTGCTGGGCTGGTCTGCTGCAGCATCTGAAGTGCATCTTCAGCATGCCTATTGTTTGCTCGATGACATATCTGGTGGACATAATGATGCTTTCATTATAGCACTCCTCAGCGTCATTGCTTGGCCTCCTAAAGGGTGTCATGAACCACGTCATCAGTGGATAGCCCTTGTCTCCAAGCAGCCAGCCGGAAAGTATGTTTGGCGGTACGAAGAGCTGAGGGAGAGTGGACTGACGCAGGACGAAAGAGTCATGACAGCTACCAGGGAATTTGGCACACACATGCATGATGATCTTTCTATGGTTGCACACCAGCTGCACATTAAGGGAATGGAAGCCCTTGCGGTTCACAAAGACTCCTGGGTGATGTAGGGGTGCCCTGATGGCCACATATGTACAGTCAATGATGCCCTGCACCAGTGGGAAGCCAGCCAGAGCAGCAAAGCCGAGCGCCCGCTCAGTAACACTGGCCTCATCAGTTGCAAAGTTGACATAATTGGCTGACTTATCAAACATGGCATCGGTGACCTGTGTGTTGCCTCTGTGGGTGGCCGACTGCGAGAAGCCACAAATGTCTACTGAAGATCCCTGGAAGGAGCCTGAGGTGAAGAAGTTGAGGGTGCTGGTGACTTTGACAGCCACTGCCAAGGCATGTCCACCAGCTGCTCTGGGCTGCAGGTCTTTCTCCAGCAAGCTGCAAATGTCTGCGATGACCTGGCTCGATAGCCTGAGCCTCCTGAAGCATTGCTGCTCAGTCATGTTGAGGAAACTCATCCCTGTGTTGGGGGTATTGCCTCCGGCACAGTGCAGCCATGCGCTGATGCCCTCTGCCCTGTGGAGCATCAGGTCATTGAGGAGTAGGTTGGTGGTGTTGCTGCTACTGCTGGTGTGCCTGCTGCTGCTGGTGGCAGGGCTCATCCTGGTCAGATTCTGAGGACCAAGGTGAGCCAGTACAAGCGGCACCCATGCTGATGTAATAGATGGCAGGTCAAGTGGAGATCAGAGGAGCAATCTGGCAATGTGGTGAGAGTGGCTTCCGAGGTTGCAGAGAAGGCTTGAAAACTCTAGACACCTAAATCTGTGCTCAAAATGGAGTCAGCAAGAGCCTTTCCCATAGGCAAGTAATCAGGTGTAATGTGGGAATATTTATTGGGATTTTCATGCTCTTCGTTAATGACCTCACTCAATGGCCACTGAGCTTCCACCTCAGATTGACAGACGTGGTTCCCGAGCCGGGTGATTCCCGTGGTCATCCAGTGAAATTCAAAAGGTCTGCTTAAAATCCCTGTTAAGGGTCTCACAACAAGGAGTTAATGAGATTGATTTGGTCGCCCGCCTCTGCCGTTCGGGTCTGTGGCGCGCTGGCAAACGTGCCTGAGTTAAAGGCGCGAGGAGGTGGGATGGCGAAGCGTTCTCGACCCACTCCCATCTTCTGCAAATTTTACTGCCAACCCGCCTCCAAACCCGCATGCACGGCAGCGGGAAATTCCGGCCTTTGTGTTGAGACTCCTCTTGTAGCTCTCACATGCACATTTTAATGATTGTTCCTTCAAGCATGGCTTTTCCCCTTGTTGTTCATGGTTGGTTTAAAGTTTAGTGGGGTTACTTCATCATGCAGTTTAATGAGGGTCTTATCACAAGACTGTGCTGGTCGGTTCCACTGGTCCCATAGCAACCCCAAATTTGTCCTTGTTTACAAACTGCCTTTTGTCTGAGTAATGTCTGTTAAAAATGATCCTCCATATTCCTGTTTCCCAACTTGCATTTTAATGTGATTTAGCCATCATTAAAAGTTTTCTTTTTTATTAAAGTTCTTCTTGTTAGAAATGTTTAAAACAAATTTTCCTTCAAAGTCGGCGAGTGGCTGCATTAGGCAATTTATCCTCTGCTGGCCTTTCCAAGCTAGAACAGAATGGTTGTCAGCCCTGCATTGATTTTGGAACATCAATGACCTGAGACATCTGGGTATTGTAAGATCTCCATGTAGCTCAACGTGGGTGTGAGTGTGTAAAAGATCCGCGCTGACATCCTAGTCCACTATTACGCGATGCTTTTATGTTGCAACTGGTTTAATGCTTTTGTTACTTTACTAAAGAGTAAACCAAATCAGTTGTACAGGATGGCTCCTACTCCCTTTTCTAATCGATTTTCACTTCTCTGGCTTGGCATTGCCACACGTTGGGATAACTAATGAAGTTTGATCCCAACAGAAATCAAATCAAATTTGTTGTGTAAATCATGCACAACACATTGCAACATAATTGATTAAAGATCAACATAGCTTAGGCTTAAGTACACGTTGTTATGTTTGCAAAGGTCAAGTGATTTGGGTTCTGATGCTAAAGTGTTTGATTAGATTAATACAACCATTCAGTTGACAATTATCCTGTACTTACCCTATAAATAATTTTGACGGCTACAGACTGGATGATTCCTCCCACTCCACCCCACAGTGATTTTTTAATGAGTTCAATTTGGCTTTTGGATGGCTCAATCTAGTAACATAGGAACAGGAGTAGGATATTCAGCCACTCGAGCCTGTTCTGTCATTCAATTAGATCATGGCTGATCTGTATATTAACTCCATCTATCTGCCTTGCTTCTGTAACCTTTAATATCCTTGCCCAACAAAATCCTTATCCATCAATCTCAGTTTTGAAATTTTCGATTGACCTAGCCTCAGCAGCATTTTTGGGGAGCGTGTTTCAGATTTTCACTACCTTTTGTGTGAAGAAGTGTTTTCTGACATCATCCCTGAACAGCCTAGCTCTAATTTTAAGGTTATGCTTCCTTGTTCTGGACAGAGGAAATAGTTTCTCTCTATCTACCCTATCAACTACTTTAACCATCTTAAACACTTCAATTAGATCGTCACTTAATCTCTTATACTCAAAGGAATACAAGACTAGTCTATGCAACCTGTCCTCATAATTTAACCCTTTTGGCCCCGGGATCATTCTGGTGAATCTGCGCTGCCCCCCCTCCAAGGCCAAGATATCCTTCCTGAGGTGTGGTGCCCAGAACTGAACGCAGTGCTCTAACTGGGCTCTAACCAGAGCTTTATATAACTGCAACATAACTTCCACCTCTTTGTATTGCAATCCCCTTGAGATAAAGGCCAACAATCCATTCGCCTTCTTTATTGGCCCGTAATTTCCGATATGAGGCTTCCTGCATGCGGATGCCTCCTATCGGAAAAAAATCTACGCTCTTACCTGAGGGCTCCCGAGGTCCGGACATTTCCGCTCCTGGGCCTCTCCACAGTCAAAATGCGCAGGGCTCAGGTATCCCAGGGGCGCAGGCAGTTTGCAAGCTCCCTGGGATCACGTGGGCCAGGCCAGCCAATAGGAGAAGGGAATCTCCCTTCATACTTTTGACAGATAGACCCGTCAAAAGTATGAATGGAGATCACCCCAAAAACACATCAAAACATTAAAAACATTTTTTAAAAACCATCACGTTTTTAAAATGAGTTAAAATTACATTAAATTAAATATTTTAAACAAAAATTTAATTTTTTGAAAAAAATGATTCAAGTTTTTTATGGGGCTAAAAATAAACTTACCTTTTTTAAAAGTATTTTTAAATTATAAATGAGTGAAATTTTTTTTTTTTTTTACTTTTTTTCAACTCTTAAGCTGGTAAAAGCAGGTCTTACACCTGCTTTTACCAGGTGTAAGATTTTGAAGTGTTTTCAGCGGGCGGAGGTTCTGCAGAAAGCGGAACTCTCTACCCGCAGAGGCCCTTCTCCAGGGCAGGCGTCCGATCAGCAAGAGCATTCTTGACAGACCGGAAATGCTGGTTTTCAGTGCATGCGTTTCGCATGCCTGAAAACGGCATTTCCGATGTCCCTACGGGTGTGTACGGGCCACACGGTGGCATAGTGGTTAGCACTGTTGCCTCACAGCGCCAGGGACCTGGGTTCGAATCCGGCATCGGGTGACTGTCTGTGTGGAGTTTGCACATTGTCTGCGTGGGTTTCCTCCGGGTGCTCCGGTTTCCTCCCACAGTCCAAAGATGTGCGGGTTAGGTTGATTTGGCTATGATAAAATTGACCCTTAGTGTTAGGGGGATTAAATACGTGGGGTTACGGGGATAGGGTGGGATATGTGTCAGTGCAGGCTCGATGGGCCGAAATGGCCTCTATCTGCACTGTGGGGATTCTGATTCTGTGATTATTTTTTGGACCTGTCCACTAGCTTTTAGTGATTTCTGTACTTGGACCCCTAAATCCCTCTGCTCCGTCACAGTTCTTAACTTCTCACCATTTAGAAATTAGTCTGATCTGTCTTTTTTTGGTCCAAAGTGGATGACCTCACACTTTCCCACATTGAATTCCATCTGCCACAGTTTTGCCCACTCAGTTAATATATCAATGTCTCTTTTACAACTTTCTGCTCCCATCTACACTATTTACTGTGCCATCAGCAAACTTGGATATACGGCTCTCTATTCCTTAATCTAAGTCATTTATAAATATAGTGAAAAGCTGAGGCACCAGTACAAATCCCTGGGTGTTGAAAGAGTTAATTTGAACTCACTTTAAATTAAAATATAACGAATTCTCATTTTCTGTATGAAACCGAAGGGAAGCCAGGTGGGAGATAAGGTCTGGTTGAGCGTTGTGATACTTAGGTCAATCAAGGTCAATACACAATGAAAGACTGTAAAACCCAAACACTGGGGGCCTCTAACAGATTACATATACACGTCATTAATGCTTTTAGTTTGCAACATAATTATTTGGTATAACGAATTAATGGTTTAGTTTGCAACATAATTATTTAGTTTGAATTAAAATATAACGAATTAATTATTTAGCTTGAACTGACATAAATTGTTTAGAATATAACGAATTAATTGTAAGCTGTTTAAGTTTGAAATGGACATACTTGTAATCATGTGATATTTTGTAACTATGTGATTGGACAACTCTTCAATAAAAGGTTGTCATTGACAACGAGAGGTCGAGAAGTGAAGCCATCAGACCAAGCAAGGTTCTGTGCCACTTCTCCCAGGGATCTCTGAATATTAAATAAACTGTTTTTTGCTTTTTACCTATAAACAGACTGGAGTGAAATAATTTCTCCCTAACGGTGTTACCACTAGTCACATCCTGCCTATTTGAATACATACCCATTATCCCTATTCTTTGTCTCCTACCTCCTAACCAATTCCCTACCCATGTCTATAGGTTGCCTCTAATTCCGTGCACTCTCATTTTTGTTAACAGTCTCTTATGTGGAACCTTATCTTCTGGGAGTCCCTATGAATAACATCCATCGACTCTCTCTTATCTACCATGTTAGTTACTTCTGAAAAATATTCAACTAGGTTCGTTAGACATGATTTACCCATTACAAATCCATGCTGGCTTTTACTAATCAGTTCATATTTATCCAAGTGCTCAGTCACTCTGTCCCTAATAACAGATTCTGGTTACTTCCCCACAACAGTTGTTAGACTAACAGTCCTATAATTTCCTACTTTATCTCTCCTACCCTTCTTAAATAATGGAGTGGCACTGGCAATTTTCCAATCCAAAGGGCCAATTCTTGAATCAAGAGAGTTTTGGAAGATCATGACTAGAGTATCTACAATTTCCTCACCTACTTCTTTTAAAACCCTGGGGTGGAAGCCATCAGGTCCTCCAGATTTGTCTATCTTTAGTCACATTATTTTCTCCATTACCATTTTTTAACTTATATTACATCTAGTAAGTTCCTCCCCTTGATTTAGTTTTACTTTTCCTTGTATCTCTGGTACTTTATCCTCATCCTCCACTGTGAAGACCGATACAAAGTAAATATTTAGCAAGTCATCCATTTCCTGATTTTCAATTACAATATCACCTGCGTCTATCTTTAAAGGGCCTACATCCTCTTTCTCTTAATATACTTGTAAATGCCTTTAGTGTTGTCCTGATATCCATCGTAAACTTTTTCTCATATTCTCATTTTGCAGCTCTTACTACTTTCTTTGTATCCCTTTCCTGTTCTTTATCTCTCTCCCAACCTGTGGGCTTTCTACATTCTTTGCATTCGTATAAGTCCTTGTTGACCAAGGTTGTTTAATTATACAAGTACATGCCCATTCTTTTCTTGTTCAGGTACATATTGTTCCAGAAAACTGTTTCGAATACATTCAAGAAATTCACTGCTTTTGGGACTCATGGGCTGTGATTTTACTTACCTCGGCGGGTCTGTGGCGGGCGATGCAGGTGGTGGGTCCCGAACCTGCTGCTGGCTCCATCCCGCTCTGTGAAATGACTTTCCGTTAATAGGGCTTGTTAAGTCCACCGAGCGCGTTTCCCGGCCAATTAGAGGAAGCGGGTCTGGTGACATCATTTGATGACGCGTCATCAGCTGGTTTCCATAAAGGGACAATGGCCAACTTTATTTTGGTCATGATGCGGAGATGCCGGTGTTGGACTGGGGTGGACAAAATTGAGAGGTCGCACAACACCAGGTTATAGTCCAACAGTTTTATTTGAAATCACAAGCTTTCGGAGCTATCGATTTGCTCCTTCCTCAGGTGAAGGAAGGAGCAAATCGATAGCTCCGAAAGCTTGTGATTTCAAATAAAACTGTTGGACTATAACCTGGTGTTGTGCGACCTCTCAACTTTATTTTGACATTTGTGCTGTCAGTGATCTACAGTATTGAAGTGCTGCAAACACTGACAATCACTGCACAGAGGTGCAGGGCTGCACCCAGGCTCTCCCATGACTCCCTTCATATGGAGAGAGTCAGAGCACCCAGGGAGGTCCTCTCCCCTTCCGATGGGCGGAAGAGACCTCCCCAGGAGACCAAAACAGCCTGGTTGCACATTGCAGAGGAGGTCACAAGCAGGGATGTCATCAGGAGGACCTGGGTGCAGTGGCGCAAACCTTTCAATTATCTCATTAAATCACGAAACGTTAGTACAAAGCCACACTCACCTTCATCCTGCTGTGCCTCTCATCACATCCCCATCACTCTACCTTCCCTATCTTATCCCTGCACATCCTTACTCACACCAACTTACCTTGCACCCCCATCCATCCCTCTCTTTCTATCTACATTATCACATCCCCATCTCACTAGCCACCCCTCACACTCACCCTCATCCTAGTGCAATCATATCAACTAACAACACACAAGGGTAGCCACTTGGGTGTTTTATCCAATGTTCATGTAAAGTTTCTGTTAATGTGGTGTCAAACATTGAAACCTTTGTTTTCAACACTTTGTGTTCTTTGACAGATTTGTGTGCACCTTTGGAAGTGGCTTAGTGAGTTGCAGTGAATGGTGAGACATAATGGTACCCCCCGCAATGGTGGTGAGTGTGAAAGGAATGGCTTGGGCATTGTAGGGATGCTTTATGGTGTTGGTGTGGGGTGGTGCCAACCTGGCACATCATGTGGCAGCCAGGGTGTACAGCGTCAAGTGAAGTAAATCTGGCCATGGTGAGGCCATCCGTGGCCTCCCAGGCAGCAATGTGCTCAGGTGCTGATGCCCTGTGTCCTGTGCAGCATCAGGTGATTGCGGAGAAGGTTGGTGTTGTTGTTGGTGCTGCTGGTGTGCCTGGTGCTGCTGGTGCTGCTGGTGTTGGGGCTGATCGTGGTCGGATTCTGAGGACCAAGGTGAGACAGTATAAAGCGCACCCATGTTGATGGAATAGGTGAAGTAGAGATGACAGAAGCATTCTGTCAAGAGTGAGAAAGTTCTTCCAATGAGGTAATACTGGATGGAGAGTGGAAAGTGGAAAGCCTGCAGAATCTGTGCTGGAAATGGACTGAGAAACAGCTTGTGGCTGAGGAAAGTGATGATCTGTCAGGTGGGAGCTTTTACTGTACATTTGAAGCTGTCAAGTAATCAGCTGGAGCAATGGCCACTGAACTCCCACCTCAGGTTGACAGCTGTGGTCCCCGAACAACGTGGTTCCCGTGGCCATGAAGTTAAAGTGAAAAGGTAAGTTAAAAAAGCCTGTTACTCATCTGTCAACTAGATGCTAATGAGATTAATTGGGTCCCCCGCCTCTGCCTGTCGGCTCTGCTCAGCGCTGACAGACCCGACATTGGGAAAGGCGCGTGGCGGCGGGTTGACAGAGAGGTCCCGACCCACTGTCAAAAAAAAACACTTTCCCACCCGACCCGCCACCGATCGTGCCCACTGACCCCCTGGAAAATTCCGGCCAAGCTGTCTGTTTCTCCCAGTCTATGCGAAAATTAAAGTCTCCCATTGATAACAACTCTGTTTTGCAACAACGTTCTATGATCTCCATGTTTATGCAGTCCGCTACTTTATCAGTGCCATCAGGAGGTCTGAAGTCTTACATCTTTTACTATTATAAATAAAACAGAAAATGCTGGAAACATTCAGCAGGTCAGACAGCATCTGTCGAGAGAGAAACAAAGTTAATGTTTCAAATCGAAGACCTTTCATCAGAACTGGAAAAAATTTGAGATATATTTAAGAAAGTATAGAGGCAGGGAAAGCGGGGGGAGGGGAGGAACGACAAAAGGGAAGGTCTGGGATAGGGTGGAAAGCAGGATAGACTAAGGGGATGATTTTGCCAATGGGGTCGCGTTGGAGGCGGGACTGCTGCTTGTCGGGTTTTAGTCCCGCCTACATCGACTTGTGGCCAACCCATGCTATTTTCCCTTGATTGACAGATGAATTGTCATCGTTTGACAGCTTTGAGAAGCTGTCAAACACTGACATTCTCTGTTGTTTGGTGAGTTCTTGTACTCAAGGCTCACCAAACCTGTTTTGTGAGCAAAAAGCAGATGGCTGTTGCATCAGAGAATGCAGCAGCCATTCTGTCATCTCTGCCATTGAGATGCCGGAGCCTCCAGATCCTCAACGATTGAAGCCTGCAGAAAGAAACAAAGGTAAGTAAACTTTTTCTATCACTTTTCACTCACCTCACATACTTACCTCTCCACACTTGCACCATCACTCACCTCCACAGTGCACTTTTGGACCCCTTCAACCCCGCAGACCCACTGCTCGCCTCGGTGACCCTGGCGGGGTTTCCTGACATTGGGAAGCCCGCACCTATGATGGAAAAATGGGGATAATCCTCTTAACTGCCTGTTAACTACCTGTTAACAGGCAGTTAAGTGGCTGTAATCCCCTTCCCGCCTCCAGGAGACGGGACCCGGCGCGGGTTGGGTACCCGCCTCCTGGGAAGATGGCACGGAGGTGGGTTGGGGGGCGGGATGGGTACCCGCCCCCAGATTCTGCCATTTTCCCGGCAGTCCCGCCTCCCCAGGGCTGGCAAAATTGCCCCCTAAATGACAAAAGGGATGATGGTGAGGTGTGGGCGTAAGGGGATGAGGCTGAGGCCTTTGCTGAGGACTGATCGTTCGGGGTCAGAGAGGGGAAGGTCAGAGGGAATAGTGAAAATGTGGCAAGAGGTGAGATTGGAAGGAGGGATGGGGTCAGAGGAAAGTGAAGGGAAAGAAGGAGCCAGAGGGGAGTTTCTATTCCTCAATTCTACCTAGAGTGTTTCTATTGCCTACTCACCTTTACTGATATCCCCTCTTCCTAACACTGACCTTTATCAATATTGCTACTTCTCCTCCTTTTCTAATTACCCTGTCCTTCCTAATACAACTTTTAACCTGGTATATGTATCTCCCAGTCATGCCCAGTTTGTAGCCAGGTCTCAGTGATGGCCACTGCGTCAGACCCTTTGGGCTCGATTTTGCCATTGGGGGCGGGCTGGGGCATGTCAGGTGGTTTTCGTGTCAGGACCCCGACTCCGATGTGAAGTGGGAAAAAAGTGCGATTTTGCCTTAATTGGGCACTTGATTTCCAGCGTGTGGAAACCCCTGGCCCAATGAGTCTTTTCATACAGAAAGTCGCCTCCGATGACGTCATCAATGCTGCTAGATTTAAGGCCTGCAAGCAGCCTTGCTTCTTCTAGAGACTTTAAACTTTATGCCCATTGTTGTGGTCGCTTCATTCAGCAACTATGTCCAGCAGTAGGCCAAAGTGTGCTCCAAGGTTCGATGAGGCCTCCCTCCAAGCTCTGGTGGAGGGAGCAAGATCAAATGAGGAGGTGCTCTTCCCTTCCTCAGGGAGGAAAAAGCCTCCCCAGCAGACTAAAGCTCTGTGGATGCAAGTGGCCCAGGAGGTCAACTCAATCTCTATGTGCCGCAGAACCTGGCTGCAGTGCAGGAAGAAGTTTCCTGACCTTCTCTGCACAGGAAAAGTGAGTATGACTTTCCCATTACCCTCAATCTGATCCCCCATCGCCTCTCCTCACCAGCACTGTGCTTTGCCAACCTCTTCCTCCACATCCCACTTGACACTTACATCCCTGCACCCTTACCCATTCCCTCACTATGGTCACATTCACTTAACTATTCTACCATGCAACCCTCACATTCCCTATCACTGTGATGCAATGACAACAACTTACAACACACAGGGAGGGCCTTTTGTCTCCTTCTAAGTATCTATGCTATGGATTCTCTACACTCACTCCTTCATTCTCACTCAAACTCCACTTGTGTCCCTCACTGCAGGAAAAGAGAGCCCACAATAAGAGGGAAAGAGCGAGGACAGGAGGAGGGCCACCCTCAGTAACCCAGCTCACCACCTCGGAGGAGGCGGCCCTGGAAATCGCCGGTGTCGAGGAAGATTCGCAAGTGGGGGATGGACAGACGGGCGCATCACAACCAAGCTGGTGACAGAATAGTTTGACATCTCTCTCATTGACATTGCATGAGTGACTGATAATGATTCTGATGCTCTAACAGATTGACTTGTGCATGTAACATTTACCTCACAACTCTAACTCTTTCCTTTACTCCCCCACAGGACCATCGACAGCCCCCGTCCCCACTGTCCAGGAGGAACAGCCTGAGCCTCAAGGCTCCTCAGAGGAAGCTGCAACCTCTGAGGGCGCAGCGTCAGCAGAATTCAGCGCACCCAGCACCAATGCAGACACTCACATCTCAGTGGGACCTTCGCGAGATAGAGTAGTGTTGTCACCTGGTGTATCACAGCTCACAGGTGAGCATCAGCAGATGGTGGAGACAGGGACAGCAGTGGAGAGTCCTCGTCGGAGGGTGCAGGACTCTGCCAGCTCGGCTCAGCTGCATGTCGACCCTGTGCCTCCGGGTCCATCCAGAAGGAGAGCGGTGCTGGAACTCCAGGAACAGGTGCAGGAGTCTCTGGCAGGTTTTGTCTCCAGGGTCGCTGAGAGTGTGGAGCGAATGGAGGAGTCCATTGCGAACATGAGCAGAGCCTTTGTGGAGGCATTGGCGCATGAACGCATCACCACGGAAAGGATGCCAACCTCCGTGGAAAGGATGGCTATGGTAGAGGAGAGGATGGCTACGGCCATGGAGGAGCTAAGTTGCCAGAGTGTTGAAAACATGGTCATTGTTCAGAATAGACTGACATCTCTTGAGGGGCGATGGTCAGCTATTGAGCATAGAAACCAGACCTTCATGGAAGTCCTCTGGAGTAGGACTTCCAGTGCAGAAACGGGTCCTCATGGCCCCCCTGAAGTGCAGCAAGGTGCTGTCAAGCCACTTGCTAGCTCTGAAGTGGGGCTGACCCATGAGAGGGATGTTGGTGGCAGACAACAAGGAAGTGGGGGCTCCTCTCCAAGCGCTCACACGACCATGCCACTGCAAAGCCCTCGGTCAGAGCCCCACCAGAGTCCTCACCCAACTGAGATGGGCGTCTCAGCCCCTGCACAGCCGCAGGAGCAGCAGACTTTTGCCGAGCCCTCACAGGCTTGCAACCCCAGAGGACGCCCACCAAAGGTGTTGAGACAGGAGCAGCAAGAAAGTGAGCAAGGGGCCTCCACATCTGCTGAAGTCACAGGGGAAGCACCACGTAGGAGCACGCGTAAGAGAAAGATAAAGCACAAGTAGTCACAAGGGTAGTCACTTGGGTGTTCTGTTGTATTGTTTTTTGACAAGCCATCCTTGTAATGTGATGATAAACAGATTTGATGGCAAACTGTTGAAGTTGTGGCCTGTGTTATCTCGCAAATGGGACTTCCACATTGAGGGCTTAGGGCGACTTGAAATTGTCAGTATGGTGGTCAGAGTGATAGGAATCCGTAAGTTCTTGTCCATTGTCGATGCTCAGTTAAGAAGGTGCAAGGCAAAAGTGTTTGATTGTGCAGGCTAAGCAAATCTGGCCAACATGAGTGCGTCCCTTACATCCCGGGCAGCAATGTGGTCGCGCGCTGGCGCCTTCTGGCCTGTGCAGCTTCAGGTGGGTGAGCAGCAGCTTGGCGCTCCTGTTGTTACTGCTGCTGTTGGTGCTGCTGTTGTTCATGGTTCTGCTGCTGCCGCGGCTGGTCTTTGTCTGAATCTGATGTCCAGGAGGAAAGGAAATAAATGGTTCCCATGCTTCTGGTATATGCCTCAGTTGAGGAAGCGCTCAGTCAAGGTGGGGAGAGGGGTTTCCCAGGAGGTCACAGTGGAGATGGGTGTCAGGCTCCAAACTTCCACAACAATGAGTATGCCTGCTAAAAGTTCCCCCAGACCTAAGACAACAAAATTCTGCCACCTGCAAATGATCATTGGTGAAAATTCTTTTTTAATGGTGGAGCTGCAGCTGTTAGTAAGCAATCTACTTATGAGGCCACCAGGATTAACTGGCGTGTTCCAGAGGAGACATGCAGCACGGGGGAAATGTGTTATATCAGAAAGGCCTCTCAAAATGGGATTATAGAGGCAATTAACTGGTTGTTAAGGGCCTTAAGGGCCTATCCCGCCTCTTGAAGGTGGTTTGGAAACAGGGTCTGAAACCCCGATTCTGGGAAAATTGCTCGGAGGCGGACTGGAGACAGGATTGGAGCCGCCTGCCATTTTTTGCGATTTTAACACTTCACACGCCTCCAATTCTGCCTCCTCGGGCCTGGCAAAATCAAGCCCTTTAAGTGTATACGGGATGGTTTCCTGGACCAATATGTCGAGTAACCAACTAGAGATCAGGCCATCTTAGACTAGGTATTATGTAATGAGAAAGGATTAATTAGCAATCTTGTTGTGCGAGGCCCCTTGGGGAGGAGCGATCATAATATGATAGAATTCTTCATTAAGATGGAGAATGAAATAGTTGACTCAGAGACTAGGGACCTGAATTTAAATAAAGGAAACTACGATGGTATGAGGCACGAGTTAGCTAGGATGGATTGGGGAACGTTACTTAAAGGGTTGACGGTGGATAGGCAATGGCAAACATTTAAAGATCGCATGGATGAACTACATAATTTGTTCATCCCTGTTTGGCATAAAAATAAAACAAAAAAGGTGACTCAACCGTGGCTAACAAGGGAAATTAGGGGTAGCATAAGATCCAAAGAGAGGACATATAATTTGGCCAGAAAAAGCAGCAAACCTGAGGATTGAGAACAGTTTAGGATTCAGCAAAGGAGGACAAAGGGATTAATTAAGAGGGGAAAGATAGATTATGAGAGTAAGCTTGCAGGGAACATAAAAACTGACTGTAAAAGCTTCTATAGATATGTGAAGAGAAAAAGATTGGTGAAGTCAAGCGTAGGTCCCTTGCAGTCAGAATTAGGGAAATTTATAATGGGGAACAAAGAAATGGCAGACCAATTAAATACATACTTTGGTTCTGTCTTCACAAAGGAGGACACAAATAACCTCCCAGAGCTGTCGAGGAACATATGGTCTAATGAGAGGGAGGAATTGAATGAAATCAGCATTTGTAGGGAAATGGTGTTAGGAAAATTGACGGGATTGAAGGCCGATAAATCCCCAGGGCCTGATAATCTACATCCTAGGGTACTTAAGGAAGTGGCCCTAGAAATAGTAGATGCATTGCTGGTCATCTTCCAAAATTCTATAGACTCTGGAACAGTTCCCATGGATTGGAGGATAGCTAATATAACCCCACTATTTAAAAAAGGTGGTAGAGAGAAAACGGGGAATTATAGACCGGTAAGCCTGACATCGGAAGTGGGGAAAATGCTAGAGTCCATTATAAAAGATGTAATAGCAGAGCACTTGGAAAACAGTGACAGGATCGGACAAAGTCAACATGGATTTACAAAAGGTAAATCATGCTTGACTAATCTACTGGAATTTTTTGAGGATGTAACTGGTAGAATAGAAAAGGGAGAACCAGTGGATGTGGTGTATTTGGACTTTCAGAAGGCTTTTGATAAGGTCCCGCATAAGAGATTAGCGTGCAAAGTTAAAGCACATGGGATTGGGGGTAAGGTACTGTCTTGGATAGAGAACTGGTTGGCAGACAGGAAGCTAAGAGTTGGAATAAACGGGTCTTTTTCCGAGTGGCAGGCAGTGACTAGTGGGGTACCGCAGGGATCGGTGCTAGGACCCCAGCTATTCACAATATATATTAATGATCTAGACGAGGGAACTAGATGTAATATCTCCAAGTTTGCAGACGACACAAAGCTGGGTGGGCGTGTGTGCTGTGAGGAGGATGCAGAGAAACTCCAGTATGATTTGGACAGGTTGGGTGATTGGGCGGATGCATGGCAAATGCAGTATAATGTGGATAAATGAGAGGTTATCCACTTCGGTGGCAAAAACAGGAAGACAGATTATTATCTGAACGGCAATAGATTGGGAAAAGGGGAAGTGCAACGAGACCTGGGTGTCCTTGTGCACCAGTCGCTGAAGGTAAGCATGCAGGTGCAGCAGGCGGTTAAGAAGGCAAATGGTATGTTGGCCTTCATAGCGAGAGGATTCGAGTACAGGAGCAAGGATGTCTTGCTGCAGTTGTACAGGGCCTTGGTGAGACCATACCTTGAGTATTGTGTGCAGTTTTGGTCGCCTTATCTGAGGAAGGATGTTCTTGCCATGGAGAGAGTGCAGCGAAGATTCACCAGACTGATACCTGGGATGGCAGGAATGACGTATGAGGAGAGATTGGGTCGATTAGGCTTATATTCGCTAGAGTTTAGAAGAATGAGAGGGGATCTCATTGAAACTTATAAAATTCTAACAGGACTAGACAGACTAGATGCAGGAAGGATGTTCCCGATGGCGGATGAGTCCAGAACCAGGGGTCACAGTCTAAGGATAAGAGGTAAGCCATTTAGGACAGAGATGAGGAGGAATTTCTTCACCCAGAGAGTGGTGAACCTGTGGAATTCTCTACCACACAAGACATTTGAGGCCAATTCATTAAATATATTCAAGAAGGAGTTTGATATATTTCTTAAGGCTAAAGGGATCAAGGGATATGGGGAGAAAGCAGGGACAGGGTACTGAATTTGGATGATCAGCCATGATCTCATTGAATGGCGGAACAGGCTCGAGGGGCCGAATGGCCTACTCCTGCTCCTATCTTCTATGTTTCTATGTTTCTAATTCATTTGTTTTATTTGTTATACTACTTGCATTAGTGTATAGAACTCTTATTTCGACAACAAAACCTACCCTGCCCTTTTGCCTTGATGCTGTTTCTCTTGCACATTTTAACTGATCACACTCCTTGTTTTTCATTACTCCTGTTGTATTTTTTTCAGTTATTTTATTAGTTTTACCTAATCTGTTTGTCCCTAAGCCAATTTTCACATGGTTTGCGTAAGGATTATTACTCTCAAGGTTCTGCCTTTTCATTTAGCTCATATCTCCTCATACTCCCTCAGCAGAACCTCCTCCCTGTTCTTTCCTATGTCGTTTGTCCCAACATGGACCAGGACTACGGAATCTTCCTCCTCCCTTTCTAGGTTCCTTTCCAGCCGCTTTGAGATGTCCATTGCCCTGGTACCAGGTAACAAACACACCCTTCAGGACTCTTGTTCGTGACTGCAGAGGATGCTATCTATCCCCCTAATTATTAAATCCCCTATAACTACCATGTTTCTATTCTACTCCACCCGCTTTGGACAGCCCTCTGCTCCACAGTGCCTCGGTTAGCATTGTGGGTCTGCCTTTAACATTATCCTCACAGGTAGCAAGTACCTCATACTTGTTAGACAGGGCTACTGACTATGAGATCTCCATCTCTACCTCCACTAGGTTCCCCCTATCCTGCTGAGTGACATTCACACCCTCCCCTTCCTGCACCCGTGTTTTCCACTAAGGTGAGACTGTACTCTGAAGAAAACTATCTAAATATTCCTTCGCCTTCCCTTATGTGTAAGAGTGTCTCTAACTCGCACTCCAGCTCAACAACTTTCAAGGTAGAGACATTTCCAACAGCGCTAAGGTCCAAGTTCGCTGAGGTGAAGTTAAGTCGGCATTACATGCCAATTGATGTCAGCCTCTCTTAATTTACATTTCCAGGGCCAGCGCTGCTATCGACAGCATTAAGGCTCTCACCAAAATGGCAGCCGCCGAGTCCCGTGCCACAGAAGGGCGCATGAGTGGCAGCCGCCATTTTTAGACCAGATCGCGGCAGTGACTCATGGCGGTAAGTTGTCCAATTTCTAGGCCTATATCTTTTAAAACCATTTTTATGTCATTGTATTTTTGCAAACCCTATGGGTACTTTATAATAAAATTGTAGTCATTCCAATATGGGTTTAGAAATATCATATTAATTTCTGATTTTAACTCTGGCGGGAGTCATGCAAACAGGATGTGGGGTGGGCAGAAATGTCAGCATGAGGCACGGGCCAGTTTAACTCCTAGACCTCCTTAACATTTGAAGGACGGGCTGCCTTCCTGACCGCCTGCAGAATCAGGCAGCGATGCACGAGCAATCCCCACCTGTTCGGAGGACTGCAGACAGCAAGCAAACTTCATGCTGCCTGCTCATTGGCATGATTGTGGCATTCAGACCAGCACTGAGCGTGCTGCTGTGTGGCTGAACGCTCAGCAGTGGGCCCAAGATCGTGCTAGGCTAGCACCAATTAAAGCTAGCCAGCACTACTTAAAGGCAGTCTGCACCTCTTAATGGGGAGGTGCATTCTATCTGCAGCACATGATTCAACTGGCTGGGGAAGACAGTGGAAAAGAATAACTAATGATGGGACAACAGGAGAGAAAGCATGCACCAAGGTCTCCAATGTAGCGCTGGAGGTATTGGTGCAGGAGGTCAATAGGAGGAGAGAGGTCCTCTTTCCACAAGGGGCCAGGAGGCCCTCCAGGCAACAGAGCAAAGTGCAGTGGGAGCAGATAGTCATTGTGGTGAATGCCAGCAGTGTAGCTCCAAGGACCTGGACACAGTGCAGGAAGAAGTTTAATGACCTCACACGAGTGGTCAAGGTCAGTGAATTCATCTCCAAATGGCATATCCCACCATCTGTACCACTTGCCTCACACACTGTTCAATGCACCACACCCCATCACTCACCTACCAACAATCTCTACCAAACACGACTCATACCTCACATTAATAGATTCACTTCACCCTCACACACTTACCACTGCTGTAAGCCTCACACCCAAATCTCGCAGCTTGCACATACTGTCAGCTATTCAACCATGACAGGCACATCACCCAAACACATTGCACCACACTCACTGACACTTCACCCAAACACATTGCACCACACTCACTGACACACTTCACCCAAACACATTGCACCACACTCACTGACACACTTCACCCAAACACATTGCACCACACTCACTTACACACATCACCCAAACACATTGCACCACACTCACTGACACACTTCACCCAAACACATTGCACCACACTCACTGACACACATCACCCAAACACATTGCACCACACTCCCTGACACACTTCACCCAAACACATTACACCACACTCACTGACACACTTCACCCAAACACATTGCACCACACTCACTGACACACTTCACCCAAACACATTGCACCACACTCACTGACACACTTCACCCAAACACATTGCACCACACTCACTGACACACTTCACCCAAACACATTGCACCACACTCACTGACACACTTCACCCAAACACATTGCACCACACTCCCTAACACACTTCACCCAAACACATTGCACCACACTCACTGACACACTTCACCCAAACACATTGCACCACACTCACTGACACACTTCCCTTCCTCTTGCAGGAAAAGGCGGCGTATAACTGGCGCCAGCAGAACTTAACCGCAGGGGACAAGCTCGCCTGCATTACCTCATCCCCATGGGGGTGCTGGCCATTCTTGGGAGGGGCATGCTGAGCCTGTGGCCAGCGATGGGGCTGAAAGAATACAAGATGCCGGTATTCTCATACATTGTCATTCTTCTCACATCCCACTTCTCACTCATCCTATATGGTAGCTTAGAGGCGGGATCTGCACATGGTGAGTCCATGAGCATGAGTAGGCTACAGCCAGGGCAGGGGGAAAGGGTAGTGCAGATGCCAGCTCCCCGAAGGGCGAGGTCGCACACGTGTTCTGCTGCAGAGGACTCAGATGAGGACTTCGATGGGGCGGCCTACAGAAGAACGTTGATGGGTATGCACAACAAAATGCTTGGTGCATTGGCAGGCCTGCCAGAAAGCCTGAGTGCAATGTCAAAGAGCAGGGAAGAGTTCGGCACCAACCTTGCATAGAGCTTTGTGCAGAGCTTGGAGCCCATCCTTTCCAACATGGAAGGGGTGGGCAGATCCATAGCGCACTTGATGCAGCGTCTGATGGCCGATGTCTCAGCTTCCATTGGAGCACAAACAGAAGCCACCCAACATCAGGAGTGCTGCAGTGGAAGCTCAGACTGCTCTCATGCAGTCTCAACTTGCTGTCATGCAAGCTCAGACTGCTGCCATCGTGGCTGCATTTACCAGTGTGGAAAGGGGCTAGCAGGTATCACAGCAGTCCAGCAACATGTCCTCCAATAGACATAGAAACATAGAAAAATAGGAGCAGGAGTAGTCCATTCAACCCTTCGAGCCTGCTCCGCCATTCAATATGATCATGGCTGATCCTCTATTTCAATACCATATTTCCGCTCTCTCCCCATACCCCTTGATGCCTTTTGTGTCTAGAAATCTATCTATCTCCTTCTTAAATATATTCAGTGACTTGGCCTCCACAGCCTTCTGTGGTAGAGAATTCCACAGGTTCACCACCCTCTGAGTGAAGAAATTTCTCCTCATCTCAGTCCTGAATGTCCTACCCCGTATCCTGAGACTGTGACCCCTCGTGGCGAGGTTGTAGAGCATGTAGCAGACCACAACGAATCTTAAGACACGCTCTGGTGAGTACTGCAGGGCTCCACCAGAGTGGTCCAGGCAACGGAAGCGTTGTTAAGGACGCCAATGATCTGCTTTATCAGGTTTCGTGTGGCAGCATAGCTCTCATCGTACGCATGCTGCCCATGTGTGGTTGTGTTGCGGAGCGGAGTCATGAGCCAGGCGGTCAGCGGATAGCCCTTGTCGCCCAGTAGCCGCCCTCTGATTTGTCACGGTGGTTCAAAGACTGAGGGAACAGTGGACTGGTGCAGAATAAAAGCATCATGACTGCTGCCAGGATACAAGGCATTCCCCATCATGATGTGCTGAGCATGGTCACACACCAACTGCACATTTAGCAAGTGGAAACCTTTGTGGTTGCGGTACATCTCAGCATTTAGATGCAGCGCCCGCAAAGTCACATGCGTGCAGTCGATGGTGCCCTGCAACACGGGGAAGCCCGCTATCCTGGCAAAGCCACGTGCACGTTCTGCCTGCTGCTCTCTGGTCATAGAGAAGACATTGAAGTCCCCTCTCCTGGCATAAAGAGCACATGTCTCCTCTCTTATGTAGCAGTGGACAGTGAACTGGAAGATGTTACAGATGTCGCCTGCTCCAGCCTGGAAGGATCCCAACGCAAAGAAATTCAGGGCCACGGTCACCTTCACAGCCATTGGCAGCGATGTCCTTGCCCTGGTCTGAGGCTGCAGGTCTGGTAGCAAGAGGTGACAGAGTTCTGTCACCTTCGTAAAGCGCAGACGCCTCACACTGCTCCTGGCTCAGGCTGAGGTAAGAGAATAGCTCTCGGAAGACCCTAGGTGGGTAAGCTTCCTGCTGAGAGCCCTTCTCCCCCTCCTCCTCCTCCCTCTGCGAACAGCTTGTCCTCTTCTTTGCTGCCTCTGCTGCATCTCCCTGTCATGCCGCAGACCAAGGGGGATGACAACTAGAGCACCCATGACTGGGAGCAAGTGGTCTGACCAGAACCCTTGAAGTCTGAACCAAGGCCTTCTCCACTTGCAGCACCACTCCATGTCACCTCACCAACTTTAAACAACTCTAGAAAACTCCAAACACTTCCACAAACTTCCACAGAGCCAGTAGAAATTAATTGACAACTAACCTGTAAGTAGGTGATGATCCCTTTAAATATCGCTGGTGGGGGGTCCTTGCAGCTGCTAAATGCATGTTCAGCTGCGTGAGGTTAACACAGGGCGTTAGGTCCAGCGTTGATGATGAAAATGGCAGCGCTGGCATCAAATCAGTATTGCACGCTGATTGACGTCACGATCTGCCTCGGCTACCTACTTCTGGCGCACGCTCCCAGCACCAACGCTAACGCCCTCACCAAGATGGCATCCGGCGTGGCCCGCACCAGAATTGTGCGCATGGGGTCGGATGCCATTTTCAATCCAAAATGGCACCGGTAGTGCCCAAACAACGGGCGCTACGCAATAAAATTTTTAGCCTGTTGACTGCAGAGATGAGTCGATGGGCTTACCCCTGCTTTTCTAATGACTCCCTGGAGGTCCTACTGGAAGAAGTGAGGGTCAGCAGGGAGGTACTCTTCCCCAGGACCTGCAGGGGCATCCCGAAGGCCACTGTCAGGCAGGCCTGGACAGAATTGTCTGATAGGGTCAGTGCCAGCAGCATCAAAATCAGGGCCAGGGTTCAATATAGAAAAAGGTTTAATCACCTCAGAAGTGCAACAAGGGTTCACTTCTACATTTCTCTCATCAGCATCTCACAACACTCCTCTCACCCCCTGTCCCACCATTCTCAACTGTTACCTTCCCATCACATCCTTCGACATAAATCACAAGGCCACACAAAAACACCTCTCAAGAGGAGGGAGGGTCTGGTTGGAAAAAATAATGTCCTAAGGATAAAAAAAGGGATGAGAGCAAAGGTTAGTGTACAAAGGGAGATAACAATAATATAAATACTCCAGGAACAGAAATGATTATAGGAAGTAATAACAAAATATCTGCTAAAAATAAAACAGGAGTGAAGAAAAGTAAAAACAAATTAAATTGCCCGTATAGCAATGTGCAGAGCATCAGCAACCAAAAGTGTGATAGGTCAAAAAGTGTGAGAAATACACCATCAGGGTCGGGTGGGGGCAGTTACCCAAATAAGAGTTATGTACACAAATGCACGTAGCATAAGAAATAAAACAAATGAGTTAGAAGCACAAATTCAGCTTAAACGATATGATGTAGTAGCCATTACAGAGACCTGGCTTCAAACTGGGTGTGATTAGGAGCTAAATATCCCAGGCTATAGGACCTTGAAAGGACAGGGAATTTAGGAAATGAGGCGGAGTAACAATATTAATAAAAGGTAAAATCACAGCTGTGGGGAAAAAGGACATTCGTAAGGGTGATCAGGTAGTAGAAACAGTTTGAGTAGAACTAAGAAACAGCAAAGGATGCTGTCTGCAGAACTCCAGACAATGGCAATGTAGCGGGGGAGTGTTTAAATGCAGAGATCAAAAATTATGTGGCAGAAACAATAAAGGGAGTAATTGGGCTCTGTAGCACACGTTTAATAACAGTGGAAAATAGGGTCCAAGATCCGCGCACAAACTTCTGACGGGAAGTGCGCTGGACGCATACCTAACGACCGCCGGCAGCATGCAGAGCAGGCAGATTATGATGTCAATCAGTGTGCAACGCTGATTTGACGCCAGCGCTGCCATTTTCAAACACCATGTTGCAGCCTACACCCTGTCTTAACCTCGCACAGCTGAACATGACGTAAACGGCATGAAGGTCCCATGCCCCCACCAGCGCTATTTAAAGGGATCATGAACTACTTACAGGTTAGTTGCTGCATTATTTATTCTGGCTGTTGGTGCAATTGTATGGGCTGGATTTTGTCTTGGGGTCGGGTTGCGGTCGTGTAATCCGCATTTCGTGTCTCCCCCCCGACTCCAGATTAATGTGGATGCCTGATGCAATTTTCACTTAATTGGGCAATTGAGTTGCAGCATGTGGGAGCCCATGAACTAATTAGTGGTTTCAGTCTGAAAGCCGCCTCTGATTATGTCATCATTGAGACTGTTGGTGAGAGAGGACTTGCCTGGCTTTTGATGTGGTGGACCTGGATGCAAAAATGGGTGGAGAGAGAGAGAGAGAGAGAGTTTTTTTGCCAAGCAAGTCCTCTCAGGCAGTCTCTGAAGACATTCAATGCAGCAGCATCAGAGGCGGCGTTCAGACCTAATACCACTACCTTCATCACATCACATTCATCATAAAAAATGTGAGCATAAAAAAAGCCTGAGGGTTTTATACCTTAATGCGAGAAGCATCAGGAACAAGGTAGATGAATTAGCTGTGGAAATAGAGGTTAATAATTATGATCTAATTGGGATTACGGAAACATGGTTGCAGGGTGAGCAGGGGTTGGGAGCTTAACATACAGGGGGTATTCAGTATTTAGGAAGGATCGACAAAAAAGAAAGGGAGGAGGGGTAGCATTGCTGGTAAAAGAGGGGATAAATGCAATTGAAAGGAAGGATATTAACTCAATTAATACAGAATCTATATGGGTGGAGCTAAGAAATAGCGAGGGGCGAAAAACATTAATAGGAGTGGTATATAGGCCTCCAAATAGTAAAATAGAGGTTGGGGAGGGCATCACGAGGGAAATTAGAGAAGCGTGCAATAAGAGCACAGCTGTCATCATAGGTGACTTTAACTTACATATAGATTGGACTAGCCTAATCAGTAAAAATAATGAGGAGGAGGAATTCCTTGAGTGTTTAAGGGATGGTTATCTGGATCAATATGTCGAGGAACCAACTCGGGAACAGGCTATATTGGACTGGGTACTGTGCAATGAGAAGGGACTAATTAGTAATCTTGTTGTACGGGGACCCTTGGGTCAGAGCGATCATAACATGATCGATTTCTCACTCGAAATGGAGAGCGAAGAAATTGACTCAGAGACTAAGGTCCTGAATTTAAACAAGGGGAATTATGATGCCATTAGACGGAACTGAGTAGGTCTGATTGGACAACGTTCCTGGGAGGACTGGAGGTAGATAAACAATGGCAAGCATTTAAAGATAGAATGACAAAATTGCAAAAATTGTTTATACCAATCTGGCATAAAAGGAAATCTAAAAAGGTGACTCAACCGTGGATAACAGGGAAATTAGAGACAGCATAAAATCCAAAGATAGGGCGTATAAAATAGCCAAAAAAAGCGCCAGAGCGGAAGATTGGGAACAGTTTAAGATAGAGCAAAGGAGGACAAAGGGCTTAATCAAGAGGGGCAAAATAGCTTACGAAAGCAAGCGGCGGAAAATATAAAAACTAACTCCAAAAGCTTTTATAAGTATATCAAGAGGAAAAGACTGGTGAAAACAAAGTTGGTCCATTGCAGTCAGATACGGGGAATATATAACGGAAATAAGGAAATGGCAGACCAACTAAATGCATACTTTGGGTCAGTCTTTACGAAGGAAGACACAAAAAACCTCCCTGGGATATCGGGAAAAATATGGACATTGGCAAAGGAGGAACTGACGCAAATCAATATCTCTAAGGATATGGTGTTAAGGAAGCTAAAGGGATTGAAGGCGGACAAATCCCCAGGGCCTGATAACATGCATCCTAGGGACTGAAGAGGTGGCCCTAGAGATAGCGATGCACTAAGTATGATTTTTCAGAATTCATTAGACTCGGGAACAGTGCCCATGGATTGGAGGGTAGCTAACGTTACCCCACTATTCAAAAAGGGGGTAGGGAAAAAGCAGGTAATTACAGACCTGTAAGCCTTACATCAGTTGTGGCAAAATGCTGGAGTCCATCATTAAGGATGAAATGGCGGAGCACTTAGCAAATGGGGACAGGATAGGACAGAGTCAACATGGATTTACAAAGGGTAAATCGTGCTTGACTAATCTATTGGAATTTTTTGAGGGAGTAACTGGTAAAATAGATGGGGGAGAGCCAGTAGATGTGGTGTACCTGGACTTCCAAAAGGCCTTCGACAAGGTCCCACATAAAAGATTAGCATGGAAAATTGAAGCTCATGGATAAAGGGGAAAGTATTGACGTGGATAGAGAACTGGCTGTCAGATAGAAAACAGAGAGTTGGAATAAACGGCTCATTTTCTGAATGGCAGGCAGTAACAAGTGGGGTACCACAGGATCTGTCCTGGTCCCCAGCTGTTCACAATTTACATTAATGACCTGGATCAGGGAGTCGGATGCAGCATTTCCAAATTTGCAGACGACACTAAATTAGGAGGGGGGGTGGGCTCAGAGGAGGAGACCAGAAGCTCCAGAGCGATTTGGACAGACTGGGTGATTGGGCGGATAAATGGCAGATGCACTATAATGTGGACAAGTGCGAAGTTATCCACCTTGGGTGCAGGAACGGGAGGGCAAATTATTATTTAAATGGCAATAAATTGGGAGAGGGGAAGTACAGAGAGACCTGGGTGTTCTTGTACACCAGTCACTGAAGGCGAGCATGCAGGTGCAACAGCATGACTGGGAGAATGAAGAGAGGCCACCAGAGCAGGACAAGCTGCTAGAAGAGGGAGGAGGAGGAGGTGAAGGGCTCTCAGCAGGAGGCCATATCCACCGAGGGTCTTTAGGGAGCAATTCTCTTACCTCAAATTCAGCGAGGACCAATGGTTGAGACGTCTTCGCTTCACTAAAGAGGTTGTGATTGAAATCTACCATCTGCTGCAGCCATAACTACAAGCTCCAAGCAGGGCAATGACCGCATTGTCTGGGGCTGTCAAGGTGACCGTGGCTCTTAACTTTTATGCATCTGTCTCCTTCCAGGCTGCTGCTGGAGATATAAGCAATGGACCAAAAATTCGGCCTAATACGGGAGAGTACGCACTGTGTACTCACCCGTATTAGATCCCGAAGTGCTGGTTTCCTGCATGCACTGCGCATGCGTGGGAAACCGGCACTTCTGGTATGGCGAAGGGGGCGGTTCCTAGGTGAACCGCGTGCGCACTAGAGGCTGTGCGCATGCAGCACACTTAGGTTTTTTTCAGGTTTCAACGCGAGGGTAAGTATTGAATCTTCTACACATGTAAAAAGGAGGCGTAAGACCCCTTTTGAACAAGGTAAGTAGTTAATTAAGTATAATTTTTAATTTTTTTCAACAGGTTTATCTTTTTTAGAGACTTTAAAGAAAGGTAAGTTTATTTTTATAACTTTTAAAAAAAATTAAATTTTTAAAAAATTGAATTTTTGTTTAAAGTGGTTATTTTATTTAACTATAGTTTTTTTTATTAATGTAATGGGTTTAAAAAAAAAATTATTTGAGGTTTAGCTGTTCTTTTGGGATCTCTTTCAATTCACAGATTTGACATGTCTCCTGTCAAATCTATGAATGAAAGATGGTCTGCTGCCATTGGCTCTCCATGGCCCACGTGATTCCAGAGGTCGCATCGCACTAACTGCACCCGGGACACGCACACACTGCGCGCCGGCACTAGGGAGAGGCCCAAAACACAACGGCCGGCGCGGAGTGTGATATCGCGCGCGATCCTTACCCCCGCGGCAAGCCTCCGAGTCAAATTTCTGGGCCAATATCTCGCAGTTTGCAGTGCAGTGCTGCATAAGGGAAGTCACTGAGGCTCTCTATACATAAACACTTTCATCTGATTCCCTCTTGCTAGAGACAAGCTGGCGGAGTGAGCAAGTATGTTTGCACAGATTGCAGGCTTCCCCATGGTGCAGGGTGCCATTGACTGCACACACATTGCCTTGCGTGCGCCTCATGTGAACTCGGTCATTTTCATGAACCGAGAGGGATTTCACTCCCACAACGTGCAGCTGGTGTGTGACCATGCAGGTGAATGCCCATTATCCTGGCATTCTTTCATTCTGCAGCAGTCCTCTGTGCCTCCTGTATTTGAATCACGATGGCAAGTCAAAGGCTGGCTACTGGCCGACGAGGGTTACCCACTCATGTCGTGGCTCATGACTCCGGTCTGGAACCCATGCTCACGTGCACAGCAGGCCTGCAATAGGAGCCATGCTGCCACAAGGAACATTAGCGAGCACACCATGGCGTCCTCAAGCAACACTCTTGCTGCTTGGACTGCTCTGGAGGAGCCCTGCAGTACTCAGCAGAGCGGGTATCACGATTTGTGGAGTGGGCTGCGTGCTGCACAACCTGGCCATTATGAGAGAACAGCCCTTCCCACCACCTACCAGGCGAGAAGCTGAGCAGCAAGGGCGCAAGGAAGAGGAAGAAGAGGAGCAGGGGGAGGCGGATAAGGAAGTGGAGGAGGAGGGCGTGTAACAGGAAGTGGAGGAACAGGAAAAGGAAGGGAGGCTACAACGTAGTCAGTCATTTTCTGCCTGGGCTCTATGTGATGAACTAATTAATGAGCAATACCAGTAACGTCAAACACACCTCCCCTCTGTCACTGACCATCACATTATCCCACAACATAAAAATAAAAACCAGCAGAAAATGCACATTCCAATCCAATCCAATTCCAAATTTATAAATTCAATCATGACATAATGCATACAAAATTAAACTAATCACCCTTGTGCATTCCCTTAGTGCCTGTCTTCGTGTGCCTTTGCCTCTCCTAGTGCTCCTATGAGGTGCTTCCCCAGTGGCTGCAGCATGGGTGGTGGAAGGCTGCTGGCTTCCAATTGAGGACACTGCAGAGGGCCTTGGAGGGCGACCTCGAGCAGCTCTGGGCCTAGAAGGCCTGGCTTCAGATTGCACCATCTCGGCCTGAGCAGCAGCAGTCTGGGCTGGCTGGCTGACAGGCAACAGCAAGGGCACTGGCGGAGTGGCAGGGGTGGGAGCGCGAATGCTGTCATCCTGAGAGAGGAAAGCAGGTTCGTGCTCCATGGAGCCATTGCCACTCTTCCAGGGCAGTGCCTCAGCAATCCTAGTGCTTGTAGAATCAGTATGGATGGAGATAAGAAATAACAAGAGGCAGAAAACAGTGGTGGGATTAGTTTACAGGGCCCCCTAATAGTAACTATACCATTGGACAGAGTATTAATCAAGAAATAATCGGAGTTTGTAACAAAGGTAATACAATAATCGTGGGGGACTTTAATCTGCATATAGATTGGGCAAATCAAATTGGCAAGGGTAATCGGGAGGATGAGATCATGGAATGTATTTGAGACAGTTTCCTAGAACAATACGTCATGGAACCAACCAGGGAACAGGTTATTTTAGATCTTGTTTTGTGTACTGAGACAGGGTTAATTAGTAAACTTATAGTAAAGGATCCTCTAGGGAAGAGTGATCATAATATGATAGAATTTCACATTGAGTTTGAAAGTGACATTCTTAAGTCTGATAATAGAGTCTCAAACATAAACAAAGCCAATTAGGTAGGTATGAGTGGTGAGTTGACTAAGGTAGATTGGGAAATTATATTAAAAGGTATGACAGTAGATAAGTAGTGGCAAGCATTTAAAGAAATATTTCAAAATTTTCAACGAATATACATTCAATTGAGGAATAAAAACTTCACGGGAAAATTGATTACTCCGTGGCTAACTAAAGAAGTTAAGGATAGTATTAGTTTAAAAGAAGAGGCTTATAATGTTGCAAAGAATAGTAGTAAGCCTGAGGATTGGGAGAGCTTTAGAAACCAGAAAAGGATGACAAAAACATTGATAAAAAGGGAGAAAATAGAATATGAGAGTAAATTAGCAAGAAATATAAAAACAGATTATAAGAGCTTCTACAGGTATGTAAAAAGGAAGAGAGTAGCAAAAGTAAGAATTGGTCCCTTAGAGACTGAGGCAGAGAAATTATATTGGGGAACAAGGAAATGGCAGAGACTTTAAACAAATATTTTGTATCTGTCTTCACAGTAGAAGACACAAAAAGTATGCCAAAAATAGTGGGGAACCAAGGGGCTAATGAGAGTGGGGAACTTAAAGTAATTAATATCAGTAGAGGAAAAAGTACTTGAGAAACTAATGGGACTAAAAGCCAACAAATCCCCTGGACCTGATGGCCTACATCCTAGGGTTCTAAAAGAGGTAGCTGCAGAAATAGTGGAGGCATTGGTTGTGATCTTGCAAAATTCCATAGATTCAGGAACGTACCCAGCGGATTGGAAGGTAGTAAATGTAACCCTGCTATTCAAGAAAGGAGGGAGGGAGAAAACAGGGAACTACAGGCCAGTTAGCCTGACATCAGTTGTCAGGAAAATGCTGGAATCCATTATTAAGGAAGTGGCAACAGGGTACTTAGAAAATCATAATATGATTAGGCAGAGTCAACATGGTTTTATGAAAGGTAAATCGTGTTTGACAAATTTATTAGAGTTTTTTGAGGATGTAACTAGCAGGTAGATAAAGGGGACCAGTGGATGTAGTATATTTGGATTTCCAAAAGGCATTTGATAAGGTGCCACATAAAAGGTTGTTAAGGAAGATAAGGGCACATGGGGTTGGGGGTAATGTATTAGCATGGATAAAGGATTGATTAACAGACAGAAAACAGAGAGTAGGGATAAACAGGTCATTTTCAGATTGGCAGGTTGTAACTAGTGGGGTGTCGCAAGGATCAGTGCTTGTGCCTCAGCTATTTACAATCTATATTAACGACTTACATAAAGGGACCAAGTGCAATGTATCCAAGTTTTGCTGACGCTACAAAGCTAGGTGGAAAAGTAAAATGTGAGGAGGATGCAAAGAGCCTGCAAAGGAATATAGACAGGTTAAGTTAGTGGAAAATAAGGTGGCAGATGGAGTATGTGGGGAAATGTGAGGTTATTCACTTTGGTAGAAAGAATAGAAAAACAGAATATTTTTGAAATGGTGAGAAACTATTAAATGTTGGTGTTCAGAGAGATTTAGGTGTCCTAGTACAAGAAACGCAGAGAGTTAGCATGCAGGTACAGCAAGCAATTAGGAAGGCAAATAACATGTTGGCCTTTATTGCTAGTGGGTTGGAGTACAAGAGTAAGGAAGTCTTGCTACAATTATATAGGGCTCTGGTGAGACCACACCTGAAGTATTGTGCACAGTTTTGGTCTCCTTATTTAAGGAAGGATATATTTGCCTTAGAGGCAGTGCAACGAAGGTTCACTAGATTGAGTGAACCTATGAGAGGATTGTCCTATGAGGAGAGATTGAGTAGATTGGGTCTATACTCTCTGGGGTTTAGAAGAATGAGAGGTGATCTCATTGAAACATATAAGATTCTGAGGGGGATTGACAGGATAAATGCTGAAAGATTGTTTCCCCTGGCTGGAGAGTCTAGAACTAGGGGGCATAGTCTCAGGATAAGGGGCCGGCCATTTAAGACTGAGATGAGTAGGAATTTCTTCACTCAGAGGGTTGTGATTCTTTGGAATTCTCTACCTCAAAGTGTGAATGCTCAGTCGTTGCGTATATTCAAGGTTGAGATAGTTAGATTTTTGAACTCCAGAGGAATCAAGGGATATGGGGATAGGGCAGGAAAGTAGAGTTGAGGTCGAAGATCAGCCATGATCTTATTGAATGGCAGAACAGGCTCGAGGGGCTGTATGGCCTACTCCCACTCCTAATTCTTATGTTCTTAAGTCCTGTGGTCATGAAAGGCGCTATATAAATGTAAATGTAGTCACTGCTGTAATGTAGGAAATGTGGCAGCCAATTTCCACAAAGCAAGCTCCCACAAACAGCAATATGATAATGACCAGATAATCTGTGTTTTTTAGTGATGTTGATTGAGGGATCAATATTGGCCAGGACACCACGGATAACTCCCCTGCTTTTCTTCAATATAGTGCCATGGGATCTTTTACATCCACCTGAGAGAGCAGACGGGGCCTCGGTTTAACGTCTCATCCGAAAGATGGCACCTCAGACAGTGCAGCATTCCCTCAGTACTGCACTGGAATGTCAGCCTAAATTTTTGTGCTCAAGTCTCATGGAGTGGGACTTGAACCCACAACCTTCCAAATTTGGAGGCAAGAGTGCTGCCAACTGAGCCATGGCTGAGATTCACCAGAATGTTACCAGGTTCCAAGGGTTAGATTATGAGGAGCTATTACATAAACCAGATTTGTAGTCCCTTGAATATAGAAGGTTAAGGAGTAAGTTGATTGAGGTTTTAAGGATTTTGAAAAAATTGATAGGGTAGATGGAGAGAAACCTTTTCCACAAGGGGAGATAACTTTAAAACCAGAGCCAATCCATTTAGGAGAGAAGTTAAGAAACACTTCTTCACACAAAGGGTGGTAGAAGTGTGGATCTCTCTCCCACAAAAAGCGGTAGATGCTAGCTCAATTAATAATTTTAAATCTGAGATCGATAGAGTTTTGCCAGTCAAGGGTGTTAGGGGATATGGACAAGGAGGGTGGATGAAGTCAGAATACAGATCAGCTATGATCTCACTGAATGGCAGAACAGTCTCGAGAGGCTGAATGGCCTACTCCCGCTCCTATGTTCCTATGTTCCTGCTTGCCCCCAGTGTAGGTTTGCCGACTCTGGTTGGACCTGTTCCTGGAGCATCAGAGGTGCTCAGGCAAGAGCCAGACACGGAAGTACTTGGCTCTTGGGTCCCCATTCCGGGAGTATCCCGGACAATCTGGGAGGGTTGGCAACCTTAGCTCAGTGTGGGACTAGGCTACGATTTATTCCAACAGTCTGACATTTCCACTACTGATAGTTGCATCCATCAGAAGTGCCATCTAGAATATACCTATGGCTTTGATAAACCATGGCGCTAATGAATAAAATCCAACCTTTTCGCACAGTGAAAGGGCATTCAGCTTGCATTAGGCTGAACTTTTTGGGTCATTCACACTGGGCCGTTGGGAGAGTTCAGGGCAGCATGTCCGTTTTTCTGTTACCTCCATAGTGAGAATATTTGCTCAAGATTTCCCTTTGCCTTTTATGAAAAAAATTGTTAGATGAAGTTTGCTGAATTCTCTTTTTAAAAAATAACTGATGATGGTAAATTTTGGTAAATCGTCTCCTCCCTTAAAAAAACATACATGATAAAATTGCGGAGCAAAAACTAAGGCCAAAATTGTGCAAGGTTCCAGGGACAGGCTTAGAGGTAAGCTCTTATTAACAAATTCTACTGTAACAATTATTACAGTTTATCAATATTCAGCAATTGATGTACATGTGACCTAAATAACCCTAAATATAACACCATTTAGCTACAAATTTCCCACCCCTTTTTGGGGGAGAAGCCTTCCTCGCTCGTGCAGGTTGGACAATACAAGGGAAGTTACCTAAATTCCCCCATTCTGTGGCACTGAGTGTTAATTGCAGTCAAGACAGTCAGTTTTGGTTGTCTTGACTGCAATACCAGTGCTTTGAAATATATTTTACATACTTTTTGGGGTGCAGCAGGTTTTCTGCCTTTACAACTCTGCACAGTTGCTGCTGTCAAGGGGGTTTTGCTGGGACTGCCATTGGGGCTGCAGAATGAGGAGATTCAGCACTAACAAGGAAGAGTGCACAGACCAGGAGGTACTGCTAGAAGAGGGTGAAGGAGGGGCGGGAGCAGTACTGTTAGGGAGGGAGTTCCAGGGTTTTGACCCAGCGACGATGAAGGAACAGCGATATACTTCCAAGTCAGGATGATGTGTGACTTGGAGGGGAACTTGGAGTAATTTGTGTAATTTAATAGACCCATTAATTCAATGCAATCTGTAATGGGATTCAGGACGTCCAGTGGGGCTCTTGAAAACTTTTAAACTTTTTTTTTTCATTCTTTTAATGGTAGCAGATATGGTTTTTGCTAAGAATGAAATTTAACCAGCGTTCGGATATTGGTAAGCGGAGTCCTGCATATGTACAGCTTCATGATCCCTGGCTAGCAAATTACACAAAGGCAGCAGTGTCACTCAGGCCCATGTTACTCTTGGCCAGTGTTTTTAGTATAGCAACACATGAAGCAGCATAATGTGTCACCAGTTTGATCTTCGGTTTCCTGCAATTTCTGGTTAACAAACAAAAGGATATTAACCAGATCTGATAGTCAAAGGAAATATTGGGGGTGATTACCTATGAGCCTGCTTTGCACTACTGGCGCAGACCAATTTCATTCCCTTTGTGTCAAAACATGAATACTATCCTTAACTGATTGTCACAATGCTTGGCAACTAACTTGAAACTTACCGCATGTAGAATGGTGCAACCTTAAATTTCCTAGAATTTAACTTTTTTTCCACGCGTTAATGTACAGACGAAGCATTCCTATGTTGGGATAGGCCAAGCAAGCATTGTTCCTAAGGCAGAAGTTAAAGACGTGAGATCACAAAAAATGTTAGCATTGAGTTGACCCACCCAAAATAATTGCTAACAAAAATGTAAAAATTGCATTAAAAGGAGTGCCCATTAGCTAAGATGGCAAAGGAAAAAGGATTTGGAGTGGTTATTGAATGCTCATTGAAAGCATCCTGTCAATGCAAAACTATTAACAGTATCAATAGGTTAATCATGTCCTGGATTAGAGATAAAGGAGATGAAATTGGACCTTGCTTCGCTCGGTTATTGGCGCGAAACTGGTCCAGGTAGAAGAAAATGTTGTCCAAGACCACTTGCAACCAAAATGCACCGAAAGTGCATTGGTCGCCATGTTTGTATGGCACCCCGCAGTCATCCTGAGTTCCTGCTTAAATTCAGTGCTGAGCCAATTAAAATGTTATAAAAAGGATTCTTATACTGATTTCTGAATTCTGAGGACCCATTTCTGAAATTAGTTTGTACCAGCGCCTGATTCGCCAGTTCTTAAGCCCACCCAGTAAATCATGACAGGAACAGGCAGATGCAGCCTTCACAAGTGTATTTAAAGGGATTCTAACCGCTATTAAGGGAAGTCTCTGGTTAGTGATTTCAGGCTGCTAGGATGCTTGTTTGTGCAGTTTTGGCTGTCTTGACTGCAATACCAGTGCTTTGAAATATCTTTTACATACTTTTTGGGATGCAGCAGGTTTTCTGCCTTTACAACTCTGCACAGTTGCTGCTGTCAAGGGGGTTTTGCTGGGACTGCCATTGGGGCTGGAGAATGAGGAGCATCAGCATTAACAAGGAAGAGTGCACAGACCAGGAGATACTGCTAGAAGAGGGTGAAGGCAGGGCGGGCGCAGGAGTAAAACTTATTGGGTCTCACAGTACTGCTACTATGAAAGTTAAGCTAGCAGCATTAACGGAAGACCAAAGACACCAAAGTGAGTCATTCATAATTTCATTATACCACAAAATTCTCCTCCAAAGAGCATTTTGCACTAGGACAGAACAACTTCTATGTCACCTAAGAGGGTTATTTTTTAAAAATGAGAGACTTATGTATTGGATCTCCAGGCTTGTTCTGACGAAAGAAAGAAAAAAAATTAGAAAGGACAGGAAGCTAGTAGTGAGATAAAGAAGGAAAACATTAATAAATAAAAAGACAGATTAAAAGATAGTGAGAGAAATTAAAGTTTGTGCAGAGGAAGGAAATCCCAATAAATGTAAGTTATGGGATTGCAGTGGAGAAGCTGCTGTGTCCTACTGATAGTGTGTTTCAATTAGCTTGCACCTGTAAGAACATAAGAATTAGGAGCAGGAGTCGGCCATACGGCCCTTCGAGCCTGCTCCACCATTCATTAAGATCATGGCTGATCTTCAACCTCAATTCCACTTTCCTGCCCAATCCCCACATCCCTTGATTCCCCTAGAATCCAAGTATCCTAGCGTCATATGAGATAAATCAGTCTGTGCTAATCATATAATAAATATTATTGGGATCACCAAAATATCATAGCCCACTTGTCCTTTTATGGCAAGAAATTTCTTAGCTTAAAGTAAAAGAAAATCTCTCTGATATCAGCAGAACGAGTGAGCCATGAAGGTAATTCCTGGCAGGTACCTAAAGACATGTATAATGGCATCAAGGCTATAAACTCAAACTTCCAAAATTCCCATGATTCTGGAACGGTCCCAGCGGATTGGAAGGTAGCAAATGTAACCCCGCTATTCAAGAAAGGAGAGAGAGAGAAAACAGGGAACTACAGGCCAGTTAGCCTAACATCAGTCATCGGGAAAATGCTGGAATCCATTACAGTATTAAGGAAGTGGTAACAGGATACTTAGAAAATCATAATATAATTAGGCAGAGTCAACATGATTTTATGAAAGGAAAATGATGTTTAACAAATCCATTAGAGCTTTTTGAGGATGTAACTTGCAGAGTAGATAAAGGGGATCCTGTGGATGTAGTATATTTGGATTTCCAAAAGGCATTCGATAAGGTGCCACATAAAATGTTGCTACACAAGATAAGGGCTCATGGGGTTGGGAGTAATATATTAGCATGGATAGAGGATTGGTTAATGGACAGAAAACAGAGAGTAAGGATAAATGGGTCATTTTGTGGTTGGCAGGCTGTAACTAGTGGGGTACCGCAAGGATCAGTGCTTGGGCCTCAGGCACTGCTAAGAGACAAGGGATACCCACTTCAAACTTAGCTGATAACACCCGTCAGATACCTAACCAATGAAGCCCAACAGCGCTACAATGAATGTCATATGACCACCAGATGAGTGATCAAACAAGCCATCGGCATGCTGAAGATGCGCTTCAGGTGCATAGAAAGATTCTTCAGTACGCACTAGCCAGAGTCTCCAGAATGGTCGTGGCTTACTGCACTCTGCACAACATTGCGCCCCAGTGAGGTTTGAACCTGCAGGAGGAACAAGACACAAAGCTCAGATTCTCTTCGGACGATTTCGAGGAGGAGGAGGAAGATGAGGAGGAGGAAGGTGATGAGGGCAATGCACCACCAACTGCTCACATTGCTGCCCGGGATGCCAGGGATGCCTTTGTTAATGCATGGTTCACTTAGGTTGCACCAGTGGACCGATTTGAGAAGCACATGCAACGACCACTCTTCCAACCACCCTTGCCAATGCCACTGACACAAAGCAGTCCTATAAACAACCAACCACCCCTTGCACATTCCCCCATTGGAACCCGTCAATTCATGTCTTCCCATTCATGATCAAACAAGTTAAAAAGTAACTTGCCACCCAGCAACCAAGAATGGGTAAGATGGGAAAGTGGTGCAAAAGTTTAAAATTTATATGCTTTAACTAAACAACAGAAACTTAACAACATTACATTGTCTCATACACCCATGTGCATACCCTTGTGCAAGCATTCCTCTTCCTTTTCCTTCCACTCCCATGTGCAACTCCTGTGGCTTGAGAAGAGGTAGAGGCAGGCTGCTCAGATCCCTGCTCTGCCTGCTGAGACGCTCTTGGCCAACGACCTCTGGGTTTTGGAGCCCGTGAAGGCCCCGCCAAAGACTGCTGCACCTGCACCTGGGCAGGGGCAGACTCAGCCATCGGGAGATGAGGCAGTATGTCGGGTACTGACTGAGGGAAGGGCAATGGGTGAGAAGTGGAAGCACTTTGAGTGGAGTCCCCACTTCCATGTCCCCTTTTGCCATCATCCCTCTCATGGCCCTGCCACAATTCACTGATAACGTCGTGCTGGAGAGCACGTTGGTGCAGATCAGTGGGGCGCTGTAAGGCCAGGGCTAAGGCATCTGTCATTCTATTTATGGTGGCAGACATGTTGTCATCCAATATCTGCATGGCCGTGGTCAAGGCATGCTTGGACTCATTTGATTGGAGCATTTGATGTTCCACGGAGCTAGCCACTCTATCCATGGAAGAACACATCATCGCAATGCCCTGCAACATCAACCCACTCATGCTTGAGGCGGACTCCTCCATTCTCTCTGCAATCATGGACAGTGTGCTTGGAAGGCCTGTCAGTGCATCGCACATTCTCTGCTGCTGTTCAATGATTCTCCTTTTCATCAACAGCCCCCGGGGTACAGCATCTGTGTCCAGCTGAGCAAAGCTTGGAGAGGGCTGCACCCTCTCATGCAGACTCTCCACTGCTGTCCCTGCCACCACCATCTGCTCTTGCTCACTTGTGAAATGTAAATCACCAGGTGAAAACTCAACTATCTGTCTTACTGGCCCCACTGAAGTGCAAGTATCTATGGTGGAGCCTGGTAAGCATGAGTCCTGTGACAGTGCACCCTCAGAAGATTCAGCTTCTCTGAGGAATCATCGTTTGCGACATCCACCGACTTCTGCTGCACACTTGAAGGCCCAGTTGGAGACAAAAGATATGGGCCCAAAAATTCGTGAGGAAGCCTTCGTGCGAGGGTAAGGCTTCCCCGCGATCTCTCACTGCGCGTTGGCTTTTTCAGTTCCAGCTCGCACGAACTTGATGTTCTGGACAGCTGCTGTGCTGGGCTTGCGTATCCCACAGGCGTAGTTAATTCGTGCGAGCTGTGGGATCACGTGACTCAGTTAGAGCCAATGGCAGCACACCATCTTCCATTCATAACTTTCACATAAGTGCTGTGAAAGCTATGAATACTATAGCCCCCCAAAATAACAGCTAAACCTCAATTAAATTTAAAAAAAAACATCACATTAATAAAATAAGTATAGTTAAATAAATTAACCATTTTAAATAAAAAATTAAATTTTAAATTTTTTAAAAAATCTTTTAAAAAGTTATAAAAATAAACTTACCTGTCTTTAAAGTCTCTAAAAAAGATATACCTGTTAAAAAAAATACAAAATAGTACTTAATTCACTACTTACCTTGTTAAAAGTGGGTCTTACTCCTCCTTTTTTTATGTGTAAAATCTTCCATACTTACCTGCGCGTTGAAACCACTAAGTGCACTGCATGCGCGCAGCCTGTAGCGCGCACGCGGTTCACCTAGGAACCGCCCCCTTTTCCATTCACCAAGTGCCGGTTTTCAGCGCATGCGCGGTGCATGCAGAAAACCGGCAATTGGAGACAGAATACGCGAGAGTACGCAGTGCGTACTCTCGCGTAGCGGCACTAATTTTTGGGCCATGAATTAGTACTGGCAAGGTAAGAATGTTGCAAGTTATCATTATGAAGATGATCATATTTCACTTGCTGTTGAAATCAAGTCAATATGACTGAGTGCCATATTGCATGTGGGTCATTGATATTTAATTGTGTCACCAGGTAGCTGGGAGGTCCACGTCTCCATGTCTCCAACGGCCAGCGAAACTCCGCTTATCTCCAGCACCTCCTCCTCTGCACTTGTGAGCTGGGAAATGTGTGGCGGCCCACCTCCGGTTCTCTCCCTCTCCCTCGTGTACTGTGCTCTCTTCTCCTGCAACGAGGGCCAGAACAGACCTATAAGTAAGTGTAATGGTATGTGTTCACCCAATGGATGCAGTGCATTTGGTGAGGGTGACTATCAGGGAGAGGCATGGAATTGCATAAGGATGAGGGTGAGTGGGAGTGCTGGATGGATAGATGGGGATGTGAGGAACTGCATAGAAAGAGAAGGATGGGTGAGCGTGCAAGGTAAGTGGGTGTGAGGTGTGTTGTGATGGAGAAGGCTTGAAAAGGCAGAGTGAGGGGGTGGGTGATGTGCACAGCAGGAAGTAGGTGAATGTGCAACTGCACTCACATTTCCTGATCTGGTTAGGTCATTAAAGCGCTTCCTGCACTGAATCCATGAGCATGGCAATACGCTCCTGCTGCTCACCTCCTGGTCCACCTCCAACCACACCTTCTTGGTATCACCAGCAGGTTCCTTCCTCCCATTGCTGGGGAAGAGTATCTCTCTGCGGCTCCTCACTTCCCCCAGCAGCACATCAAGGGAGGCATCATTGAAATGCCTTGCAGCCTTTGCCTGTCTGGAATCCATTCTTTAACTTCCTCTTCCTTTGTTTCAAACTGCAACTCCTCCAAATTCCATCTTCAGATTGGCCCTTTAATTACTGGAGTTGAGATCGCATCATGCGGTTCCTCATCACACCCGCTGCTACGCATTTGATGCCAAACCCGGGAGTAAAATGCTAATGATCTGGCTGAGTTAAAAAGCCACTGACAGACACGCTGAACTTATTTCCGGGTTTCCCGCGTGCTATTGGGCCACCCCGCTCCTAATGCCTTTCCAAGTTAATATCGAGGCCATAGTCTCTGGTACCTGTACACAAAGGGGGAGAAATTCGTGTGGTTTGTGCCACACGTTAGTGCAACGAGATGGCACTAAAACGCCGTTGAGAGCTTGAATGTCACCTGATGCCATATTGGTGTTGCCAGTAGCATTGCCGCTGAACGCGATTGCCGGGGACCACGCCATCACGGAGATCGTGATGTCAGTGAGTGTGCAACGCTCACTTGACGCCCGATCTCCCAACTTCGTTACAGCCAATGAACTTATTGGCTGGAGTAAACAACGACAGCTTCAGATGGCATGCAGCAGCAGGAAGCCAGATGCAGCAGCAGGAAGCCAGATCCAGCGACGATATTTAAAGGGATCATCACCAATCACTCGGACCTGACAGGTTTTTGAAGTTTGAGTGGCTACTTCCTGCTACTGGAAGAGTTTTCTTTATTCATTTCAAGGTTCTTTGGTATCAGGGAGTGTTGTGGCAAGTACAAAACTCCATAATTATTTCTGAAAATCTTCAACCTACAACACTTGCTAAAAGTCATGTGGGTTGTACTGGCAGTGGACCTCGCCCTCCAGGATCTACAGCGGAGGGAGCGGAGGCAGCGAGACAATCGGCCTTCCAGACGGGCTGTCCATGACCGGCTCATCAGACTCCGATTCGCATGAATGAAACCCCAGATCCCCGTAGCTCACCACATCCCCATCGTACAATCCCTGTCTCATGCCATATCACAGCGTCCACCTGGGTGCAAAGGTGAAATGAGAGAGGCCACAAAATATTCCAAACACAATTAATAAATTTATCTATAAACATATCACACATATCACATGAATTCTAATAATTAATGACCCTTGTGCCTGCCATAGTTGAATAGTTGTCATTGTGTGTAAGGTGTGTGATTTTTGTGTGTGTGTTGCTAGGTAGAGATTATTGGTGGGTGAGTGCTGGGGGTGTTGTGCATTGAACAGTGTGTGAAACCCCTGGTACAGATGGTGGGATGTAGCTATTATTGAAGCCTTCACCCACCCTGACCACCCATGTGAGCTCGTTAAACTTCCTCCTGCACTGTGTGTGGGTCCTGGGGACCACAGTGCTGCCTGTGACATGGTGTGCCACCTCCCTCCACATAGTCCGGCAGACTTGTGGCGAGGGCCTCCTGCCAGTTGACGGGTACAGGATCGCCCGCCTTCTCTCCACTGCTAAAACCAATGCCTCCAAAGCTTCATCGGAAAACCTCTGGGCTCTCTCCCTGGGGCAGCGATCTGCCATCAGGATTTGTAAATAAGTTCTACTTCTCCTTGTCCTTCTGCTGAGGCAGCTGCACACCCAACAATGCTGAGAATGAGGTGCTGCAGTAGTGAAAAAAGCCTGTGGCAATCATTACTTGAAATTAGACTGCCCCCGATATTGATCCAGCTTTTCAGTGTAACGCCAATGAGCTTGCGTATTTAGTCGAGAATCAAGACTGCAATAATTTTAATGAGGAGTGAGGACGAATCTTGCGTGCAGCCTAGACGATTTTCAACTGGCACTACTTAACCATTTTTAGTCTAAACACCACCCATTTCTTGTCTATAATGAATTTCTAGCCCAAAGTAACTGGCTTCCTGTACCCCAATCACTCATTCAAACTAATTACACCAGTGGACTGCGGCTCCAGCAATGACAATGGGAAACCTGTTGGTAGGGTATTTTGTCAGTCAGTAGAAAATGGTCACCATAGATACCTGGGTCAAAAAGATCTAGCCAGAGGGCATTTTGAGATACTATACTGCACCTCAAGTCCAAGGGGTGCAGACTTGAGCATATCTGGCAAACGGGTCTAGCCATCCATCACCTGATCAAATGCTATTGGGCCTCACTCTCCTCTGCCAAAACCACTCATAACTCCAGAATCATCCTGGAGAGAAAAGCTAACCCCCAGCTGCTTTTTGCCATTGCTAATCTTCTTCAGCCCCTCTACCCTGTCCCCTCCACCCTCACTTCCAACATCAAATATAAAGAGTTCATGGACTTCTTTGCCACTAAGATTGAGACTATCCATTCAGCTGCCTCTGCTATTTCCCATCCTACCTTCCCTTGCCTACCAAGCAAAATCTCCCCCAGGCTCCTCTTGCCCGAGCCCAAATCCAAAACATTTTCTAGTTTCTCTCCAATTTCTTCTCATGCTCTCTCTGAGCTCATCCTATTCATGAGACCCACCTCCTGCTTGCTTAACCTCATTCTTTCTATGCTGCTGACCTCCCAACTTACCTTCTTGGCTTCCATGCTAACTGACAATGTAAATGGTTCCCTCCTCAGGTATTGTCCCTCCATTTCCAAATTGTTGTCATTACCCCTTCCTCAAAAACCCCACTCTGAACCATTCTGTCCTTGCAAACGACCGACACAAACTTATTTTCCTCTCCAAAGTCCTCGGGCATGTTATTGTCTCCCAAATCCATGGGTATCTTTCCCGCAACTCTTTGTTTGAATCTCTCCAATTGGCTTTCCGCCACTGCCACAGCAGCGAAACAGCCCTACCCGAAATCACAAATGACATCACCTTCTTGTCCTCCTTAACCTCTCTGCAGCCTTTGACATGGTCAACCAAATCATTATCCTCCAAAGCCACTCCTCCATCGTTAAGCTCAGTGGGATGGTCCTCACTTGGTTTCACTGTTACCTATCTGATTGTAGCAAGATCATCTCTAGGACCATTACCTCTGGAGTTCCCCCCAAGGATCTATCCTTGGCCTCCGCCTCATCCTAATCTACGTTCTACCTAATGGCAATGTTATCTGCAGATGTGGAGTTAGCTTCCACATATATGCTGACGAAGGCCATCTCTATCTCTCCACCAGCTCTGTTGACCCCTCCATTGCCTCTGTGTTGTCAAATTGCATATTTGACATCCAGTTTTGGATGAGCCACATTTTCCTCCAATTAAACAGTGGGAAGACCAAAACCATCATCTTCAGCCCCCACCACAAGTACTCTTGTCACCGATTTCCTCCCACTCCCCAACCTCTGTCTCAGACTGAATCAGACTGTTTGGACCTCAGCATTCTATTTAACCCCGGGCTGAGCTTCCAACCCCATATCCTCTCCATTACAAAGACCACCTACTTCCACCTAGAATCATAGAATTATAGAAATTTACAGCTCAGATGGAGGCCATTCGACCCATCGTGTCTGTGCTGGCTGAAAAAGAGCTATCCAGCCTAATCCTACTTTCCAGCTCTTGATCCATAGCTTTGTAAGTTACGGCAAGTGCATATCCAAGTACTTTTTAAATGTGATGAGCGTTACTGCCTCTACCTCCCTTACAGGCGGTGAGTTCCAGACCTCCACCACCCTCTGGGTGAAAAAAGTTTGCCTCAACTCCCCTTTAATCCTTCTACAACTTACTTTAAATCTATACCCCCTGGTTATTGACCTCTCTGCTAAGAGAAATAGGTCCTTCCTATCCACTCTATCTAGGCCCCTCATAATTTTATACACCTTAATCAAGTCTCCCCTCAGCCTCCTCTGTTCCAAAGAAAACAACCCCAGCCTATCCTACAAAAGGTAAATCATGCTTGACTAATCTGCTGGAATTTTTTGAGGATGTAACTGGTAGAATAGATAAGGGAGAACCAGTGGATGTGGTGTATTTGGACTTTCAGAAGGCTTTCGATAAGGTCCCGCATAAGAGATTAGCGTGCAAAGTTAAAGCACATGGGATTGGGGGTAAGGTACTGACTTGGATAGAAAACTGGTTGGCAGACAGGAAGCAAAGAGTTGGAATAAACGGGTCTTTTTCCGAGTGGCAGGCAGTGACTAGTGGGGTACCGCAGGGATCGGTGCTAGGACCCCAGTTATTCACAATATATATTAATGATCTAGACGAGGGAATTGGATGTAATATCTCCAAGTTTGCAGATGACACAAAGCTGGGTGGGCGTGTGTGCTGTGATGAGGATGCAGAGAAACTCCAGTATGATTTGGACAGGTTGAATGATTGGGCAGATGCATGGCAGATGCAGTATAATGTGGATAAATGCGAGGTTATCCACTTTGGTGGCAAAAACAGGAAGGCAGATTATTATCTGAATGGCAATAGATTGGGAAAAGGGGAAGTGCAACGAGACCTGGGTATCCTTGTGCACCAGTCGCTGAAGGTAAGCATGCAGGTGCAGCAGGCGGTTAAGAAGGCAAATGGTATGTTGGCCTTCATAGCGAGAGGATTCGAGTACAGGAGCAAGGATGTCTTGCTGCAGTTGTACAGGGCCTTGGTGAGACCACACCTTGAGTATTGTGTGCAGTTTTGGTCGCCTTATCTGAGGAAGGATGTTCTTGCCATGGAGGGAGTGCAGCGAAGATTCACCAGACTGATACCTGGGATGGCAGGAATGACGTATGAAGAGAGATTGGGTCGATTGGGCTTGTATTCGCAAGAGTTTAGAAGAATGAGAGGGGATCTCATTGAAACTTATAAAATTCTAACAGGACTAGACAGACTAGATGCAGGAAGGATGTTCCCGATGGCGGGGGAGTCCAGAACTAGGGGTCACAGTCTAAAGATAAGGGGTAAGCCATTTAGGACTGAGATGAGGAGGAATTTCTTCACCCAGAGAGTGGTGAACCTGTGGAATTCTCTACCACAGAAGACAGTTGAGGCCAATTCATTAAATATATTCATAAAGGAATTAGATATATTTCTTAAGGCTAAGGGGATCAAGGGATATGGGGAGAAAGCAGGGACAGGGTACTGAATTTGATGATCAGCCATGTTCGCATTGAATGGCGGAGCAGGCTCGAGGGGCCGAATGGCCTACTCCTGCTCCGATCTTCTATCTTTCTATATTTATCCAGTCTTTCCTCATAGCTAAAATTCTCCAGTTCTGGCAACATCCTCGTAAATCTCCTCTGCACCCTCTCTAGTGCAATCACATCTTTCCTGTAATGTGGTGACCAGAACTGTACACAGTACTCTAGCTGTGGCCTAACTAGTGTTTTATACAGTTCAAGCATAACCTCCCTGTTCTTATATTCTATGCCTTGGCTAATAAAGGAAAGTATCCCGTATGCCTTCTGAACCACCTTATCTACCTGTCCTGATACGTTCAGGGATCTATGGACATGCACTCCAAGTTTCCTCTCTTCCTCTACACTTCTCAGTATCCTACCATTTATTGTGTATCCCTTGCCTTGTTAACCCTCCCCAAATGCTTCTCACACTTCTCTGGATTGAATTCCATTTGCCACTGTTCTGCCCACCTGACCATCCATTGATATCTTCTTGCAGTCTACAGCTATCTTCCTCACTATCAACCACACGGCCAATTTTTGTATCATCTGCAAACTTCTTAATCATGTCCCCTACATTGAAATCTAAATCATTGATGCATACCACAAAAAGCAACTGAGCCTGCGGTCCCCACTGGAAACAGCTTTCCAGTCGCAAAAACATCAGTTGACCGTTACCCTTTGCTTCCTGCCACTGAGCCAATTTTGGATCCAACTTGCCACTTTCCCCTGGATCCCATGGGCTTTTACTTTTCTGATCAGTCTGCCATGTGGAACCTTGTCAAAAGCCTTGCTAAAATCCATGTAGACTACATCAAACACACCACCCTCATTGACCCTCCTTGTTACCTCCTCAAAAAATTCAATCAAGTTAGTCAGACACTACCTTCCCTTAACAAATCCATGCTGACCGTCCTTGATTAAAATCCCTCAGAATTTTTTCCAACAATTTGCCCACCACTGAAGTTAGGCTGACTGGCCTGTAATTACTTGGTCTATCCTTTTCTCCCCTTTTAAACAATGATACAATGTTAGCAGTCTTCCAATCCTCCGGCACCGCACCTGTAGCCAGAGAGGATTGAAAAATTATGGTCAGAGCCTTCGCTATTTCTTCCCTTGCTTCTCTTAACAGCCTGGGATAGATTTCATCTGGGCCTGGAGATTTATCTACTTTCAAAGATGCTAAACCCCTTAATACTTCCTCTATGTTTATCTCATCTAATATTTCACATACCTCCTCCTTGACTGCAATGTCTGCATCGTCCCTCTCAATTATGAAGACAAACACAAAGGCCGCGATTTCACTGACCGAGGCGGGTCCGGGACGGCCGGGGTCGGTAGAATGGTCCCAGCCCGCTGCCTACTGCAGCCCGCAATCTCCAAGCAATTTTCCGTTGATGGGGCTTGTTAAGCCCGCCCTGCAAGGTTCCCGGCCAATTCGTAGGAAGCGTGTCTGATGACATCATTTGATGATGCGTCATCAGCCAATTTCCTTCAAGGGGCTATGTCCAAATTGATCTTGACAGTTCTGCTGTCAGTATTCTACAGCATTGAGGTGCTGCAAACACTGACAAGCACTGCACAGAGGTGCACGGCTGCATCTAGTCTCTCCCATAACTCCCTCCATATGCTTATGGAGGGAGTCACAGCACCCAGGGAGGTTCTCTTCCCTTCCAATGAGAGGAAGAGACCTCCCCAGGAGATCAACGCATCCTGGTTGCACATTGCACAGGAGGGCACAAGCAGAGATGTCGTCAGGAGGACCAGGCTGCAGTGGTGCAAACCTTTCAAAGATCTCAGTAGATCACGAAACATTACTGCCAAGCCACACTCAACCTCATCCTACTGTGACACTCATCACATCCACTTCACTCTGCCTTCCCTACCCTACTCCTGCACATCTTTACTCACATCAACTTACCTTGCACCTCCACCCATCCCTCTCTATCTACATTGGCCTAGAAATTCGATTCAGAGGCTTGCCGCGGGGGTAAGGATCACACGCGATATCACCTACCGCGTCTGCTGTTCTTGTTTGCCCCCGCAGGAACTTTGGATTTTTTGAACAGCACTCCCGGGCAGCGTCTGACGTTATACCGCCCTGGAGCGCAGCGTGCGCGGCGCCTCCCGTGCGGAGGGCAGTGAAGACACGCCCTCGAAGGTCCCATTTGCATAGGCCACGCCCCCAATTTTTAAAAAATATTGTCAAGCTTTGGAAATAGCAACACAGGGATTTCAAGCGCCGCAGGACTTTGCTATCAAAGTAAGTTGTATTTAAATGCATGTTTTGCAAACTTTTACAAACTTTTAAAGACTTTTACATGACTTGGAAGAATTTTAAACAGTTTTAAAGATATTTGAAGTAATTTAAATCATTTTAAAAGCCCTGAAAGCATTTTTTTCATTCATTTTATTTTATTTAATCAGCAAAGTGAAATGGCTGGAATGAGCACAATTCAAATTATCAAAAGAACTCAAAATTTCAGTGACGATGATCTCAGCACACTCCTCGACGAGGTTGAGGCGAAGCACCTGCGGATAATTGGAACTGAGAAGTCCAAGGCGCCACGAAATGGCCAAATGTTAGCCTGGCAAGAGGTTGCGCAGGCTGTCAGCGCGTACTCCACCATTCCACGGACAGCAGAACAATGCCGCAAGAAATTCAGTGATTTATTGCGAACTCTCAAGGTTTGTATAGTTATTACAAAAGTCAACTGTAAAATGTCTTTAAATTTAACTGAACTAGTTTTAAAAATATATATGTATGTGTTTGTTTACTCAAGTGAATTACCTGCAGTCACAAGATGTTGCCATAAATTTTTATGGCTTTTGGGGCCAGCTCAGGGTCATCCATTGTGCTCTTATCTTGATTCCACTGCTTTGAGTTGTATAGTGAGTTAAACAGAAACTGTCTGCAAAGCTGCGTGTGTCCCAATGCACTTTGGGTGTAATATGCAGAAAAACCTTACATTTCATGACATTTCATATTTTCTGTTTTCATTTTAGAGTAAAACTGCTCACAACGCCAGAGAACGTGCACTGACAGGCGGTGGTGTTGTCACATTAAGGGCTTTATCCGAGCATGAGGAAAGGCTCGAGCATCTATTTGGATTTAGTAGCGGCTGCCCCTTTGAAGGTGTACGAACCGACACTGGTATGCATAACTGTGAGTTGCTCTGGCCAGCTATATGTTTAAAAATGTTAGATGTGTGTTGAATATCAGCTTCTGTGATGTGGCACATCATGCTTTACCTTTGCAAATGTTTACTGTTTCCTTTCCATAGGTTTACAGCAGACTTCTCACACGCGGGATGAGCAGTGCATTGAGTCTGCAGCCACAGAGGGCTTTGGGGAAGGGGTTGTTGAGGCAATGGGAGCTGTGAGTGAGGTGGTGGTGGTGGAGGAACAGGAGCAACTTGTTGATGTAGTGGAAGAGGAGGGTATGGAATCTGGGTTGCTGGAGAGGTCCTCTCCATCTCCTGGCCCCTCTGGCTCTGTGCCAGACAGACACCAGCTTGATACTGCAGTGCATGTGGGAGAAGCAGATATACATGCAACAGAACAGGAGTTACAAGGTCAGATGCAGCATCTTGAAGGGTTGAGGCAATCGATGTCTTCTCTTACTGAGAAAAAAGTTGACTCTCTTGCCTCGATCAGGCAGGGAATGGATTCTATTGGCATGTCACTTAATCAAATAAATGAGTCTGTCATTGGACTCTTGCAGAAACCAGATGTGGGAATGGAGCTTCATCAAATAAATGAGTCTCTCGTTGGACTCTTGCATATGCTTCAACCACCTTCTGCTGCCATTACTGTGACTCCCGCAGAACCGCCCTTACCTGCTCCCAGCGCAGAAACAGTGCGGGCCCAAGAGCCAGCTGCTCCGCCAGTTGTGATGCAAGCAAACGTTGCCTTGCAGCAGCAGCAGCAGCAACCCTGTCAGGAGGCAATTGCTGAAGGGCAAGAGATGGCAAACAGGGCCCTTTCAAGTCGCAGCACAGGGCTCCGGTCACAGGGGAGCGGGAAAGCGCAGGAGACGGTAGGGTGTCACCTTTTCCACAATGCACATCCATTGACCCTCAGGCATAGATGCGAGGGGGTAAATCGTTCAATTGTTTAATTTTTCGTTTTATTTAAATGTTACATGTTTTCATTGTTTTTTTTATTGAAATATATATTTGTGACTGAAAGTGTATGTAACCTTTTCATTTAAAAAGTACAGCCTCTAGTCACTTTGAAAAAATTCAACTTGTTTATTTACAAAAAAATTTAACATTACAACTGTTTTAAATTTAGAAAATAGCTAGTTTCCATCTTGAATGTCTTTATTGCACTAACAAACCAAAAAAGTCACTGTAAACTGTTTACAAATGTTATTCTAACCTATTTATGTTTACGAATGTTTGAAAAGCTGAAAATAGCTAGTTAACATTTAAAAGTTATAAACTATGTACATCAACACTGAACCTCAGAAGTCTTTAATGCTGCAATAAAAGTGCACTGTTTCACTTTAAATTGTATCTGTTCCTTTCTTTGCCTTGCTGGGGGAGGGGGAGGTACAAGGCGACACTGCCTCGTGAAGGTGGTGGCTACCAGCTGCTCCCGAGCAGCCTTACTTTGAGCAGCACTTGGCTCGTCCCCATCACGCCTTCCCACAGGCACATTGGCATTGTCCACGTCCTCCATTTCAGCAGGTAGTTCCTCTGCAGCGTTAAGGGTCAGTCCTTCCCGCAGGGCAAAGTTATGCAAAGCACAACAGGTCACCACAATCTTTGCCACTTTCAGAGGAGAATACTGCAAGGTCCCCCCTGACCTGTCCAGGCACCGGAAGCGTGATTTCAGAACTCCGATTGTCCTCTCCACCACTTGCCGTGTGGACACGTGTGCCTGGTTGTATCTCTCCTGAGCCTCATTATTGGTCTTGCGGTAGGGAGTCATCAGCCATGGTCTTAGCGGGTAGCCCTTGTCGCCCAATATCCATGCAGATCCTGGAGGCAATGCGTTGAGGGCGCCATATAAGTTCGAGTTACGGAGGACGAAGGAGTCATGATTACTTCCCCAGTTACTTGCATTCACATTTAGGATCCTGAGGTGCGCATCACAGACAATCAAGACATTCAATGAATGAAACCCCTTCCTGTTGATGAATGTCACAGGTGCATCCACTGGTGCCTTCAATGCAACATGGGTTCCATCGACGGCCCCAATCACTTTGGGGAACCCAGCAATGTTATAAAATACAAGGGCCATCTCCTTTTGATGGCGAGTGGACAAGTCATAGTTAATGAACTCTGAAGCCCTACGGAAAATGGCATCTGTGACCTGGTGAATGCAGGCCCTCACAGCATTCTTGGAGATGTTGGTAATGTCACCGGTGCTTGCCTGAAATGACCCACTTGCAAAGAAGTTCAGTGCTGTGGTTACCTTCATGCTCACTGACAAGGCAGTGCGGGTCTTCGAGCGTGTTTGAAGGTCCTCCTTTAACATGTCACATAGTCGGCCGATTGACTCTTTACTGAAGCGCAGCCTCCTCACACACAACTTCTCCGACAGCATCTCAAATGACAGCCTCTCCCTGTACACTCTCTGGGGTGGGTAGTAGTTTCTCCTTCTCAGGAGGAGACGGTTTTGGTTCCTCCGTCTGTCTTGTCGCCTGGCGTCTAAAATTCTCTGATACAAAATCGCACAGAGGACCAGGACAGCATTCTCAAAGGGCATGTTTCTCCCTCACAGGCTTCCTCTTTAAACAGAAAGTTGTAAGGAAAAAATGGAAAGAGTTGTTAAAGTAACTTTAATAAAGTGAGTGGCTAGAAAATTAGGTCGGGCTATGGTGGGAAACGTGCGGTATCAGATTGGGAACACGTCTACCCGCCTCACGGCCCGAGATGATTTTCCAGAACTGTAACATTTTCAGAAAGTCATGCATACATACACACATACATACTTACTTAAAGGAATATAATTGATGATCATTTTCTTTTTAAAAACTTTTTGAAATGTAAATAGTTCATTTTTAAACAGTCATTTTCATATTTAAGACAGAAACCTAATTCAATAGGCCTTGTACACACCCAGAGTTGTAAGATTACTCCAAATGGTCAAAACCCGTTTAAAAAAAATGTTTTAAATTGCAAACTTACCTCTACTTTATTAAATAAACTTTACTGCCTTTCAGATTTAAAAATGTTCACTTTAGTAGCCCCACTGCTGAAAGATTTCTTCTTCCTGCTGGTTACGGAGCTTTCCAAGATGGTTTACTCAAGCTTTTTACAAGTGTAATTGCTGCGATCTTACACACACTCAAACCATTCATAAAAAAAGCGAAGTTCAATGCGCACGCGCAGACTCTCTGGCGCACGCGATTCACCGAAGAAACCTTTACTTGAAGCCACCGGAAGTTCCGGTTTCCCGCGCATGTGCAGTGCATGCAGGAAACCGGCACTTCGGGAATGACTACGGGTGAGTACACACTGTGTACTCACGTGGGAACGGACGAATTTTTGGGCCATTATCACTTCCCCATCTCACTAGCCACCCCTCACACTCACCGTCATCCTACTGTAAGCATACGAACTAACAACACACAAGGGTAGGCACCTGGGTGGTTTAGCCAATGTTCATGTGAAGTTTCTGTTAATGTGTTGTCAAACATTGAAATCTATATTTTCAACACTTTACCTTATTGCACAGATGTGTGCTCACCTTTGGAAGTGTTTTAGTGAGTTCCAGTGAATGTTGAGACATAACTTCCCCCCACCCCGCTATTGTGATGAGTGTGAAAGGAATGGCTTGAACATTGTAGGGATGCTTTATGGTGCTGGTGTGGGGTGGTGTCAACCTGGTGCATCATGTGGCAGTCGGTGTACAACGTCAAGTGAAGTAAATCTGGCCATGGTGATGTTATTGCTGGCCTCCCGGCAACAATGTTGTCGGGTGCTGATGCCCTGTGTCCTGTGCAGCATCAGGTGATTGCAGAGAAGGTTGGTATTGTTGTTGGTGCTGCTGGTGTGCCTGGTGATGTTGGTGTTGGGGCTGATCGTGGAGGGATTCAGAGGACCAAGGTGAGATTTTTTCAAGGGTACCGATGTTGCTGGAATAGATGGCAGCTGAAGTTGAGATGACAGAAGCGATCTGTCAGTGGTGAGAGAGCTTGCTCCAAGGAGGTGACAGTGGATAGAGAGTTTACTCCAAACACTTCCAAACTGCATACAGCTCAAAAGTGTCTTCCAAGTCCTGAAGGCTCAAGCTTCTGGCATTAGAAAGTGAACAGCTGTGAAATGGTAACTTTCATACCACTCTTGCAGCTGTCAACTATTCACAGCAATGGGGAGACATCTTGGGCTGGATTTTGAAATGGGGTCGGGTTGGGGTTGGGAATCACACATTCTGGCTTGTGAACCTGGCTCCATCGAGATGTGGCCAACCCACTGTATTTTCCCTTGATTGACCTTGTTGAGCCCGCCCAGTGGGCTCAGCAGGCCAATTAAGGGCCACCCGGCAACAGGTGACGTCACAGACTGACATTTCATCTGTCAAGAGCTTTTGACAGATGAAATATCAGCGTTTGACAGCTCTGTGAAGCTGTCAAACACTCACAATATGATTTCTAACTTCAGTCCTTCCTCTCAGGCTGAGTTAGAAATCATTCCAGCACAGAAAACAGAAGGCTGCAGTTTCTGACAGAACCACGGCTTTCCTGCTTTCTGTGCCAGTGAGATTTCTAACTCCCGAGAACTGAAGGGCTGACACCTGCAGGAGGAAGTTAAGGTAAGTAAAACTTTTTCCAACACTTAGCACTTACCTTACACACTTACCTCTGCACACATGCACCCATCACTCACCTGCCCACCGGACATATCGACCCCTCCAACCCCTGCAGACCCACGGCCCACCCCGATAACTTGGCGTGGTTGCTACCTGTCGGGAAGCCCACACTTTTCTTTTTAAAATAGGGATTATGCAAAAAACTGCCTGTTAACTACCTGTTAACAGGCAGTTAATTGTCACTAATCCCTTCCCGCCTCGGGGAGTCGGGTCTCAGAACAGGTCGGGTACCCGCCGCTAGAGAAACTGGCATGGAAGCGGGTTGGAGGTGGGATGGGGTCGTGACCCCCGAATCTGCAACTTTAACCCCCCCCGCCTCCAAACCCGACTCCACGGGTCATTGAAAATCCAGCCCAGAGAACCCAACCTACTTACCTGACGTGATCTCCGAACGACGTGAACCCCATTAAAAAAGTGGGAAAATAGAAATAGGCTGGCAAAATAGTAGTTAACAAGCGTTTAACAAGCATTTAACTATCTTAAATGCCTGCCCCGCCGCTTGGTGTCGGGTCTGTTCTGAAATCGCAGACCCAACACTTTGGAAACTTACATGGAGGCGGGTTCGGAGCGAGCTCGCAACCCGCTGTCAATCATTTTGATTTTGACAGCGGACCCACCTCCAAACCCGCACTCTGAGCGCCGGCAAAATCGCGGCCAAAGTATTCATTAAGAAGCATACCCACATCTTCCACCTCCACACACACAAGCTTCCTTTTTGGTCTCTAATAGGCCCTACTCTTTAGTTATCCTCTTGCTCTTTATGTATTAATAAAACATCTTTGGATTTTCCTTGATTTTACTTGTCAATATTTTTTCTAATCCTCTCTTTGCTTTCTTAATTTCCTTTTTAATTTCAACCCTGCACTTTCTATACTCTAGGCTTTCTGCAGCATTTAGCTCTTGGTATCTGACATAAGCTTCCCTTTTTGCCTTATTCTACCCTGTATGCCCCTTGACATCCAGCGGGCTCTAAATTTGGGAGTCCCACCCTTTTTCTTTGTGGGAACATATTTGCTCTGAACCCTCACTATCTCCTCCTTGAATGCCTCCCACTGCTCTGACACTGATTTACCTTCAAGTAGTTGTTTCCAGTCCAATTTTGCTAAATCACATCTCAGCTTAGTAAAATTAGCCTTTCCCCAATCAAGAACATTCACTCCTGATCTATCTTTGTCCTTTTCCATAACCACACTAAATCTAACTGAATTATGATCACTATCACCAAAAGGCTCTCTCACTGATACCCCTTCCACCTGCCCAGCTTCATTCCCTAAAACTAAGTCCAGAGCTGTCCCCTCTCTTGTTGGGCTTGCTACGTACTGGCTAGAAAAGTTCTCTTGAATACATTTTAAGAATTTTGCACCCTCTATACCTTTTACACTGATTCTATCCCAGTTAATATTAGGGTAGTTGAAATCCCCTACTATTACTGCCCTATTATTTTTGCACTTCTCAGAAATTTGCCTACATATTTGCTCTTCTATCTCCTTCTCACTATTTGGGGGTCTATAGTACACTCCCAGCAGTGTAATTGCCCCTTTTTTGTTCTTCAGCCCACTTATGTAACATCGCTTGCATCCACCCATACCTAAGCCCATCTTTCTGAAATCCTCATCCATGCCGTTGTCACCTCCAGACTCAACTCTTCTGGCCGGCCTTCCACCCTCCCTAAACTTCAGCTCATCCAGAACTCTGCTGCCCATAGCCTATCCCGCACCAAGTCCCACTCACCCATCACTGACCTACATTGGCTCTAGTAATCCAGTCATAAAAATACAAGATTAGGGCCAGAGTTGGGACTGAGGACATAGTCCCATTCTCTGGCTGATCCCAAACAATGGTAAAAGCTTTGAATTTGACCTGGAACTTGGAATCTTTATCTAAGCTAATATGAAGTGTGGGAACCTATCCAAATGAGCAACAAAACAAATTATGAATAATGAAAGTCATATGTGTTCATGAAACCCATAATTGCAGTTTAAAAAAAGTTTTCTTCTGACTAACTGCATTAGTAATACAATGTGGAACATTTTATACTCATTTAATGTTGAGTGAGCCCAACCATTATGTGGTCTGTGGGATGGTTCTGTTTAATGAATAAAGTAACTAACAATTAATGGTCAGTGAAAGTAGGAGCTCTTACTCCAAGTATTTTCCATGATTTATTTAAGCACACATGTATTTGATCATTCCTAGTTGATTGTTCATTTTGTATGTTTGTCTCTTCCATTTGACTTATGTGGCTTGTGGTCTCCTTTAGCTGGAAGAACTTGGAAGAACATGTTCACGACTTTTTTGAATGTGTTGTCTCAGCCACTCCGCCCTCCTAACTGAAAGATGATGTGTAGAGGTGAATGATCTTGTGGCAAAAATTGGAAAATTTTAGAAATTGGCATAGTGCACTTATGGGCAGAACTTCTATTTTACATCTTGTGTAATCAGTAAGTAGTAACAAGTCCTTTTGTAATTCCAGTGTTATATGGTAATATTGCATGTTTATTAAGGATGGTTTTAGACCGAGGATCTGGGGCATATTTTCCAATCGGTGATGTTAACATGACTGTTTATGGAGCTAAATTCCTTTGTACACTATTTTAGACAGGTATTGACACATTTAAAATTAACAGGCCAATGCCTGTTTGAAAATAATACTCCGAGAAATGTACAATGAGCCCAATGTGTTGTATGTGCACTTTGCTGATCACAAAATATACCAGTCTGTCTTGTATGCTTCTGAAAAATTGAGGGGCATGGGTTTGCCCATTCTACTGTTGTATCATATTATTGGGTAGACTGGTGGTAGACTGGATGTTTCCACCATCACCAACTTCTCCCTAAAATATGGAGATAGAAAGGGTTTTAATGGCTTATCTGTGTATTAGACAATTCTGTCTACAAGCCTCCCCAGTAAGACTTAAGTGCAGTACAGTTGAATTGGGAAAAATTTCTTTTAGTCATGTAAAGAGTCATTCAAGAGTCCCATTGGACCATCCCCAGGCTCCACAACAACAACTTACACTTGCCAAGGTGTGTCACAATTAAATGGCAGATCGAAGCAACAATAGGAGGGAAATTGAGGTGGTGACCAAAGGTGCAGTCAAAGAGCTAGGTTCTAAGAGTCTTTTGAAGGTTGGGGGGGTTGTAGAAAGGCAAATGGGTTTAGGGAGAAAGTTCCAGAGGCTGAGGGGCAAAGTGACTTATGATTCTGTGGTCAATAATATGGCACAAGGAGATGAGAGATGCTTAGCAGATCAGAGTTGGAGGAGTGGAGGGTGTGAGACGATAGAGGTGAAGGAGGTTGGAGAGGTAGAATGGAGTGAGACCACAGAAAGTTTTGTAGATGAGGATTTTGAAATCATAACACTGACAGATGTGGAGTCAATGAAGGTCAACAAGGATGGGGTGATAAGTGAGCGGGACTTTGTATAGGGTGGGTTGTAGGTGACAGAGTTCTGGATGTTGGAGTTTATCTAGGATGGGTCTGGGGAGGCCAGAAAGGAAGGAAATTGGAAAAATTGATGGAGACGGGTGATGTTACAGGGATAAAAGTAGGCAGCCTTAATGAGAGACTGGATATGGGGTATTTGGTTTGTCTTAGGGTCAAGCAAGAACCAAGGTTACATACCTTAAGGTTGAGGTTCAGTGGGAAACCAGGAAGAGGGACAGTTCAGGGCTAAAGTACAATTTATTTGGTGGCAACCAAACAAGATGGGTTTAGTATCATCAACCTTGACAGTTCTGCTTTATCCATGATTTGGCATTGAACAAGCAGTTGGATAGCAAGTGGCAATTGGAGAATCAAGAGTAATGGTGGAGAGGTAAAGCTGGGTATCATCAGCATTTATATAAAAGCTTATCTTATGCTTATTGATGATTTCGCTGATGAGCAATAGGATGGGCCAAGCATAAAACCTTGGGGCGAACTGGGAAAGTGACCATGTGGACATTGGAGTAGAAGCCATTACAGGAGATGTGTCATTCTCTTTCAGTGGGGATGGGATACTGACTAACTCAAGATATTTGTGTTTTTGTAAGGCATTGACAGATCATGTCTTCTCTCAATAGTCTTTTCTTTGAAAACAAGCTCAATTTTGTGAGTCTCTCCTCATAACCCTTATATTGTTATTGGATCCTCATTTTCTATAGTGGCAAATGTCATTTATGTTCATCGTAATTGTTAGCGCTAGACTTGTCTATCTGAGTTCATTACACTTGTGCACTTTTTGTAATTGTCTATGGATTGTGTTTAAAAATTGCAGTTGAACATTTTGAAAGAAATATTAAAGGATTGATTTCACAACAGGGAACCTTGCCCATCAGCCAATTCTGTAAGGGAATCACCGGCCAGTTTTAATGGGCCTATGATGGACCATTGCCCAGAGGACTTCTCAGTGACAGCTATAAGGAGCATCAGAACCTATCAATGAAGTGCTGTTATCTGTTTAACCCAGTCTACCTTTCTCACCACTGCCATCACTCCTCCTCCCCAGTTTTAAATAAATGGCAAATCTTTCAATCCCGTACCCATCACATCACATCGATATTTTTGGCCCAACACGGCCGTGCAAGTCTTAATTATCAGATTGGATAAGTCAGCACAAAATAAGTGCACTCTTTCTTGTATGACTATAATCTCTGTGAATAACGAAGCATGACATCAGTACACATTCTCCTTTAATAGAAGGAACTCAAAAGTGACCATAAGCCCACATACTCTTTCCACACACCCTGCTTCCCCTGAGTGTCAAAACATGCCTTTTTTTCTCCTACTACTTTTCCTAGGTGCAATCTAAGGGCCGGTAGTGTGAGAGGTGATTGGCTACTCCTGTGGGCAGAAGAGGCTCATAGGACGGAGGCGGCCCTCCTCTCATGACAGCTTACTCCTCCTGATGGAACTGCTGCTGGCTGCATCTCTGGAGCCTCTGCCTCTGCCTAAGCAGCCAGGTTCACCTCCTATGTATCACTTGCATGCTGCTCTGAGGGGATAGGCCAAATGCTTGGCATGTGATGCTGTTCTGAAACAGCAGCCTCATGCAAACCACTCATGCAGATTATCTCATGTTGTTACAAATCCACCAAGCCCTGAATCTGTGTCCCTATTGATCAGTGGGCTGGCTAACTTAATAGCAGCTTTCATATGCTGAAAGCCCTGAAAGACAATGGCCCAAAAATTCGGCCGTTCTCGGGTGAGTACAGACTGTGTACTCACCCGTATTCATTCCCGAAGTGCTGGTTTCCTGCATGCACTGCGCATGCGCGGGAAACCGGCACTCCCGGTATGGCGAAGGGGGCGGTTCCTAGGTGAACCGCGTGCGCACTAGAGGCTGCACGCACGCAGCACACTTAGGTTTTTTTTCAGGTTTCAACGCGAGGGTAAGTATTGAAGATTCTACGCTAGTAAAAAGGAGGCGTAAGACCCCTTTTGAACAAGGTAAGTAGTTAATTAAGTATAATTTTAATTTTTTTTCAACAGGTTTATCTTTTTTAGAGACTTTAAAGAAAGGTAAGTTTATTTTTATAACTTTTAAAAAGTATTTTAATTTTTTCAAAAATTTAAATTTTTGTTTAAAGTGGTTAATTTATTTAACTATAGTTATTTTATTAATGTGATGGTTTTTTTTAAAATTTATTTGAGGTTTAGCTGTTCTTTTGGGGCCGATTTCAATTCACAGATTTGACAGGTCTCCTGTCAAATCTATGAATGAAAGATGGTCTGCTGCCATTGGCTCTCCATGGCCCAAGTGATCCCAGGGGTCGCATCGCACTAACTGCACCCCTGGAACACGCAAGCACTGCGCGCCGACACTAGGGAGAGGCCCAGGACCCGAAGTTCTGCGGGGGCAAACAAGAATGGCAGACGCGGTAGGTGATATCGCCGCGATCCTTACCCCCGCGGCAAGCCTCCGAATCGAATTTCTAGGCCAGTGTCCTGCATCCTGGCCCTCAGGATCTGAAAGTTGATATGCAGGGTGCTGTCTATTCTGTCCCCTACTGCCACCAGAACTGCAGTCTATGTTTCCATGGAAGAGGAGGCACTGATTAGTCTGGGACCATACCTGAGGCTGGGGCCTGTTGCAGATTCCAGTGAAGCTGCCACATTTTCCATTAATTGTTACAATGAAGAAGCTTCCCTGAGATCCTGCATATGAGGGCTGTGCACTCCAGAGATCACAGCTGTCAGTTGCCAGACATCCTCAGAGTCTGCACTCAGAGCCTGCGTGCAGCTGTGATGTTCCTCCAACACGCTTCTTTTGTTGGTGCCCAAGGAAGAAAAGCGAGATCAGCTGGTGTGTTACTTTGCCTGCCCTTGTCAGGTCATTGAACTTTACCAGCACTGGTTTGCTGTTCTGGGGGTGAGAGAGGTGGCACTCCGCACTGCCACTTCCCATCACATGGCATGTGAGACACTTTTCTGAGGCTTCCTCCCCTGAGTACCCAGCAGTCTTTCTCTCCTTTGCTGCATCTCATCCAGGAGCATGAGAAGGTTTGTCTCGTTGAAATCGTGTGTTATTTTCAGTCCCCTTGCTATGCCCTGCTCCCTTCTTCGGTGCCTCTGCCTGCTCCTCCACTGAGAAGGCATGCTTTAAAAGTGGTACAAAATTACACGTGAACCATCCATTACAACTACCTGACAGTCAGTTCATCGAGATAAACACTTTCCTGTTTACCTGCTGCTCCTTCAGCCTGCTGCTGCAATCATCAGCCATTCTTGGCTTTTTAAAGGCTGCAGTCCTAGGGGGAAAAATTCAGTTGGTTGCGCCTCCCGTTAGCACCTTAAGAGGGCGCTAATGGGGCGCAAAGCAACTAGCGCCTGGGCACAGCGATGTTTGCGCCGCTCGCGAACTTAACTAGACATTTTGCGGCGGCGCTAAACTTTACCGCCGCGATCTCCTGCGCACGCAGCTCTTGACGTCATACGAGGGTGCAACACCCTTGTGGCGCCCCGGAGCGGAAATTGAGTGGCGCCCCCATCCTTTCTGCCTGGCGCATCCAACGACCAGAAGACTGGAACGCTATCAGTCGCTGTGGGGCTGGGGGGGGCGCTATTTAAAGGGGGCCTCTTCCTGTCTTTCTCTGTGGTAGACATTTTTGCACCACTTGTTCTGAGAGAGAGAGAGAGATTCGGAGAGAGAGAAAGAGAGACTTCTGCATTGAGTCAACGCTGTGTGAGGTAGTTTTGGCTACTGATCATAACTTGGCAGATACTTTGGTTTTTGGCCTTCATAACTTTGCTTGCTAAGAGACTATGGGGGCTGCACTGATTGGGGGCGTCGTCCTGCGCCAGCTGAATCGGAGGACACAGAGACGCAGAGAGTGGCAATCATGGCCAGACGGAGGAGGGCCAACAGGCGTCTGTACAGGAGAGCTTACCCTCCCAGGGTATATCGTCAACAGCTCTCCTACATTCATATGTCTGAGGAGCAGTGTTTGCGAAGGCTGCGCTTCAGCAAGGAGGTGGTCACTGAGCTCTGCCACCTGCTGCAGCCAGATCTGCAGCCTCAACTGAGGTCCAGGATGTCTCTGTCGGTGGCAGTGAAGATCACAGTGGCTCTGAACTTTTATGCTACTGGCTCATTTCAATCTGCTGCTGGGGACATCGCCAATATCTCCCAGTTCGCGGTGCATTGCTGCATCCGTCAGGTCACAAATGCCCTCTTTAAAAGGAGATGAGAGTACATCTCTTTCCCCATGACCCCAGACAAGCAGCATGAACGCGCTCTGGGCTTTGCGAGGATAGCGGGCTTCCCCATGGTGCAGGGCGCCATTGACTGCACGCATGTGGCTTTGCGTGCTCCGCATGAGAATGCCGAGGATTTCCGGAACAGAAAGGGGTTCCATTCCTTGAACGTTCAGTTGGTCTGTGACTACAGACAGCTGATACTCGCTGTCAATGCCCAGTATCCTGGCAGCTGCCACGATGCTTTCATCCTGCGCCAGACTACTGTGGCAGAACTTTTCGAGGCACCGCATCAGCCAGTTGGTTGGCTTCTCGGGGACAAGGGGTATCCACTGAGCACCTGGCTGATGACACCGCTCCGTATGCCCAACACCCCTGCTGAGCTGCGGTACAACGAGAGCCATCAAGCTACCAGGAACATCGTTGAGCACACAATCGGCGTGCTCAAGCAACGGTTCCGCTGTCTGGACCATTCTGGAGGAGCCCTGCAGTACTCACCTGAGCGAGTTTCCCACTTCGTAGTTGTGTGCTGCATGCTGCATAACATGGCAATCCTCAGGACCCAGCCAATGCCACCAGGCTTGGAGCACCCAGAGGAGGAGGAGGAAGAGGACGAGGAGGATGATCATCAGCAGCACCAAGGCGGGAGGGCAGCCCACAATGTTGAAACTGCAAGGGCCGTCCGTCAACGGCTGATAGCAAGCCGCTTCTAGGCCCCTGCTGAGGAAATGGCTTCTGCCATTGAGAACAACATGAATGAAACCAACCCGCAACCCCTAAGCCGGCCAAGGCACCAATGATTCCAAAGACCAAACATGTATATTTTGAATACAAAAACTTATTTATTTCACAAACTCTGTGTGTGTCATTTCCTCATGACAAACTAATAGAAAGAAACACAAAAACACAGTCATTAACAGAACTGGTTCTCATAACCTGGAGATAATGTCCAAAAGTTTGACCACGAACCTTAGCCTTTAATAAAAAAATGACCAACATTTTGTCACACCTCCTACTTTTTGCCCTTCGAGGGTGATCTCCTCCCCTTGCGCACTTCCCCCCTTCCCACCCTACTGCTCCTCCGTAATGGGACCTCAGTGGCTGCAGCAAGGCTGGTGGAAGGCTGCTGATTGTCAGAACCTGAGACTGCAGATGCCCTTGAAGGACGGCCTCGACCAGCTCTGGGCCTGGAGGGCCCAGCTGCAGACTGCACCAACTCTGCATGGGCGGCAGCAGTCTGTCCTACAGGCAGTGGCAAGTGCAGTGGAGAAGTGACAGTGGTGGCAGCAGGAATGCTGTCATCTTGAGAGAGGACAGCAACTCCCTGCTCGACCGACACACTGGCACTCCCACGGGGCAGCACTTCAGCATCCGGAGCAATCTGTTGGAGCACAGATTGCTGGCCTGCTGCGGCGCGGTGAGAGCCCCGGGGAAATGTGTACGAACCATCGAGGATGGCAGCAGTCAGTGCTCGCGTGGCCTCAATCTCAGTCTGCATGAGAGCAGTCTGAGACTGAATTGCAGCACTAAGCTTTAGTGTGGCATCCGCCTGTGCTACAGCGAAGTGCTCCACACTCCTTGCCAGTGATTCAATGCATTCGGGCACCCTTCCCACTGCACCCATGAGCTCAGTGTGCATGTCCACCGCCTGGGTGTTCATTTCAGCGATGAGCCGCTCCTCCTCTGCGTCCAGTGCAGTAGGAGTCGCTGGCATACTCTCCCTCCGGGGAGAAGGCCCCCGTTCTTCCCTACCCCCATGACTTTGCTGCAGCCCGCTGGGTCCTGGAGCTTCACCCTCATCAGACCCTTCCCCCCTGTTCCCCTCCAGGGAAGGCGTGTTCCCAGTGTGGGCATGGGCTTCCTCGGGAGAGGGTGGCACTGATGCTCTGGCTTCCTCTTCCTCCTCAGCTGCAGCATCACTCCCACTGGCAACTTGAAGGCCCGTCTCCTCAGCTGGTGAATCACCATCTGAAAGCAGGGAGGTACAAGAGTGGCTTTAGCGTGAGGACAGGGTGGCAGTAAGGGAGGAATAAGTGCAGCGATTTAGTAAGTTGGATTGAAAGTGTCAAAGGCTGGTGTTGTGAGGGACAAGTGGAAGGACAGAGGACAAAAAGGTGATGACCTTACCATTGCTGTCCAGAACGGGGTTGGCGTCTCCAGTGGCGACGGGACCGATCACCCGGCTTGCCACAATCCTCTGGACGCGCGCCTCAAGATCGCTGAGGGGTTGCAGCTGAGGCCGCCCTCCACCCGTCCGTTGCTGCTGTCTCCTATTATGAGATAGCTTAGCCTGCAAGAAAAAGGACGGCGTCTGAGTAAATATACAGCCATGGTCTTGCCTGATGTGCCTCCCATAGGTGAATAGCCCTTACTGTATGCAGCCATGGTCTTGCCTGATGTGCCTCCCATAGGTGAATAGCCCTTACTGTATGCAGCCATGGTCTTGCCTGATGTGCCTCCCATAGGTGAATAGCCCTTACTGTATGCAAAGTGTGGAATGTGCGTGTGTGTTTCATGAGAGGGCCATAGGTGTTGGATGAGTGTTGTGCATTGGGGTTTTAAGACCCTCTGGCCATAGAGTGAGGTTGAGATGGAGGGATGGAGAGGTATTGAAAAAAAGCCACTCACCCTGACGATCCGAGTGAGGTCGTTGAACTTTTTTCGACATTGTACATGGGTCCTGGGCACCATGCTCCTGCAGGAGATGCTCTGAGCCACCTCCCTCCACACTCTTCTGTACTCGCGCGGCAAAGGCCTCCTGCCACTCTCAGGGAAGAGTATAGATCTTCTGCGCTCCACCGCGCCAACCAAAGCCTCCAAGGCCCGCTCGCTGAAGCGCTGAGCTCATTCTCTCACCCTCTCCATAGTCCTTGGCTGGAAGATTTAGGCACAGGTCTCTCCAGGCCGAGATTCAAGGCTCCAATGAGCAGGGTGTGGCTGGAGTGCAAGATCGACCCTCCCCTTTAAGAACTGTCTGGCGCCAGTGTGTCTGTGTTCCATCGCTAACTGACAGCACCTGCGCTGCGCCCGCGCTCTGAGTTAGCGCCTCGCTCCTCGGCCTTTGCGCCTTAAGACAGGTGTGTAGCGCCTGATTTAGCGCTCCAATCACCTCCAGGGGCGATAAAAGTCAAGTTTGCAGTCGGTGGCGATAATTAGCGCCAGGCGCTAATCTTTGCGCCCGGCCGATAATTGCGCCCCAAACGGGGCGATACTGAATTTCTCCCCCCTAATTTCTAAGCACGACTCTGACCTGTAGAACCATGATAATTAATTAACTACTCACTGTACTTGGACTTCAATACCTTACGAAAACAACGCAGTGCCAAAGTAATAATTGTTAAATTATAGCCTTAAATATCTCCCAAGTATAGTTTGCCATGACTTCGTGGTGAATCATCATGATACTGAAATAATTTGCAATAAGGTTGCTCTGTACAAATAGCTTCATTCATCAGTGTGTCATGTAAACTGCGTCATGAATAATGTTAAAGGTATTGTACAAAGTATCCTCTGCCAATGGATGAAATATAGCCAAGACATGAGTAACATCTGCCAAAATTATTCTTCCCGTGCCAAGCTACCTGAGTCAAATTATGTTTAATCACCAGAGACAAGCAGCTTTTAACAAATCATTTAAAATAATAAATCAAAGGGCGTTGTAGATTAAAACTAATTTAAATTGTTCCGAGCAAGGCAATGCAGTGGTGGCATGGTGTTTGTTTCATAAAGTGGTAGGTTGTGGGTTCATGCCTGCAATTTCCCACACAGCAAATTTGTAATCTCTGCCGTGCCACTACGGGAAGGAACCAAGCAGAAACTGGCTGCTTTGCTGTAGAAATGGAAGTAAAACTAGGAGCTAACCATAGACTGGAGCTTTCAAAGGAGAGGAAAATTGGGTGGGCTGTAAAAGCAGCATGGCACCTGAGCCCGTCAGTTTCCTGCCAGGTGAGTTAGGTTAAAATTGTCCCCTCTACTTTGCTTCCAATGAGATTGAACAATGAGTTTGAGCAGGTGTTGGAAGAAGTTCATACAAGGAACAATGAGCAGTCTGAGGAGATGTAAAGGGCATGGAGACAACCTTTCTCAATTGAAAATAATATTAATTTTTATTGACAAGACTTTCAGGCCTAAAAATTGGATTGCCCCCAAAAATGGGTGTGGGGAAGCGACCTTCGTGCTGCCTGCTAATTATAATGATTGTAGCTATTTGTGCGAGGCTAGCACCAATGAAAATTAGCCACCACTTATTAAAGGCAGTCTGCACCTCTTAAAGGGGAGGTGCATTCTGCCTGCAACAGCTCATTCAAATGGCTGGGGGAGACAGTGCAAAACAACTACAGATGTCACAATGGGGGAGAGAGCATGCACCAAGGTTATCTGATGCAGCACTGGAGGCCTTGGTGCAGGAGGTGGAAAGGAGGAGAGAGGTCCCATTTTCACAGGGGACCAGGAGACCCTCCAGGCAAAATCAAAAATGCCAATGGGAGCAGATAGCCATAGCTGTCAATGCCAGCAGTGTCGCCCCGAGGACCTGGCTGCAGTGTAGGAAGAATTTTAATGACATCACACGAGTGGTCAAGGTCAGTGAATTAATCTTCAAATGCCATAGCCCACCATCTGCACCACTAGCCTCACACTGCTTGATGCACCACACCCCCATCAATCACCAACCATCTCTAACAAACATGACTCATACCTCACATTCATAGCATCACCTCACCCTCACACACTTACTACTGCTGCAAGACTCACACCCACATCTCACAGCTTGCACACACTGTCAGGTATTCAACCATGGCAGGCACATCACCCAAACACATTGCACCACACTCACTGACACACTTCTCTTTCAAGGTGGCTCACAATTGGAGCCAGCAGGGGCTGCCCGAAGGGGCACAGGCATGCCTGCATAATCTCAACCCCCCGGAGGAGATGGTGCTGGCCATTCTTGGGAGGGGAATCGCTGAGCCCATGGCCAGCAGCAGGGCTGAAGCAATCCAAGACGGCAGAATCCTCATACCTAATCCTCCTTCTCACATCCCACTTCTCCCTCATCCCACTATCTCTTCTGACTTACAAGCTGCAGATTTTGTAAGCGTGCACATCTTGCTTTGCCCCCCTCCCCTCACCACAACCTTACCCTCTGCCTTTCTCCTTTCAGATAGCCGAGTACTGCCACCTGGTCAGGCACTGGTACAGGAGCAGGAAGACAGTGATCATGAAGACACAGCATCACTTGATTTCACACTCGGAGCCACCAGCTCAAATACTGACACTCTGCGTACTTTAGAGGATAGGTTAGACGTGGGATCTGCAGGTGGTGAGACACCAGGCATGAGTGGCCTGTAGCCATGGAAAGGGGAAAGGGTAGCACAGGTGCCAGTTCCCCGGAGGACGAGGTCACACATGAGTTCTACTGCAGAGGACTCAGATGAGGACTTCGATGGGGCGGCCTGCCAGAAAGCCTGAGTTCAATGTCAAGGAGCATGGAGGAGTCTGGCACCAAACTTGCACAGGGCTTTGTGCAGAGCTTGGAGCCCATGATTTCCAGCATGGAATTGATGGCCAACTCCATTACTGCACTTGTGGACCCAACCATGATGCAGGGTCTGATGGCTAATATCTCAGTTTCCATTGCAGAACAGGCAGAAGTGACCCAACATCTGAGTGCTGCAGTGGAAGCTCAGACTTCTGTCATGCAAGCTCAGTCTGCTCTCATGCAGGCTCAGCTCGCTGCCATCATGGCTGTGTTTACCAATGTGCGAAGGAGCTTGCAGTATGTCACAGCAGTCCAGCAATCTGTCCTCTAACAGATTACTAGGATTGCCAAGGCGCTGCTCTTGGGGTGTGGCAGTGGCTCCGTGGAGCACAAACCTGCTGTCCTCTCTCAGGATGACAGCATTCATGCTCCTACCACTGCCACTCCGCCAGTGCCCTTGCTGTTGCCGGTCAGCCAGCCAGCACAGATTCCTGTCGCCCTATGCCAAGATGATGCAGCCTACAGCTGGGCCTTCTAGGCCCACAGCTGCTTGAGGTCACCCTGCAAAGTCATCTGGAGTCTCTCCCACTGAAAGTCAGCAGCCTTCCACCAGCCATGCTGCAGCCACTGGGGTAGCACTTCGTAGAAGCACTAGGACAGGCAAAAGTACATGGAAGACAGGCACTAAGGGAATGCACAAGGGTTAGTTGACTTTTTTATAGAATATTGGACGGATTGATGTATAAAGTTGAATTGGAATGTTTGTTTTGTGGTGGCTTTCATTTCAGCATTGTGGCCAAGAGGACGCTGTGATGGTCCATATCAGAGGAATGGTAAGGTGTGGGACTATTGGTGAATGTGGAATTGGGGTTTCATTCACTGGAACTGCAGTTGGATGAGACGATCATGGACAGCTGAGGCAGAAAGGGGCTGTCTGGACTGACTCCTCCCTTCCGCTTCCTCCTCTTCCGCTTCCTCCTCCTCCTCTTCCTCCTCCTCTTCCTTCTCCTCCTCAGCTGGTCGCCATATACCTGGTGGCAAGGGCTGTGTCCTCATGAAGGCGAGATTGTGGAGCATGCAGCAGACCATGACGAATCTTGAGACGCGCTTTGGTGAGTACGGCAGGGCTCCTCCAGAGCAGTCCAGGCAGCGAAACCATTGCTTCAGCACCCCAATGGTCTGCTCTATGATGTTTCGCGTGGCAGCATGGCTCTCATTGTACACATGCTGGCCACGTGTGGTTGAGTTGCAGAGTGGAGTCATGAGCCAGGTGTTCAAGGGATAGCCCTTGTTGCCCAGCAACCAACCTCTGGTTTGACATGGTGGCTCAAAGACTGAGGGAACAGTGGACTGCTGCCAGGATATCAGGCATTCACCATCATGATGTGCTGAGCATGGTGCACACCAACTGCACATTCAGCAAGTGGAAACCTTTGTGGTTGTGGTACATCTCAGCATTTAGATGCAGCGCCCGCAAAGCCACATGCGTGCAGTCGATGGCGCCCTGCACCATGGGGAAGCCCGCTATCCTGGCAAAGCCACGTGCATGCTCCGCCTGCTTCTCTCTAGTTAGAGAGAAGACAATGAAGTCCTCTCTCCTGCCATAAGGAGCGTCTGTCACCTCTCTTATGCAGCAGTGGACAGTAAACTGGAAGATGTTACAGATGTCGCCTGCTCCAGCCTGGAAGGATCCCGACGCAAAGAAATTCAGGGCCACGGTCATCTTCACAGCCACTGGCAGCGATGTCCTTGCCCTGGTGTGAAGCTGCAGGTCTGGTTGCAAGAGGTGGCAGAGTTCTGTGTTCACTTCCTCCGTAAAGCGCAGACGCCTCACACACTGCTCCTGGCTCAGGCTGAGGTAAGAGAATAGCTCTCAGAAGACCCTCGGTGGGTAAGCTTCCTGCTGAGAGCTGTTCTCCCCCTCCTCCTCCTCCCTCTGCGAGCAGCTTGTCCTCTTCTTTGCTGCCTCTGCTCCATCTCCCTGTCATGATGCAGGGCAAGGGAGATGACAACTAGAGCACCCATGACTGGGAGCAAGTGGTCTGACCAGAACCCTTGAAGTCAGAAGCAAGGCCTTCTCCACTTGCAGCACCACTCCCTGTCACCTCGCAAACTTTGAGTTCTAATTTTGTGTAATAACCTCTTGTGTGGCACCTTATTGAATGCTTTTTGAAAATCCAAATACTCTACATCCACTGGTTCCCCCTTATCAATCCTACTAGTTACATCTTCAAAAAACACTTAACAGATTTGTCAAACACGATTTCCCTTTCATAAAACCATGTTGACTCTGCCTAATCATGTTATGATTTTCTAAGTGCCCTGTTACCACATCCCTAATACAGGAAACTCTTTGGTATCCGGCACCGACGGGACCGGGGTGGTGCCGGTTGAATAAAAATTCCGGATAATGGAGAGTTATATCTACCGAGGCTATTTTTAACAAACAAAAATAAAAAAATCAAGAAATGTGCAGTATACAGTATTTGGGTACTCACTTATAGAATGTTGTGTTAAATGGATGGTGGAAGATGCTTGATTAAGTACAGTACTGCCAGTTGAGGGTAATCCATAACTCTTTAATTACTTAACAGTAAAACAAAACTTATAAACGACTGTATACAGTACTGTAGTTGACTGTACACTTATTCCAAGTCAGCTGGTTCATCAGGAATATCCGTGCCAGCTGGGTCATCAGGACCATGCAGTTCCACAGATTCCACAGATTCTTCAGGCACTTCCGCTGCTTCGACTCTTTTGGAAGCTTTCTTAAACATGCTGCAGATGTCGGTTTGCTTAGTGGACTCTTGCCTTTTCTGTAGAAACGTGGAATGCAGAATATGGAGTTGCATAACTTCTTGGGCAGAGTAGCAAGTCTGCCTTTCAGCAAATTGGAGGATTGAAGAAAATCCTTCTGCAGCTTTAGCCCAAGAAATCTTGTTCTCTTCAGAAATATCATCCTCTTCACTTTCCATCTCACTTTCCTTTTCTTTCTTTGGATTCAAAACATTCTCAATTATTTCATCATCACTTAGCATATGCACAACACCAACTTCTCCATCTGCATCAACCCACCGCTCAATATCACTTTCACGTAGAGGGTTTGCTGGGCCTACATTTTTCACCATGCCAGCCATTTCCATTATTGTACTCTTCTTGGGACAAACATTGAACCCATGAAATTCCTCCTCTGAAGAAGAACCTTCAGCAAACATTACAGAAGGCCACAATTTGCGCCAGGCTTGCCTCAGAGTGTGACCTTTCACAAAGTTCCAGGAACATGCAACATTATAGATGGCATCTTTAATATTGTATTCCTTCTGAAATGCGTGAATATTGTCATCTTGGCTTATCAGTTTACGTAGGAAGTCTTTCTTGTAATGACACTTCAGATTTTGGATAACGCCCTGGTCCATGGGTTGTATGAGAGAAGTTACATTTGGTGGCAAATAAATGGTGAAAATATTTCTCGAAACCAACTCGGATTCATGCGGATGGGCTCTACAATTATCAAGCAATAAAATGCATTTGCTATCTTCAGGTTTCCCTATTTTACGGAAATGTTCCCTCACAGATGGAACAAAAATATGATGGAACCAATCGTAGAAGATTTCCTTATCCATCCAAGCATTTTTTTGAGCTTTGTACTCAACAGGTAAGTGCCTCACATTTTTAAATGCACGGGGATTTTTATACTTCCCAATAACAAGAAGTTTAACCCGGTGTGATCCAGCGGCGTTCGCACATGTTAGCACGGTTACACGATCTTTATTTTTCTTGTAACCTGAAGCATTAGCCTCACTAGCCCCAGCAAGCGTTGATTCTGGCAAAAACCTCCAAAACAAGCCAGTTTCATCGGCATTATATATCTGTGCTGGCGACAAATCATGTTGCTGCACAATCCGATTGAAATAATCGCAGTATTCTTCTGCGGCGTCGTGATCAGCTGATTTCTTCTCCCCGGAAATATCAAGTCGTCGTATCCCGTGCCGTAACTTGAAGCACATTACCCATCCCTCGGAGAAAGCACACTTGTCAGTGAGCTCCATCCTTTCGTAGAAATCCTGCGCTTTCTCGATTAGCATGGGTCCGGAAATTGGAACACCCTCTGAACGCTTAAGAGAAAACCATTCATAAAGCACGGTATCCAGCTCTTCAAGCTTAGGCTTACGAAGCGTACACCGTTTCTCTACACTCTTAGATGTCTCCGAGCTTGAATAAAACTTGAGCAGCTTATCCTTCTGCGATTTGATGTCGTAGATTGTTGACGAACCGATTTTGAATTCATTCATAATGTTGATACGCTTCTCTCCCCTTTCTAGTCATTGGCATATCTCGATTTTCTGTTTTAAAGTTAAGACCACTCTCTTCCTTTTGCTTGGACCAGCTTTTGGGAATTCCATAATGCAAGATGGGGGAGATAATTCCCGATAAAGATGGAGAGACACACAGAACAATGGTGGCTAGGAAGAGACTACCAGCAGCGCGGGAGACACACAGAAAAATGGTGGATCAGAAGAGACTACCAACAGCGCGGGAGACACACAGTAAAATGGTGTATCAGAAGAGACTACCAGCAGCGCGGGAGACACACAGTAAAATGGCCGATCAGAAGAGACTACCAGCAGCGTGGGAGACACACCGTAAAATGGCGGATCAGAAGAGACTCCTGGCAGCGCGGGAGAATCAGACTCCTGTTATTGCAGTGTTCGGACTTCCGACAGCGCCAGGAAGCCGAGTAGTGGCACTTTGGAGAACTACCCCCACTGACTAACTCGGCCGTTCGCGGGAGACTCGGACTCTGACTCGGAAACATTGCCGGTTATTTGAGAGGAGTTTTCGGAGTATGAATTTTGCCGGTTAATAGAGAATTCCGGATATTTAGGTGCCGTTTAAACGAGAGTTTCCTGTAATAGATTCTAGCATTTTGCCAACTACTGATGTTAGGCTAACTGGCCTATAGTTCCCTATTTTTTCTCTTTCTCCTTTCTTAAATAGCGGAGTTATGTTTGCTACCTTCCAATCCTTGGGGACTGTTCTAGAATCTAGGGAATTCTGGAAGATTAATACCAATGCATCCACTATCTCTGCAGCTACCTCTTTTAAAACTTAAAACCCTAGGATACAGGTCGTCAGGTCCAGGGGATTTGTCGCCACTGAGTCCCATTAATTTCTCCAGTACTATGTCTTTACTTATACTGATTTCTTCAAGTTCCTCATTCTCTCTAGACTCTTGGGGGTAAAAATTCACTTGGTTGCGCCTCCCGTTAGCGCCTTAAGAGGGCGCTAATGGGGCGTTAAGCCGCTAACGCCCGGGCGCCGCTCGAGAACTTAACTTGAGATTGTGCGGCGGCGCTAAAACTTACCGCTGCGACCACCTGCGCGCGCAGATTGTGACGTCATTCCATGGTGCAACGCCCTTGGGGCGCCCCGGAGCGGAAATTGAGTGGCGCCCCCTGCCTTACCGCCTGGCGCTTCCAACGACCGGAAGACTGGAACGCTATCAATCGGTGTGGGGCTGGGGGGGGCGCTATTTAAAGGGGGCCTCTTCCTGTCTTTTTCTGTGGTCGACATTTATGCACCACTCGTTCTGAGAGAGAGAGAGAGATTCGGAGAGAGAGAGAGAGAGACTTCTACATTGACTCAACGCTTTGTGAGGTAGTTTTGCCTATTCATCCTAACTTTGTTGCTACTTTAGTTGCTGTACCTCATTACTTTTCTGGCAAAGAGAATATGGGGGCTGCAATGATTGGGGGCGTCGTCCTGCTCCAGCTGAATCGGAGGATACCAAGACGCAGACAGAGAGTGGCAATGATGGCCAGACGGAGGAGGGCCATCAGGCGCATGTACAGGAGAGCTTACCCTCCCAGGGTATATCGTGAACAGCTCTCCTACATCATATGTCCGAGCAGCTGTGTTTGCGAAGGCTGCGATTCAGCAAGGAGGTGGTCACTGAGCTCTGCCACCTGCTGCAGCCAGATCTGCAGCCTCAGCTGAGGTCCAGGACGTCTCTGTCGGTGGCAGTGAAGGTCACAGTGGCTTTGAACTTCTACGCCACTGGCTCATTCCAAGCTGCTGTTGGGGACCTCGCCAATATCTCCCAGTTTGCGGTGCATCGCTGCATCCGGCAGGTCACCAATGCCCTCTTCAGAAGGAGACGAGACTTCATCTCTTTCCCTATGACCCCAGACAAGCAGCGTGACCGTGCTCTGGGCTTTGCGAGGGTAGCGGGCTTCCCCATGGTGCAGGGCGCCATTGACTGCACGCATGTGGCTTTGCGTGCTCCGCGAGAGAATGCAGAGGAATTCAGGAACAGAAAGGGGTTCCATTCCTTGAATGTGCAGTTGGTCTGTGACCACAGACAGGTGATACTCGCTGTCAATGCCCACTATCCGGGCAGCTGCCACGATGCTTTCATCCTGCGCCAGACTACTGTGGCAGAAGTTTTCGAGGCACCGCATCAGCCAGTTGGTTGGTTTCTGGGGGACAAGGGGTACGCATTGAGCACCTGGCTGATGACACCGCTCCGTACGCCAAACACCCCTGCTGAGCTGCGGTACAATGAAAGCCATCAAGCAACCAGGAACATTATTGAGCGCACAATCGGCGTGCTGAAACAACGGTTCCGCTGTCTGGACCATTCCGGAGGAGCCCTGCAGTACTCGCCTGAGCAAGTTTCGAACTTCGTAGTCGTGTGCTGCATGTTGCACAACATGGCAATCCTCAGGACCCAGCCAATGCCACCAGGCCTTGTAGCACCACCAGAGGAGGAGGAGGAAGAGGAGGAAGAGGACGAGGACGATGATCATCAGCAGCACCAAGGCAGGAGGGCGGCCCACAATGGTCAAACTTCAAGGGCCGTCCGTCAACGACTAATAGCAAGCCGCTTCTAGGGCCCCTGCCATTGCTACAAACACTAATCAACCCAGCACGCAACCCCTAAGCCGGCCAAGGCACCAATAATTCCAACCACCAGCCATGTATATTTTGAATACAGAAACTTATTTATTTTACAAACTCTGTGTGTGTCAATTCCTCATGACAAACTCATAGAAATAAACACAAAAAAACAGTCAATAACATAACTGGTTCTCACAACCTGGAGATAATGTCCAAAACACTAAACAAAAGTTGGACCATGAACCTCGGCCTTTAATAAAAAAATGACCAGCATTTTGTCACAGCCTCCTACTTTTTGCCCTTCGAGGGTGATCTCCTTCCCTTGCGCACTTCCCCCCTTCTAACCCTACTGCTCCTCCGTAATGGGACCTCAGTGGCTGCAGCAAGGCTGGTGGAAGGCTGCTGCTCGTCAGACCCTGACACTGCAGATGCACCTGAAGGACGGCCTCGACCACTTCTGGGCCTGGAGGGCCCGGCTGCAGACTGCACCAACTCTGCATGGGCGGCAGCAGTCTGTCCTACAGGCGGTGGCAAGTGCAGTGGAGAAGTGACAGTGTTGGCAGCAGGAATGCTGTCATCGTGAGAGAGGCCAGCAACTCCCTGCTCGCCCGACACACTGGCACTCCCACGGGGCAGCACTTCAGCATCCGGAGCAATCTGCCGGAGAACAGATTGCTGGCCTGCTGCGGCGCGGTGACAGCCCCGGGGACATGTGCACGAACCATCGAGGTTGGCAGCAGTCTGTGCTCGCGTGGCCTCCATCTGAGTCTGTATGAGAGCAGTCAGAGGTGGGATCACGGCAGCCAGTGACTGAATTGCAGCACTAAGCGTTAGTGTGGCATCCGCCTGTGCTACAGCGAAGTGCTCCACACTCCTTGCCAGTGACTCAATGCAATCGGGCACCCTTCCCACTGCACCCATGAGCTCAGTGTGCATGCCCACCGCCTGGGTGTTCATTTCTGCAATCAGCCGCTCCTCCTCTGCGTCCATTGCAGTAGGAGTGTCTGGCATACTCTCCCTCTGGGGAGAAGGCCCCCGTTCTTCCCTCCGCCCCCCATGGCGTTGCTGCAGCCCGCTGGGTCCTGGAACTTCACCATCATCAGCCCCTTCCCCCCTGCTCCCCCGTTCTTCCCTCCCCCCCCCCCATGGCGTTGCTACAGCCCGCTGGGTCCTGGAACTTCACCATCATCAGCCCCTTCCCCCCTGCTCCCCTCCGGGGAAGGCGTGTTCCCAGTGTGGGCATGGGCTTCCTCGGGAGAGGGTGGCACTGATGCTCTGGCTTCCTCTTCCTCCTCAGCTGCAGCATCACTCCCAGTGGCAGCTTCAGGGCCCGTCTCCTCAGCTGGTGAATCACCATCTGAAAGCAGGGAGGTACAAGAGTGGCTTTAGCGTGAGGACAGGGTGGCAGTAAGGGAGGAATAAGTGCAGCGAGTTAGCAAGTTGGATTGAAAGTGTCAAAGGCTGGTGTTGTGAGGGACAAGTGGAAGGACAGAGGACAAAAAGGTGATGACCTTACCATTGCTGTCCAGAACGGGGTCGGCATCTCCAGTGGCAACGGGACCGATCACCCGGCTTGCCACAATCCTGTGGACGCGCTCCTCCAGATCGCTGAGGGGTTGCAGCTGAAGCCGCCCTCCACCTGTCCGTTGCTGCTGTCTCCTATTATGAGCCAGCTTAGCCTGCAAGAAAAAGGACAGCATCTGAGTAAATATGCAGCCATGGTCTTGCCTGATGTGCCTCCCATAGGTGAATAGCCCTTACAATATGCAGCCATGGTCTTGCCTGATGTGCCTCCCATAGGTGAATAGCCCTTACTGTATGCAAAGTGTGGAATGTGTGTGTGTGTTTGATGAAAGGGCCATAGGTGTTGGATGAGTGTTGTGCATTGGGGTTTTAAGACCCTCTGGCCATAGAGTGAGGTTGAGATGGAGGGATGGAGAGGTATTGAGAAAAAGCCACTCACCCTGACGACCCGAGTGAGGTCGTTGAACTTTTTGCGGCATTGAGTATGGGTCCTGGGCACCATGCTCCTGGAGGAGACGCTCTGAGCCACCTCCCTCCACACTCTTCTGAACTCGCGTGGCAAAGGCCTCCTGCCACTCTCAGGGAACAGCATACATCGTCTGCGCTCCACTGCGTCAACCAGAGCATCCAAGGCCCGCTCGGTGAAGCGATGAGCGCGTTCTCTCACCCTCTCCATGCTTGGCAGCAAAATGGATTACAGGTCTCTCCAGGCTGAGATTCAAGGCTGCAATGAGCAGGGTGTGGCTGGGGAGCAAGTGGCCCCCCCCGCTTTAAGAAGTGTCCGGCGCCAGTGTGTCTGTGTTCCCTCGCTAACTGGCAGCAGCTGCGCTGCGCTCGCGCGCTGAGTTAGCGCCTCACTCCTTGGCCTTTGCGCCTTAAGAGAGGTGTGCAGCGCCTGCTTTCGCGCTCCACTCACCTCCCGGGGCGGTAAAAGTGAAGTTTCCTGTCAGTGCCGATAATTAGCACCAGGCGCTAATATTTGCGTCCGGACGATATTTGCGCCCCAAATGGGGCGCGACCTAATTTCTACCCCTTGGTTCCCCATTATTTCCAGAATATTTCGCATTCATAATATAGTCCATGATACTAGCAAACTAAAATGTCTTAAGAATATCCCAATCAATTCTTCTTAAGTAAGCTTTAACCAGTTGAAAAATGATTCCTTTGAAAATACAAATGCATTCTCTAAAAGTAATATTTGGATCCAGAATGAACATTTCTGAATGGTTGAATATCAGGGATGTCATTCATTGAGTAGGTTGAATATCGTAGATCTTTATTCATCTCTGAGGTTTGTATTGTTGCATCCATTTTAAGCTGTACAACTTCAACAAATTATTTAATGAATTGTTTAAAAATGACAGGTTGGGCCTATACTCATTGGAGTTTAGAAGAATGAGAGGTGATCTTATTGAAACATATAAGATTCTGAAGGGACTTGACAGAGTAGATGCAGAGAGGATGTTTCCCCTCGTGGGGGAATCTAAAACTAGGGGGCATAATTTCAGAATAAGGGGGCACACTTTTAAATTGGAAATGAGGAGGAATTTCTTCTCTCAGAGGGTCGTGAATCTTTGGAATTTTCTTCCCCAGAGAGCTGTGGAGACTGGGTCATTGAATATATTTAAGGTGGAGATAGCAGATTTTTGAACTACAGGGGAGTCAAGGGTTATGGGGAGCGGGCAGGGAAGTGGAGTTGAGGCCAAGATCAGATCAGCCATGATCTTATTGAATGGCGGAGCAGGCTCGAGGGACCAAATGACCTACTCCTGCTCCTACGTCTTGTGTTCTTATGTTCTTATATGACACTCTTTGGGAATCACACACAGGTGAATATCCCAAGCACACAATCTCTGTGTAGAACAGCAATGTTTCTAAGCTGTGTTCTCCCACAAATCAAAATGTTACTTATTATGAAGTTTAGTTTTATAGTATTGTGTTTATTTGATTTCATGCAAAGATATATAAGGAGCAGTATTCCCAAAGAGTTTGTTTCCTGCTGTTTTTAGTACTTTCTCCCCAATTTTCTCCCCTGTTTACCCAAAGGGACTGATGTTTTCTTAGCAACAGTTCCATAAGCACCATCACCCAAGTGCCATTCTTTATTTGGGACTCTAGACATTACGGGGGGGGGGGGAAATCAACTTTGGCGTGGGCATAAAAAACGGGCGTTAACGGCTCGGCCGTCCATTATTCACCCGATTTTCCTTTGCATTATCGGGCTGGGATGTAATACAGACGGCCGGTTCGCTACCAACTGTTTGTTCCCTCACCAAAGTTGAATTTCAAGCCCAGAGTGTCAGTGGGCTGTTTGAACATAGGAAGTGCCATGATGAGCCTGGTCCTTTTTTCACCTGACATCCATATATGCAAACTTTCCAGCAGGGTCAGGAGAGGAAACCCGAGTTGATTTTCCATTTTCCAGCCCAGGAATGTTGAAGCCGAATGTAGCACCCACATGACTGTATTGTCTAAATGTCTTGGATCCTGATCAGGAATAGAACCATTTAGCTTCTGTTCTGTATGGCTCAGTGCTACAATTCACCGCTGTTTTTGTAGAAGAACAAATTTGCAATGCAGACTTTTCAGCAACAAATCTTAAATGAGTTACTCAGAAGCTCGTGCCTCAGTCTATGTTAGTTCACAATATTATGGATCATATATCTTCAATGTTTACTGTAGATGGGGGAGATGCGTACTTGAGTTGCTGCTTGTGCACCTGAGTTTGTTGTATTGGGCCATTAACATGTCCAGGTTGCACCCCGGGTACAGGCTTGACCCCTGCTTGAGTCTTATGCTGGGAAAGGTGGAGGAAATTGAACAGCAGCTGCGAGTCTGGCTACCAGCTTCAGAGGCTGAAGAGCAGCAGCCAGAAGGCCCCAAGGATTCAGTGGGGTGGGGGTGGTGGGTCAGCTTACCATCCTTTAGGCTCCTCTTCACCTTGACAGATCATCCGCATGCCCAAGAAAAGTGCCTCTGCGGCTGAAGAGCTGCACTTTTTGCACAACTTCCGCCCGCTGAATGATTGTCAAATTCTTATGCCTGGTAAAAGCAAGCGTAAGGCCTGCTTTTACCAGCTTAAGAGTTTAAAAAAATAGAAAAATGAAATTTGATAACTCATTTATAAATTAAAAATACTCTTCAAAAAGGTAAGTTTATTTTTAGCCCCGTAAAAACATTTACTTTTTTTTCAAAAAATTAAATTTTTGTTTAAAATATTTAATTAAATGGCATTTTAATTAATTTTAAATATGTAATTTTTTTAACGTTTATTTAATGTGTTGGTGTATTTTTTAGGTGATTCCCCTTTTGACAGTTCCGTACCTACAGAACTGTCAAAAGGTTGAATGGGGATTCCCTTCTTCCATTGGTTGGGCCAGCCCACGTGATCCCAGGAGCGCCTACGAACCGCTTGCGCCCCTGGGATACGTGGAGCTCTGCCCGCACGGACCCGGAGAGGCTCAGGATCACAAGCCGCCGTATCTCCCGGGTCACCAGGTACTTTCGTACACATCTTGCAGGTCGGAGGCGTCCGCCCGCGGGAAGCCTCCGATCGCAAATGTTGGCTCAATGGGCCTAAAATTGATCCCGGGACGCGAGAGTACGCACTGCGTACTCTCGCGTATTCCCACTCCAATTGCCGGTTTTCTGCATGCCCTGCGCATGCGCTGAAAACCGGCAATTGCTCTTCTGAAAAGGGGGCGGGTCCTCAGTGCATCGCGTGCGCGCTACAGGCTGCGCGCACGCTGTGCACTTCATGCTTTGGACGCGCAGGTAAGTACGGAAGATTTTGGAAATGTAAAAAGGAGGAGTAAGACCCGCTTTTAAGAAGGTAAGTAGTGAATTAAGTATTTTTTTGAATTTTTTTTAACAGGTATATCTTTTTTAGAGACTTTAAAGACAGGTAAGTTTATTTTTATAACTTTTTAAAAGATTTTAAATTTTTTCAAAAATTTAATTTTTTATTTTAAATGGTTAATTTAATTAACTATACTTATTTTATTAATGTGATGGTTTTTTTTTAATTTAATTGAGGTTTAGCTGTTATTTTGGGGGGGTGTAAGATTCATAGATTTCACAGCCGTGCTGTGAAACTTATGAATGGAAGATGGTGTGCTGCCATTGGCTCTAACTGAGTCACGTGATCCCACAGCTCGCACGAATTCACTACGCCGCTGGGATACGCAAGCACTGCCCAGCTGATCTCTAGAACATGAAGTTCGTGCGAGCTGGATCTGAAAAAGCACAAGCGAGGTGAGAGATCGCGGGAAAGAGCGAGAACAGAGAAAGCGGGAACAGAGCGAGATCAATTTCTGCGCCAATGTGTGTGACTCATAGGGATAGAGGAGAGAGCGTGAGAATTTATTATTCTGTCCACCCCACCCCCTAACAAGCACACATACACAGTGCAGCATCAATGAATGATTAACAAGCGTGTTGGCAACTTGTCAGTTTAGTTCCATTACAGAATACGTGATTTACAGCCTGTCATTCCTTGGCATCTATTAAGTGGCACATGTGGATGTTAATGTTCACCTGCAGAGAATATATTTCGGTAAAGCATTTTTTCCCTCCAGTTTTCGCCCATCACTGACTCATTTTGGGGTCTGGTATTTGGCCTCAGTTGAACGTTCTTTACGTGTAGCTAGACAGTGACAGTTGCCAAGCTATTTAACATAGTGCGTGTAACAGCCATGCCACATTTTGTATCCATCCCACCCCACCCCTAACAAGCACATATACACACTTTCCAGCACAAGTCTCTGGATAGTGAATAGGAATGACAATCCTGGCTGATACTTTCCCTCCCTAGTCCAAATTATCTCCAAACCAAATGTTCATATTTTTATTTCAGACTTGCAAAAAGTCATTTAAAAAAAAACAAGAACACAAACCATTCAGCAATGGTGGTTATCACCTTAAACAACAACCACAACACAAAAGTTCTTAATGTACAGACTGTGTAGACTGTGATCCAGCATTATACTAGAGTTATTTAATAATTAAAATATGATGTCAGTATTATGTCCACATCATTTGCGCTACACAAAATGTTGTTCTATTACTTATCTCAACAATTCATTGCGAAGTATTTCAGACAAGGGACTTTCTATTCAAGCGCTCCATTTAGGTATCGAGATAGAATCCACCAGCGCTGTCAACATTACTTGTCATGATGCGGGTGGACAAAAATGAGAAGTCGCACAACACCAGGTTATAGTCCAACAGTTTTATTTGAAATCACGAGCTTTCGGAGCTCTGCTCCTTCGTCAGGTACCTGACGAAGGAGCAGCGCTCCGAAAGCTCGTGATTTCAAATAAAACATTACTTGTGTGAGTCCCAAATTTTACCCAAAGGCTAGAGGGCACGCTGCACATCTGAAGGTCTGACTTTGCATTAAATCAACTTTCTGTTTTGATCTCCAAGCTTGCCAACAGAAAATAAAAGTGCTGTCTATTTTGAGACTCATAGACCCCAGGGATTTAACTTATATTCATTCCTGTGTTCACAGGTCTACAAATAATACACTCTAAAAGTTGCGAGTGGTATACAAATGGAAAATAAATGTGAAGTCTAAATATAGAATTTTTTAATAAAAGCATTTAATCAAAGCAGCAGAGTGGAGTGTGAGGCCAAAGTAATGGATTCCCTCCTCCCAAACTACTGAATTTCTGGAAACAGGAAAAGTTGGTAGGAATGTCGGACAAGTGGACACATACCATTATATCAATTTTAATGTGTACAGCTTGGTGAAGTAGGATCTACACGTTGGGCACTATGGTCTCTTAAGAAGCTTGGACGTGCATACATAGTGACACTCCAAATTTCAGAGGAAAGCAGAGAACCGCCAGTCCAGGCTAGAACAACTGCTGGTGTGAGTGTGGCAAGATTGCTTAATATGCTTTGGTGTCCTTTCTATAACAAGATACGAGGCGCTAATGCATGGTATTGTGAACATGATGGATCACTGATGCTTGACTATTCATATTAGCCACTTCCATATGATTCTTGCTCAAGAACGATCCAATTTTGATTACTAATGGTGCTATAGTTGACAGGTATTTCTATGAATTTGCACTGCGAGCACAGAGCTTCCTCCAGTGGGAGCTCATAGCAGGAATTCAGACATGGAAGTCAGCAGGTCCCACAGGATTTTCTAGAATCTCTGAAATCGTTTAAGAACCAATTGGATGCTGCAGTAGAGGAGACTTTCGGGCCATTCTGGATGGATGAAATAAAATGGACCGAATGGTCCTTCTCACCCTTTGTGATCTTTCTATAGGAAACTGGAAGTCACTTTGAAGGTTGATTAATGTTAGTCGCTTCCTCAGGCTGCAGAGAATACATATTATGGTTTGGTATGGAAAAGGTCACATTAAAGGCATTACTCCTAAGAAAAATGTACTGATACTGATCTGCTTAGGTGTTCACCTATTCAATCTGGCTGATTGTCACCTTGACATCTCTGTTAGATGGAAATCAAGGGAAGTTTGAATCATATCTATAATGAGATAGGGATGTGTTCAATTCTGGTCCATTTGACAGATATCTCTGTCGCCATGAGATTCCTGACTTGGGTTCAACTTCATCCAGTTAATCAGAGAGAGAGAGAGAGACAGAGAAAGAGGGCTCAATGGAGGGTTAGCTGTGAAACTCCTACGTAAGGCTATGGTCAGGAACCTTGCTTTAGGTCCAGTTTTACATTAAGTTTAGTGCAAGAGAAACAATTGTTTGTTGTTTGCTATATTCTGTGGTTGAGCAGCTGAGTCTGTATGTTACTATAAATCTATTGTTTGTCTTTACTACTGTAAATTTGTTTGAAAGTTTATAGCCTAAACCATAGTCTAATAGTGTTTATACCACTTTGAGAGGCCACTGAAATCATATGAAGCACATCATGTATCTGGTACGCCAAGTTTCTGTTCAATCCCATGGCTTGCTATGATAATGTAGATATTTATCAGGTAAAGGCACCCTCCAGTTTGGAAGGTGCCGAGGGCTTGCTTACGGAAATGGTTTTTAACAGTGAATATAAGAAAATATGAGGTAAAAGTCCAAAAACATAACAGAGGATGTGACTTGCACTTTGACTACAGAACTAGAAGTCAATAATAGTCGTCATGATGCGGAGATGCCGGTGTTGGACTGGGGTGGACAAAAATGAGAAGTCGCACAACACCAGGTTATAGTCCAACAGATTTATTTAAAATTACAAGCTTTCGGAGCGCTGCTCCTTCGTCAGGTAAAGCCTTTACCTGATGAAGGGGCAACAGCTCCGAAAGCTCGTAATTTTAAATAAATCTGTTGGACTATAACCTGGTGTTGTGCGACTTCTCATTTCAATAATAGTCAATATCAAGCAAGATTTGAGATCAGGGGAATTTGAAAGGAGCATGTGGAATAGAATTACAGATAAAGCACTAAAACGTCTAAAAAAAAAGCTGTTTGACTATCTCGTCAAGAACTGGATTGATGGTTTAGAGGTTAAACTGATAGAGATAATTGAATGTTATGGAATATAACGGTTCCTGAGTCTGTCAAAAGCTTTGGAGATGTCCAACGCCAGTGCGTTCAACAGCAGAGTTGTAGAGGTGCATAATGTAGGTGACAAGATCACCAGTGGAACAGCAACGCTGAACACCATATTAGGGATTGTGAATTAGGGCAGAACTGTTAAGGTGAAGATACCAAAGTAAAAACAATATGGTGGTAGTTTGAAGAATAAGAGGGAATCACTTCCTTTGATACATTATGGGATGAAATTGCAATCAACAGAGTTTGTGATGAGCATGATTATGTGACATTTAACACATTTGTTAATTTACATAAAGTAAACAAATTCACCAATGAGGAGTGCACAGAGGAATTTCATCTGCACTGACGCATTCATTGGAAATAACTACTGACATATTCACTTCCCAGATGAATACACCCTCTCTTTTGCTATTTGTGCTCTTTCTGCAGTTAATAGTGGGCTTTCTTAAGGTGTATCCTGTGTTAAAAACATAGGGGGAAAAATTCGATTGCTTTGCGCCTCCTGTTAGCGCCCTAAGAGGCAGCGATGTTTGCGCCGCTCGCGAAATTGACCAGACATTTTGCGGCGGCGCTAAACACTACCGCCACGATCTCCTGCGCTCGCAGATCGTGACGTCAGTCGAGCGTGCAACGCCCTGGACCGAATATTGAGTGGCGCCCCCTGCCTTTCAGCCTGCCGCTAGCAACGACAGGTTGAGGGGAACATTTTGCAGTTGGGAAGGGACTGGGGGAGCGCTATTTAAAGACGGCCGCTTCCTGCCTTTTTTTGTCGGCGACATTTTTGCACCACGCATTCTGAGCGCGATAAAGAGAGACTTCTGGAGAGATTCAACGCTGTGTGAAGGAGTTTTGGGTACTGAGCAGCACTTTGCAGGTTCATTTTGATTTGACCTTCCTTGCATCGCTTTAGAAGAGACTATGGGGGCTGCTCTCTGAGCTCTTTCCCTGGGCCTCTCCATTGTTCTTTCCAGCAGAATTGATGTACAGGTCTCTCCAGGCTGAGATTCAAGGCTGCAATGAGCAGGGTGTTGATGGAGAGCAAGATCGACCCTCCCCTTTAAGAACTGGCCGGTGCCAGTGTGTCTGTGTTCCATTGCTGACTGACATCACATGAGCTTTGCCAGCGCTCTGAGGTAGCGCCTCGCTCCTCGGCGTTAGCGCCTTAAGAGAGGTGTGTAGTGCCTGATTTAGTGCTCCAATCACCTCCAGGGGCGATAGTAGAGTGATGGCCTTCCTGCAGGGGTCGCCGCAATCGGGGTGGGGGGGCAGCAAATTATGGCAGGGGAGGCCTATGTTTTGGGCACTTGGGCTCCTCCAGATCCCACAAGGAATGTCAAAAAATTAAATTGAAAAACTTTTTGTGCCTTTTCTGGTCACAATCCACTTCCTCGCTGGGTTGGTCTGCCGAGAAACTTCTGGCATCTCCAGGGCCGGTAAGTAACTTGGGCAAATTAAACTGCTCACCCGGCCAGTTTCCGCTTTTTTGCCTCCCCTTTTCTTGAGAGTGGAGGAGGTAGCCAAGGATGTTGAACTGTCCCAGCTGAGGTGCTCCTCTGCTGCTAGATTCCAGAAGAGGTTAGCAGCCATGGATACAGAGAATGGCCTCTTCTCCTAAGAGGCATCCAGTGTTTCTTCTCCTTCAAGTAATAAAGATATTGTGGATTATATTACATGTTCATCAAAACTGTCTATGTTGACATGAAAAAAAGATAAAATGCCAATTTCTCAGGGTCAACTAATTCGCATAAAAACTGGCAGTCTCCTGCTGAAGACCACCAGTGATTGCGTGCAAGGCGCACAAACTTGGAGGCTACAACAGGACTTAAAGGCCAAGAGCAGCAATTAAAGCATTGGAGAGAAGCCGAGAGATCATGGCAGCCACAAGGTCTGCAGGGAAGAGAGCTTCTATTGTCAGTGAAGCAGAGATGGATATATTACTGGACGCTGTGAGGGCAAGAAGGACTGTTTGGCATGCAAGGAAAGAAACCACGGTGGAAGGGGGTGGCTGTTAGTGCCACCTCCACACCCCCAAGATCAGCACTGTGGTGCAGGAACAAATTTAATGATTTGACCAGAGCGGGCAAGGTAAGTACATCACCTACCCCAGTAAAGGTCATATAGCCAGCATCTACTATATTGCAACCTTGACACAATCACTATGTCCCACAGTGGAACTGTATGCTTATATGGAGGTGTCAACATCTCTAAGCTATTGTGCACAGTTGGCACTCCATCAACATCCCAGCTGGGCAATGTGTGATCACAGACAAGCCTCTGCATCACACTTAAACTGCATCTGCCAACCCTCTGACTGCCACTGTTACTAGTTATGACACATGCATGCAGTCACTGGGTGCCATTCCCAACTCTGATGAGCTGAGTGAGACCGTTTAGTCAGATACTCTGGATTTGTTTTGCAGGAGAAGAAGGTCCCTAATGCAAAGAAAGCAAAGACCATGAGGAGGGGAGTGGCAAATATACAGGAGTTATGTGCCCGCCCCCCAGGGAAGAGGCACTCAGCATAATGGGTGTCCAGTAGCCATAGGTGTAGGATATTGAGAGATTGGCAAACCAGGTTTGTTCAAGAATGGTACCTGAGTTTATGCAGCCATAATAAGCACACAAACACTACAAAGATATAGGCTGGGTAATTCCTTGGAACTGCTCCCGCTCTGCCGGCCTTTACTTAGCCAGAAGTGCGACGGAACCCCGTTTACATGCACTTCTGGCAATTCAACACTGGCAGAGCAGCTTTGAGGAATTTCCCAGCCATAATTGCCTCAGTATGTATGAAGAGGAGCGGCCTTGTGTTATTTCTTGCTATTCTGTACGGCCGGTAAATGAGATGACTCCAGATGTGGGTGATGAAATGGAGGAAAAGAAGTCCCTTCACTCTGGCTGCTGCCATGCCAGACCACCATCGCCCACACTGTCATTCATTCCCTCACTTTCCAGTGTCAGCCCAGATACTAGCACTCAGGGTCAGAAGACTAACAATAGGGAGGTTGATGCACTGAGCGAAGCACAACTCATAAGTGGCCAGGAGGAAGGAGGAATGGAGGAAGATGATGAAAGCATCTCTGAACAGAGGAGCTAGAGGAGTCAGACTGTGGTGCCCTGGGATATGATCTCACGCGTTTTGCTTTCAGATGAAGAATGCTGGTGGAGCATCAAGCCAATGTGTAGGTATTGCAGGCTGTCTCTCAAAATCTGTTTTATCTGGCTCGTTTGATGGAGGAGTCTGTCACCAGCCTGCAAAGCACAATTAGGGAGAGTTTCTCCTTACGGGAGCATTCCCGGGAAATGGCCGCATGCCAGGGAACACCTATAGAGGATGCCCCTGTTAATGAGACTTTCACAGCAATGTCTGCATCCTGAGAAGAAGATCACAATGATGCCATGGGGGTGTCGGGTGCCTGCTTTCAAACAATCATAGATTGCAGTTTTGCAGTTCTATAACTCATTGGGTCTGCCTGCCAGTCCATCAGTGGCCCATCAGACAATGTACTCAAAACCAGCGGCTTGCCAGGCATGACTTCACAGGATGTAGATTTCCCTCAGGAATCCAGTTCCAGTGAGACAATATGGCTGGTCCTCCCAATGCCTAAACTTGCTGGGTTCAGCAGGATTGGGTTCTCCCGTCATCATATTTGAAGATGAAACCTGCAGCTGGTCCCTATCAGTTCCATGAGGTTCCAATGGAGAGCAGCTGGGCATCCCCTCAGGCACACAGGTAGCATCTGGAAGAAGTTCACAATTAGGTAAAGGTTTTAAAGCACCCAGGGGGAAAAATTTGGTTGATTAGCGCCTCCCATTAGCGCCCTAACGGGGCGCAAAGCAATTAGCGCCCAGGCGCGGTGATGTTTGTGCCGCTTGCGAAATTGACGACATTTTGCGGCGGCGCTAAACACTACCGCCACGATCTCCTGCGCTCGCAGATCGTGACGTCAGTCGAGCGTGCAATGCCCCGGACTGGATATTGAGTGGCGCCCCCTGCCTTTCCACCTGCCGCTAGCAACGACAGGTTGAGGGGAACGTTTTGCAGTTGGGAAGGGACTGGGGGAGCGCTATTTAAAGGCGGCTGCTTCCTGCCTTTTTTTGTCGGCGACATTTTTGCACCCTTTCTGCAGGAAGAAACGGGAGGCAGGAAATCATTACAGTTGGTAAAGAATAGTGCAGCATTCACACAGGATGGGCTGGATTTTGATACTGGGGCAGGCTGGGGTCGTGTTATCCACTTTTCGTGTTATCCACCCGACTGCAATTGGATGTGGGAGATAAGAACATAAGAACATAAGAAATAGGAGCAGGAGTAGGCCAATTGGCCCCTCGAGCCTGCTCTGCCATTCAATAAGATCATGGCTGATCTGATCCTAACCTCAAATCTAACGAACACAAGAAGTAGGAGCAGGACCCGGCCACTCAGCCCCTGGGCCCGCTCCGCCACCCACAGGGCCCTGACCGATCCGAACTCAGCCTCATGTCCAATTTCCTGCCCGCTCACCGTAACCCCTAATTCCCTTTACCTCTAGGAAACTATCTATTTCTGTTTTAAATTTATTTAATGATGTAGCTTCCACAGCTTCCTGGGGCAGCAAATTCCACAGACCTACTACCCTCTGAGTGAAGAAGTTTCTCCTCATCTCAGTTTTGAAAGAGCAGCCCCTTATTCTAAGATTATGCCCCCTAGTTCTAGTTTCACCCATCCTTGGGAACATCCTTACCGCATCCACCCGATCAAGCCCCTTCACAATCTGATATGTTTCAATAAGATCGCCTCTCATTCTTCTGAACTCCAATGAGTAGAGTCCCAATCTACTCAACTTCTCCTCATATGTCCACCCCCTCATCCCCGGGATTAACCGAGTGAACCTTCTTTGTACTGCCTCGAGAGCAAGTATGTCTTTTCTTAAGTATGGACACCAAAACTGTATGCAGTATTCCAGGTGCGGTCTCACCAATACCTTATATAACTGCAGCAATACCTCCCTGTTTTTATAATCTATCCCCCTAGCAATAAAAGCCAACATTCCGTTGGCCTTCTTGATCACCTGCTGCACCTGCATACTAACTTTTTGATTTTCTTGCACTAGGACCCCCAGATCCCGTTGTACTGCAGTACTTTCCAGTTTCTCGCCATTAAGATAATAACTTGCTCTCTGATTTTTCCTGCCAAAGTGCATAACCTCACATTTTCCAATATTGTATTGCATCTGCCAAATCTCCGCCCACTCACCCAGCCTGTCTATATCCCCTTGTAGGTTTTTTATGTCCTCCTCACTTTCTACTTTCCCTCCCATCTTTGTATCATCTGCAAACTTTGATATGTTACACTCGGTCCCCTCCTCCAAATCGTTAATATAGATTGTAAAGAGTTGGGGACCCAGCACTGACCCCTGCGGAACACCACTGGCTACTGGTTGCCAGTCCGAGAATGAACCATATATCCCAACTCTCTGCTTCCTGTTAGATAACCAATTGATGCGATTTTCACCTAATTGGGCAATTGAGTTCCAGCATGTGGGAACCCATGACCCAATTAGTGTTTTCAGTCTAAAAGTCGCCTCTGATGATGTCATCATTGCTGCTGCATTGAAGGTCTGCAAAGACTACCTGGCCTTTGCTGTGAGAGGACCTGGAGGCAAAATGAGCAGCAGCAGCCCTAAGTCTGCTCCCAGATATTTTTGTATCACCACCACCACTCCCACATATTATTATTATTATTACTACTAACTACTACTCCTCCCTCCTCCCTCCTCCTCCTCCTCCTCCCTCCCTCTCTCTCTCTCTCCCCATTGTAATAGTGGACCTGCAGCTGATAGTCAGCTATCAACATGTGCTACCGCCAGGTTTCACATTCGTGGTTCACAACAGGCGTGCTTCACGTAGAAAAAGGGTTAAAATCACAAAGGCCTTTCAAAATGGCATTATAGAGGCAATTTAGAGCTTGTTAAGGGCCTTAACAGCCTATCCCGCCTCTTAGAGGCGGGACGGAGTCGGGACCAGCAGACACGATTTAATGAAAATTACGTGGAGGCGGGCTTGTGCCCACCCACCAGTTTTCGCAATTTTAACCCCCCACACGCCTCCAAACCCACCTCCACGGGTGAATGAAAATTCTGCCGATGCCTCCATTCACTGACACTGTTGTGAAGCTGCTCCTTTAGGGAACGGAGGAAAGGCACTAAAGAGGATAATGCTGGGAAATAGAATAAAATTAAATCTGATGATGATGACTTGACTGGTATGAGAAGGGTTTACTATGGCAACAGTAGCAGAGATTCTGTAGGTCTGTGAAAGCTCAGGAGTATTTCGATGCAATATTGCAGTAATGTTAACATGAGAGTGTAACCTTCAGATCAAAGTTTATTGGAACAAAATGACACCATTGCAATTGCATGAGAAGGGAAACATTTAGAACAACTAGCTTTCTCAGCCGAGTGAAGAGATAAAGACTGCAGGATATAAACAATGGCCCAGAAATTAAAGACGGAGCCTTCCTGCGGGGGTAAGGCTTCCCCGCGATATCTCACTGCGCGCCTGCCTTTTCCTTCCGAGCTCACACAAACTTTAGTTTCAAGGCTGCAGCTGTGCAGTGTGTGCGTATCCCACAGACGCAGTTAATTCGTGCGAGCTGTGGGATCATGTGATTCAGTTAGAGCCAATGGCAGCACACCATCTTTCATTCATAGTTTTGACAGCAAGGGCTGTCAAAGCTATGAATCTATACCCCCCCAAAAGAACAGCTAAACCTCAATTAATTTTTTTTTAAAAAAACATCACATTAATAAAATAAGTATAGTTAATAAATTAACCACTTTAAACAAAAAATTAAATTTTTGAAAACATTTAAAATCTTTTTAAAAGTTATAAAAATAAACTTACCTTTCTTTAAAGTCTCTAAAAAAGATAAACCGGTTGAAATTTTTTTTAAATAATACTTAATTAACTACTTACCTTGTTAAAAGAGGGTCTTACGCCTCCTTTCTTTACGTGCAAAATCTTCCATGCTTACCTGCGCGTTCAAAGCACTAAGTGCACTGCGTGCGCGCAGCCTGTAGCACACACGCGGTTCACTTAGGAACCGCCCCCTTTTGAGTTCACCAAGTGCCGGTTTTCAGCGCATGCGCAGTGCATGCAGAAAACCGGCAATTGGAGACAGAATACGCGAGAGTACACAGTGCGTACTCTCGCGTACTAAGACTAATTTTTGGGCCAATCTGTTTATTGACTTGGCACAGCAGCAGCACTCAGTTTGGTAACTCAAAGGTAAAGCTAGTGTCAGAAGGCGGTTAGCAGGAGCAAGAACAGATGCTTCATTGCATGATTGACCACCACATAAACTGAACTTAGAACAAATAATAAAAGCAACGTAATTAAGCTAACAGAGCATAGTTTTAACAAGCAAACGTAATTAGAGTTTGAAGGAAATGGAAAAGAGATGAACATAGCTAGACGAGCGTGAGAAATGCAGGATTCAGCATCATCGAGGACTGGTATAGATAAGAATTAGGGCCCTTGGTTCCCATGGTTTGGGGTCAAAACCAGTCATGTGACATCTACTAAGTGATGAGTGACAGTTGCAGACAAATAAACTGTACAAGTAGGTGTGTTTCAAGAAAGGTATAAATATGTAATGAAGCTGGCAGGTGAACTCAGTGTTAGGGACAACCTCGACTGGTGATGCTCTTAGCCCCGATAAGTCTCCTGTGGGTGAATGGATAGACACATCGCTTGTTGTACTACTTGTGTCCTGTCCAATAAAATATCTGGCTAGTTGATCTGACTCCTGGGTCTCAAGCCTTTATTCATGGAGTGAAGGGTCACTCCGGCAACAGAAAACAATGCCGACTCCATGGGAGGAGGTGGCAGAAAGGGTGAATGCTGTGTCCATCACCCAGAGGATCTGTGTGCAGATGAGAAAGAAGTTTGCTAGCATTAGAAAATCTTCCAAGGTAAGGCCACTCCACATTTTCCAATACCAAGTAGATAAAGAAAGAAAGACTTGCATTTACATAATGCCTTTCACGGCCTCAGAGTATCCCAAAGCGCTTTACAACCAATTAATTATTTTTTAAGATGGACAAAGTGATACACCTGAACTGCAGCTGCATGCAAAACACCAGTTTGCTGCTCCTTTATTGCTTCATGGGTCTGCCCATACTGCAACAGGTCACACTTTCTAACAGCAACTTAAAACTGTAATTATCACATTAGCATTGGTAAAGTTGAGCCAACAAGACAAGCTTCCAACAAACCCTAGATACTTGATACATATCCATTTTACTCACGTACACACTGGGATATGGGATGGGAACTTGGATGTCCCAATATGTGCTCTTCAAAGTTCCAACATCTCAACACATTTCCTGTATTCAGGACAAAATAAGAGAGCAGACCCACATGGGAGGAAGGCCCCATCATTTTAAGCACTCAGGTGCTTTTGAAGAGGCCACTTTACAAATCCTGGGGCTCACGCACTCACACACACATACACTCCAGCGCACTACAATGATACGTTGTAGATAGTCACGTAAGCATTTATTGAAGGGGTGTCTTGGAGCCAACATTCCAACATATAATTCTCTTCTATTTGTACAGGCAACCAGCCACAGGTCCCGGAGACACTCAATAAACCAGCACCTCACAAGACCCTGTTTCACTCACTCCAACTGTAGCAAGCATCAGCAAAGGCAAATCTCGGGATTTAGATAGTCGGCTTGAGGAGGATGAACTGGGTGAAGCACGGAGCACAAGTGAGCAGGAGCTGGTTTGGTGGCAGTGGAGGAGCAGGAACCTGTTGGCCAGAGGGCCAGATCACATCCTTCCTCAGCGCAGAGCCCTGGAATTCAGGCCTTAGGGGTCTTGCATTTGAAAGAACAATAACCTGATCACAAATGCTTTATGCGGCTATTTGAGATTGTGAAAATTCCTTGCAAGGCCTGGCAACAACCTATACCTGTGTAGTCATGCACAACCATTTATCTGAAGTGCAGTCTGCCTTGGAGTGCAGTGGTGACTCCAGAGACATATGCACTTGTGTCCACAGAATCAGTGGACAGTATCTTTCATGAATGCTCACTGCTATGGAGGCTTTGGGCTCTAATCTTCAAGAGGCTCTTTTGTATGACTTCCAACAGCTGGGGAATCAGATGGAGAGAGCCATGATGCAAAACTGCTGCAGAGAGGTCTGCTCCCAGATCATTGGATATGCTGTGGGAGGGCCCAGTAGTGGGGGCCATGGCTGGAACAGGCATGGATGAATCTCCCAGAGCAACGCTGCATAATAAAAACATCCCAAGGTGCTTCACAGTTGGAAATTAGACCAGAGCGGAATTAGGACAGGTGACCAAAGATGTAGTCGAAACGTGGGTTTTGAGGAGACTTTTGAAGGTGAGGAAAATGTACCAAAGTGGCATGCTTTTGGAGAAAGCAAGGTGGGCAGTGGAGGAGGTTGGGGAGGGGTGATGAGGAAGAAGGTCGAATGAATAAGGGGAGAAAAGGGAAGAAGGAGGGGGAGAAAGTGAGAAAGGGAGGACAGGGGAGGGGGTGTAATTGGATTGGCAGATGGCAGTGGCTCTCATGTTAGAGAAAAAGCTCAGTTGTTTGGGGGCGGTGGTTTCCACATGCTGTTAAACTTGCTCAGTGGTGATGGGGCTGGTGTTGAAGATGATCAGTGCAGGGATTGGGGGGGCAGGGGCACGGTGGTGGTGGGAATACTGAAACGTAGGCTCAGTGCGGGAGGGATTTTTCCCCATACTTCTGAATTTGCTCATGTTAACATGCTTCAAAGGCTAGCACAGCAGAGTGGAGAGGAGGTTCAATGCTTAAGTGGATGGGAGAAGGTCCACACTGAAGATTTAACTCATTGGGCGGAAGATGGAATTAAGTCTTGAAAAGGTTAGATGGGTGGGGGTTCCTGCATGGAGGGGCGGGGGGATGGTTCCAGACTGTAAAACCTTTGTAGCTAGGAAGCTTCCAGCAAAAAACATGGCTCAACTGGAGGAGAGGCTTTGCTGACAAAATGTATGAGGGTTGCAGACATATTCCTTGGTGAGAACTTTGATAGCAGTGGTGGTTGTAGTGGTAGGAGAACAATGGCCAGTAATTTCCTCATATCTGCTCTCGCACCACTGCCGTAACTTTGCCAGAACTGGTTTACATGATAAAACGAGTATGTCAGCAGCAAGGGAGTAGATCCGAAGAAATTCCTGGCCAATGTGTCATCAGTGGAAAGGAGGAATACTGAAGCAAAGATTACAATGCTGCCATGTGAATTCTGTACTAGTTGCAATCATGCCAATGCAAATGAACCTGTTATACTCAGCTCCCTGCAGCTATCAGTACAGATTCTTTCATGAGTTTTCAGGCTCAGGCTACATGTGTCTTTCATTACTGGCCTGTTACACCCTCTGTAACTTGAGCTCAACCAAAACTCTGCTGCCCATATCTTAAATTGCACCAAGTCCCGTTCACCCATCACCCCTGTGCTCGCTGACCTACATTGGTTCCCGGTCTGACAATACCTCAATTTTAAAATTCTCATCCTAGTTTTCAAATCCCTCTGTGGCCTCACCCCCTCCCTATCTCTGTAACGTCCTCCAGCCCCACAACTCTCCGAGATCTCGGCACTCCTCTAATTCTGGCCTCTTGCACATCCACAATTTTCTTCGCTCCACCATTGGCGGCCGTGCTTTCTGTTGCCTCGGCCCTAAGCAGTGGAATTCCCTCCCTAAACCTCTCCGCCTCTCTACCTCTCTCTCCTCCTTTAAGACGCTCCTTAAAATCTAACGCTTTGACCAAGCTTTTGGTCACCTGTCCTAATACCTCCTTATGTGGCTCGGTGTCAAATTTTGTTTGATAATCGTTCCAGTGAAGCGCCTTGGGATGTTTTACTACATACAAGGTGCTATATAAATGCAAATTGTTGTTGATAATGAACTAATGGGTGATAGCTTAAAAACGTTAATCATTACTGTGCAAAATAAATACAGATCTTGAGACTGTTCTATTTGGGTGTTTATGGGGAGCGGCAATTGATGCACTATCTTCTCGATCTTCCTGGCTGCAATGCTCCACCTCACCCTGGAGCTAATCTACAGAACAAACGGGAAACTGTTCAACTTCCATCGCCTCCAGTCCAGATCCAAGGTCGTCCCATCCTCTGTCATCGAATTACAGTATGCAGACGACGCTTGCGTCTGCGCACACTCGGAGGTCGAACTCCAAACCATCGTCAACACCTTCACTGAAGCATACGAGAGCATGGGCCTTACACTAAACATCTGTAAGACAAAGGTCCTCTACCAACCTGCCCCCGCTACACAGTACTGCTCCCCGATTATCAAAATCTATGACGAGGCCTTGGACAACGTGGACCACTTTCCATACCTTGGGAGCCTACTGTCAACAAGGGCAGACGTCGATGACGAAGTCCAATACCACCTTCAGTGTGCTAGTGCAGCCTTTGGTAGCCTGAGGAAGAGAGTGTTTGAAGACCAGGACCACAAACCCAGCATCAAGCTCATGGTCTACAGAGCAGTAGTGATACCCGCCCTCCTGTATGCTTCAGAGACATGGACCATGTACATACAGCAGGCACCTCAAAGCACTGGAGAAGTACCACCAACGCTGCCTCCGCAAGATCCTGCAAATCCATTGGCAGGATAGGCGCACCAACGTCAGTGTTCTCGCTCAGGCCAACATCCCCAGCATCGAAGCTTTGACCATGCTCGATCAGCTCCGATGGATGGGCCACATTGTCCGCATGCCCGATACGAGACTCCCAAAGCAAGCGCTCTACTCAGAGCTCCGACACGGCAAGAGAGCCCCAGGTGGGCAGAGGAAACGCTTCAAGGACACCCTCAAAGCCTCCTTGAAAAAGTGCAACATCCCCACCGACACCTAGGAATCCCTGGCCCAAGACCGCACAAAGTGGAGGAGAAGCATCCGGGAAAGCACCGAACACCTCGAGTCTCTTCGCCGGGAGCAAGCGGAAGCCAAGCGCAAACAGCGGAAGGAGCGCACGTCAACCCAAGCACCCCACCCACCCGCCCCTTCAACCACCGTCTGCCCCACCTGTGACAGAGACTGTAGGTCCCGCATTGGACTCATCAGCCACCTGAGAACTCATTTTTAGTGTGGAAGCAAGTCATCCTTGGTTCCGAGGGACTGCCTAAGAAGAGAAGAGAAGACTATCCACAGGCCATTCTGAACTAGGCTTGGGAAAGGGAAGGGCTGCCTTTTGCCACAAGAGAGTGGGATACTGATGATTTTACTTAAATTAGCTGTTGGATATGCCTTGAATTTCGACTGTGGGCACTAGGCAAGGATGAGGGAGAAGCAAGGGTAGCGTTAGGAAGGGCCGAGGAAACATCAGTTTTATTTTTTATTTCACAGGGGAGAATACAACTAATGGCTGAAAGAGTTTCAAGGAGGAGCAAAAGAAGTAAAATTAAAGAGTTATAAAAAGGGTAAAGAAATGGCAAAAAATTGAAAGCAAAATGTTTCTGCGATGCAATCCATCATGATGGAAATTCCAGAAAATAACTGAGCACATCCATCCAGTGGCCAGTTAATGTATTTACATTGTTACAAGTTTACATAGGTAAAACACATATTAAATATGCCGTGAGTTAGACTTGCCCTTGCATGTTTAGGTTTTTAAATTTTTTGCGAGGCAAGTGCTGAAAGTGTGAGCTGATAATGTCGCATTGATTGAAGGATTGTGAAATTAACAGCGCAAGGACTGAGAAGGAAGTGTAAATTAGAGTGGGTGAATTCAATGTCAAATCAGGTACAGAAGGAGAAATAAAGAGAGGGAAAGAAAGATTGGATTAAGAGAGAGGGAAGAAAAAAAGACAGAAAGGAAAAGTTAAAAAAAAAATGTTTACATTTTTAAAATCTCCAACAATTAAAATCTGAAGGAATGAGAGACGACACTTGTAATAGTTAATTTTCAGTGCCAGAGAGGTTGACTGGCTGTAATTAACATGCATCATGTTGTTAAAAGGGAACTTAGACTGAAATGGACAAGACATTTTGGCAAGTATAGTTCATATCTACCACACAAATACAGCAACATCATGCCACTCAATGCATTTCAATGGTGAGCCAGACAGCAAAATGTCGTTTTCACAAAGCTAATGGCGCAGTGGTGCAACTTGGACAGCAACTGTTAGATTTCCACGATATACCGCGCATCTGCCCTCGCCTGAAGTTGCTGCAGCATTTGCGCATAAATAACAGCGAGCGCCATTAGCCTCACCGTTATTTTGACAGCAAATTATGGCCCATAGTATATTCACTTAGTTTGTAAGGTGGTAAGGTCACTAAGGTCAAGAAAAACTGACAACATTGCATGATTGGATCCATATATGGTGTTAACATGCAAGGGCCTGAGTAGCATAGTAAGTTAAGCACAATATCCTTGAATTTCTGCAGAGTTCTCCTGATCTCGTACCATAATTTTGGTGGGAGACCAGTCAAACTCCGGAGAAGCAGTATAAACAATCTTTTTTTTAAGCGTTTTATCCGTTTCTCCTGGGGGTCCACCAATTGCCAGCTTCAGAAATTCCAGGTAACTGTTCTTTCGCTTATAACATGTGGTCATGAATTCAGCCCAGGCGAATGGGATGAAAGTCTTCCCTCTCTTTTTGCTATCTACATGGTTCTATGTTAAATGAGTTTGAATCTTAGGCAAATTAAAAGGCAAAGGTCTTTAACAGCAACAATCCTTTTAAATTGCCAATTTCAGTCAGATAGTGCATATGGTTGGTTTGTGCAGGAAATGAACGTAAGTTTGATTTAGCAGGTGACCTTCTGAGGTTGGGCTTTAGATATATTGTTGCGGGGGGGACACAGAAGTATTTTAGCCCGCACCTATCCTGTGGTATACCTGACCTGGCAGTGCATGATATTACACTGTTTGCCTACATAACTTCAAAGTAATTCATTATACACCACACACTGAGAAATTTCTAGCACGTCTATCATTTTTTCATTGCATATCAACAATATAGAAAGATATTCCATTCCCACCAATAGGTTTCCTTTCTTTAACCTATATAAATGTATCCTCTATTGTTCTCCCCCGCCCCAACTTATGAAATTAAACACGAGGGTCAAAAATTCCAATTTTCTTTGGTGCAAATGTGGTGTAGTTCTGGCATAGTATCCAAAATTTGGGGCACAAGTCAGATACACCAGAGTTACACCCATTTTAAATGCACGCTAAAATCCAATAGAAGTGGCTGCTACCACTCCCAAAATGTCAGGATAATGAGAGCAAAAGCTGCTGTCCCTGAAATTCCACCATTTACACCAGAATTACCCTGGACTTAAGCCTAAGGGGAACATTACCTGCAGTGGTTGAGTAGAGAGGCTTTGAATGTTCACAAACATTGTCTAAAACATCAGCTTTGACTGTGTCACTTAGAAAAATCTTTTCTAAGATGAGCAAATGAGAAAGGATATTTTAAACAAAAGCAAAATACTGGGGAGGCTGGAAATCTGAAATAAAAACAAAAAATGCTGGAAATACTCAGCAGGCGAGGCGGCATCTGTGGAGAGAGAAACAGAGTTAACGGGCCGTATTATGCGACCCCTACGGGAGTGTACGAGGTGCACACGCGCCCGCAAGGGCCGCGCAAGTTCTGGGTTTAGGCACGCGAAGCATGGATCCAATGTATTCCTGGGAAAAGGGCCTCTGCGGGTGGAGAGTGGCGCTATTTGCCCAACTTCCGCCCGCTGAATGCCTGTGAAATTCTTACGCCTGGTAAAAGCAGGTGTAAGGCCTGCTTTTACCAGCATGAGAGTTTAAAAAATAGAAAAATAAAATATTGTCACTCATTTATACATTAAAAACCCTGTCCAATAAGGTAAGTTTATTTTTAGCCCCGTTAAAACGTATAATTTTTTTTTCCAAAAATTAAATTTTTGTTTCAAATATTTAATTAAATGGCATATTAATTAATTTTAAATATGTAATTAAAAAATATATCTTTCATGTGTTGGTGTATTTTTTAAGTGCTCCCCATTCATACTTATGGGGATTCCGTACGTACGGAACTCCCAGAAGTATGAATGGGGATTCCCTTCTTTTATTGGTTGGGCCGGCCCACGTGATCCCAGGGACACTTGCGAACCGCATGCGCCCCTGGGATATGTGGGGCTCTGCCCGCAGGTACCCGGAGAGGCCCAGGACCGCGAGTCTCCGTGCCTCTCGGACCACCAGGTAAATTCGTAGATTTTTTACAAGTCGGAGGCATCCGCCCGAGGGAAGCCTCCGACCGCAAATTTTGGGCCAACGTTTCAGGTCGATAACCTTTCGTCAGAACTTTTGGATCCTATGCCAGAACTACACCACATTGCCACCAAAGCAAATTGGAATGTTCTGACCTGAAACGTGAACTAAGGCTATTTTAAACTTCTTTTCAGCGGTTTCAGGCAGGGCAATCATTTGCTTCATATCTTTCTGTCATGGAGTCCTTACTATGGGGTTTACTATGGGCATTCTCATATATGTCCTTCTGATGTAGGCAGAACAAGAGGAAATAATAGAGGGACGCAGGATAAGGCTACACCAAAGACCAACGAAGCGGTACCCTTCCATTACAGACCACACTGCTCTCAATGACATCTCAGAAGAGATCTGCTTAAGCAGACAAGAAGGAACTCAACATCCCCTCCTAAACATCGTCAGCAGGAAACACAAATAACAGACTAATTTCAGAACACCCAACTTTATAACATTAAGTGGTTTTACTGTGCACATATTTATTTACAGCAAGAGCTTCTTATTACCACCATGCCCACCCCTGGTGCTTCTCTGTGCTATTTTTAAGCCTATCCTGATGCTTCACCAAGGTGGTATTTGGTTGCACTGATGAGCTTCTTGGGACCAAGGTGGCACTCGTCTCATGGCTCCTGAGCCCCAGGACGACTCTTCAGCAGGCTGCGTTGCCACAGCAGGTGTGTGGGCAGCACGGTCCAGTATCCTGACACCTATATGAGCAGACATCTGAGAAGGCTGGCTAGAAAGGTCCCACGCGCAGTCATCAGGAGAGAGGACAGCATCATGAAGGCAGAGTCTCGTCCTGCCGTTTATACTAGGCTCCAGATCTGAGTGCCCACTGATCAGCAAGAGGGCAGACCTCATGGTATGAGTTTGATTGATACTCCTCCTCACTCTCCCCTCAATGTATTTTCCAACCTCACCTCCTCCTCATTCTTCCCTCAAGGTATTTTCCAATCCCACTCCCTCACTCTCCCCTCAAGGTAATTTCATCCTCACCCCCTCCTCAATCTTCCCTCAGCTTTCCTCTGTGCCTCTCTTGGCATCCTCCAAAGGGCCCACCAAGGCACTTGTTGCTGCATCCTTACGCACAGTAACCCCAATTGCCCCATCCTACTCTCTCCCCAACCATCCCACCCGACTCTACCAGCGGATTGGCAATCACCGCCTCTCTCCGCATCTCCCTACAGAATGCGCATTCACTTGTGAACAAGGCCCTTGCCATCCATGAGCTTATTGTGGATGATTGAGCGCTATAAAACAAAAAAGAAGAAATTAGGGAAAATGACAAAAAGCTTGGTCAAAGAGGTAGGTTTCAAGGAGCGTCTTAAAGGAGGAAAGAGAGGTAGAGAGGCGGAGCGGTTTAGGGAGGGAATTCCAGAGCTTAGGGCCTACGCAGCTGAAGGCACAGCCACCAATGGTTGAATGTTTAAAATCAGGGATGCTCAAGAGGGCAGAATTAGAGGAGCACAGATATCTCGGGGGGTTGTGGGGCTAGAGGAGATTACAGGGCTAGGGAGGGGCGAAGCCATGGAATAATCAAGTCTAGAGGAAACAAAGGCATGGATGAGGGTTTCAGCAGATGAGCTGAGGCAGGGGTGGAGACGAGTGATGTTATGGTGGTGGAAATAGCGTGGATATGTGGTCGGAAGCTCATTTCAGGGTCAAATATGACACCAAGGTTGCGAACAGTCTGGTTCAGCCTCAGACAAATGCTAGGTAGAGAGATGGGGCTGGATTTTGTCTTGGGGTCGGGTTGGGGTCGTGTAATCCGCATTTCGTGTTTCCCCCCCGACTCCAGATTAATGTGGATGCCTGATGCAATTTTCACTTAATTGGGCAATTGAGTTGCAGCATGTGGGAACCCATGAATTAATTAGTGGTTTCAGTCTGAAACCCGCCTTTGATGATGTCATCATTGCTGACTGCCTGCTCTCAGAGATTGTCTGGCTACTGGTGAGAGAGGACCTGTCTGCAAGAATATGAATATATATATATGAGAGAGAGAGACAGAGAGACAGAGAGACAGAGAGAGACAGAGACAGAGACAGAGAGACAGAGACAGAGACAGAGAGACAGAGAGACAGAGAGACAGAGACAGAGACAGAGACAGAGAGAGAGAGAGAGAGAGACAGAGAGACAGAGAGAGACAGAGAGAATTTGTTTTTGCATCCAAGTCCTCTCACAGCAAAGGCCAGGCAGTCTCTGAAGACATTCAATGCAGCAGCATCAGAGGCGACTTTCAGACCTAATACTACTACTACCTTCATCACATCTCCGTTGTAATAGTGCACCTGCAGCTCATAGTCAGCTATCCACTTGTGCTCCCGCCAGGTTTCACTGGAGTGTTTCACACCAAGCGTACTTCACGTCAGAAAAGGGTTAAACTAGCTAAAACGTTTCAAAATGGCATTACAGAGCCAATTTAGCGCTAGTTAAGGGCTTTAATGGCCTCTCCCGCCAATTGCGTGGAGGCAGGATGGCGGCGGGATGGGGTCGGAAACCCCGACCCTGCAAATTTAACCCCCCACACGTCTCCAAACCCGACTCCATGGGTCATTCAAAATCCAGCCCATGGAGTCTGTGGCTAGGGAACGGGGTTTGTGACGGGGACCGAAGACAATGGCTTCGGTCTTCCTAATATTTAATTGGAGAAAATGTAATTGGAGGGGTCGAGAGGGTGTGTAAACTTCCCTACCCATATTGATGGCCACTCCCTCAACCTTTCCATCTCACTTGGCCTCACTCCCATCGTGTCAATCACAGATAAGGCCATCTTTGATCCCTCTCCACCCACATTCCCCTTCCCACTCTCAACCCCACTTCCATCTGTGTCTGCCCCTGAACAAACTCTCCCTCAATTCACTTACAACTGCACTTTCAAATTCCCAACTGTCTAGCCTTTGGCCCTCCATTCATCATGACATTTCTACAGCTACCGATCTGCTCAATCATACCCTCCACCCTCACCTCCACCTTTGATGCCCATTAAAATGCCCCCGTTAAAACCATTACTCTCTCTCACCCTGGTTGTTCCCTATTATGGCCCTCATCTCCAAGGGTCGCAGACTTGAACGTCTATGATGGACAACTGGCTTATCCATTCATCGTCAGATCTGGTTGGACCACATAAAACCCTATTGTGTCCTGTTCTCGGTTGCCAAAACTGCTCACTATTGAAAGATCATCCTGGAATGCAAATATAACCCCTGGCTTCTCTTCTCCACTACAAACCGTCTTCTGAAACCACCCTCCCCTGCCACCTCCACCCTCACCTCCAATAACAAGTGCGAGGAGCTCATGGACTTTTTTGTCACAAAGACTACTCTCTCGACCCTATTCCCACCAAACTGCTGACCTTCCTTTCCTGGCCCCCATGTTAGCTAATGTTAACTGTTCCCTCTCCTCAAGTACTGTCCTCCTCCCCAGCAAATGTGCCATCATGACCCCTCTCCTCAAAAAACTCACCCTTGACCCCTCTGTCCTTGCAACCTACTGCCCCATCTCCAACCTCCCTTTCCTCTCCAAAGTCCTTCTTGATCCGTGTCCATTTTTCCCGCAATTCCACGTTTGATTCCCTCCAATCAGGTTTCCGTCCCGCCACAGTACTGAAACGGCTCTTATCAAAGTCACAAATTACATCCTACGTTATTGTGCCCATGGTAAACTATCCCTCCTCATCCTTCTCGACTTGTCTGCAGCCTTCGAAACGGTTGACCACATCATCTTCCTCCAACGCACTCGCCTGGTTCCATTCTTATCTATCCAATCGTAGCCAGAGAATCACCTGCAATGGCTTATCTTCCTACTCCCACATGGCCCCTTGGCCCCCTTCTATTTCTCATCTACATGCTGGCCCTCGGTGACATTATTCAAACACACGTCGGGTTCCACGTGTACATGGATGACACTCAGCTCTATCTCACCACCACCTCTCTTGACTTCTCCATTGTCCCGGATTTATCAAACTGCATGTCTGACATCCAGTATTGGATGAGAAGACATTTCCTCCATCTAAATAGTGGGAAGACCGAAGCCATTGTCTTCGGTCCCCGCCACAAACTCCGTTCCCGGACCACCGATTCCATCCCTCTCCCTGGCAACTGTCTGAAACTGAATCAGACTGTTCGCAGTTGTGGTGTTGTGTTTGACCCAGAGATGAGCTTAGGGACGGGCAATAAATGCTGGCCTTGCCAGTGACGCCCACATCCCATAAACGAATAAAAAAAAAATTATCGTGGCTGCAACCAGATGGTCAATTGCGTGCTAATCTCACGATCAGTTTAGTCAGTGGGCCTCATGACCCATCCTCTCATTAACAGTCAGCTTAACAACAGTTTCCCAATTTAATGTAGTGGCCATTTACATGTCCCCCCTCACATGCCTTTACTGACTGAAAGTCAGAGAAGGCACGTTCATTGGCAACTGGGTAGCACAAATAAATTCCCCCTCTCGCGTGACAATTTATTTTCTCTTGCAGAGTATAGTAATTGCACCATTTCCATCCGGCCCTGGGTAGTCCACAGGCTCCTCACCAGGCACCGAACGTAACAGCAATACATAAGCATTATAAGGACAAAACAAGAGTGTACGAATAATAATACCACTGATGTTAGACATAGCCAGGGGTTTTGGGACAGGTTGTATGTTGTCTCATACCAGGGTCCCCCTCCTAGTTCCTCATCTATCTGACTAGCTCTTTCCTTAACCCTCTGTTGCATGGTTACCAGATGTTTCTGGGAGGTCGCGGTGCATTGCAAGATTTGCTTCAGGTTCAGAGAGAGTGGAGGAATTGGGTGCCCGAAGGTGTGCGCTTGCCACAACAGCTGCAGCCATTCCTTTGATTTTTACTCGGAGGGTGGTGGAATTGTGTTGGTGTGTCGGATAGCACTGATCCTCCCCGGTGATGGTTTTCTCAGTGGGGTGGAAGCACAAGTTCGAGGTTGTGAACGCGCATGTCTTTAATCCATGTTTGTACGTTTTTCGATTAGTTACTCCACAGATCGTGCTATTGGGGGCCTATACCACCCTATGGTTTGGGTGGCCCCATTTTTCAACGCTCATGGAACAGACCGGGGGATCATCCTCGTTCAAGGTGAATCCGCATCCCGGATCCCCTGGTTCGGTTACATCACGGGAGCAAACCGATGCTCCTCCAATCGGGTGGCAACATTCAGTGTTAGGTGCCTTCCAAGTTACGCCTCTCCTTATCAAGGTTCGGGCCGGTTTAATATACTCCGAATGTACCTCGCCCTCTAATACTCCCACCATAAATAGTTCCCATTCCTGTGACTTCTCCAATTTGGGCAACCGGAGGGCTGCCCCAACGGAGTGTCCGGGACTGTTATCCGTGTGATGACTACTGGGACACGGTCCTCAGGCCCCTATTGCCTACCCATATCTACGGATCTTACACAGAGGAGGGGAGTCAGTTCCAGGGTACATTGGAGAGACCCGGAGTTAGTCATCAGACACCCAGGAGGGTATCCTCCCCTTTTCTAGGTCTTGGAGTCCCTCCTGTACTTGTGTCAGGAGGAAATTCCCGTACACCGTGCACACTACCGCCTTTGCAGCTTGATTATCTGATTCCTCATTTTCCGAAATAATGTCGTTAACCTTTTCCTGAGTTTTTCCAAGTGCCGTCACGACCTCAGTAATTGACTGGAGCGTTATGGTGTGCTCGCTTAGAGATTGCTTTTGTTCCTCATTCATATCTTTCAGCAAGCCGTGCGACGCTTTGCGCAAAGCCTGATGCTCCTCCCAAAAATCATCTATGTCCCAAGAATTCATTGCTGCGGTTCCCAGGGCTCCTCCTATCTCCATCCATTCCATCAGGTCTCTCTTTCTACGCGGACCCCTCTTCGATACAGTTATATTCCCCTTGCTGGAGCTATTCTGCCGCTCCTGTTCAGGCACCTCTACCCATTTTTCCTCTCCTGGTGGCCACTCATCTGCCCGCTCTCTTCCTGCAGTGCGTTTATAAAAGTTCTCAATTGTTTGATCGAACAATGTCTGAAACAGTCGTCGGTACATCCACTCACATAAATAACTGTTCCGGAATGTTCAGAGCCGAGATCTCAAAAACCATGGGAACCTTCTCCCATATGATGTTATTGATCAAGATCTGGTGTGCGTGGCGTACCACCAGCCCATTCCGAGGCCCTTGCCAAATACCTGGGCAAGTGCCTGTATGATTGGTGTCAAAATGGGTCTTTTTCCCAGATACCACTACTATTTTAACACTATTCTCAAAAGATGACCCCTGGATTTCTGTCCCTACATCACTGCACCATATGTATGTGTAGAAGCGGTGGCTGGCCACTCGACGCTGTCGGCCGAAGTCCAAGAAGGCCAGTCTTCGCTGACGTCCCCCCCACTCTGGCCCACCGGGTTCCTTTCCCTGGGGGTCTGCCGGGCGATTTGCCAGCTGTACAATTTCTGACACTGTCCAGCTCCTCAGGGGTAGCCGAACATACACACCATAGTTTCACACCCGACCCTTTTATGATACTAAATATCCCTGACGTACCGTTATCAACCGGAATTTGAACACAATCATCGCATGAAACAAACATGTTACACGTGCCTTGCATCCATCCCACAGTGGCATTACAGATTGTTCTCCAATTCTGGGGCATCTTATATCCCTGTAGTGATCCCCTTTTTACCGAGGCACATCGATCGTGGCCCTGTGTATTTAAACAGACTTGTCCGTGGTTGCACAGGGTGCTATTCGCGTTGCATTAATTATTTTCGCCTGTTGTTTGGAGAGCAACGATTACTCTGGACCCCAGGAGGCCCATAAGTACAAATCCCAGCATTGGCATTATGATTCTGCAGGACATCCCAATCTTCGGAGTCGTCATGGCAACCTAAAAGAGAACGCACGGGTAACTCTCTCGATTGGCTCGTTCCTCAGGAGGTTTGTGAGTTAATTAGGCGAAAAACGAGGTGGCTTTCTCCTTTTTCATTTATTTGCCCCCATACCGTGCGGGCTCCATACCCCTTGCCACGGTGGGGTCCCTTGAAGGGCTACTGGCTCTGGGTCCAGTGTCGGAGCGATGGGTGCCGTTCCCCCATCCTCTTCCCATATCCATGGGGGAATGTAGGGTGGGTCTGCCTCCATCAGGCAGATCGGGGCCTTTGGTTGTGGCGGGTTGTCACCTGGATACCTCTTACATTGATTAATGTGGAACCACTTAACCCTTTTAGGGAGCTGTACTGCCTATACCATGGGGCTGGCCTTGTCAATGATATTATACGGGCCCTGGTGTAGAGACTCAAAGATTCCCACTCTGGCATAGTTAACTGGCCCCCTATATCCCATTCTTGGGGTTTATGAGGTTCTAGCAAGAGTTTATTCTGCCGGTGTGTTTTTCCGATGTTATTAGCCACCTGCAACATGACTTCCTGCAGATGCTGGTGGAGATTTTGGACAAACTTGTCCTTCTCTACCTCTCCTATCTGCCTTTCTGTCAGCTGTGGGACCAGGAGGTGAGTAGGGGTACGCATTGGTCTACCGGTCATTAACTCGTGTGGTGAATAGCCAGTCGTCATGAGTACCAACGGGAGTCTAATATCCCATTGTTTAGGACTAATCTCCTTACGGAGCTTCTCCTTCAAAGTCCTATTCATTCGCTCCACCATCCCTGAAGACTGGGGATTCAATGCCACATGCCATTTACCCTGTATGCCCAGGAGTTTAAGTGTGTTGGCCATTACTTGCCCCGTAAAATGGCTCCCTTGGTCAGATTCCACTATCCTTGGAATTCCCCATCATGAGAAAACCTCCTTTACTAGACTTTTGGCTGTGCCGTGGGCTGTCGCCACCTCCACCCATTTAGAGAAATTGTCGAAAGCAACGAGGCAGAACTTATTCCCACTGGATGTGGTGGGGAGGGGCCCAATATAGTCAATTTGTATAGCTTGCCATGGCCCTTCCACTCTCCGTGTGTGACCGAGGGGTGCCTTTCTCTTCTGGGGGGTCGGGGTTATTTGCTGCACACACCAAGCACCTGTCACAGAAATTCCGGACATCATCTTGGAGGTTCGGCCACCACGCTACTTGGTGGTCACGACAGGGCTCGGGTGGTCTGCCCCTGGTCTCCCTTGGACCAATTGTATAAATTCTTCCCCATGATGGTGCGGGACAACCCATTGGTCATTATGGAAGAGCATTTCCTGACTTAACACTGTGTTCAGGTCCCAGAATCACCTCATCATTTCGTTTAGCCCGGATAACATTTTTGAGAACTGGATCCGCAAGTTGCGCCACTGAAAGGTCTCCTGGGGAGGGGGAAGCCTTAGCGTCGGATGAGCCATCCGCCATTGCTAGAACCATCCCTGATTGTTGGGGGTCCCAAGGCGTTCCCTCCATCGTTCCCTGCTTAGCGAGTGCGTCTGCCTTTTGGTTGCCCTCCCAGCGCGGCTCTGCCTTGCTATGTGCCTTGACCTTTTGAATGAAGAAGTTAGTGGGGTAGCATTAAAAATGGTCCTCAGAATGAGGGCCGTAGACAAAGGTTTGCCATCCGCTGACTTAAAACCCCGTCGTTGCCAAATGTTCATGTATTCTGTCATAGAATTACAGGTGAACATGGAATGAGAACATATAATGGAGTGGGGAATTCGGTGGGGTGGGTGACAACGTGTGGGCAATTTAAGGGCGAGCGTCACATTATGCTCCTCATCCCATATCCCGCATCCAGTATACCGGGTACCCTCGTGGACGTAACTGGATCCGTCCACATATACATCCCTACAATCCGGGTGTGGCTCACTAAGCATGACCCCATTGATACAACCATTGTGTTCCACGCGGCACTCATGCGGGCTCCCTGGATAAGCCATATTCTGGGCCGGTTCGGGCTCCGTTAACCGTTGTACGGTTATCTGTCGACTGGACAGTAGGAACATCCAGCGGGCCAGCCTAACACTGCTAACAATGCCATCCTGCGGTCGACCGGTTAATAATAACTTAGTGGGGGTGTGGTGTGTAAGTAAGTGAATGGGACTCACCCCAGTAAAGACCATGAAGTGCTTGATCACCCAAAAGACCACCAGCAGGTGGCGCTCGCAAGCAGAGTATCCGAGCTCGACCTCACTCAGTAACCGCGACGCGGATGCTGCGGGCCGATCTTTACCGTGCACGGGTTGCATCAAGACAGCACTGAGCCCTAGTTCTGAGGCGGCTACCTCGAGAACAAAGGGTCTATTCCGGTGGATGGAGTCCAGAGCCGGGGCCTGTTGGATCTGGTTCTTTAAGGTCTCAAAAGCGCGTTGGCAACCGGGATCCCAGATCCACTGTTGATATTTCCTTAAAAGGGAATACAGAGGGGCTGCCGTTGCCACATAGTCCTCAATAAACTCCCTGCAGTAACCAGTGAGACCGAGAAACGATCGGAGGGCAGAGACATTCGCCGGAATAGGGAGGGCTTGAACAGGCTCCCGTTTGGCCCGGTCTCTGCCCCTTTCACCTTGTTTTATGGTAAGACCCAGAAATTGGACCTGTGACTGTCCGATCTGGGCTTTCTTTGGATTGACCTTTAATCCCGCCTGCTGCAGTAACTGGAGTAGTCCCCCAGCAGTTGCCTATGATCGTTCCCACCTTCAGTGAATAGTAGGAGGTCGTCTACATATTGTACCAATGAAGACTGTAAGAGCTTTTATAGATATGTGAAGAGAAAAAGATTAGTGAAATCAAGTGTAGGTCCCTTGCAGTCAGACGCGGGGGAAGTTATAATGGGGAACAAAGAAATGGCAGACCAATTAAATACATACTTTGGTTCTGTCTTCACAAAGGAGGACACAAATAACCTCCCAGAGATGTTGGAGAACATACGGTCTGATGAAAGGGAGGAACTGAAAGAAATCAGCATTTGCAGGGAAATGGTGTTAGGGAAATTGACGGGATTGAAGGCCGATAAATCTACATCCTAGGGTACTTAAGGAAGTGGCCCTAGAAATAGTAGATGCATTGCTGATCATCTTCCAACATTCGATGGAATCTGGAACTGTACCCATGGATTGGAGGGTAGCTAATGTTACCCCACTATTCAAAAAGGGTGGTAGAGAGAAAGCGGGGAATTACAGACCGGTAAGCCTGACATCGGTAGTGGGGAAAATGCTAGAGTCCATTATAAAGGATGTAATAGCTGAGCACTTGAAAAACAGTGACAGGATCGGACAAAGTCAACATGGATTTACAAAAGGTAAATCGTGCTTGACTAATCTACTGGAATTTTTTGAGGATGTAACTGGGAAAATAGATAAGGGAGAACCAGCAGATGTGGTGTATTTGGACTTTCAAAAGGCTTTCGATAAGGTCCCGCATAAGAAATTAGCGTGTAAAGTTAAGGCACATGGGATTGGGGGCAAGGTATTGACTTGGATAGAGAACTGGTTGGCGGACAGAAAGCAGAGAGTAGGAATTAATGGGTCTTTTTCCGAGTGGCAAGCAGTGACTAGTGGGGTACCGCAGGGATCGGTCCTTGGACCCCAGCTATTCACAATATACATTAATGATCTAGATAAGGGAACTAAATGTAATGGCCCAGAAATTAAACAGTGAGGGTTCCCGCGGGGGTAAGGATTCCCCGCGATATCGCACTCCGCGCCTACCTTTTTGCTCTGGGCCCACACGAACTTTAGTTTGAAAGGCTCTCTCTCTTGGAACCGTGCAGTGCTTGCGTGACCCAGAGACGCAATTAGTTCGTGCGAGCTCTGGGATCACGTGATTCAGTTAGAGCCAATGGCAGCACACCATCTTTCATTCATAGTTTTGACAGGAAGACCTGTCAAAGCTTTGAAAACTACACACCCCCAAAAGAACAGCTAAACCTCAATTAAATTTAAAAAAAAGCCATCACATTAATAAAATAAGTATAGTTAAATAAATTAACCACTTTAAACAAAAAATAAAATTTTTGAAAAAATTTAAAATCTTTTTAAAAGCTATAAAAATAAACTTACCTTTCTTTAAAGTCTCTAAAAAAGATAAACCTGTTGAAAAAAATTTAAAATAACACTTAATTAACTACTTACCTTGTTAAAAGGGGGTCCTACGCCTGCTTTCTTTATGTGTAAAATCTTCACCACTTACCTGCGCGTTCAAAGCTGAAAAAATAACTAAGTGCACTGCGTGCGCACAGCCTGTAGCACGCACGCGGTTCACTTAGGAACCGCCCCCTTTTGGATTCACGAAGTGCCGGTTTCCCGCGCATGCGCAGTGCATGCAGGAAACCGGCAATTGGAGACCTAATACGCGAGAGTACACAGTGCGTACTCTCGCGTATTAGGTCTAATTTTCGAGCCATTATCTCCAAGTTTGCAGATGACACAAAGCTGGGTGGGAGTGTGTGCTGCGAGGAGGATACCGAGAAACTCCAGGATGATTTGGACAGGTTGGGTGAGTGGGCAGAAGCGTGGCAGATGCAATATAACGTGGATAAATGTGAGGTTATCCACTTTGGTGTCAAAAACAGAAAGGCAGACTATTATCTGAATGGCAATAAATTGGGAGAAGGGGAAGTGCAACAAGACCTGGGTGTCCTTGTGCACCAGTCGCTGAAGGTAAGCATGCAGGTGCAGCAGGTGGTGAAGAGGGCAAATGGTATGTTGGCCTTCATAGCAAAAGGGTTTGAGTATAGGAACAGGGATGTCCTGCTGCAGTTGTACAGGGCCTTGGTGAGACCACACCTTGAGTACTGTGTGCAGTTTTGGTCGCCTTATCTGAGGAAGGATGTTCTTGCCATGGAAGGAGTTCAGCGAAGATTCACAAGGCTGATATCTGGGATGGCAGGAATGACATATGAGGAGAGATTGGGTCGATTGGGCTTATACTCGCTGGAGTATAGAAGAATGAGAGGGGATCTCATCGAAACATATAAAATTCTGACAGGTCTGGACAAACTAGATGCAGGAAGAATGTTCCCAATGGTCGGAGAGTCCAGAACCAGGGGTCCTAATCTAAGGATAAGGGGTAAGCCATTTAGGACAGAAATGAGGAGGAATTTCTTCACCCAGAGAGTGGTGAACCTGTGGAATTCTCTACCACAGAAGGTAATTGAGGCCAAGTCATTAAATATATTCAAGAATGAGTTAGATATATTTCTTAAAGCTAAAGGTATCAAGGGATATGGGGAGAAGGCAGGTACAGGGTACTGAGTTTGGATGATCAGCCATGATCTCATCGAATGGCGGAGCAGGCTCGAGGGGCCGAATGGCCTACTCCTGCTCCTATTTTCTATGTTTCTATGAGGAGGACTCAGAGAATCCCTCAAGTGCCTGCGCCATACACTGGTGAAAAATAGAGGGACAATTGTGGAATCCCTGTGGGAGACAGGTCCCAGTGTACTGTTGTCCCTTGAAAGTAAAAGCAAATTTATACTGATCTTCCTTTCCAACGGGAACTGACCAAAATCTGTTGCAGATATCCAAGATGGTAAAAGTGGTGGCGTTCGGGGGAATATTGGCAATAAGTTCCGCCATCGCTGCCACGGTGGGCGCGCACGCTGGGATATGCTTGTTTAGAATGCGATAGTCTATAGTCATGCACCATGAATCATCTGGTTTCCTCACCGGCCAGATAGGGGAATTAACCTCAGTGGCGATGGGGCGCAAAACCCCTGTTCAACCAAGGAATTAACCGTTCGCTCAAGGTGGGCATTAGCCACTGCGGGGTAGGGATCTTGCTTTTGTGGCTTCGACATTGGCTGTCCGTCGATGCAAATTTCCACACCGGTCATTCTCCCACAGTCATCCCTATGACGTGCAAAAACGTTCTGATGTTTCTCAACTATTCCCCTCAATGTCTCAGGGGCGTTAACACTCAGCCGTTCTAGGTCATATACAGTGGACGGGTGTAACACGCACACCGGTCCCCATACAGGGGGAATGATCATGACAGCATTCAGACTCCCTGCACCTCCTGCCCCTGCCCAAACACAATGTTTTAAAAATCTATAATCGCCTGATGGTGAAGCATCCAGTCAGACCCGAGTACGCCACTGCCCCCATCTCATTAATATACAGGCCCAATCCATTTGGAGTGGACCGATTGCGACCGTTAAAGGTTTGGATACCGCCCCAGTCCTTTCCTGGCCCGTGAATCCCGAGAGATTATAAGGTTCTCCCGATGAGTGGGGTGAGTTAAGAAGGTCGCTATCATGGACAACTGTCCAGGAGACCCTGGGGTCCACCAAATAATCTCCCTCCCAGCCTTTCATTTCACCCAGGGGGCGACCCCACCCGTCACAGGTGATCGGGGTCAGGTACTCGGGCTGGATGGGGCCACGCCATTGCGGGGCAGACCCTGGAGGTCCGCTTGTCATTCCCGTTGCGGCATGTACGGGGTCGCTGGGTTTGAGATTCTGCAGGGCGCGCGTCAGTTGTTTCAGGACTGGTCTTTAGAATCCCGCGGGCGCCGTGGTTTCCTGCATTCCTTTGCAAAATGTCCTCTCCTCCCACAATTATAGCACAGCCCTGTCTGCGGTTTGGAGGGAGTTTTCCCCCCTCGTCGCCAATCCTTATTTGGGGTCTGAAACTGAGACTGATCAGTCTCTCCTCCCGGGTGATTCTCGAACAGCTTGTCAGACTTGGGTTCTGGTGCTCGGTCGGTATTATGGAGGAGGGCGAGTCTCCGTAGGACCTCTGCCTCGGTGTTACCCTCATTGTCTGGGTCAAACCAATGAAGTGCCTTGACTTGGATGGAGGGAAGGCACTGACTGATCAGTGTCCGGAGCCAGTGGTTTAGAGGGCCATCTGTAGTTGGTTGGCGGGCCGCCACCCCTCCCTGGGCTCGTAAATAGGAAGGCCAAAGTCGATCGGCAAAAGGTTGCGGGTGTTCCCCTGGCTTTTGTCGGGTCTGGGAACATTCCAGGAAGGGGTTCCCTCCTGACATGCCGACAGCTTTCAAGATCGCCCCCTTCAAGCCGGCGGTAGTCCCCCGACCTAGTTTCAGGTCCCGTCCCAGCCCCTCATATATCCCCGGATCGAGAGTAAATAACAACAATTTCTGATTTTCTTCCTTGTCCAGGCCATGAATGGTGGCAAATTGTGTGGCCATTAAGAAGGTGGGTTCGGGCGATTGGCTGTGTTTGATAGGTAGCAATTTCGTAGCAAGTTCCTGTAGTTGGCCCGTAGAGTGGGGAATCAAAAAGGTAATTGCAAGTACTGGTTCGTCACCCTCATTCTGACCGGGGGTATATTTCCGTTGCACAATCGGCAACATCGGGCTCATCTGAGGGCCACAGGGATTAAATGGAGGTGGGCGACTCTTGGTACATTGGTCCTTGTACCTCTGTCTCGTCCCGCTCAATGGCCGGGGTCATTAGACAGACAACCCCTTGTTGGGCAGTAAGCGCTGTTTTCAGCCTATTAATTTCTTGTTGACAGTGACTGTGACAAGCAGTCTCACTTTGCTGCTGTTTTAAAACATTATAAGCTGATTTCATATCCTCACACCCCTGATCCGCTGTCTCACATTTCTGCTCCCACTCATCTCTTTCCTGTGTTCGTTTCTGCAATTTATCCTTTGCATTAGTCAGAGAACACTGTAGAAATCGCTCACTACCCTCAAATTTATGTCCTGAATTATCGTGGCTGCAACCAGATGGTCAATTGTGCGCTAATCTCACTTGATCAGTTTAGTCAGTGGGCCTGGCCTCATGACCCATCCTCTCATTAAAAGTCAGCCTAGAAACAGTTTCCCAATTTAATATAGTGGCCATTTTGAATTTCTATTTAATAGTGGCCATCTTACAATACAGAAGAACATTTGTTGTTTTTGTTCTCCTAAACATCAAGGGGGAGAAATTCGGAATCGCCCTGTTTGGGGTGCAATTATCGGCCGGGCGCAAACTTGGCTTCTATCGCCCCTGGAGGTGATTGGAGTGCTAAATCAGGCGCTGCACACTTGTCCTAAGGCGCAAAGGCCGAGGAACGAAGCGCTAACTCAGAACGCGGGCGCAGCGCAGGTGATGTCAGTTAGCGATGGAACACAGACGCCGACCAGTTCTTAAAGGGGAGGGTCGATCTTGCTCTCCATCCACACCCTGCTCATTGGAGCCTTGAATCTCGGCCTGGAGAGACCTGTGACTACATTTTCCAGCCAAGGACTATGGAGAGGGCGAGAGAACGAGCTCAGCGCTTCAGAGAGCGGGCCTTGGAGGCTCTGGTTGGCGCGGTGGAGCGCAGAAGATCTATACTCTTCCCTGAGAGTGGCAGGAGGCCTTTGCCGCGCGACTACAGAAGAGTGTGGAGGGAGGTGGCTCAGCACATCTCCTCCAGGAGCATGGTGACCAGGACCCATACTCAATGTCGCAAAAAGTTCAACGACCTCACTCTGGTCGTCAGGGTGAGTGGCTTTTTTTTCCAATACCTCTCCATCCCTCCATTTCAACCTCACTCTATGGCCAGCGGGTCTTAAAACCCCAATGCCCAACACTCATCCAACACCTATGGCCCGCTCATGAAACACACACGCACATTCCACACCTTGCATACAGTAAGGGATATTCAATTATGGGAGGCACATCAGGCAAGACCATGGCTGCATACATTAAGGGCTATTCAATTATGGGAGGCACATCAGGCAAGACCATGGCTGCATACATTAAGGGCTATTCAATTATGGGAGGCACATCAGGCAAGGCCATGACTGTATATTTACTCAGATGCCGTCCTTTTTCTTGCAGGCCAAGCTATCTCATAATAGGAGACAGCAGCAACGGACAGGTGGAGGGCGGCCTCAGCTGCAACCCCTCAGCGATCTGGAGGTGCGCGTCCACAGGATTGTGACAAGTCAGGTGATCGGTCCCGTTGCCCCTGGAGAGGTCGACCCCCGTTCGGGACAGCAATGGTAAGGTCATCAGCTTTCTCTCCTCATTCCACTTGTCCCTCACAACACCAGCCTTTGACACTTTCAATCCAACTTACTAAATCGCTGCACTCCTTCCTCCCTTACTGCCCCCCTGTCCTCACGCTAAATCCATTCTTGTACCTCCCTGCTTTCAGATGGTGATTCACCAGCTGAGGAGACGGGCCCTGAAGCTGCCAGTGGGAGCGAAGCCACAGGCGAAGAGGAAGAGGAAGCCGGAGCATCAGCGCCACCCTCTCCTGAGGAAGCCTATGCCCACACTGGGAACACGCCTTCCCTGGAGGGGAGCAGGGGGGAAGGGTCTGATGAGGCTGCAGCAACGCGATGTGGCTAGGGAAGCTCGGGGGCCTTCTCCCCAGAGGGAGAGTAGGCCAGCGAGTCCTGCTGCACTGGACGCAGAGGAGGAGCGGCTCATCGCTGAAATCAACACCCAGGTGGTGGACATGCACACTTAGCTCATGGGTGCAGTGGGAAGGGTGCCCGAATGCATTGATGCACTGGCAAGGAGTGTGGAGAACTACGCTGTCGCACAGGCGGATGCCACGCTAATGCTTAGTGCTGCAATTCAGTCACTGGCTGCCATGATCCAATCTCAGACTGGTCTCATGCAGACTCAGATTGAGGCCACGCAAGCACTGACTGCTGCCATTGTCGCTGGTTCGGACACATTTCCCCAGGGCTCTCACCGCGCCGCAGCAGGCCAGCAATCTGTGCTCCAGTAGATTGCTCCGGATGCTGAGGTGCTGCCCCGTGGGTGTGTCAGTGTGTCGATCGAGCAGGAAGGTGCTGTCCTCTCTCAAGATGACAGCATTCCTGCTGCCACCATTGTCACTGCCCCATTGCACTTGCCTGTAGCCCAGACTGCTGCCGCCCATGCAGAGTTGGTGCAGTCTGCAGCCGGGCCCTCCAGGCCCAGAGCTGGTCGAGGCCGTCCTTCAAGGGCATTTGTCGTCTCAGGTTCTGACAATCAGCAGCCTTCCACTAGCCTTGCTGCAACCACTGGGGCTCCATTACGGAGGAGCAGTAGGGTGGGAAGGGGGGAAGTGGGCAAGGGAAGATCACCCTTGAAGGGAAAAAAGTAGGAGGTGTGATGAAATATTGGTCAATTTTTTATTAAAGGCCGAGGTTCGTGTTAAAACTTTTGTTTAGTGTTTTGGACATTATCTCCAGGTTGTGAGAACCAGTTATGTTAATTAATGATTTTTTACATTTGTTTCTATTAGTTTGTTATGAAGAAATGATACACACAGAGTTTGTAAAATAAAAAGGTTTTGTATTCAAAATGTACAGGTTTGGTTTTTGGAATCATTGCTGCCTTGGCTGGCTTTGGGGTTGCGGGTTGCTTTCATTCATGTTGTTCTCTATGCCAGAAGCCATTTCCTCAGTAGGGGCCTAGAAGCGGCTTGTTATCAGCCGTTGACGGACGGCCCTTGCAGTTTCAACATTGTGGGCCTCCCTCCCGCCTTGGTGCTGCATCTGATCATCCTCCTCCTCTTCCTCCTCCGGTTGTGCTCCGAGGCCTGGTGGCATTGGCTGGGTGCTGAGGATTGCCAGGTTACGAAGCATGCAGCACACAACTATGAAGAGGGAGACTCGCTCAGGCAAGTATTGCAGGGCTTCTCCTGAGTGGTCCAGACAGCGGAACCGTTGCTTGAGCACGCCGATCGTCTGCTCAACGATGTTCCTGGTGGCGAGATGGCTCTCATTGTACCACAGCTCAGCAGGGGTGTTGGGGTTACGGAGCGGTGTCATCAGCCAGGTGCACAGTAGATAACCCTTGTCCCCGAGGAGCCAACCACTTGGCTGATGCAGTGCCTGGAAAAGTTCTGGCACTGCAGTCTGGTGCAGGATGAAAGCATCGTGGCTGCTGCCAGGATAGCGGGCATTGACCGCGAGTATCAGCTGTCTGTGGTCACAGACCAACTGGATAAGTGGTGCAAAAATGTCTACCACAGAAAAAGCCAGGAAGAGGCCGCCTTTAAATAGCGCCCCCCCACCCCCAGCCCCTCACCGACTGGGAAACGTTCCAGTCTCCCTGTCGTTGCTTGCGCCAGGCGGAAAGGAGGGGGGTGCCACTCAATATCCGGTCCGGGGCGCCACCAGGGCATTGCATGCTCGACTGACGTCACGATCTGCGGGCGCAGGATAGCTGGGCGCTAAACTTTTGTTAAAAGTCTAGTTAATTTCGCGAGCAGCGCAAACATCGCCGTGCCCGGGCGCTAGTTGCTTTGCGCCCCATTAGCGCCCTCTTAGGGCGCCAACGGGAGGTGCAAGCCAACCGAATTTCCCCCCCCCCCCCAAAGTCTACATAGCCTTAACTTGTTGTTTTCTTAGGACAACCAGAAAACAACGGAATTTATTTGGCATGTTGGCAAATAAATCCTCCATACAGGGTCAAGAATGAGCAATACTCCTGGAATTGAATACAAATTACAGCAAGAAACGTTCAGGTGAACATTTGTTTTTAATGGTGATAAAAAAAAAGGAATCTTTTTATAGAATGACCACTTTTGTGGAAAATTTTCAATACGATACATTTTCTCATCTGCTGGAGCCATATAAAATTAATCAATAATGGCACATCTTTGGGCACAGGACTAGGTTTCAGCATTAGGAATAACACATAATTCCATCTTATTTCAGGAACATTATTACACATTATATGGAAAAAAAACTCCAATATGAGCTCCATTACATGTTGCTGTATAAACATTAATAGGTCAATATTCATCTTAATGTAAATGCAACTTTTTTTTTATTGTTTAAAACAAACAGCCAGAGTTTTGAAAATGCTGTGTGCAGTACAGTACAAATTGTTCTTTGCTTTAAAAAGTACCCTGCATAAACCAGTTATTAAGAACAGCCTAATGGGTTAACATTGAAACGGTTAATAATACAGGTGACAATTTGAATGCCCGATTGAAAACTGCTGCACCCAGACAAAATCTAGCTGAAACTATAAACAAGTAAATTAGCATTTATTACGCAATTAAAAGAAAAGTGCTGCTAATATTGGATTATAAACAAATGTATAGCTTTACGGCTGGTTCATTGTCTGGTTTGCTCCTCAGGATTGCATTATTTTAGGATGGATGCATCTCAAGGGGACAGTTACAGGTGTCGTTATGGATACCTACATGAGATAACATGCTTCATCCCCAGAAATTGATTGGTGAGATTGAGCTTGTAAGTGAGGAGGCCAGTGGTGTCAGAGATGCGATGTGATGTAGGACAGGCTGACAAGCTTCATAAATGCACATTTTTCAAGTGCATTTTTGAATACTGCAAACAAATACCAGAATAAGGGTCACAAGCAACAATTTTAGCCCAAATATGTTTAAAATTATCCAAGAAAGTTTTAAGTATATACACACACATTCAATGGGAAATAATGCAGTAGGTGATGTGATGGAATGGGCAGGTGCAACTCCATCCACCTGTATAGAGACCACAAATTATGGAGGGTACTGGCTGGTAACCTCCAGAGTGACGGCAGGGGAGCTGGAAGGAAGAAAGAGAAAAACAACGATGAAAGGAGAGAGCAGAGAGGGATGCAGTTGCAATACAAACTGGGTAGAAAGTAAACTTCAACTACTCTTTTCTTGGGGTAAAAAAAACGTCTTTACTGCGTAAGCTATAATGGCAAAAATACTCTCGAGATTTATGGTTCCTCTGGGGCTCGGATTATGAAAGTGCCCACTTGTAAAATTACTTTTAAATGCAAAGTCATTTCCAGCATGTTTTATTACTTAAAGTAAGTTATGGCGTGTAGCGCAAACTAGTTTTAAAATAATGTTGCAAGAAGAATTACTGGACTTCACGGTTACATGGAGTTAAGCATAAAAAACGCAGCCTAGGTTTTCTGATCATAAAGTCAACTGTAACCTATTGAAATGAATAGGCTACAATTGGAGTTATGATTTGAAGACCTGGACAATTGTTACTGTCAATTGTTAACCTGTTCACTGCAAGGTAGTTTAAATCTGAGGCACTCTCTTAGCTGTTGCAAATGTAACACTTTTTTAAAAACATGAATGGCTTGCCGATACATGATGCAAGAGCTCAGGATATGTAGCTTACATTAAAACCAAAAAGAACAGAATCAACTTTAAGTATTAAGTACCATCAATAGTGTCAAAAGAGGGCCATACCACATTGGTCACTCAGTGTATAGCTTTGTGTATTATTGGCAACCTGCCTATTCCAGCACAGGCACAATGGGCTGAAGGGCCTCCTTCTGTGCTGTATAATTCTATGATGGGAGGGAAAGTAGAAAGTGAGGAGGACATAAAAAACCTACAAGGGGATATAGACAAGCTGGGTGAGTGGGCGGAGATTTAGCAGATGCAATACAATATTGGAAAATGAGAGGTTATGCACTTTGGCAGGAAAAATCAGAGAGCTAGTTATTATCTTAATGGCGAGAAACTGGAAAGTACTGCAGTACAAAGGGATCTGGGGGTCCTAGTGCAAGAAAATCAAAAAGTTAGTATGCAGGTGCAGCAGGTGATCAAGAAGGCCAACAGAATGTTGGCTTTTATTGCTAGGGGGATAGATTATAAAAACAGGGAGGTATTGCTGCAGTTATATAAGGTATTGGTGAGACCGCATCTGGAATACTGCATACAGTTTTGGTGTCCATACTTAAGAAAAGACATACTTGCTCTCGAGGCAGTACAAAGAAGGTTCACTCGGTTAATCCCCGGGATGAGGGGGTGGACATATGAGGAGAGGTTGAGTAGATTGGGACTCTACTCATTGGAGTTCAGAAGAGTGAGAGGCGATCTTATTGAAACATATAAGATTGTGAAGGGGCTTGATCGGGTGGATGCGGTAAGGATGTTCCCAAGGATGGGTGAAACTAGAACTAGGGGGCATAATCTTAGAATAAGGGGCTGCTCTTTCAAAACTGAGATGAGGAGAAACTTCTTCACTCAGAGGGTAGTAGGTCTGTGGAATTTGCTGCCCCAGGAAGCTGTGGAAGCTACATCATTAAATAAATTTAAAACAGTTTCCTAGAAGTAAAGGGAATTAGGGGTTACGGGGAGCGGGCAGGAAATTGGACATGAGGCTGAGTTCGGATCGGTCAAGGCCCTGTGGGTGGCGTAGCGGGCCCAGGGGCTGAGTGGCCGGGTCCTGCTCCTACTTCTTGTGTTCTTTAGATTTGAGGTTAGGATCAGATCAGCCATGATCTTATTGAATGGTGGAGCAGGCTCGAAGGGCCGATTGGCCTACTGCTGCTCCTATTTCTTATGTTCTTATGATCCTTTGCCCTCAGATCAAAAACAATCCGGGGGTTGGGGAGAGTTCATGCACTCTTAGGGGGAAGAATTCAGTTTCGACCATTTTGGGGCGCTAATATTGCCTGGGCTCTAACTTTAGTGCCCGGCGCTAATTAGCGCCGGCGACCGCGAAATTGAGTTTTAGCGCTCCAAGAGGGAAGTGGAACGCTAAATCAAGCTCCACTTCCTTCTTAGGGCGCTAACGTCGGAGAGCAGGGCAGAGACTTCAGCAGCGATGCACACTGAGCCGTGCAGCGTTGCCGCGTTCAAAGGCTTCTTCCCTCCCTTAAAGGGAAGGGCCATCGCTGCAGGCTCTGCAATTTAAAAAGTACCTACCTGGACCACCAAGGCAGCCGTGATCCCGCGCAATCAGTTTGGCACTCAAACAGAGTGCCGGGCTGATCGATTGCGGGCAGGAATCCGCAAAAAAAACGAGAACAGGAAAGGTAAGTTTTTTCCCCCCACTTACCTCGGCCATATCGCCTTTAATCATCGCCCCCAAAGCGACCGGCCGACCGATGCACGCCTCCTGCAGCTGTCGGTGTTTTCGACCGGCGCTGCTGAGGGGGCGAAACTCAATATCGGGTCCGGGGCGACGCACACAGCGATGTGCACGATGACATCATGATCTCCAGGCGAAGGAGATCTGGGCGCAACGCCGTAGCGTCGCTGCAAAATTCCCGCCGAATATGGTGGGAGTTGACGTCAGCACCGTGCCCGGCCGCAAAGCCATTTGCGCTAACGGGAGACGCAAAGGCACCCAATTTCACCCCTTAATTTTTACCTCTTTTGTAATATATATCAATTTTAAATTAATTGCATCTTAAAATACATTTTTAAATTATCTGAATCTGATTTTTAAACAGCTGGGCCTACAGTAACTACTGCTATAACTCTGCCCCCTGTCCCAGATCCTCATTGAAACACCAACAACTGGTATGGCGTAATTAAGTTCCGACATAGTCTACATATCCTTGAGAATTGGATTAGTGAAAAGTATACAGGATCTAATTCATGCACTGTTTCTATGCACTGTGCATATTGCATACTTCATAGTTATGTAATTCATAGTTTCATCATTTAGAGAAAATAAAATTCAGCATGAAATATACAGTTCTTTTATAAAAAATATATACAATATACACATTACATTCTGTACAATATTTACAGGTTGTTAAATATAAAATTCACGACAAAAAAAATCAGCATTTATAAAAATAGCTATTCACAATTCACTGTTTACATACCAAATAACATGGTTTATGCTAGAAATATTACAACCCGCTATACTTCTTTTGTAGAAGAGTCTCAAAGTCCTTTAGAAAATCTGTTGTATTTTTTTCTGGGAATTCCTCGCATATTTTACAGTTCTCCTGCTATATAAAAACACAATTTTAGGACTACACACAATTACAGTGCTTAACCTAATCAATTATTACAATACAACAAGGCTTATGTCTAAAATAATGCACATAAACTAATAGCACAGAATTAAATTATAACCATTAGAACTGTAAAATGTTAGACACAGGCACTCACACATAGAAACAGACAAAGCAGGATAAGAGAGAGGAAAGAAACAGTAAAAATAAATCAGTGACCAGTGCTGATCGAAAATCAGTGTGCAAAAGAAATTACCAAATGGAATACTTGCGGTCAGGAGGCGGGCGTGGACAGTGGTGGCAGAGGCACTGAGTGCCACCTCTGTAGTGTCCAGAACAGCGGTACAGTGGAGCAGAAAATTCAACGATTTGACCAGAACTGGGAACTCAGAATACTCTCCCTTTCCTCCTCACCCACTGTGGGCACCACACTCAAGTCTGAGACAGAACTCGTTGGATCAGTGATGCAGACCAAGATGTAGACTAATAGTTCCTTCAATTGTTCCACACATTCAACGAATCCAAGCCTAATTTTTCTCTCTTTGTCTTTGTTGGGCAAGAATGCCCGTAATGCCCAGGACAGGGCAAAGAGTTGGGGCTGTGGGAGGGGGAAACACACAGCCAAACCTCTGCTCTTTGACCCCGCCATGAGGAGAAGGTGGTGCAGCTTCTGGGCTGCTGCACCACTGTGGCCACAGTAGAGGCCTGGATGCAGAGGGTGGGGGGAGTCCAGAAGCAGGTCAGTACCTGTCTGCTTGCTATCATAGAATAGAATCATAGAAATCTACTGTACAGAAGGAGGCCATTCGGCCCATCGTGTCTGCGCTGGTTGAAAAAGAGCTATCCAGCCTAATCCCACTTTTCAGCTCTTGGTCCGTAGCCTTGCAGTTTACAGCACTTCAAGTGCATATCCAAGTACTTCTTAGGTGTAATGAGGGTTTCTGCCTCTACCACCCCTTCAGGCAGTGAGTTCCAGACTCCCACCACCCTCTGGGTGAAAAAAGTTCTCCTAAACTCCCCTCTAATCCTTCTACCAATTACTTTAAAGCAATGCCCCCTGGTTGTTGACCTCTCTGATAAGGGAAATAGGTGCTTCCTATCCACTCTATCTAGGCCCATCATAATTTTTATACACCTCAATTAAGTCTCCCCCCCCCCCGCCTCAGCCTCATCTGTTCCAAAGAAAACAACCCCGCCCTATCCAATCTTTCCTCATAGCTAAAATTCTCAATCCTGGCAACATCCTCGTAAATCTCCTCTGTACCCTCTCTAGTGCCATCATAATTTTTATACACCTCAATTAAGTCCCCCCCCCCTCAGCCTCATCTGTTCCAAAGAAAACAACCCCGCCCTATCCAATCTTTCCTCATAGCTAAAATTCTCAATCCTGGCAACATCCTCGTAAATCTCCTCTGTACCCTCTCTAGTACACAGTACTCTAGCTGTGGCCTAACTAGTGTTTTATACAGTTCAAGCATAACCTCTCTGCTCTTATATTCTATGGCTCAGCTAATAAAAGAAAGTATCCCGTATGCCTTCTTAACCACCTTATCTACCTGTCCTGCTACCTTCAGGGATCTGTGGGCATGCACTCCAAGGTCCCTCTGTTCCTCTACATTTCTCAGTATCCTACCATTTATTGTGTAATCCCTTGCCTTGTTAACCCTCCCCAAATGCATTACCTCACACTTTTCCAGACTGAATTCCATTTGTCACTTTTCTGCCCACCTGACCAGTTCAATGATATCTTCCTGCAGTCTACAGCTAACTTCCTCAAGATCAACAACACTGCCAATTTTTGCATCACCTGCAAACTTCTTAATCATGCCCCCTAGATTGAAATCTAAATCATTGATATATACCACAAAAAGCAAGGGATCTAGTACAATCAAGTTAGTCAGACATGACCTTCCCTTAACAAATCCATGCTGACTGTCCTTGATTAATCAGTAATTTTCTAAATATTGATTTATATTGTCCCTCAGAATTTTTTCCAGTAATTTTCCCACCACCGCTGTTAGGCTGACTGGCCCGTAATTACTCAGTCTATCCCTTTCTCCCTTTTTAAACAATGGCACAACATTAACAGTCCTCCAGCACCACACCTGTAACCAGAGAGGATTGGAAAATGATGGTCAGAGCCTCCACTTGCTTCTCTTAACAGTCTGGGATAGATTTCATCCAGGCCTGGCGATTTATCTACTTTCAAAGATGCTAAATCCCTTAATACTTCCTCTCTCTCTATGTTTATCTTATCGAATACGTCACACTCTTCCTCCTTAACTACAATGTTTGCATCGTCCCTCTCTTCTGTGAAGACAGACGCAAAGTTTTCATTAAGAATCACACCCACATCTTCCGACTCAACACACAGGTTTTCTTTTTGGTCTCTAATAGGCCCTACTCTTTCCTTAGTTATTCTCTTGCTCTATGTATTTATAAAACATCGTTGGGTTTTCCTTGATTTTACTTGCCAATATTTTTTCACGCCCTCTTTTTGCTTTCCTAATTTCCTTTTTAATTTCACCCCTGCTCTTTCTATACTCCTCTAGGCTTTCTGTAGTATTGAGCGCTCGGTATCTGACAAAAGCTTCCCCTTTTTTTCCCCTTATCCTACCCTATATGCTCCGTGACATCCAGGGGGCTCTAGATTTGGGAGTCCCACCCTTTTTCTTTGCGAGAACATATTTGCTCTGAGCGCTCACTATCTCCTCCTTGAATGCCTCCCACTGCTCCGACAGTGATTTACCTGTAAGTAGCTGTTTCCCGTCCACTTTTGTTAAAGCATATCTCAGCTTAGTAAAATTGGCCTTTCCTCATTTGAGAACTTTTACACCTGGTCTATCTTTGTCCTTTTCCATAACTATGCTAAATCTAACTGAATTATGAACACTTCCACCCAAAATGCTCTCCCACTGATACTCCTTCCACCTGCCCAGCTTCATTCCATAAAACTACATAGGATATACAGCACAGAAACAGGTCATTCGGCCCAACCAGTCCATGCCGGCGTTTATGCTCCACTTGCGCCTCCTCCAGTCTTTCCTCATCTAACCCCCCCTTCCCGTCAACCCCCCCCTCCCCCTCCCCGTCAACACCCCCCCTCCCCCTCCCCGTCAACACCCCCCCTCCCCCTCCCCGTCAACAACCCCCTTTCCCCTACCCTTCAATCCCCCCCCCTTCCCCTACCCGTCAATCCCCCTCCCCTTCCCCTACCCGTCAATCCCCCTCCCCTTCCCCTACCCGTCAACCCCCCCCCTTCCCCTACCCGTCAACCCCCCCTTCCCCTACCCGTCAACCCCCCCCTTCCCCTACCCGTCAACCCCCCCTTCCCCTACCCGTCAACCCCCCCTTCCCCTACCCGTCAACCCCTCCCCTTCCCCTACCCGTCAACCCCCCCCTTCCCCTACCCGTCAACCCCCCCCTTCCCCTACCCGTCAACCCCCCCCCTTCCCCTACCCGTCAACCCCCCCCCTTCCCCTACCCGTCAACCCCCCCCTTCCCCTACCCGTCAACCCCCCCCCTTCCCCTACCCGTCAACCCCCCCTTCCCCTACCCGTCAACCCCCCCTTCCCCTACCCGTCAACCCCCCCCTTCCCCTACCCGTCAACCCCCCCTTCCCCTACCCGTCAACCCCCCCCTTCCCCTACCCGTCAACCCCCCCCCTTCCCCTACCCGTCAACCCCCCCCCTTCCCCTACCCGTCAACCCCCCCCTTCCCCTACCCGTCAACCCCCCCCCTTCCCCTACCCGTCAACCCCCCCTTCTCCTACCCGTCAACCCCCCCCTTCTCCTACCCGTCAACCCCCCCCCTTCCCCTACCCGTCAACCCCCCCCTTCCCCTACCCGTCAACCCCCCCCTTCCCGTCAACCCCCCCCTTCTCCTACCCGTCAACCCCCCCCTTCCCCTACCCGTCAACCCCCCCCTTCCCCTACCCGTCAACCCCCCCCTTCCCCTACCCGTCAACCCCCCCTTCCCCTACCCGTCAACCCCCCCCTTCCCCGTCAACCCCCCCTTCCCCTACCCGTCAACCCCCCCTTCCCCTACCCGTCAACCCCCCCTTCCCCTACCCGTCAACCCCCCCCTTCCCCTACCCGTCAACCCCCCCCCTTCCCCTACCCGTCAACCCCCCCCTTCCCCTACCCGTCAACCCCCCCCCTTCCCCTACCCGTCAACCCCCCCCCTTCCCCTACCCGTCAACCCCTCCCCTTCCCCTACCCGTCAACCCCCCCTTCCCCTACCCGTCAACCCCCCCCTTCCCCTACCCGTCAACCTCCCCCCTTCCCCTACCCGTCAACCCCCCCTTCCCCTACCCGTCAACCCCCCCTTCCCCTACCCGTCAACCCCCCCCTTCCCTACCCGTCAACCCCCCCCTTCCCTTACCCGTCAACCCCCCCTTCCCCTACCCGTCAACCCCCCCTTCCCCTACCCGTCAACCCCCCCTTCCCCTACCCGTCAACCCCCCCTTCCCCTACCCGTCAACCCCCCCTTCCCCTACCCGTCAACCCCCCCTTCCCCTACCCGTCAATCCCCCCCCCTTCCCCTACCTATCTCCCATCCCATCCCCCCAAATGGGGCAACTCAGCACTGGCAAAGGCAACCATTCAAACCCACTGTTTTTTCCTTCCTGCTGGTCATTCAAAGCCATGGGAGGCAGTTGCTGTGGAGGACGGCACAAGGAGGAGGCGGAGCAGGGAGAGAACGTGTGGGTGTGGGAAGGGTAACAGATTTTGGAGGAACTGGAGAACATGGACCCTGGCTTTGTTGTGCCACTTGTCCCCACTGAGCTGCCAGATGAGGGGGCAACGGAAGGCCAGAGCCACACACTTCTTTCCTGAGAGTGAATCCTACCTCCCCCCTCCCTTCAGGCAACCCCCAGAGTCGGAGTCACATGACTCTACTCAACCAGGTATCAGCGCGTACACATTCCACGGGCGACGCGAGTGCCTGAATGCAAGGTGGGCACTCCAGCATCACAATCCACTTTCAGGGAACTTGGGAGACTGAGGAGGTGAAGGATGCTGCTACCTCTCTGGAGAGACCGGCTAGAAGGTGGCCAAGGATTGTGGAATCAGTGGACTGTGATTTTATAGCTGTGTGCTGAAAGAGACGCCTGTTGGTGGAGCATCAGAGGGGCACGAAGACTCTAGGATCCATCAACAGTAACATGGAGCTGCTCACAGGCATGGCCTCCGGGTTTGCTGCAATGCTCCGCACCAACACCACGCATGTGATGCTAGAGCTGCAAGAATCAATGCAGCTGCATTGGGACACACAGCAGATCCCCTGGCAGAGGGAGCAGTCTGAGCTTCCTCCCGATGGATGCCCCTGAAAAATCCTACACAGGACCCTCATGGATGCCTGGAAGGATCCAGGCCCGAAATGTTGAGGGTCGTGGTGACCTTCATTTCTACAGTTAAGGTTCTGCTGCTGGCTTTAAGTCACCGCAGAGTACGTCACAGAGTCGGCCGATGGCTTCCTTTATAAAGCACAGTTGGCGCACAGTCAGGTCTTCAGACATCTCCTGGAATATCAGTTCAGGCCTGTACACTTTCCAGGCCGAGTACTTGCATGTGGGGTGCTGTCTCCGCAGGTAGTGCTTCATTATTGGGCCTCTTGTCTCAGGTTCTCTTCCTCCTCCTCCTCCTCCACGATAATGGCAAGCAGGGTTAGAGCCAGAGAAAAAGCCATTTTTATTTTTTAAAAAGGACTGAAGAATGGCTGTCTGGTTTAACAGGCTGAGAATGGCCTCAATGCTACCTAGAGCACCTGATTTGCACCTGCTTCAGGTGACTACAGGTGCCTGTGAATCTGGTTGTAATTTGTACATATCCACTGAGCAAGAACAATTGCAGGAAATTTACATACTAGTCTCTGTAGCTTGGGGGCGGGTCATTATTACGAGCCGAGATACGTTCAGGTGGAGGGATTGACAGATGATCGTAAAAGATCGAGGAGATTTGGGCGTATTATGATTATGCTCGTAAATCACTTACGTGCCCAATTTTCTGAGATCTTTCAGGCCACTTATTTATTTTGTGTCCTGATAACGTGTGTCTCTGGGAGTAAATACATAGGAAACCTGTCCAGAAAGACAGACAGAAAAAAGTTGTTCCTGCTCCACCATCACCAAATGACTTCAGAAATGACAGAACACAAAAAGCAGGACGATGAAGAGACGATACAGACAGATAAACTTCGCAACTTGGTGTGTGAAAAAGCAGCAGATTTTCTATTTTCAACTGGGTCAAACCTTCTTTGTTGGGTCATTTATATATTCTACCCAATATTTTGAGCCCTCAATGTAATCCCAAATTTTTTTTTGAAGCATCTAGGACGAAACTGTCAAAAACTCCCATCATACGTGGAGTGTCGCATGTAGTGGGCGATTTATTGGAAAATCATGGGAGTACTGCTTGAGATTCAGTCCATTATTTTCTATGGATGGAAAAACACAGATAGTGCACCCACAATTTTCTTATAAGCTGCTCACAAAATGCAAGGCCCCACCAATGACGCAGGGTCTCTGAATATTTTGCCTACTGTGCACCTCAAATAAAATGCATAACTTTATGAAAAAAGTAAATCATAATGCTGGATGAGTAAGCATTTGCCCAGGTGACTCACTCTTATACATTGACCTGTGCTGTATCTCACTTATTAATCAATCTTTAGAAATAGCATAGGACCTGATGAATTTCTCTTTGCATGCATCTGAATTTGAATCAACAGTTATTTTATTTATTGGTAGAACATATAGCTGGAATCGGAGTTTGTCTCTCCATGGCCTCGCCCTTTCCTATCTCTATAATCTCCTCCAGCCCCACAACCGTGCCCGGCCCCCCCACCCCACCCCCCCCCCCCTCCCCTCTCCTGAATAAAGAACCCATTTACAATTTCATCAAAGACAGCAAACAAAGAAACTTCCCTCTGCTCCTCCCTGGCATTGCCTCAATGATGGGTAACTCCACCTCCGGTGCATTAAGGGAGGGGAAACAGCATTGCTTATTTAGCATGCTAAAAGGGAGTGTTCCACTGTCAGATGTAGACTTGACAATTTTCTGTTTTTACTGCAAGTTTGGGCAAACGTCAATCAATTCCTTTCCCCGACCAATCCCCTGGCAGCTTGAAAAGGCCTGCACAGCAGATAAGATAACCCACCGTTTTACCTGAAGGTAATATACAGATATACAAGCTCCTTATAAGGTCTTTCTTTCTACCCCCGCAACGAAAAAGTCCTATACAGTATTAAAAAGTTATTCAAGAACTTACCTTGTATAATTTTAAAATTTTTTGCGCATTTATATTCACTATCTTTATATATTTTAATTCATAAGAGTCAAGTAGGAATTCAAATCGTAAAACATCCAGTTCTGTAATGAAGCACTTGAAAGCAGCTTCAAAACAGTCATCCTGGGGGAAAAAAAATAAGCAGATTAAATTTTACTTCATTAATTCTGGTCTATCAGAATGGTATCTTCATTACTTGCAGGTCTTAAAAGGAATTGCATGTTCAGATTATCCCCCATTTTTAATAAAATTGGTAATATATTAATAAATCCTTATATCTGAGAAAAGTTAATAATGAGAGAATTGATAACTTATTACAGTCTGTACCACCTCACCATTCAATCTCTGAATCAGCTGTAAGAGACAAGATAGAACAAATGCTATATACACTGGGCAGTAAAGCTATAAAGTTTCAAACCTGCCAACGTACTAAAGAATGGGCAGGGATATAGTTCAAACTGACCAGATCTGAATCTATGCAGTTTGGAATCGAATTGATAAAAAAAAATTAATTCAGAAAGCATTTCTAAGTGTACTCTAGGCGAAAGCATTCACTTGACATGAACCAAATACAATATTCCTTATTTTTAACTTCTATCTTCTGCAACCTACAATTTCCTTTCTTCAGCATTAGAGTCAAAGTATTTGTTTAAAACTAGCTGAGGCAATATTTAAAAGGAGAATACTTGGGGGACGGTATTTTTCCCCCAATTTCTCTTTCTTTCCTCTCTTAAAGGCACCAACTCCTGGAGTACTGATCCACATATATGGCAGACCTCCAGTACCTCGCCCAATTCCTCATAGGTGAATAGTCTGGCCTTTTTGCCTATTTGAATGATGGCATTGTTGCTGCAGAGTTTCCTCTCCCCAAACTTTGTGCTGAATTACGAGGCAGATCAGTTTCAATGTTGGGGAATCACTAAGTATTTCTTCTGTTATAAAACCAGTTAGCGTCCAAAATTATGCCTAAATATAATTAACTTTGTGCCAGGTAGTGGGAGTTTCAAGTGATCAATCCTCTCCCTAACTTCATTACACAATACCACTCTATACTATGCAGGTGCCTACATAGAGCCACATTACAGCCAATTGGGCCATGGCATGGACAACTCTCAGATGGGATGTACAACAGTAATCATTAATCCTACCCTGCAGGAGAAATGTCCATCACTTGGCAGTAGTATGTTGGAGACCAGCCAGGTGTACAATAGTGGAGGAGAAGCATCCGGGATGGCGCCAAACACCTCAAGTCTCTTCGCCGGGAGCAAGCGAAAGCCAAGCGCAAGGAGCGCACGTCAACCCAAGCACCCCACCCACCTGCCCCTTCAACCACTGTCTGCCCCACCTGTGACAGAGACTGTAGGTCCCGCACGGGACTCATCAGTCACCTGCAAACTCATTTTTAATGTGTAAACAAGTCATCCTCAGTTCCAAGGGACTGCCGAAGAAGAAGTACAACAATAGTAATCATTAATCCTACCCTGCAGGGGAAATGTCCTTCACTTGGCAGTAGCATGTTGGAGACCAGCCAGGTGTTAGAGCCAAGAGAATTAATTTGCAGTTCTGGATGTTGAACCCAGATCAGTCAGCAACTAGACATTCATTACTGACCAGAAACATTTAGAACACTTCAGTAAAATGACCAAACTAGCTGTTCAGAGGGGAAGGAATCTGACTTTCTAGTATGTGAGAAGAAGAAATAACAGATTATAGATCTAATTATACATGCAGTTCTATTATAAATGTGGACATGGGAGTTTACACTAACCACAACCTCCTCCAATACAAAAATGAGAAGTCGCACAACACCAGGTTATAGTCCAACAGATTTATTTAAAATTACAAGCTTTCGGAGCTGTCGCCCCTTCCTCAGGTAGAGTAGCTGTCTACTCTACCTGAGGAAGGGGCGACAGCTCCGAAAGCTTGTAATTTTAAATAAATCTGTTGGACTATAACCTGGTGTTGTGCGACTTCTCATTTTTGTCCACCCCAGTCCAACGCCGGCATCTCCACATCATGTCCTCCAATACACACCTAGATACACACCTTATCTAGATAAGAGGCCAATGCTCAGACTGCAGCCATCTAGTTCATAGGACTATACAATCAGTTTTATTATTCCATTAATTATTTTTAATCCATTAGGCAACAAACTACACAATAAAAAGGTTCAACCTTTCAGTTTGTCTTTAGTGCAGAAAATGATGGTAATCTAGTACCTAATACTTACAGATACACCTTCAGGAGTGTATAAATGTAATTCCTAAAAAAAAAAAAATGCTTTGATGAAAAACAAGACAGTTATTCTTCTAAAATGTCTGTAATAAATCTTAGTTGTGTAGTACAATGATGTATGTAGAATTCTACCATCAGTACCCTATTCAAAAATCAGTTACAAAAACAGTTTTCTATTTTGATAGCTTTTTTGAAACGATGGTTTTGTTTAACAAGTGCTGAGAACAGGGCAGGTTGTGGAGAGGTATAGTGAGAGGATAGATAGTGAAGGGAGGTAACCAGTCAAATACTCTCCTCATTCTAACAGCATTAAACAGATGTAAAATATACATACATTATCAGACATATACACACACACACACACACACACACGTGAAGTTGATCTCCCATGGCACTGCTCATGAGTAGTAATCTTTTATATGGAAGTGTATCTGTTGCAGCATTGCTTATTGCAATTGGGACAAAATGGTTTGTGGTTGAGGTTTGCTGCATTTGAAAGAATTTGGAGGAGATAGGGAAGTAGTTAAGTTGATGGAGGAGGTGAGGCATTGTAGGGTAGTGAGTAGTTTGGAAAATAGTGAGTGGTTGGGAAGTGAATTGTTAGTACTTAGGGAGTCTAGTGAAGGGATGGGAAGGCTAATGAATAGGAGTATGTGCAGGAAGTATTACGGCAGTGAGTATTTAGGGATTAGAGTAGTGATCAATTCAGTGGGTGGTGTTGGGTAATTAGAATTTGGTAGAAGGTAATCAGTGTGGAAGTGGCAGCAAATTTATGATGCATATTGTGTAAGGTGGGTTATGAAGAGGGCATGGGTAGTCGTTAATTTTGGGTAATGGGCATTGGAGCATGGGGAGGTGGTTAGGAGTAAAATGAAGCAATGGCAGGATGTATGGCGGAGAATTGTGGTATCATTGTGTGGTGGGAATGTAACTCAAACAAATTATTTTGTGCATTGATAGTTTTTACATCATTAATTTAACATTTAAAATTGAGGCCATTTTCGTAGCATTGGAGTTTTTCAAGCTAGCAAAAGTGTTGGGAGCAGAGTCACTATTGATGTATAGAATTGAAGCATGTCAGAAAGTGGGAAAGGAGCAAGGCAGGGCTTAAAGGAGTGGGTGAAAATATGAGTGCAACAACCAACAAATATCAGTAGGGACATTGGGGGACCACCCACATGTATGCCCCAGCCACATGCCATCACTCAATCTATTTGTCATTTGTGACAAATTTCAACAAAACGATCCAATTCATTGGTTTTCATACTTTTTTTTGGGACTGGGCCCCATTAACAAAACTCTAAGGGGGAAAAATTGGGTCGCGCCCCCTTTGGGGCGCTAACTTCGCCGGGGCGCTACTCCCGAAAAAAATTAGCACCCCTGCGGCCGAAATTCACCGGTAGCACCCCAAGAGGGAGGCAGGGTGCTACTGGAAGCGCCCCGCCTCCCTCTTGGGGTGCTGCAAGTGAATATCACGGCGCTACGTGCCACAGCACCATGCGCCGCGGTACTGCAGGCCTTCCTCCCCTTATTAAAGGGGAGGGGCCTTGCGCAGCGTGACCTGGGGCCCAGCTGGGCCACCAGGGATCGGAGTGCCGGCAAAAGAGCCCGGCACTCAAGAGAAGTGCTGGGGTCACGGAGCGCAGCCGGCACCCCGTGGGGGGGCTACAGAGGAGGCCAGGGACGGCAGAGGGGGCAGGTGCTGACAGGCAGCCAGCAACAAAAATGGCCGCCCGGCACCTCCCCTTTAATTTGCGCCGCCACGGCCGCAGGTAGGCCCCCCTGACTCCATCGGACATAGCGTCCAGCAGTAAGTCAGGGGGCGCTACTGAAGATAGCGGCCGGAGTGCGAGCAGGGCGCTAACAGTTACCGCTGTCGCTAACCTCCCACTGAATTTTGCGGGAGGCGTTGGCGGCGCCACGCCGCGCCCGGGCGCTAGTTGCTTTGCCTCTTAGGGCACTAACGGGAGGCGCAAAGCAACCGAATTTTTAGGCCTAAGCTTCTTACAACCGTCTAGTAAGGTTATGGATAGTGCTAATACTGCAAAATATATCTCCTGCTTCACTCGTTTTTATTTCTCCTCTTTCAATTCTCTTTCTCTCTTTGTTCTTTCACTTTTCTTTGCCACACTCTCTCCTCTACCTTTGTTGCTCTTCCGCCTATCTTACGTCTGCGCACAATTCCTGACAACATTTTTCCATTATAAATTCCTATTTTCCACATTTATAACGGAAACTGCCTATGTAAACTTGTCACGTTGTAACTGCACTCTCCCTAGGAGGATACAATGATGGTGTGACAAGTATACAAAGACAGCTTCATTATAAATGCGGACATAGGAAATTTTGCACGCACGCACACACACCCCCTACAACACCAACAAACCCCCCTCCACTCTCCACCCCAACACACACACATACCCTAGATAGGAGACTAATGCTAGGACTGCAGCTATCTAATATGTAGGACTGTATGATCAGTTTTATTAATTCAGTAGGCAATAAACTACACAATAAAAGGTTCAACCTTTCAGTTTGTCTTATTAGTGCAGAAAATGATGGTAATCTAGTGCCTAATACTTACAGGTACATCTTTAGGAGGGTATGAAAGTGATTCCTAAAAGAAAAAAAATATGCTTTGATGAAAATACAAGACAGATATTCTTCTAAAACGTCTTTAATAAATCTTAATTGTGTGGTCGCCCCTTTATATTCATATGTAAGTAAAATGGTGTACGTAGAATTCTACCATCACTACCTTTTTCAAAAATTGGCTACTAAAACTGTGGCTTTTTTTTTTTAAAAACAGTGGTTTTGTTTAACAATGCTGACAACAGGATATGTTGTGGGAAGGTACAGTGAGAGGATAGTGAAGGGAGGGAGAGCAAGAGAAAGCTAAGGGACAGTGAGAGACAGACACAAACAGTGAGAGACAGGTAGACAGTAAGAGAGAGAGAGAAAAGACAGAGAGAAAGGACAATAAGAGGAAGCTGAATAAAGACAGTTCAAAATGAGACGATTAAAACACCAAAGAAGTCTTCTGATAGGTGAAAACTACCTTAGTACAATTTTTCTGGAAATGCTGTATTGCACAGTTTTAGAAGTCAGATTGCATTGTGCAGTTTCATGAAAAAAAAGATCTGACAATGGACTCATTAAAAATAAAGGTCAGTCAGTCATAAGCATGATATTACTTATTAATCTTAAATGTAGTTCAACCTGCACACAATGATATACACACACAAGAGTTTTGTGATTCACATCTCAGATCCTGACTTCAGAAGCAGCATAGAGATTGAGGAAATTGAAACATACAAAATGAATAAGATGCAAGGTGCAACAAGACAAAAAAAGGGAGGTTGACTGTCTTTCACATACAATGGGTAAGGAAGGTCATAGTTGCTTTTGGTGAATTAACAGCTTCCTTCAATAATTCATACCCACAAACAAATGAATTATTCCAAAGTAGTACAAAATGCTGGAAGGCCCAAGAGTTAAACCCATTTTAGAGAATAAAGGTGACAAAGCACTTCTCAGCTAGAACGGTAAAAGATTGAGATAAGTATAATTAATCAAAACATTGCCTTAGCATCAATAGAATTGGCTGTAATTTTTCCTAGCAATTCTGAACCAGCTAATAAATGCACTCTTTAATTCAGTTAGCCTAATCTCTGTTTAGAAATTGGTTTGTCTAAGGTCCTGAAATGAAAAATTGCCTAGCTTGGTAATGAAATTGTTTTTTGCTTGATCTAAATAGACAGAGGCATACAGACAACAAACTATGTTTCCTCTTCAGGGTACAAGCAGATAGTGTGGGTAAAACTATAGCACTGAAATATCCCTCACGATTCAGACACAAGCAGCACGGAGCACAATACTTTAGACTTAGATTTAACCCCAGGTCCCAGAGGTGAAAGGACAATGTATTAATTTACCACACCACCCAGTCCACTGAATAACAGCTTTTAAAAAGAAAACACACTCACCAATGGGTCAGCCCAACACATTCAGATAAAACCGTGCTCTACTTAGACTTTTCCCTCACAGAAAAGAGGCCAGATTCAATTTTGCTATTTATTTTTTAAATTCATCATTCCTAGATGAGGGTTTGACCATGTGACTTGCACTACTATAGATCAACTTACATGAAATGCCCCAAATAATCTAACAGCTAATATGTCTCACTTGCTGCACTGCAGATGTTAAATCAACATTAGCCCTTCTTAATTTCTCTTGATTCGTGTTGTCATACGTACATTTTTATGCTTGTCCTCCACTTGTTTCTAAAAAAAATAAAAAAAGAACCTTCAATAAAATTAAGACAATTTTATATGGAATGACAAGTTAAATGGTTTTAGAAATACACTGAATACTAACTTGCATACTTCTCACTATTCTTAAAATTTCATTCAGCTCTGTTGACATCTCATTTTACTTGCATTATCATTGTTATTAGCAGCATCTGCTTTTGGTAGACTCGCAGCAAGACTGCTGGGGAATGCAGAAAAAACACACACAATTAACCGAGAATATACAGCTAACCTTTAGACTTTTCACACCATTTCAAGTGCAAAGTTAGAATTCTTCTAAACCATGTGCAATTACTGATAACATATTGTAATGAATAACATTAAAATAAAAAGTCGCTGAACCGAACTTTGTATAAATAGTGCCTCATTACTCTGGTCAAACTTTACATTGCACATCACTACAAGTTAATCACACTTAGACACAATTAAGTCATTATTCTCCCCACCCACCCCCATTTTAAAGCAACAACATGGCAAATTTTAACACATTTTGGACACATAAAACACACAATTACTCAGATAGAAGTTCCACCAAAAATGTCTACATCTAAATACTATACATTTCCTAATTAAATTTTAAAAACTTTTCTTGGATATGACAGTCTCTATAAGAAATCATAAACTACAACAGTGTTGTCCAATACATAGGAATTCAAATGTGGCTATTTGCATTTTTGATTAGTAAATAAAAAAATGGGCGTTGGGCAAGTGATCTCAACACCTGTACGATAGCAAAATACTGCGGATGCTGGAAATCCGAAATAACAACAGAAAACGCTGGAAAAACTCAGCAGGCCAGGCAGCATCCATGGAGAGAGAAACTGTTTCTCTCTCCACGGATCTCAATACCTGTATTTGCGCGGCGCATGCACTTTGACCTTTTTGTGCATTTGTTGATAAAGTGGCAAGACGAAAAGCAGAGTGTTTTTTGATTATTGTGTGCGTGCTTTACTTCCTTGGTTAGTGCTCATTAATTACCTGCTAAAATGATGTGCAACATGAGTGAAAATGCTGGACTTCAGCAGCATAGAAACACCAGGAACATTGTATGGAGAGGGAAGCTGTCGTCGTGTTCAGCTTGATTAGTCGGAATAACCGCTCCAGAAGAAAGCAAGCCAAACCAATAATGAGCAACACCGACAGGACACATCATAGTAAAGGGCAAGCAGCATCCAACCGTGTTCTGGATGGAGAGGAATGGCAGCTTGTCGGGCGAGTCAACATTCTCAGCAATCACTCTGAAGTCAAAGTACCGCTCGCAACCGCTGGACAAAAACCCAGATGTTGCGCAAGGATGTGGGGTTTCTGATCCATTAATGCCAGAATTCCAAACTTACGCGAAACTGAAAGACTGCAAAGTTTCCCACTGAAGTAAATATATGCATACAGGCATAGCTTAACATTTTTCATCAGCAGGATCAACTTCTTCAGCAATGTTATTAATGTTTTATTTTGGGAAGCCCCCATCCCTTACAATCTGGTGACATACCAAACGGAAGTAGTGGTTATGCCAACAGCAATGTGCTGGAATATGAGTTGACACCTGTAGCTCCACACCATTCAGTTCCCAATGTTAGCCATACTGCTGCAAGGAAGTACCATGTACAGAGAGTGGGAAAGAGAGCGTCTTTTCAGCATTGTTCTTGCACGCTTCGTAGCAAACAATTGGTGGAGTCTTGGGTAGCGTCTCATTAATGACCAGCAAGTTAGATCAGGGATCCAGAAAGGCATAAAACTTAAGCAATGTTACCCTCAAGGGAATGTATTTAAAAATAAAAATGTGGGTTGTTGTGGTGCTATACTAAGTGCATGTTGAAATAGATAAGCTAGTGAGAGATGTATTCCAAAAATAGCAGTTCCAACATTGACTGGTAATGGATCGAAGCACACGATTGATCCCTGTGCCGCCGACGTGCCCAAAAATTGGCAAGCTAGAACTTCTAGGTCATTTTGACCCCAGTTATCTCTCATCATCCAGCTCCTTTCATAAAAGGTCATAGTCATAAAAATCATAATCCAGGTTACTACAGAAATCTAGTTTTATAGTCAGATGTAGGAATGCAAGTTAATAAATGGACTTCTGGATCGTTGTTGGGAGATAATTAAGTGTTAAGAACATAAGAAACAGGAGCAGGAGTAGGCCATATGGCCCCTCGAGCCTGCTCTGCCATTCAATATCATGGCTGATCTTCTACCTCATTACGTTTCAATGTGATCACCTCTCATTCTTCTAAACTCCAGAGAATATAGGCCCATTCTACTCAACCTCTCCTCAGGACAACCCTCTCATCCCAGGAATTAATCTAGTGAACCGCCGTTGCACCCCCTAGAAGGCAGGTATAATATCCTTCCTTAGGTAAGGAGACCAAAACTGTACACAGTACTCCAGGTGTGGTCTCACCAAAACCCTATATAACTGCAGCAAGACTTCCTTACTCTTATACTCCACCCCCCTTGCAATAAAGGCCAACATACCATTTGCCTTCCTAATTGCTTGCTGTACCTGCATTTTAACCTTCTGTGATTCATGTACAAGGGCACCCAAGTCCCTCTGAATACCAACATTTCCCAATCTCTCACCATTTAAAAAATATTCTGCTTTTCTATTTTCCCTACTAAAGTGAATAATTTTAGTCAGTGGATAATTTATCGTCAGCAAACCTGGATACATGACATTCGATCCCCTCATCTAAATCATCGATATAGATTGTAAATAGCTGAGGCCCAAGCACTGAGCTTTGCGGCACTCCACTAGTTGCAACCTGCCAATCCAAAAATGACCCGTTTATTCCTACTCTCTGTTTTCTGTCCATTAACCAATCCTCAATCCAAGTTAATATATCACCCCAATCCCATGAGCCCTAATCTTAACATAAGGAGCAGGAGTAGGCCATATGGCCCTTCGAGTCTGCTCCGCCATTCATAAAGATCATAGCTAATCTTCGACCTTAATTCCACTTTCCCGCCTGATCCCTATATCCTTTGATTCCCCTAGAATCCAAAATCTATCTATCTCAGCCTTGAATATACTCCATGACTCAGCATCCACAGCCCTTTGGTATAGAATTCCAAAGATTCACAACCGAGTGAAGAAATTCCTCCTCATCTCAGTCTTAAATGGCCGACCCCTTATCCTGAGACTATGCCCCCTAGTTCTAGACTCTCCAGCCAGGGGAAACAACCTCTCAGCATCTACCCTGTCAATCCCCCTCAGAATCTTATATGTTTCAATGAGATCACCTCTCATTCTTCTAAACTCCAATGAGTATCGGCCCAATCTACTCAATCACTTCTCATAGGACAACCCTCTCATCCCAGGGATCAATCTAGTGAACCTTTGTTGCACCGCCTCTAAGGCATGTATGTCCATTCTCAGAGGCCAAAACTGTGCACAGTACTCCAGGTATGGTCTCACCAAAGCCATGTACAATTGCAGTAAGACTTCCTTACTCTTGTACTCCAAACCCCTTGCAATAAAGGCCAACATGCCATTTTCCTTCCTAATTGCTTGCTGTGCCTGCATGCTAATCTTGTGGCACCTGATCAAATGCCTTTTGAAAATCCAAATATACTACATCCACTGGTTCTCCCTTATCTACCCTGCTAGTTACACCCACAAAATTTGTCAAACACGATTTCCCTTCCAGAAAACCGTGTTGACTCTGCCTAATCATAGTATGGTTTTCTAAGTACAGCAGAAGAGGAGATTTATCAGGCTAGACGATTAAGGGCGACTAGCACCATGCTGGAGTCGAATATTCCTGAGAATCAGGTAACTAAGAGGTCACCATGGAGATCATTGACTGCTTGTAAAAAATAAGAAAGTAGTCTTTGTTCTCGTCACTTAATTTTTATTTACAAAGCTCAAAAGTTTATCTTAATATACAAGAATGACAAAATAAACTATAGTGGAAGTGTGGTGTATCAGGACTCCCGGCCACTACTGAGCCCTGTAGAGGTGCAACCAAGTCCCTACAATGTGAACAGTAACTGACCCGGATGTCTATTGGGTTCTTCAAGAAATCAATATTATCAATTACTGAGCATCTGAAGAGGGTACAAGAAGGGAAAAGCTTACTGTCACTCGTGTTTGAAGACCTGTTGAAGCAACAAATAGAAACCCACCCGACTTTAAGCTAGCCACTGCACTTTCTACAGAAAATTGGCTCAGAATATCCTCTACATGAGTCCTGCTGTCTTGGTTCTTTCCAATCGCAAAATGATTGGCACTCAATACTGAGGTCAGGCAGTCAGCTTGCTTCAACAGTCCATAGACAATAACTGTAATAGTGTTGGAAAATGAAGGTTAATGCACTGATGGTTGTTGAATCCTCTTCGCTTGACTTCTTTGACAGTAAAAACTTGTTCCGACAAGCTCTTTGCTTTAAAGTGAACCTGTGACAAAAGGCTTCTTCCCAGAGGCTTGATACTGAATGACAATGATGCAGTCATTCTTCCAGGTAAAGTTACACTGACAAATTGTGCAATGTGCATTATTCTTAACATCACAGATCACTAGACAATCTTCAAGTTCTGCCTTACTTTCCCACCAGATATTAACAGAGCAGTTTCTTGGTGAATTAAAGAGGGAATCATGTGCTTCACCTGTGCATTTTACTCCTCGGTGAGTCAGAGACTGGAGTCAGGATTGGGAACGCAGACTTGATTTTAATGTTAAAAAATATATAAATGGCCATTCTATTGTCAGCTAAAATTCGCAATTGGCAACCATTTAGAAAAGAAAATGGCAGGATGGAAACCAGAGACTGAGGTTTTCTATCGACTACAGTAAGGTGTGCAGGTATAGTGTTTGTCTCAGTAGAAAACAGCTTTCAGCCACCTGCCCTCAAAAAATCTTTGCCTTAACAGAAATATGTTGACATCTAATCATTCTATGAAATTAAGACCTGGATTTTTTTTTTGGTTGGGGGGGGGGGGGGGGGGGGCAGTAGCTGAACCACCTAGCAGAGAGTACTACCATTGGCTCACTGTCCCAAGCTTAATTTTCACTCCCTCAGCCCCTGCAGAGAAGGCTGCTGGTTGCCCGATCGCTGCATATCAATGTTGGCAGAGAGACAGGATCCTGCAAACTATCCAATTTCCCCTTGTCGTCACCTCTTTCTCTGCCAACACCAGGGACTGCCAGGAGGAGGGTGTTTTTTTTTTTTTTTTAAAACAGCCTATCCTTAGTAGTTTTCTTCAGGTTTGGCATCTTCTCACATATTTGGATCTAGGATCTCTCGATCATACACTGACCCCTTCTGCTATGTTCTGGTAAGCTTGTTGCAGCAATTGTTTCTCTGGAAGGTGCCCTTTTGTAGCACATTGGACAATCATCATTTCTAGCGTTGAATCATCAGAATTAGTGTTGTGTGGGTGAGATGCCTCCATTTCAGCTTTACTGCATAAATCCCTTCCCCTGCTATCCTAGGTGAAAATAAGGTTGTTTATTTAAGGGTAGGCATGTACAGATTATTAAATAGAATAAGCATTATATAGAATATAATGGCCCGGATTTTACCGTCAGTGGCGAATGGACGGCGCTCACCATTCATTACGCTTACGCTTGTTCACAGAATTTCTGTGGGCACACTGCGATTTGCAGTTATCAGTCAAAACAGTGCGGTGCCCTCTACAGGGGATCTGAGACCTGTGTGAACAGGGAAAGCAACAGTGTGCCTCTTCAACCAATCAGAAGAATCGTTACTGAGCCACTAAACCAGGAAATGGAAGTTAGAATATTTAATTCAATGCAAAATCATGTAAAGAAAGCAAAAAAGAGGAAAAAAAAGATGTGATTGAGAGAGAGAGATCAAATAGATAAAGAAAAAGTTAAAAGTTTATTTAAACCTCCAACAATAATTAAAATCCAAAGTACTGATACTTCAGACTTGTAAAAGTTCATTTTCAGTGCCAGAGAGGTTGTTTGGCAGTAATTAAGACTTATCACGCTGCTAAAATTCACTTATACTTGAATGGACAAGCCCTAACCTTTTCTGCCGTGTTTAGTGGGTAAGTATCTCAACTTCAAGCCCTTCATATGTTTGAATGCCAAGTCTCTCAGGCGAGGTACTGGTGTAGTGAAGCTTGTGGAGGAGCAGGGCAAATCGGACAGCAACTTTCTGATTTCCTGTGTTTAACTGCGCATGTGCGGATGCTGGAAGTTGTTGTCTGATTTACTCCTTAATAATGGTGAGTGCTGATAGTCTCACTGTTGTTCTTACCGCAAAATCAGGGCTATTATTGAGAGTTTAAAAACACACTAGAGACACAGAACAGTGCCAGTTTTTGTTTTTTTAAATCACAGCAGGCGCAAGTATGAAAAAGTTAGTCTAGACAAGAGAATACATTTCCTTTGCAATGAAGATTGGAAGAGGTAAGACATCAAAGACGTGCACAACATAGGATAGCAGCATTGTCAACAGGAAACACAGAGGTAGTGATGACATAATGATACCCACATTTGTCCTAGTAATGAAACATACAAGAATTCTGAATCTCAGAGTAAAAAAAAATGGGGAACTCTTCAATCTCTGAGGTAAGCAGCAAAGACATCTCCTGATGTATACGAGTGTTATTGGTACCCATGTGTCATATATACTGCATGTAGGGGGTTATGCTTTATTATCTTGACGTGATTTAATGGAGTATTAATCAGACATTTCAGTGTTTCTCTATTCCTCGAACTTGTGTAGGAGGTAAAGGAAGTATGATAATATCCTATACCTCAATAAGGGCAATAGGGATATATAACAATATCCTCAAATTACAATTTTAGTTAATAGTTTACCTGATATATCAAGGAATGGATTTTTCATTTTGTTAAGAAGTTCTAAGTACATATGCAAGTAATGGTTTCCTTGAAGATGATGCCACTCAGGTACCCACAACAGACTGGCCCAATGAACATGAACTGAACAGCAAGCTTTAATGCCACAGCCTCACAAGGGTAGATAAATAGGGAGATATCAGGAGAGGAAGAAGAAAAATAGGCAAAATAAACAGACATGAATTAACCCTGCCTACCCCCTGTCCAAAACCCCGATCCTTTGTCTATTTTTGGACAGGACAAAGTGATAATTACTCTTAATATTAACCCTAACCCACTGGATATGGAGCAACTAAAATGCAAACTGCACAATTTCAGTACATCTCAGAAGAAAAAAAATGAACCTAATATATGTAGCCTTTGGCATTTGTCAAAAACAATCATATACTGGAAAACTCCAGCTATTCAGTCTTCCAGTAACTACAAGTGGAGCACTCTGTACAGCTGATAATAAATGGTTACCCTCCTGCAATCTGACTCCGATTACAAACTGAAAAAAATATATTTTCAGCACTTTGCTACTATGGTTTAGTTCCATACTTCTCTACACACAGCTATGATGTTTAAATGCAATGGGGCTGAAGTTCTGATGGGTCTGTTCTGTTGGCACAAATGCAGTGAAGCAGACCCACCCAAGTGGAATGCCGCAGATCCTGAGGGATGGGGTAATTTGTGTGTTCGGGGCTGGCTACTCTTGCCTTTAAGAACACATGATCTGCTGTTAGAAGGCTCTAACAGAGGGCTGAAGAAATCTGGTAGTTTATTTATCTTCAGCTAAGGGAGACTTCAGTGCTGTAAATAAAGGTAATCAATTTACTCGGGAACCTTCTGGGGTCTTCTCAAGGGTCCACACAGAATGCACACCAACTCTCAGCTCGTGAGAGCTCCATTTAGGTCTTAAAAGGACATCTAAGAGTAGCCAAGGAACTCCACAGACACACTCCCTTGACATAGGGCAGGGTAGAACGGAACACTCACATCCCCCACCAACCAGAATTTGCTGGTACTTTGACCAGGCTGTAATTCTAGGGCAAGCAGGTAGTCACCCCTTTAAACTTCCCCTCCCCCCACCCCCCCCAATCTGTCCGCTCGCCACCCGCCACCCACCACCCCAGCTCCAGAGTGGCATTTCAGGCCCTGAGGTACAAGAAAAATTAGACAATGTTAGATATTCATCTGACAATTACCTCATTAAATGTACAATAATTGGTACCTGCAGGAGATTACTCATTATATAGCTCAACCGCAGCCCTTGCATAACTTTAGACAGAGCCTAAACCAGGCATCAGTTTCCTGCCCCACATACTGTTTCAACTATCCCATGCTGTTCCTGATCTCACTACCAAATTTTAATTTGACCATCACCCTTTTGAGGCATGGAGGAGATTTGAGGTGGCAGAGGATCAAAAGCTGGCAAACATGTTTCTGTTCCCCAGTCAATTAACCTCGAACACTTTGCTCAGCAATGACTGAAACGACTGCATAAAAAGGTGAAAGAAACCAAAAGCACCGCTAATCCCGCAAACTTGTGGGCTATCGGTGTGGCAAAGACTGCACGAGAAAAGCCTACCTACAGAAAGAGTATGAAGTTTATAATGCATTTTTGCATATGCAATTTTATATGTATGTATTTTCTTCCATATTTTGCAACAAGAGGACCCGCTCGAGACCCGACTCCACAAAGTTGTCTCTCAGCTACGATTTCCGAGGAGTAAGTGGCTCCCACAGGTTTCCCTATCACTGGGCTGCCTTTTCTATCCTTGATCCCAAACAGGAGACATCAGAGACTGGAAAATCCAACGCCCAACCATTCCTGACTGTCCGTTTGAGGCTATTGACTGGGATTGAGTGCTAAAAAAGGATGCCGAGTGGCATCAAATGCTATGGAGCTGGTCACTGCTGGGCACCACAGCACTAGATCACAGCTCAGGTGCCCAGCAGTGACCAGCTCCATAGCATTTGATGCCACTCGGCATCCTTTTCGTGGGAAATTACTATAAGAATGTATGCTTTGTCTGGTATTTTCTAATCACTCTACAATATACATACTAGCCACTCTCCCACCACAATGAACTGAATACATGCCATTTGACTACACTCTAGTTTAGCAAATCTGTACTAGAGGACCCAATAGCCATGGTCCCCATTACAATTTTGCATTTTTATACAACTGCCCAGTCTCACAGCAGTTCTAGTGACCAGATTTTGCCGCCTTAAATTCAGAGGGTGCACCTTTTTCGATACTCTATGGGGGCGATTTTCTGACGTCAGAGGCGGCGGGTTTGGAGGCGGGAAAGGTGGGAAAATCAGAATCGAAGAGGTTGGGATTTTGCCGGTGCCGGTTTTGGAGGTCGGGAAATGCTCCCGCCTCCAGCTAGCCATTGCGCTATTAAAGATCCTTAAATGCTTTTTAAGGGCCTCTATTACCCTATTTTGAGAGGCCCTCGTGATTTTTCCAGCATTTCAGCGTGTTCCACGCACCTCCTAAACCACGCCAGGTTGACTCGTGGGTGGCCTCCTCACTGCTGCAGGTCTAACAAGACCTTGTTTACTGCAGCAAGGATTACTTGCAGGTGCCAGACCTTGGCTTTAAAAGGTCTCTGAGCACTTTTAGAAGGCCTTCCAAAGTCAGAGGTGCTGCAGCTTGACTCCATCAACTGTGGGACCTCCTTGGAAGACCCTCTCCCCGCTTGCAATGAGCGCTTCCCCAAAGGAGGCATCTACAAGCAGCATGGGAACCATTTGTTTTCTTTCTGCATGAACCTCAGATGAGGAGGAGGAGGAGCAGGAGGAGGTCAGAGCACCGGTGTATCGACCAGCGGCAGCGCACGAGCACATGGCTGCCCGGGATGAACTTATCATGGCCAAATTTGCATAGGTTGCCCAAGTTGACACATGTCCTTGGCTTCATCATAGGACATCATTGACAATGGACATGACTCTCTGGCCTCCTTTCACTCAGGCCACCAACCTGACAATGCAAGTGTGGCGGTGCCCGCAATGTGGAGCTGCCTAAGGCGAAAGAACGGATGGCATAACGCCAACATTTTGGCTTCAAATCATTTTAATGCTTTCCAACAGGGATGGCATTTCATCAATACACAGAAACAGTCTCCCAATCTGCACACAGATCTGGAGGTTATATCCCTTGCCAGCTGTACCCACACAGCCTTGGTTTCTTTGGCAGGCCTCTTCCTCCGAGATGAGTGGAAGAGCACCTCCATGCTAGCTGTCACCCCCTCAAACAACATTTGCAGCACCTCATCCGAGAGCCTCGGGTAGGCCCTTGCCTTGGAATTGGACATAGTGGTTTCTCAAAAGATGTTGGAGGTGGTGCAGGTGACGCAGAAATGCTGTGGAATGAGCCAAGGGAGCAAGAAGCCATAAAATCAGACTGGAAAAGTGCTGTCAACAGAGGCGAGTTTCAGTTCCAAAACACTAATTGAGCAAGGACATCCCACACCTCTGATATCAAGTGGCCAATCATGGGAAAATCGCAAATTTTTGAAACCTATCAGTGGAGGCGAGTTTCAAACCCACCCAAACTGAAACCCGCCTCCATCTCACCTCCAGTGGAAAAATCGCCCCCAAATGGGACTAACAATTTTCCCACTTGCAGTAACCCGCTTGCTGGATTTCACAGTTACCTGCTATTCTACCAAACCCTCTAAAGCAACCAATATATTTAGTTACAATTAAATATAAATTACAAAAATATATATATTAGCAGATTTTCTGTGGTGTTACTCAGTGATTCAGAGGATACGCTGTTTTGAAACAATAGGGATATTATGGGCAAAGTGTTACAGGAAATAAGTGCAACACTTGCATGAAGTGCGTCCTACACACAAGACGTTTAATATATTATGTATATAAAAGATCCATAATGGATCAATTATTCTTTGTGGGAATGTCTTTAGATTTAATGCAAGACTCAGTGAAGATGCAATACACAAAATTCTAGGCTCGAGCAAAACAAACTCAGTTGATATCATCTTGTAAAAATAAACTCTTGATGGACTGTACTCTCGAGGAGGAAGTGAAACTGAGCCTTTTGTCTGATCATCAGAATTCAGCGGTTCTAACCAGTTTCAAATTCCTGGTTTTGCCCTCGGAGGTCAACTCCTTTGACATGGGGATTTCAGACCAACTCAAAAACACTTCATATACATATGCACAATTGAAGAAAACTCACGGCAAAGATACAAATGTTCAATGCAGAAAGACATGAACACTTTGCATTATGACAAATACACAAGCCTATACAATGGACCAAACAATTTATTTCAATTGAAGAAACAAGGCTGGTTATTAAATTTTTAAAAAAGCAACACATTCAATCATTGGGTCAAAATACACAGCAAATGTAAAGAACTTGTCTACAGTGTTTCTGTGTCTTAATCAATAAAACAAAATCAATGCATAGGACAACACACTCACACATAAAAACCTAAATCAGTTGATGTGTGCTACAAACAAATAAAAGAACAGGATTTGGTGGTTAAGGAGAATAAACCACCAAGAAAGTCTGCTCTGCGTAACTCATTGATTCTTCAAGCTGTATGTCCAATGTCACTGAGTGGTTTATTAAGTAAATCATTAAGTCCTTTTACACATCTTTGATTTAAATAGGATTTAATGTTGCATCCAAAATCTGAAACTACTCCCTTGGTCTTCTAACTGATCCCTCCACAGGAAGAGTAGAAAAGCAAAATATTATTTAAATGATGAGAGACTACAGAATGCTGTGGTACAGAGGGATCTGGGAGTCCTCGTACATGAAGCACAAAAAGTTAGCATGCAGGTACAGCAAGTAATTAGGAAGGCAAATGGAATGTTGCCCTTTATTGCAAGGGGGATGGAGTATAAAAGTAGGGAAGTCTTGCTACAACTGTACAGGGCATTGGTGAGACCACACCTGGAGTACTGCGTACAGTTTTGGTCTCTTTATTTAAGGAGGGATATACTTGCATTGGAGGCAGTTCAGAGAAGATTCACTAGGTTGATTCCTGGGATGAAGGGGTTGCCTTATGAGGAAAGGTTGCGCCTATACTTGGAGTTTAGAAGAATGAGAGGTGATCTTATTGAAACATGCAAGATTCTGAGGGGGCTTGACAGGGTAGATGCAGGGAGGATGTTTCCCCTCGTGGGGGAATCTAGAACTGGGGGCATAGTTTCAGAATAAGGGGTCACCCATTTAAGATGGGAGATGAGGAGGAATTTCTTCTCTCAGAGGGTCATGAATCTTTGGAATTCTCTACCCCAGAGAGCTGTGGAGGCTGAGTCATTGAATATATTCAAGGCTGAGACAGACAGATTTTTGAACTACAGGGGAGTCAAGGGTAATGGGGAACAGGCAGAAAAGTGGAGTTGGGGCCAAGATCAGATCAGCCATGATCTTATTGAATGGCAGAGCAGGCTCGAGGGACCAAATGGCCTACTCCTGCTCCATGTTCTTATGATGTGTTTTCTACTGCAAAGTCATCTAAAGTCACTGACTGCAACTGAGGTATCTCTATTAAGAAGGAAGGAAAGTTTATTCTCTCTCACATAGAACAGCATTGCAATAAGTAACCAGCCGTCAACTCGATTTGAGATAGGTGCATAAATTAATAGGTGGAACTTATACAGCCAATGTCCAGATTGTACAGTACAAGACACTATTACTTTAATAAGCATTTTATATAGTATTATTGCACATTTCATTATGATAAACAAATAGGTATCCATAAATACAAAAAAGTTACCATAGTAAGAGCAGAGAAATCCAAGTCTCAGAGTTTATGAATGTGAAAATATGGCAGTCCAAACTAAGATGAAGGTAACAGTAGAAACAAACTCGCCTCACTTGCCTTCTCTGCAGAGAAAAAATAAAATGATACATATAAAAAGAAAACTAGTTGTGCAAAATTACTCATTTTTTCTTTAATGTCTCATTTTAACATTTATTTAATATAAAACAATATTTCCATTAATTTCTACTTGGGGAAGTTTTTGTTCAAGTTTTTTTTTAAAGTTGAAAGAACAAAATTAAAGGTAGGCGGATGTATTCAGTGAAAAAGCAACATTGACCTTTCTGGCCTATTAAAGAGAACTGCACGGAATGACTTTGATCCTAATCCAGCAGCAGCATCATCCATACATTATTGCTCTGCATCAGATGTACAACAGTTAATACATTTGACATACAAGTATATACAAAATTAAACCCTGTGCAGTTAACACATCAGTGTTTCCCATGTTGAATCCAGAATTAGTCCAAATATGAGGCAACAAGCCAACCAGAACTAATATCCATAGAGCCAATGTAAATTGAAAATTAAACACAGTTTATTCTCATTGTTAGTGACTGCTACCTATACCTTACACACACACACACACACACACTTCCTGCTGTTTCTTTGCTACTGGATGTAGAGTGGCCTAACCAGCAGTCCTTAAACAGAAAACTAAAGGCCCCTTTGAAAAAGCGAACAGAAGCCATGGTGGCACTGATTTGCCCACACGCTGCTGGGCACTCGGTGTTCCCCACCTCCCTCGGGATTACCTACCCCCCATTAAGGTTTCACTTCTGCAGAGGAGCCCCTAGGTTTCCAAATCTGCCCCTCACCGTTGAGTGCTGTGGCAGCTTGTTATTCAAATTGAAATGAGGCCCAACGATGAAGATGGTTCGGGCCTCTCAGTAGCGCCATTGAGCCCATGGTGCAAACACTCTGCCCACCACCCGCGTGATGTACACTTCATATCAAAATTGCCCTCAGCATATTCTCCAACTTGCCATGAACACCACCACGGAATTCCGCTAGTTATATATTTTTTTAAAACAGAAGATTGTAGGCAAAAAGAAGGTTTGATCTTAAGACCTCCTAACCTTCATTGTACAAGGTATAGATTTCAATATTTTGTATTCGCAATATAGAGGTGCGAGTCAGGAACTGTGAACTAAACCTAAATGTATAGCATGTACTACAGAATAAAGAACACTTTAACTGGATGTGTCCAAAATTTGTAAATACAATTCACTGGTAACATCTAAATGTAAATGTATTAGTACTGCTCAAAACTGCCCGGTAATTAAGAGCTTAAGACTCAGTGTAGACATTTTCCAATAAAAAGCTAACATGTCTCAAACTCAAAACACTTAAGCATAGGGGGCGATTTTGCCAGCCCTGGGGAGGCGGGACTGCCGGGAAAATGGCAGAATTTGGGGGCGGGTGCCCAACCTGCCTCCATGCCATCTTCCCAGGAGGAGGGTAGCCATCCTGCGCCAGGTCCCGTCTCCTTGGAGGCAGGAAGGGATTAAAGCCTATTAACTGCCTGTTAACAGGTAGTTAACAGGCAGAAAATAGGATTATCCCCTTTTTGCCCTCACAAGTGCGGGCTTCCCGAAGGCTCCAAAACACGCCCGCTCAGCTCAGAGTACTGGGTCTGCGGGGGTCGGGGGTGCAAAAGTGTGGTGTGAAGGTAAGTGATGGGTGCAAGAGTGGACAGGTGAGTATCTGAGGTAAGTGCAAAGTGTTTTTAAAAGTGTACTTACCTTTGTTTCTTCCTGCAGGCTTCAGTCGGTTTGTATGCGGAGAGTCTTGGACCTCCGCGTTGGGATTGACAGGTGCCCGTTGCATTCACAGATGCAACAACCATCTCAATTCTGTTAAAGAAAGAAGTTTGATGGGGTCTTATATTCAAGACCTCATCAAACTGCAGAGAATGTCACTGTTTGACAGCTTCACAGAGCTGTCAAACGATGACAATTCATCTGTCAAAAAGTTTTGACAGATGACACGTCATACGTTGACGTGCTCTGCAACCGGCTTTCCCTTAATTGGCCTGTTAAACCCACTGGGCGGGCTTAACAAGGTCAATCAAGGGAAAATAGCGTGGGTTGGCCACAAATCGATGGAGGCGGGACATCGACCCGACAAGCAGCAGTCCTGTCACAAAATCGCTCCCATAGTAATTAAGGAATCAATTGATAGTCCTATATTCTCCTTATTACTGTCTCAGTGACAGGTCCATGAAGAGATGAAGGAAGTCAAGGGTGAAGTAGTGGATAATGAGGGAATGGCAGAGATACTAATGATGTACTTTGCCTCAGTTTTCAGAAAGGAGGAGGATATTGAAATTATAGAACCACCAGAGGTGGGTGTAAAACAGTTGGTGAAGCTTATTACGTAGAGAGAATTGGTCCTAAATAAATTACTTCTAGCAGACAAATCAGTGGGACATGATGGCTTACACCCAAAAGATTCTTAGGGAAGTTAGAGAAGTAGTAGTAGAGGAAACTCCAACTGTAATTTTCTGACTGCTGCTTGTGGAAAGAAATATTATGCAAGAGAATTAGATTGTGGCCTTCTTCAAAAAAGATGACTGCGATAAGCCAGGAAATTATAAACCAGTTGTTGTTGGTAATCTACTAGAGTCTGTATTATGGGATAAAAGTACTAAGCCCTTGGAGAAACACGAGTTAAATCAGGGCCAGTCAGCACAGATTTCTAAAATGCAGGTTTGTACTTGACCAAACCTATAGAGGTGATTTCGCTGAATACTTTAGGCGCTAAAGAGCCTCTGAGGTGGCCAAGATGGGGGTCTTAAGCTCCTGCTCCTACGTCTTATGTTATGGTAAAGGAGTTGAAGCCAGCGCTAGGAACGGCCACTCAGGAGGCTACTTAAAACAGCTAATTGTCACTTAAAATGCCTGCTAGCGCTCATTAAAGAGGCTCCTCCACCAGGACCTCCAGTGTCGTATCAGAGAATCTGTGCACCCTCTCCCTTGGTCCCTGAGCCATCCTGCAATGTGCTGCTGTGTGCCAGCCAGAGCACTCCACATCCTCAGTGGAAGTGGGTGCGAGGAACCAACATGTACTGCTCCACGAAAATCGTGAACAATCAGCACTTGAGTGCTAAATCTGCAGGTTTCTGGTTTAGCACCTCCAGGAAAGTTCAGATTATTGTAATCAGCAATTAGGACCAAAATTGCATACTAAATCCAAACTTTCAAACAAGTGTTTTATTAGCACTGCACCCATTTAGTGCCTGTTTTCATCCTTTGGCCAAAATAATCTCCAGAGAGTACTTTTCTGTTATTTTGTCCAAGAAAAGAAATGTAATGGATGCGGGTTAACTGGACTTTCAAAAAAACTCCTCGATAAACTACCACACAAGAAACTTATGACAAAGAAGATGGCATCTGGAAATAAGGGGAATGCGGTCACATGGGTGGAGAGATTATTGGAGGGCAGAAAGTGAAGGGGAACATAGATATACTAGCATGATGGGCAGATAGATGTGAAGTATAGTTCAATTCAATATAGAAAACTGTGAAACAATACATTTTGAAAACAAGAATGGGGTACAAAGTCCACCTTAAGTGGAGGGGCTGGGCAGGTGGACTTTGGTTTGCAGATGCACAAGTCATTAAAAAGGTGGCAGTACAAATAGATAAGGCCATAAAAGAAACAAATGGAAACATTGGTTTTGTAGATAGAGACATAGGGCTGGATTTTACCTGCCGAGACGAGTTGGAGGCGGGACTGCTGCCTTCCGGGTTCTAGTCCCGCCCCCAGCGACGTCTGACAAATAGACACTATTTTCTCTTGATTGGCCTTGTTAAGCCCGCCCTGCGGGCTTGCCGGCCAATTAAGGGAAAGCCGGTGTCAGATGACGTCAGTGCATGACACTTCATCTGCCAGTTTTCTTAAAAGGGACAGTGCCCCATAATTTTTTGACAGATGAACTGTCAGTGTTCGACAGCATGGAGGTGCTGTCAAACACTGACAATCATTGTCCAAAGGTGAGCCCTTGCACCCAGGCTCACCAATGACTCTCTCCTTAGGAGAAAACAGATGGCAGCTGCATGTGAGATTGCAGGAGCCATCTGTCAATTCTCCCGATCAGATGAGGCTTCACAGAAACATCAAATCTTGTCACCTGCAGATACATATAAACAGAATAAAAATATTTCTCACTACATTCTCTCACCTGTCATACTTACCTGTGCACCACTGTACCCATCACACTGCCTCTGCAGCTGTCATTTGCACACTTACACTGCAGCAGCCCACAGCTCGCCTCGCTGACCCTGGCGGGGTTTCCCGCCGTCAGGAGGCCCGCATCAGCAGCTGGAAAATGATGAAAACCTCTTAACTACCTGTTAACAGGCAGTTAATTGGCTCTAATCCCCTTCCTGTCACTTGGAGACAGGTTCCTGCAGGAAGATGGTTCGGAGGCGGGTTGGGAGCGGGGTTCGGACCCACTCCCAATTTTTCCCATTTTCCCAGCAGTCCTGCCTCCAAACCCGCCTCCTCAGGGCTGGTAAAATCCAGCCCATAGAATACAAAAGTAAGGTGGTAATGTTGAGCTTGTACAAGACCATGCTGTAGTTGCATTGGAAAAGGTGCAACATTGATTGACTAGGATGCTACGAGGTATGAGTTACAGATATGAAGGAGAGATTTTAGGAATTATGAAATTTTCACCAGAGCTGAGAAGAATAAGGAGTGCGATAGCAAAATACTGCGGATGCTGGAAATCCGAAATAACAGAAAACGCTGGAAAAACTCAGCAGGCCAGGCAGCATCCGTGGAGAGAGAAACAGAGTTAACAGAAAGAATAAGGAGTGACCTGATGGAGGGAATTTAATAACTGCTTGAAAGAAAGAAATAAAGACTGGGTGATCCATGAGGAGAAAAAACACCAAATGGTCCACTCCTATACTGTATCATTCTAGGATTCAAAATCCCCAAAACAGACTATAAGCAAAGCTTGAAAACAGACAACTGAGACTTGGGTGGTACTCGGAGAGAAGCAGCAGGTTGCTTTACATGGCTGCCAATCACAAAATAATGTACAATTCCATTCCCTTCTACATGTTGCAAAGTAATATTTGCTCTTCAACCTGGTAGAAGTATTGTCCAGTGTGTGAGCTCTAGATTATAAAGACAACTAGCTCTTAACAAATGCCAAATACTAAAACAGAAACTCCAAGGTGCACTTTTTCTTAAGAAAACCGGATGCAGCTGGAGACAACCAACAAGGACAGTCCTAAAACTGGAGGACAGCTGCATGACGTTATTAATGCTAAACTTGATATCTATACATCCTCACAACAGGAGTGAGCCTTTGGCGTAGTGGTAGCATTCCTGCCTCTGTGCCAGAAGGTTCGAACCCCACTCCAAACAGTCCCGGCGAGTGGAGTCGGCTTTGAATTCTGGATTGACATCCAGCGGGATATTTGCGTCCTCTGGGCATGGGTGGCCCCACATCATCGTATGGGTTGTGGGAGCCCTTAAAACACTCCTGCCGTATAAGACTAAACATCCTATCGGCTGGTATAAAGATGGTTATGGCCACGGAAGGAGTGTTAATGCGGCCAGTCAGACTGTTAATCAGCCCGAGAATACTTCCACTACTTCACATACTGGACAATACTCCTACCAGGCTGAAGAGCAAATATTACTTTGCAACATGTAGAGCTTGAGCACAGAGCTTGGAGATAGAGCTGGGAGATCGCAAACAGAGTGAATCGCAGAGTGGAGGAATTTTGTGAGTGCAGGAATCAGTGGAGAGGAGGAAGGCAGTGGAGACGTCTGAGTGAAAAGGAGAAGTGGAGCCACAGAACCCAAGGTCTCTAAGTTAATAGACACGAGAGCGGACCTGTGGGAGAGCGAGAGGAGCGGCCGCAGGTAACGGTAGGCCCAAGAGCCCACGAGTGTCAGGGAGCGAAGCAAGTGATTTCAGCGCAAGGGAAGGAGTTGTAGTTGGTGATTTTTTTTATAAGTCTTAAGTTTATTTCTGTTAAGTTACTTAATAGTCTATTAAGTAGAGGCATGGCAGGGCACCTCGGTCCCGTGGTCCCAGCGGATTGGAAGGTCGCAAATGTAACACCGTTATTGAAGAAAGGAGGGAGAGAAAAATCAGGGAACTACAGGCCAGTTAGCCTGACATCAGTTGTCGGGAAAATGCTGGAATCCATTGTTAAGGAAGTGGTATCAAGTCACTTAGAAAATCATAACATGATTAGGCAGAGTCAACACGGTTTTATGAAAGGAAAATCGTGTTTGACAAATTTATTAGAGTTTTTTGAGGATGTAACTAGCAGGGTAGATAAAGGGGTACCAGTGAATGTAGTATATTTGGATTTCCAAAAGGCATTCGATAAGGTGCCACATAAAAGGTTCTTACACAAGATTAGGGCTCATGGGGTTGGGGGTAATATAGTAGCATGGATAGAGGATTGGTTAACGGACAGAAAACAGAGAGTAGGGATAAACTGATCTTTTTCAGGTTGACAGGCTGTAACTAGTGGGTTGCCGTAAGGATCAGCGTTGGGGCCTCAGCTATTTACAATCTATATTAATGACCTAGATGAAGGGACTGAGTGTAATGTATCCAAGTTTGCTGATACAAAGCTAGGTGGGACAGTAAGCTGTGAGGAGAACACAAAGAGTCTGCAAAGGGATATAGATAGACTAAGTGAGTGGGCAGTAAGGTGGTAGATGGAGTATAATGTAGGGAAATGTGAGGTTATTCACTTTGGTAGGAAGAATAGAAAAACAGAATATTTTTTAAATGGTGAGAGGCTTCCAAATGTTGATGTTCAGAGAGATTTGGGTGTCCTCGTGCAAGAGACACAGAAAGCTAGCATGCAGGTATAGCAAGCAATAAGGAAGGCAAATGGCATGTTGGCCTTTATTGCATGGGGGTTGGAGTATAAGAGTAAGGAAGTCTTGCTACAATTGTACAGGACCTTGGTGAGACCACACCTGGAGTACTGTGCACAGTTCTGGTCTCCTTATCTAAGGAAGGATATACTTGCCTTGGAGGCGGTGCAACGAAGGTTCACTAGATTGATTCCTGGGATGAGAGGGCTGTCCTATGATGAGAGATTGTGTAGAATGGGCCATACTCTCTGGAGTTTAGAAGAATGAGAGGTGATCTCATTGAAACATACAAGATTCTGAAGGGTATTGACAGGGTAGATGCGGAGAGGATGTTTCCCCTGGCTGGAGTGTCTAGAACTAGGGGGCATAGTCTCAGGATAAGGGGTAGGCCATTTAAGACTGAGATGAGGAGGAATTTCTTCACTCAGAGGGTTGTGAATCTTTGAAATTCTCTGCCCCAGAGGGCTGTGAATGCTGAGTCTTTGAGTATATTCAAGGCTGAGATAGATAGATTTTGGACTCTAAGGGAATCAAGGGATATGGAGATCGGGCGGGAAAGTGCAGTTGAGGTCGATGATCAGCCATGATCTTATTGAAGGCTCGAGGGGCTGTATGGCCTACTCCTGCTCTTATTTCTTATGTTCTTATGCACATCTTGTGCCATGTGGGGACTCCAGGACGCATCCCGTGTCCTCGACAACCACATGTGCAGGAAGCGTCATCAGCTGGAGGAGCTCAAGCTCCTGATTTCGGAGTTTGAGCGGCAGCTGGCATCACTGCAGTGCATCCGTGAGGCTGAGAGATACATGGATAGCACGTTTCAGGAGGTGGTCACCCCGAAGCATAAGAGTGTGCAGGCAGAGAGGGAATGAGTAACCGTCAGACAGACAAGGAGGACCAGGCAGGTAGTGCAGGAGTCCCAGGTGCATTTCGCTCTCCAACCAGTATTCAGTACTAAATACTGCTAAGGGCGATGGTTCCTCTGGGGAGTACAGCCAGAGCCAAGTCCATGGCACCACGGGTGGCTCAGAAGGAAGATCGGGAAAGCAATAGTGATAGGAGATTCGATAGTTAGGGGAACAGACAGGCGTTTCTGTGGCCGCAGACATGATTCCAGGATGGTATGTTGCCTCCCTGGTGCCTGGGTCAAGGATGTCAGTGAGCGGCTGCACAACATTCCGAGGGGAGAGGGTGAACAGCCAGAGGTCGTGGTCCATATCGCTATCAATGACATAGGCAGAAAGAGGGATGAGGTCCTGCAGGCAGATTTTAGGGAGCTAGGAAAGAGATTAAAAAGCAGGGCCTCAAAAGATAGTAATCGCCAGATTACTCCCGGTGCCACGAGCTAGCAAGTATAGAAATAGGAGGATAGAGCAAATAAATGCGTGGCTAGAGAGATGCACCTGGGACCCCTGCACTACCTGCCTGGTCCTCCTTGTCTGTCTGACGGTTACTCATTCCCTCTCTGCCTGCACACTCTTATGCTGCGGGGTGACCACCTCCTGAAACGTGCTATCCACATAGCTCTCAGCCTCACGAATGCACTGCAGTGATGCCAGCTGCCGCTCAAACTCCAAAATCAGGAGCTTGAGCTCCTCCAGCTGATGACACTTCCTGCACAAGTGGTTGTCGAGGACACGGGAAGCGTCCTGGGGTCCCCACATGGCACAAGATGTGCCTAAGAGAGAGATAGAAATAGGAGGATAGAGCAGATGAATGCGTGGCTGGAGAGATGGCTTTAGATTCCTGGGACATTGGCAGCGTTTCTGGGGGTGATGGGAGGTGTAAAGGCCGGATGGGTTGCATCTCAACAGAGCCAAGACCAATGTCCTCACGGCAGGAGGGGGTGGGGGGTTTGGTAGTGCTGTTGGGGAGGGTTTAAACTAATTTGGCAGGGGGATGGGCACCAGGATGTAGCAACAGAAAGGAGAAACAGGGCGCACAAAGGATTGGGAGAAACAGATAGCACTAGAAATAGTACGGTATTAGGTGGAGTCAGACTAAGAGAAAATACAAGAAGGTCCAAGATAGGTTTACAGTGCATGTGTGTGAATGCACAAAGTGTGGTAAATAAGGTTGGTGAGCTGCAGACACAAATAGATACATGGGAATATGATGTCGTGGCGATAATGGAGACCTGGCTCAAAAAAGGGCAGGATTGGGTACTAAATACTGCTGGATACAAGGTGTTCAGGAGAGATAGGGAAGGAAAGAAAGGAGGTGGGGTGAGAATATTACAGTGCGAGAGAGAGAGAGAGAGAGAGAGAGAGATATGTCCTGGAGGGGTCAAGGACAGAATCTATTTGGTTAGAGTTGAGGAATAGAGGTGCCATTACACTACTAGATGTATTCTATAGGCCTCCAACTAGTGGGAAGGATATAGAGGAGCAGATTTGCAGGGAAACTACAGAGAAATGCAAGAACTATAAAGTAGTGATAATGGGAGAGTTCAACTATCCTAATATAGACTGGGATAGGAAGAGTGTAAAGGGCAGGGAGGGAGAAGAATTTCTGAAATGTGTTCAGGAGAACTTTCTTGATCAGTACGTTTCTGGCCCAACGAGGAAGGAGGCATTGCTGGATCTGATTCTGGGGAATGAGGTGGGTCAAGTGGAGCAAGTGTCAGTAGGGGAACATTTAGGGAACAGTGATCACAGTATCATAAGGTTTAGATTAGCTATGGAAAAGGACAGGGAGAAATCTAGAGTAAAAATACTTAATTGGAGGCAAGCCAATTTCAGCGGGTTGAGAATGGATCTGACCCGCGTAAATTGGAATCAAAGATTGGCAGGCAAAACTGTAATCGAACAATGGGCTGCCTTTAAAGAGGAGGGGGTTTGGGTACAGTCTAGGTACATTCCCACGAGGGGACAGGTAGGGCAACCAAAGTCAGAGCTCCCTGGATAACGAAAGAGATAGAGAGTAAGATGAAGCAGAAAAAGGGGGCATATGACAGATGTCAGGTTGAGAATACAAGTGAGAATCAGGCTGAATATAGAAAGTTCAGAGGGGAAGTGAAAAAGGAAGTAAGAGGGGCAAAGAGAGAGTACAAGAATAGATTGGCAGCTATCATAAAAGGGAATCCAAAAGTCTTCTATAGGCATATAAATAGTAAGCGCATAGTAAGGAGCGGTGGGGCCGATTAGGGACCAAAATGGAAACCTACGCATGGAGGCAGAGGGCATGGCTGAGGTACTAGATGAGTACTTTGTATCTCTCTTTACCAAGGAAGCAGATGCTGCCAAAGTCAGTGAAAGAGGAGGTAATTGAGATACTGGATGGGTTAAAAATTGATAAGGAGGAGGTGCTAGAAAGGCTGTCTGTACTTAAAAGTAGATAAGTCACCAGGACCAGATAGGATGAATCCTAGGACGCCGAGGGAAGTAAAAGTGGAAATTTCGGAGGTACTGGCCATAATCTCCCAATCCTCCTTGGATACGGGGCTGGTGCCAGAAGACTGGAGAATTGCAAATGTTACACCCCTGTTCAAAAAAGGGTTTACGGATAAACCCAGCAACTACAGGCCAGTCAGTTTAACCTTGGTAATGGGAAGCTTTTAGAAATGATAATCCGGGACAGAATTAAGTCACTTGGACAAGTGTGGATTAATTAAAGGAAGCCAGCACGGATTTGTTAAAGGCAAATCGTGTGTAACTAACTTAATTGAGTTTTTTGATGAGGTAACAGAGAGGGTTGATGAGAACAATGCAGTTGACGTGGTGTACATGGACTTCCAAAAGGTGTTTGATAAAGTGCCACATAATTGGCTTGCCAGCAAAGTTGAAGCCCATGGAATAAAAGGAACAGTGGCAGCATGGATACGAAATTGGCTAAGTGACAGCAAACAGAGAGTAGTGGTTGTTTTTCGGACTGGCGGAAGGTATACAGTGGTGTTCCCCGGGGTCGGTACTAGGACAACTGCTTTTCTTGATATATAATGACTTAGACTTGGGTGTACAGGGCACTATTTCAAAATTTGCAGATGACACAAAACTTGGAAGTATAGTGAACAGTGAGGAGGATAGTGATAGACTTCAAGAAGACATGTACAGGCTGGTGGAATAGGCGGACACGTGGCAGATTAAATTTAACGCAGAAAAGTGCGAAGTGATACATTTTGGTAGGAAGAATTAGGAGAGGCAATATATACTAAAGGGTACAATTCTAAAGGGGCTGCATGAACAGAGAGACCTGGGGGTATCTGTGCACAAATCGTTGAAGGTGGCAGGGCAGGTTGAGAAGCATACAGGATCCTGGGCTTCATAAATATAGGCATAGAGTACAAAAGCAAGGAAGTTATGCTGAACCTTTATAAAACACTGGTCCGACCTCAACTGGAGTATTGTGTCCAATTCTTGGCACCGCACTTTAGGAAGGATGTGACGGCCTTAGAGAGGGTGCAGAAAAGATTTACAAGAATGGTTCCAGCGATGAGGGACTTCAGTCATGTGGATAGACTGGAGAAGCTGGGGTTGTTCTTCTTAGAGCAGAGAGGGTTGTGAGGAGATTTGATAGAGGTGTTCAAAATCATGAGGGGTCGAGATAGAGTAGATAGAGAGAAACTGTTCCCATTGGCGAAAGGGTCGAGAACCAGAGGACACAGATTTAAGGTGATTGGCAGAAGAACCAAAGGCGACATGAGGAAAAACTTTTTTACGCAGCATGTGATTAGGATCTGGAATGCACTGCCTGAAAGGGTGGTGGAGGCAGATTCAATGGTGGCTTTCAAAAGGGAATTGGATAAGTACCTGAAGGAAAATAATTTGCAGGGCTACGGGGAAAGGGCGGGGGGAATGGGACTCGCTGAAGTGCTCTTGCAGAGAGCTGGCACGGGCTCGACAGGCCAAATGGCATCCTTCTGTGCTGTAACCATTCTATGAATCTATGATTCCTAAAGGGAACAGCACGAAAACACGAAAAGAATAATCCTCACAACAGAACAAGATGGTAAAACATCCTCAATATCATTGTTCAGACAGAGGAGGAAGGAAAATAATTCCAACTCGGGAGCGAACCTCTTGTGGAAAATTTTGGAGCTGCTAATTCCAGGTCTCGCAGTATCTGCGTGAATTGTGTGGCATATCCTTGAACTCTCAAAACAGCTTTTATTTTCATAACTTCTAAAGGCAATAATGGAATTACTTGTGTGAATACATACTGTTAGAAATTAGGGGTGCCTAAAAATGCATATGGTTATGCGAATGAAACTGTGACATGAATAATACTGTGTTTAAATTATCGTATTGGAGCTCGAGACAAGTAAGGGGTTAATGTATAAGTTACGTTTTACATAAGTTTTGTTTTCTTGGAAAATGAGTATGAGAGAACAGGATGGACGAGACAAGAGGGGTTCAGATGGATTGGCCTTCAAAATGTATAAACAAGAAAGACATGTGAGGGGAAAACATACGACCCCTTGAGGGAGGGTCTTCATCTGTAAGTTTAGACAAAGAACTCGACATGCCATTGGGCATCTTGTTTTAAGGGGCACCTCTATAGGTTAAATGGTCCTGTCCATATTCTACCCCAGGCCCACCCCTAAAAAGAGAATAAGAGAAAGACCTAAGGAGCCCTTAGCGCAGACGGTGAAGTAAGAACTCCTAAGGGTGGATTCGATGCTGACTTCGGTCTAACACTCTTGGGCAGTTCAGGAAGAGAGAGAGGAATAAGAGCTGTTCGTGCACGCAAGCCGTCTGTCCGATCGGGTCCGGTACCAGCTCCTTGTCATGGTCGTATGTTTTTGCTATATAACTAGTGTGTTATATTCCATCCTAAACTCCGATTAAACACAATATACCCACCATATTGGTTTGCAATCGATCCGCTTTATTTAAAAGACTAGAGATAAGTTCATCTCTACAATTGGGAGTGGAACAACAATGCAATCGCTGTTAAATGCCTGCTCTCCTGTTGGAAGGGAGAACATATCTATATGCGTTCACACAAGGAAACATGAAAGAATCTGTACACAACTTCAAAACAGGATGTTTTTCTCAGAATGCTACTCCCAATGGAATTCATCTCCCAATTTTCTTTTCATTTTATAAAAAGGTTCAAGTCACGGTAAAGTCAAGTCTGTTCTAGTTAAGACACATTAGAATTGCACCGAGTACACATAATGCAACGTTGGATGCATATTTGCTTTCATTAGCAAACTGCAAGAGAAAAAAAATAGGTTACCATCTCCACTTGAAACATTGGCTCTGAATTTGCAGTCGGAGGCTTCCCGCGGGGAAATGCCTGCGATCCGCAAAAATGTCCGCATACCTGGTGGCCCGGGAGGTACGGAGATTCGCGGTCCTGGGCTTCTCCGGGTACCCTCAGGTAGAGGCCCACGTATCCCGGGCGCACGTGGTTCGCAAACGCCCCTGGGATCACGTGGGCCGGCCCAACCAATAAAAGGGAATCCCCATTCATGCTTATGTGGATTCCGTATGTACGGAAACCCCATAAGCATGAATGGGAGTACCCCAAAAGATACAAGTACACATCAAATAAAAAAAAATTAAATTACATATTAATTAAAATGCCATTTAATTAAATATTTAAAACAAATTTATTTTTTGAAATTTACATGTTTTAAAGGGGCTAAAAGTAAACTTACCTTATTGTGCAGGTTTTTTAACGTATAAATGATTAAAAAAACAAAACCAAAATTTTTATCAAACTCTTACGCTGGTAAAAGCAGGCCTTTTACCAGGCGTAAGAATTTCACGGACATTCACTGGGTAGAAGTTGGGCTAATAGCCCAACTCTCCGCCCACGGATGTCCATTTCCCGGGGATGCGTTGGATTGGTCAAAAAAATTCTTGACAGATCACAAGTTCCGGGGTTTTGCGCATGCGCTTTGCGCGCAAAAATCCGGAACGTGCGCGGCCCTTACGGGCGCATGCATACCCGTAGGGGCCGCAAATTATGGTCCATTAACTTTTCTCTTTTCCGCTACTGTCAAATTTGTCATACAATTCCAGCATCTGTAGTTTTTTTCCTCCACTTTACTTCTTGGAGATACATTGCACCACTGCCCCCCTCATTTTAAGGAATTTTACACACAGCCTTGAGATTGAAAAGGATAGGAAAAAAAAGAGAACAGCGAGAGCGGGAAGTGATAAAGCAATGTTCAGTTTAACAAGTCATTTGCCAAATCAAAAACCTCTCTTTTTGCTATGGTGCATTACAGTATAAGAACATAAGAAATAGGAGCAGGAGTAGGCCAATCGGCCCCTCGAGCCTGCTCCGCCATTCAATAAGATCATGGCTGATCTGATCCTCACCTCAAATCTAAAGAACACAAGAAGTAGGAGCAGGACCCGGCCACTCAGCCCCTGGGCCCGCTCCGCCACCCACAGGGCCTTGACCGATCCGAACTCAGCCTCATGTCCAATTTCTTGCCCGCTCCCCGTAACCCCTAATTCCCTTTACTTCTAGGAAACTGTCTATTTCTGTTTTTAATTTATTTAATGATGTAGCTTCCACAGCTTCCTGGGGCAGCAAATTCCACAGACCTACTACCCTCTGAGTGAAGAAGTTTCTCCTCATCTCAGTTTTGAAAGAGCAGCCCCTTATTCTAAGATTATGCCCCCTAGTTCTAGTTTCACCCATCCTTGGGAACATCCTTACCGCATCCACCCGATCAAGCCCCTTCACAATCTTATATGTTTCAATAAGATCGCCTCTCACTCTTCTGAACTCCAATGAGTAGAGTCCCAATCTACTCAACCTCTCCTCGTATGTCCACCCCCTCATCCCGGGGATTAACCGAGTGAACCTTCTTTGTACTGCCTCGAGAGCAAGTATGTCTTTTCTTAAGTATGGACACCAAAACTGTATGCAGTATTCCAGATGCGGTCTCACCAATACCTTATATAACTGCAGCAATACCTCCCTGTTTTTATAATCTATCCCCCTAGCAATAAAAGCCAACATTCCATTGGCCTTCTTGATCACCTGCTGCACCTGCATACTAACTTTTTGATTTTCTTGCACTAGAATCCCCAGATCCCTTTGTACTGCAGTACTTTCCAGTTTCTCGCCATTAAGATAATAACTTGCTCTCTGATTTTTCCTGCCAAAGTGCATAACCTCACATTTTCCAATATTGTATTGCATCTGCCAAATCTCCGCCCACTCACCCAGCTTGTCTATATTCCCTTGTAGGTTTTTTATGTCCTCCTCACTTTCTACTTTCCCTCCCATCTTTGTATCATCTGCAAACTTTGATATGTTACACTCGGTCCCCTCCTCCAAATCGTTAATATAGATTGTAAAGAGTTGGGGACCCAGCACCGACCCCTGCGGAACACCACTGGCTACTGGTTGCCAGTCCGAGAATGAACCATTTATCCCAACTCTCTGCTTCCTGTTAGATAACCAATCCTCCACCCATGCCAGAATATTCCCCCCAATCCAGTGATTTTTTATCTTGAGCAATAATCTTTTATGTGGCACCTTGTCGAATGCCTTCTGGAAGTCTAAATACACTACGTCCATTGGTTCCCCTTTATCCACCCTGTACGTTATGTCCTCAAAGAACTCAAGCAAATTTGTCAGACATGACCTCCCCTTCACAAAGCCATGCTGACTTTGTCCTATTAAATTATGTTTATCTAAATGTTCTGTTAAAAAGGATGTCAGTTACACCAACTATAATAAATAAAACCTATTTATATATTACAAAAATGAGACATCTGGCTCATGTTTCCTGTCCAGCACATTCAAATTTCTTTGTCACACTTTAAAGAAAAGTACAAAGAATCTCTTCAGAAACGCAAGCCTGGATGTCTTTAGCTCCTTAATTGTTATCTGTATGAACTCAGTGTTTCCTGAACAGCAATGTGACTTTGTAGTTTACACGTCTACACTTTACATGAAACAGTGCACCCTCTAATTTACCATAAACAACACTACAGTAAATCTACTATTAATATATTACAAGTGCACACACAAACATCACATTTCATTACAGATGCAAATCAATCTGGGGGAGGGGGAAAAGCAAAAAAGAAAGGCAATTACGTAATAGTGTGTGCTTGTGACCCACAGCCAAAACAGACAAGGTTGGGGGGGGGTGGGGTCATTTTGACTTCGGGTGCTAGTGTATAATGAGCAATATTGATTCAGCCACCAATTTACATCTCTCCCAATTTTCATTTCCATTGATTTGAATTGGCTGATCCAATATTGTCCATTTCACACTATCAACCAAAGCATTTGACAATTTGCCTAATTTCCTGATCAAACAACAATTAATCTCTGACTGCCCATTAGATTTGATCACCTTAACAGGGCACAGTTACACCTAAGCAGACTACCTTGTGCATTACATGGTATTAAACTTCTGTCCTTATAGGTGCATCATCAAACTTACTGTGAGCAACACCAAAGAAGATCCACTAATATATTGAAGGTTTTGAGTGTAGTGCACGTCACGCATTAAATCCATCCGTAGCACAAGATTTTCCTGATTGCCTCAAGTGTGCAAAGGACTAAAATTTACATCACTCTTTCTGAGCACATGCATGTATTTTAAGATTTCAATATGCCAGCACCATAGAGACAGAGGTATTGGGGCGGGGGGGGGGGGGGGGGGGGGCAGAGGTATTGGTGGGGGGCGGTGAAAAAAGGAGGAATACAATATAGAAGGAAAAATGAGAGAGAGACAATAGCGGCACACCCTTAATTTGCCAGTTTGTGGAGTTGTCCACATTTTTTTTTTTAAAAAGATACGGACTAAAAGCCACAAATTTCCAGATTATAGATCTGTACATCCAAATTACAGATGTGAGCCCAGATTACAGATTTGTGGTTTAAGCATCAACAACGTACCAGTGAACCAGCAACTTTTTCCCCCTGTTGATTAACTGCTACGCACTGCTCTCCCACAATGCAGTCAACTAATCACAGCATACACCTTTCAAATCTGAGACTGGGAGAGATATAAATTGGTGGCTGAATCTGCACTGCACCAAAGAGACACTTTTTATATATTTATTTCCGGTTTTGAACGTCAACTCAGGCTTGCGCTTGTGGTCACAGCACCAGTCCCTGTGGCACACCACTTCCCACCCTCCACCAGTCTGAGTAACTACCAGTAACCCCATCTCTGTATTCTGTTTTGTAGTCAGTTTGCTATCTATTCTGCTATTTATCCCCCTACTCCTCATGCTCTGCCCTTAGTCATGAGTCTACTACCTTATCAAAGGCCTTTTGAAAATCCAAGTATACTACCCTTGTCTACTCTATCTGTTGTTACTTCTTCAAAGAATTCAACAAGGTTGGTCAAGCATGATCTTCCCCCTTTTGAAATCCAGGTTAACTATTCTTTATTATATTTTCAGCCTCTAGATTTTTTTTCTATTACATCTTTGAATAAAGATTCCATTATGTTTCCTACCACTGACGTTAAGCGAACTGGTCCGTAGTTCCCTGGACATGATCTATCTCCCTTTCTGAATCTAGGAACAACATTAGCGGTCATCCATTCCTCTGGCACTATACCATGTTCTAGTGAATTTTTATAAATATATACTGGTCCCTCTACCATCTATCCCCTTGCTTCTTTTAATATGTGCGGATGCAATCCAGGGGTTTTATCCTCTAGGTTTAATCAGATTATCTGAAGTGATGATCAATTTTAGTGGGTTAAAATTAAAAATCATTTACTTTTGAAGGTAGCTATTGGAAACTATGCCAAAGGAATGTGTTATAAAAGTATAAGCAAGGTGTTATATTTTTGTGAAAGAAATACTATTAAACCAAGCAAAAAGATGACTACAGATAACTTACTGAAGATAGAGTCTAGAGATACAAATCAGAACATATTAAGATACAAATCAGAACATATTAAAAGAGACTGAACTGTTGCCAAACTATTAGTCATTAGGAATAACAACAGAAAAAGCGCTGGAAAAACTCAGCAGGCAAGGCAGCATCCGTGGAGAGAGAAACAGAGTTAACGTTTCAGGTCGAAGACCTTTCGTCAGAACTGGAAATAGCAGGAAATTAGATATAGGAACTGGCTAAGCATGGCCCAGGATTTGTTATCACTTTTAGATTACTTTTATATCCAATACTCCAGAATTTGTAACAGTCTGTTCTGATGGGTGTGTGGATTGCAGTGCCACTGGTTCAGCTGACCCTGTGGCAGAATCCTCTCTGTGATTGCATGTTGCCAAGGTCCAACCACCTATGGCAGGCGGTGCAGTGTTGAAAATGTACCAGGATGGGCTCTATCCTTCTTCCACCATCAGTTGTGAGAATGATGGACTAATCCTTGCCTTGTGCAGGTACCTCTGCTAGAATCTCAGGAACATTTCTTTCAGTTTTTGGAGTTCACAGATTCTGTGTAGATCGGTCGAGCATGTAAAGCATGGGAAGCAATGCGTGCCCTTAATGCTCTTGTTCTGGATTGCTTGTAGCCTGATAATCTTGAGGCTAACTGCCTGTGCACAAGTCTGAATAGTCATCTTCCATGATTGGAAAAATGTGGGTTTTGAACAGTCTCAGTAACTTTGAGGTTGGCTCATGTTTCTTTCCACAGAGGACTTGCAATTGGCCCAGTCTGGCTAATAAAGTCATCATTGTGCTGTGTCCATCCATTTTCCTCTAGAAAGTTAGGCCCAGAAACTTCTGCACTCTGCTGGTCTTGATTGGTTTTGACAGCAACACAATCCTCGCATCCTATTCTTTGTGCTTGCTTCTTTTGGAGAATAGCATACACTTGTGATTTTGAGGTTCGGTAGAATTCATCATTGGAAAGCCCATTCCTCCAAATCATCGAGGCACCTGTAGAGCTATTCTGATGCTAGTTCTGAGCTCACTGAAGCATTGCAAAACACCAGTTAGTCTGTAATAAAGGGGAAAGAGAAAACAGAGATGCACCAGAGAGAAGGGAGTTAATAGGTTAAATGACCTGCAAACCCATTAACTCACGCTCTGCAACTGGCGTATCTGCTGATTCTCTCCCATCACTTTTTCTTTCATGTTTTTTCCGACTTTACTACAATGCCTGTTTGTCTTTCAATCCTGAGGAAGGATACACCTTCAAAATCTTAGAACTTGCATTTTCTTTTTTTAAAGAATATACGCTGACTGGCCTGCTGCGTAATTCTAGATTTCCAAAATTTGCAGTTGTTCCTTTTTATTTTACGAGTTAGTCTGCTGCCTGATGAGAGGTTGTAGTTCTTCATAGTAACTTAATCCAAGTTATAAAGTGCACACTAGAGGTATACCGGTGCTAATCCGTAATAGATATGGCTAGATTTATCGCTCAATGAGTGGAAAATCTAGACTAAAAAAGTTAACTTTGCTGAGCACATAGGTAATCTCAGACATTTTACTATTATACCATGTTAAGTTGAGCTCAGTTAATGCTGTGCTATTCTAATGTATTGCAATCAACGCTGTACTTTATTCATGTTAATGGCTGAGTTGTATCTGTTGTTTTAATGGAATCAGTTTACGCAAGGCGACTGAACAACCAAATTAGGCACTACAGGATGATTAAAATCCTAGACTCAAACAAATCTCAATCCATTTCCCTTCGTGTGAGGACAAGGTCACAACCATGGCTAAACAGCCCACCAACACATACTATCAAAGTTACATACGAATAATAGTTACTTAGGCAAGGTATCTGATGGCTGCTTGCACTCAAAACTACAATGCAGCACCAATCACTGCCTTCAGGAGAAGGAGGTTAAAGGACAAAAAGTTAGCAGCTGCTAACTTGACTGTGGAGCAAAGAAGTCATTTGCATAAAATGAGAGGAAAATAAGTTAGCGATACAGGATAATCTCAACATAATTTGATGTATCTCCACAATGCGTTCATGCTAAAAACAATGTTTTCATTCCATCAACAATAGATACCACTATAAAAATATACCACATAAAAAATTTCCTGCTCCGGATTTTGACAAACTGCCCCTACCAGACATAGCAGTAATCTTATGGAGAAAATACCATGGTCGCTCACCTCACCAAAAAATACTCGCACCCGTTCCCCTTTCCTATTTCATGCAGTAATTTCTTGAAGGCTCACGTATTTTTCTTGCACAAATATTGTGGTGTATGATTACCAAACCAAAATGTTCAACTATTGTTTAAAGAACTTCATTTATACAATCATGACGGTGAACAGTGCTGAATTTTGAAAATTAGTGATATGTGCCATCCTACTGCATCTTAGAAATCACTGATACACAAAATGTATAGATCTGTACTTTACAACCCCTGCTTTACATGCAGACCTGTATTTATAAAATGTTTTACAAATCACTTACGATCACGTATAAAATTCTGACAGGGCTAGACAGACTGGATGCAGGGAGGATGTTTCCCCTGGCTAGGGGGGTCGAGAACGAGGGGTCACAGTCTCAGGATACGGGGTAGGACATTCAGGACTGAGATGAGGAGAAATGTCTTCACTCAGAGGGTGGTGAACCTGTGGAATTCTCTACCACAGAAGGCTGTGGAGGCCAAGTCACTGAATATATTTAAGAAGGAGATAGATAGATTTCTAGACAGAAAAGGCATCAAGGGGTATGGGGAGAGAGCGGGAATATGGTATTGAGATAGAGGATCAGCCATGATCATAATAAATGGCGGAGCAGGCTCGAAGGGCCGAATGGCCTACTCCTGCTCCTATTTTTCTATGTTTCTATGTTACCACTACAAATTTGGGAGCCAAATTTTTAAAAACATATGCTCCATAAAAAAAAGCCCAGTGATAACTCAACAAACAGGTGAAGCAAATAATTGTGCTCGATAGCCTATACACAACATTCTGCTATAATTATCCAAAAGTTACATCATTCAGTTATATCTGCATCATAAATCTATTGGACTAAACATCTGTTAGTCCTAAAGTATTGCTAGTATAACAAAGCTGTATTTGCAAAAACAGTTAATCATAACCCACAAATTTATTGTACATGGGCAAATTCTAAATTCAAAAGCCACAATTTGTTTTCTTATGCACGTGACCATTATTTGACCAATATCCCATCTTTCCCGGAACTCCATGTTTGAATCCCTCCAATCAGGTTTCCGCCCCTGCCACAATAACAAAACTGCTCTTATCAAAGTCACAAATTACATCCTATGTGACTGTGACAAAGGTAAACTAGCCCTCCTCGTCCTTCTCGACCTGTCTCCAGCCTTTGACATGATTAACCAGACCATCTTCCTCCAACATCTCCCCACCATCGTCTAGCTGGGTGGGACTGCACTCGCCTGGTTCCATTCTTATCTATCTAATCATAGCCAGAGAATCACCTGCAATGGCTTCTCTTCCCGCTCCTGCACCATTACCTCTGCTGTCCCCCAATGATCTATCCTTGGCCCTCTCCTATTTTTCATCTACATGCTGCCCCTCAGCGACATCATCCGAAAACACAGCATCAGTTTCCACATGTACACTGACGGCACCCAGCTCTACCTCACCACCACCTCTCTCGACCCCTCCACTGTCTCTAAATTGTCCGATATCCAGTACTGGATGAGCAGAAATTTCCTCTAATTAAAAACTGGGAAGACCAAAGCCATTGTCTTTGGTCCCCGCCACAAACTCCGTTCCCTAGTCACCAACTCCATCCCTCTCCCGGACAACTGTCTGAGGCTGAACCAGACTGAGCTTCTGACCACATATCCACACCATCACCAAGACCGCCTATTTCCACCTCCGTAACATCGCCCGGCTCCGCCCCTACCTCAGCTCATCTGCTGCTGAAACCCTCATCCATGCTTGTGTTACCTCTAGACTTGACTATTCAAAGCACTCCTAGACGGCCTCCCATGCTCTACCCTCTGTAAACTTGAGGTCATCCAAAACTCTGCTGCCCGTGTCCTAACTCCCACCAAGTCCCGTTCACCCATCACCCCTGTGCTCGCTGACCTACACTGGCTCCCGGTTAAACAACACCTCAATTTTAAAATCCTCAGCCTTGTTTTTAAATCCCTCCATGGCCTCGCCCCTCCCTGTCTCTAATATCCTCCAGCCCCACAATACTCCGAGATATCTGCGCTCCTCTAATTCTGGCCTCTTAAGCATCCCTAATTTTAAATTGCTCAACTATTGGTGGCCGCCTTCAGCTGCCAAGGCCCTAAGCTCTGGAATTCCCTCCCTAAACCTCTCCGCCTCACTAACTTTCTCTCCTCCTTTAAGACGCTCCTTAAAACCTACCTTTTTGACCAAGCTTTTGGTCATCTGCCCTAATATCCCCTTATGTGGCTCGGTGTCAAATTTTGTTTTATAACACTCCTGTGAAGCACCTTGGGACGTTTTACTATGTTATAGGCGCTATATAAATACAAGTTGTTGTTGTATCCCATGATGGGCTTAAAGCAGGTCAAGTAAATTTACATGGCACAGATAACTTATATTACTGCCATTGTTTTTAAATAGTGTTAGAAATTAGGGTATCCAAAATATATGGGTTACGCGAATAAGACTGTTTAGATGATTGTATTAGAACTTGAAACAAAAAGTCTCTTCAGACTAGTATTAGAATAACTGGATAGATGCTTAGAATTTGCTTGTGTTTTGGCTCCCTGCGGAGGTTAGAACATTCTGCACCGTGGCGGTGACCTTGGGGGTGATTTTGTCAATGGGGGCTCGTTGGAGGCGGGACTGCTGCTTGTCGGGTCGATGTCCCGTCTCCATCGACTTGTGGCCAACCCACGCTATTTTCCCTTGATTGACCTTGTTAAGTCCGCCCAGCGGGCTTAGCAGGCCAATCAAGGGGAAGCCGGTTAGAGAGAACGTCAGCGTTTCTCAGGGGAATGCAGCAAGAGCCAAGTCCGTGGCACTACGAGTGGCTCAGCTGCACAGGAGGGGTGGAAAAAGAGTGGGAGAGCAATAGTGATTGGGGATTCTATCGTAAGGGGAACAGATAGACGTTTCTGTGGCCGCAGACGTGACTCCAGGATGGTATGTTGCCTCCCTGGTGCCAGGGTCAAGGATGTCACTGAGCGGCTGCAGGACATTCTGAAGGCAGAGGGTGAACAGCCAGAGGTCGTGGTCCATATCGGTACCAACGACATAGGTAGAAAAAGGGACGAGGTCCTGCAAGCAGAATATAGGGAGCTAGAAATAAATTAAAAAGCAGGACCTCAAAAGGTAGTAATCTCAGGATTACTCCCAGTGCCACGTGCTAGCGAGAGTAGAAATAGGAGAATAGACCAGGTGAATGCGTGGCTGGAGAGAGGGATTTAAATTCCTGAGGCATTGGGACCGATTCTGCGGAAGGTGGGACCTGTACAAGCTGGACGGATTACACCTCGGCAGAACCGGGACCAATATCCTCACAGGGGGGTTTGCTAGTGCTGTTGGGAAGGATTTAAACTAGTTTGTCAGGGGGCTGGGAACCTAAGTGTGGGCCCAGAATGGAGAGAAACAAAGCTGGAAGTGCAAGTTAGAAAAGTAGTCAGCAAAACTAGTAGGGAGCAGAAACAAAGGCCAACAGTAAAGAGGGTCAAAGTGCAGAAAAATATTAAACAGGCACTTTATCTAAATGCACGTAGTATTCGCAACAAGGTGGATGAATTAATGGCACAAATAGAAGTAAATGGGTATGATGTAATTGCCATTACAGAAACATGGTTGCAGGGTACTCAACATTTAGGAAGGACAGACAAAAAGGAAAAGGAGGTGGCGTAGCGCTGTTAATAAAGGATGAGATCGGTACGGTAGAGATAAAAGATCTTGGCTCGGCAGATCGCGATGTAGAACTGGAATCAGTTTGGGTGGAGCTAAGAAATAGCAAAGGGCGGAAAACATTGGTGGGAGTTGTGTATAGGCCACCAAACAGTAGTGGTAATGTAGGGCACAGTATCAATCAAGAAATTAGAAGTGCATGTAGCAAGGGCAATACAGTAATCATGGGGGACTTTAATCTACAAATTGACTGAGCAAATCAAATTACCACTTATGGTGTGGAGGACGAATTCTTGGAATGCATGTGAGATGGTTTCCTGGATCAGTATGTGGAGGAACCAACCCTGGAACAGGCTATTCTGGATCTGGTACTGTGTAATGAGAAAGGGCTAATCAATAATCTTGTGGTAAAGGGGACTTTAGGGACAAGTGACCATAATATGATTGAAATTTACATTAGGTTTGAGAGTGATGTAGTCCAATCTGAAACTAAGGTCTTCAATCTAAGCAGAGGAAACTAAAAGGGTATAAGGGACAAGTTGGCCATGGTAGATTGGGAGACTACACTAAAAGGTATGAAGGTGGACATACAATGGCTAACATTCAAGGAAATAATGCATAATTTGCAACAAACATATATTTGAAAGAGGTGGCCATTGGGATAGTGGACACATTGGTTGTCATCTTCCAAATGGTTGTCATCTTCCAAAATTCTATAGATTCTGGAACGGTTCCTGCAGATTGGAGGATAGCAAATGTAACCCCACTATTTAAGAAAGGAGGGAGAGAGAAAACGGGGAACTACAGACCTGTTAGCCTCACATCAGTAGTTGGGAAAATGCTGGAATCTATTATAAAGGATGCAACAACTGGGCACTTAGAAAATAATAGTAAGATTGGGCAGAGTCAACATGGATTTATGAAAGGGATATCCTGTTTAACAAACCTATTGGAGTTCTTTGAGGATGTAACTAGTGGAGTAGATAAAGGGGAACCGGTAGATGTGGTGTATTTGGATTTTCAGAAGGCCTTTGATAAGGTCCCACACAAGAGGTTGGTGAACAAAATTAGGGCACATGGAATTGGGGGTAATATACTAGCGTGGATTGAGAATTGGTTAAAAGACAGAAAACAAAGAGTAGGGATAAACGGGTCTTTTTCAGGATGGCAGGCTGTGACTAGTTGGGTACCGCAAGGATCAGTGCTTGGGCCCCAGCTATTCACAATCTATATCAATGATTTGGATGAGGGGACTAAATGTAACATTTCCAAATTTGCTGATGATACAAAGCTAGATGGCAGTATCAGTTGTGAAGAGGATGTGAAGAGGCTTCAAGGGGATCTCGACAGGCTCAGTGAGTGGGCGAGAACATGGCAGATGGAATATAATGTGGATAAATGTGAAGTTATCCACTTTGGTAGAAAAAACAGAAAGGCAGAGTATTTCCTAAATGGTGAAAGATTGGGGAATGCAGATGCTCAAAGGGACCTGGGTGTCCTTGTACATGAGTCACTGAAAGTGAATGTGCAGGTGCAGCAAGCCATAAGGAAGGCAAATGGTATGCTGGTCTTCATTACAAGAGGATTTGAGTACAGGAGTAAATAAGTCTTATTCCAATTATATAGGGCCTTGGTGAGACCACACCTGGAGTACTGTGTACAATTTTGGTCTCCTTACCTAAGGAAGGATATACTTGCCATAGAGGGAGTGCAATGAAAGTTCACGAGATTGATTCCTGGGATGGCGGGACTGTCGTATGAGAAGAGATTGAGTAAACTAGGCCTGTATTCTCTTGAATTCAGAAGAATGAGAGGGGATCTCATTGAAGCATACAAAATTATTACAGGGCCTGATAGGGTGGATGCTGGGAGAATGTTTCCCTTGGCTGGGGAGTCTAGAACCAGGGGCCACAGCCTCAGGATAAAGGGTAGGCCATTCAGGACTGAGATAAGAAGAAATTTCTTCACACAGAGGGAGGTGAATCTTTGGAATTCTCTACCCCAGAAGGCTGTGGAGGCTCAGTCATTGGGTATATTCAAAACAGAAGTCGATAAATTTCTGACTAGTAAGGGCATCAAGGGATATGGCGATAGGGCCGGTGAATGGAGTTGAGGCAGAAGATCAGCCATGATCTCATTGAATGGCGGAGCAGGCTCGAAGGACCGAATGGCCTACTCCTGCTCCTATTTCTTAATGTTCTTATGACGTTTCGTCTGTCAAAGATTTTTGACAGATGAAACGTCATCATTTGACAGCTCTGTGAAGCTGTCAAACACTGACGTTCTATGTTGTTTGAGGAGTTCTTGTATTCAAGACTCATCAAACCTCTTTTGTGAGCAGAAATTAGATGGTTGTTGCATCGGAGAATGCAGCAGCCATCTGTCATCTCTGCCGGTGAGATGCGAGACTCTCTGCATCCCCAATGGTTGAAGCCTACAGGAAGAAACAAAGATAAGTAAACATTTTCTATCACTTTCCACTCACCTCACACACTTACCTCTCCACTCTTGCACCCATCACTTACCTCTACAGCACACTGTTGCACCCCTCCGACCCCCGCAGACCCACTGCTCGCCTCGGTGACCCTGGCTGGGTTTCCCGACGTCGGGAAGCCCTTGCCTCTGGTGGAAAAATGGGGATAATCCTCTTAACTGCCTGTTAACTACCTGTTAACAAGCAGTTAAGTGGCTGTAATCCCCTTCCCGCCTCCAGGAGACGGGTCCCGGCGCGGGTCAGCTACCTGCCTCCTGGGATGATGGCACGGAGGCGGGTTGGGGGCGGGATGGGTACCCGCCCCCAGATTCTGCCATTTTCCTGGCAGTCCCGCCTCCATACCCATCTCCCCAGGGCTGGCAAGATCCTGCCCCTTGCTTCCAGACTAGCTGTCTGCTGTGTGTGCAAGAAAGGTTGTTGACTGTACCTTTGATTGGGCCAACCGAGGCCCGACATCTATGTTTCTTCCATTATTGCTAATAACCATATTATAATGCTAAGTTAGGATTTTGACTTTGTTTAACAAAGCGGCTTTAAAATGCGTAAGTTAATTAAGTAAAGCGACATAGAATAGAAGATATCTTTGGGAATTTAATGATTCATTCCATGGTACAATAGTCTGATAATGAAATAGTTAGTTTTACATAGCTAAAGCTGCATGAACATAAATAACAAATAACAGTTACGAACATCTGATGGCCGAGAATGGCATGTCTGACTCCAAACTCGGGAGGACAGGAACAAGGGAGATAAGAGAAATTCCGATGGGTAGGCCTTCAAAACGTATAAACAATGAAGCATGTGTAATGATTGTGAAGACCCCTGCTGGAGGGAGGATCTTCATCTCGAAGTTGAGACAAAGAACTCGCCGTGCCATTGGGCACCTTGGTTTAGGAAGAACCCTTACAGATCAGATGGCCCTGTCCATATCCTACTTTAGGCCCACCCCTAAAAAGAGAATAAAAGATCTAAAGAGCCTTTAACAGAGACAGTGAAGGGGTCTGGTACCAGCTGCTTGTCACGGTCGTATGTTTTTGCTGTACAATTAGTGTGTTATATTTCTTCTTAAACTCTGATTAAACACAATATTCCCACCATATTGGTTTGCAGTTGATCCTGATTATTTGAAAGACTAGAGATAAGCTAATATCAACAAATTGGCTAATCTAACAATAGTAAGTAAATGCTCCCATTACCCATTATCCTCCACACGAGTAGTAGTCCTAGTGAGAAGTGATACAAAGGATGAACCCTAACTTTCTCATACATATTAACCAATCAATATTATTCAAATAATCCTCACTCAGGTTTAAGTATGAGTGTGACTTTTCTGGTTCCATTTTAGATTCTAATTTTGCATCAAAGTAAACTGAAAATAATCACAGTTCCCCCTGACCACCCCCCATAAAAACTGCTTCAAAACTATTAGAGATGGAAAGATTTTTATGTATTTAAGTCACAGTTCTGGTGTGTCACGTTACTTCTGCGGTGAAAGGGCGAGCACCACTTCTGGTCTATTCCACCCATTCCTTTATGATGATGCTCTTCTTAACTTCTTTACCCAGAGGCTAAAGGATTCTGCTCATTCCACCTGCTCAGATTACAATACAGGAAACTCTTTATTAACTGGCACCCAAATATCCGGAAATCTCTCTTAACCGGCAAAATTCTTGAGTAGGTAACCGGGGTTTTCCTTCATCTCTTGTTTAAAATTAACTTTTTAAAAAACCCCGAGGCGTTTGCCTTGTATCGGAGCGTGTAGATTGGGAGGGGAATGTGCAGCCCGGGTAGGCAGCGGACACGACAGATGGTCAGCTGGCGGTCCCCGGGGAGACGGAGCTCCGAATGCAGGCGCATGTCAATGTGTACGGGGCTCTCGTACGTTGGGAGATATAACTCTCCATTATCCGGACTTTTTGATTAACCGGCACCACGCCGGTCCCATCGGTGCCGGTTAATAAAGAGTTTCCTGTATATGTTTTGCTTAATTTATTTTCTCTCCAGCTGGAATGCAGTCATCTTTAAAATAATGCAAGGCTTTTAGGTGCAGTTTACCTTAAATCTCCTCCACCAATGCTTTCCTGTTATTGTCGCATGAATGATTTTATCTCCAGCATTATTCATCAATATGCTCCTGTAACTGGTACCACAAACAAAATATGGGCACCTCAATCTAGGCTTTTCAATTTCCCCCAAAAAAATCTTGTAGAAAAATTGTTGGAATACTAGCGCAGAGTGCAGTCTGACTGGAGCATTGCACAGTTTTAGCAGCACACATTGTATGCGACTGTTTTGGCTATATAGCTCAGAATTTTAATCTGCTTTGTTAATTGCTGCTCTCTAGTGATTGGATATGTTAAACTTCGTGTCTAATACCTTTCAACTTTAGCTAACTCGACTGTGACAGAAAGGGAGTTCAAGAAAGTCTTTTTTTATATATCTACTTATGAGATGTGGCTGGTCAATATAAATGTATTTTTCTGCAGATTTACATTTTCCTGGGTTGGGACTGGAATCCACATTCCCTATGGATGGTTGGAAATTACCATTGTATCGGAAACATTTACAGAGACATTGCATTTTTAAAATGCAAATTCATTTTGATTTCAAAGCACATAGAAATCAACTAACACTAACTGCTTAACAACAATCAATTTAAGGTTAAAATCTTGACACAAAGAGATTTGTCTCAAGCATCAATTGGGTGGCTCAGATTAGGTGCCATTTTGTCAGCAAGATGTGGATTGATAGATGCTTGTGAGAACTGACCTGGAGTGACAGTTTCTCATAGCAGGAGATAATCCGCAAGGTATTTCTCTGGGAGGGGTTGACGGGCAGCTTTTGGGCCAGGCATAGGGATTGCAGAGAATTACACAGAAATTACAACACAGAAATAGGCCATTCAGCCCAAGTTGGTGTTTATACTCCTCATGAGCAGTAGTCCTAATCCCATGTGCCTGCCCTGTTCCCATATCTCTAGATTCCCCTTACCTTCAACCATCTATCTAACCTATTCTTAAATGTTGATATGGTCACTGCTCCAATCAATAACTCCAGTAGTGTATTTTACAGCTCATAACCCAGCATTTAAAAATGTTTCTCTTACTCTCGGTCCAAAATCTCTTAATTTTATATTTATGTCCCCCTCATTCTAGACCCCTCAATTACTGTTTCCTATCCACTCTGTCCCATCCATTCATCATTTTAAGCATTTATCAAATCACCCCATGTAATCTTCTCTATTCTAGCAAAAAAGCCTCTTTTTTTCCAAGTCTTGCTTTAATTTGTATTTATTCCCATCAGGCAACATCCTAGTGAATCTATACTGTACCCTCTCTATTACCTCAACATCCCTCTTGCGTTGTGCAGTCCAAAACTGCAGACAGTCCTCCAACTGTGGTTTTAAGTTTAGTATAGATACTTCAGTTCAGTACTGAGAGAGTGCTGCACTGTCAGAGGAGCCATCTTTTGGACGAGACACCAAGCCCCATTTGGCCTCTTGACTGAACTCAAAACACCCCTAGAACTATTTGAAGAACAGGGGAGTTCTCCCTGTGTCCTGGCCAATATTTACCCCCCAACCAATGTCACTAAAACAGAGTATCTGGTCATTTATCTCATTGCTATTTGTAGGACCTTGCTGTGCACAAATTGACTGCCACATTTCACAGAATCCCCACAGTGCAGATAGAGGCCATTTCAGCCCATCGAGCCTGCACCGACACATATCCCACCCTATCCCCGTAACCCCACGTATTTAATCCCCCCCTAACACTAAGGGTCAATTTATCATAGCCAAATCAACCTAACCCGCACATCTTTGGACTGTGGGAGGAAACCGGAGCACCCGGAGGAAACCCACGCAGACACGGGGAGAATGTGCAAACTCCACACAGACAGTCACCCGAGGCCGGATTCGAACCCGGGTCCCTGGCGCTGTGAGGCATCAGTGCTAACCACTATGCCACCGTATGCCACAGTGACGACACTTCAAAAGTACTTTATTGGCTGTAGGACGGTGAAAGATACTATATAAATGCAAGTTATGTCTTCATATGGACATAGAAACAAATACTAAAAGACTCTGTGGTGATGAGACAAATCTCACGTACGTTTGTACTGTGGACACTAGCACAGGTTCAGTAATTTTAGGATTTTTGTGACTTTCATTATTTTTGTACTTGAAGACATGCAAATGAAAAGATCTGTAACTAAGTGAAATCTGCAGTATTAAATTTCCACTGTTGCCTTCTTTTTACTTTTCATAAATCCAACTTGTAGTTCATGGACCAAGTTGTATGACCAGATCACATGTTTATTCTTCCACTATCCGAAATATAGTAGATAAGACTGGTGTCAGAGGAAATACTTGTTTCTATGTGAATGAAAAGAAAAAATGAACTTGCATTTACATAGCGCCTTTCACAAGCTCACAATGTCCCTTCATTTTGAAGTCTGGTCCTCAAAACTCACCCATTTAACCCAGCTTTTAGTCAATATCTCCTTCTTTGGCTCAGCATCCATTTTTTGTTTATGCTCCATGAAGTGCTTTTGGGCATTTTTCTACATCCCCCCCCAGTAGTTTAATAAATGGCACAGAATTGAGTGCTTCAGATTTCTGGGACTTCGGGGAAAATTCTAGGAAAAGTAGAAGCTGCACAAAAAGGATAAAGTTCATCTGAATCAAAATAGCACCAATGTCCTTGTGGAAAGAATGAACTGGATCATCAACATCTTGTGGAACACAACTGAGTGGAAACTTAACTGGACCCAGCCATATTAATGCTGGCTACAAGAAGAGGGTAGAAGCTGGGTACTCTGTGACAAGCGGCTCACCGATTGACCCCCTCAAAGCCTCTCCACCATTACAAGACTCAAGTCAGAAATGGAATGGAATACGCTCGACTCATCTAGAATAATGCAGCCACTACACTCAAGATGCTCAACAACAGTCTGCTTGTTCGCCGCCATCCCCCCTTCCCCTGACAATGGATTCAACATCCACTACACTGTGGTGGGAATATGTATCAATGAAGCACTCAAAAGATTACTTCGATAATAGCTCTCAGCCTCGTGATCGCTGCAACCGATAGGTAAAAGAGCACGAACATCATGACATCACCTCCAAGTTTTTATGTTGCTGACTAGGGGAACTAGAAGCAAAAACACGACAATGTGAAAACACTTTTAGAAGAGATAGGGAAAGGAAAAAGGGAGCGGATATGATATTAATACTTATAAAGGATGGGATTTCAGCATTAGAAAGGAAAGATATTGCAAATAATATACAGATAAAGGGCGCGATCTTGCCAGCCCTGGGGAGGCGGGTATGGAGGCCGGACTGCCGGGAAAATGGCAGAATCTGGGGGCGGGTGCCCATCCCGCCACCAACCCGCCACCGTGCCATCTTGCCAGGAGGCGGGTAGCCGACCCGCGCCAGGTCCCGTCTCCTGGAGGCGGGAAGGGGATTACAGCCACTTAACTGCCTGTTAACAGGTAGTTAACATGATGCGGAGATGCCGGTGTGAACAGGCAGTTAAGAGGATTCTCCCCATTTTTCCAACAGAGGCGCGGGCTTCCCAACGTCGGGAAACCCCGCCAGGGTCACCGAGGCGAGCAGTGGGTCTGCGGGGTCGGAGGGGTCCAAAGGTGTGCTGTGAAGGTAAGTGATGGGTGCAAGTGTGGAGAGCTAAGTATGAGAGGTGAGTGGAAAGTGATAGAAAATGTTTACTTATCTTTGTTTCTTCCTGCAGGCTTCAACAGTTGGGGATGTGGAGAGTCTCGCATCTCACCGGCAGAGATGACAGATGGCTGCTGCATTCTCCGATGCAACAACCATCTAATTTCTGCTAAAGAAAGAGGTTTGATGAGTCTTGAATACAAGGACTCATCAAACAACATAGAATGTCAGTGTTTGACAGCTTCACAGAGCTGTCAAAGGATAACAATTCATCTGTCAAAAATTTTTGACAGATGAAACGTCATAGGCTGACGTTCTCTGTAACCAGCTTCCCCTTAATTGGCCTGCTAAGTCCGTTGGGCGGGCTTAACAAGGTCAATCAAGAGAAAATAGTGTGGGTTGGCCATAAGTCGATGGAGGCGGGACAACGACCCGACAAGCAGCAGTTCCGCCTCCAACACGCCCCCATTGGCAAAATCGCCCCCATAGTCTCTGTGGGCTGAGCTCAGGAATAAAAAGAGGCATGCAAAAAGCCTGGGTATCCTTTACATACTGCCAAATTGAAAGACATTGAAGAAGAAATCTGGTAACAGTTCAGAAAGATTTGTGGAAATAATAAAGCAGTAATAATGGGAGACTAACTATTCAAAGATAAATTGAGAACACACTTCTGAGTAGGTGGGGGTTTAAATGGGGAGGGATTTATAGAATACAATCAAGACTATTTTTATGTTAGTACATAACAAGTCCTACAAGGATGGATGCAATACTGAACTTGGTTCTGGGTAATGAACTACATGAAGGTAGGAGAAAAATTAGGCATGAACTATAATGGGGCAGAAATTCGGCTGTTGTCGGGTGAGTATGCACTGTGTATTCACCCGTGGACGGAACGAAAGTGCCGGTTTCTTGCATGCACTGCGCATGAAACCGGCACTTCCAGTCCCCTGAGGAAAGGGGTTCAGAGGTCGAACGCGCACGCCGGAGGGCCAGCGCGTTCGCCTCGCACTTCGGATTTTTTTTTTTTTTTTTTTTTTAAACAGGTTCCTCCGTGAGGGTAAGCACGGAGAAGATACACATTGAAAAAGAGGCGCAAGGCCTTCTTTTAACAAGGTAAGTGTTGATTTTATTCAAATTTAAACATTTTTTTCCACAGATTTATCTTTTTTAATTATTTTAAAGAAAGGTAAGTTTAGTTTTAGCCCCGTTAAAAAATGTAATTAATTTTTTCAAAAATTTACATTTTTGTTTAAATGTAATTTATAGTTATTTTAAAAATGTGATTTTTTTTTTTTAATTTATTTGTAGTTTTAGGGATGTTTTGGGGCCAATCTGTATTCATAGATGTGACAGGTCCTGTCAAATCTATGAATGAAAGATGGTCTGCTGCCATTGGCTCTCCATGGCCCACGTGATCCCAGGGGACGCATCGCACTAACTACGCCCCTGGGATACACAAGCACTGCGCGCCGGCAGCTGCAGGAGGCCCAGGAGCCGAAGTCCCCGTGGGCCCAGGGGTCAACGGCAGGCGCAGTAGGTAGGTGCGCGCGTGATCCTTGCACCCGTGGAAGCCAGGGAGCCGAATTTCTTAATTAGTTTTAAAGTTAGAAAGTCAAAAACAAAAGTTAACTAATTGGAGTACAGCAAACTATAGATGAATGAAAGAGGACTTAGCCTGGATAAACTGAAGGGAATTGGTAACTGGTAAAATAGTGAAGCAACTGTAGGAAATACTCAAGTGTGAGATTGGCACGGCACACAGTCTAGGAACATGCTAATGACAAAAACAAGCTGCATCCAGGGTTGCAGTTCATGGATGAACAATTATATTAGGCTGAAAATGAAGGCTAGTAACACATATGATAAAACTAAAGCTAGAGACACAAAAGATTAATTGGATATACAATAATCTGCAAATGGAAACAAAAAGAGAGATAAGGAGAGCTATGAGGGCATACAAGAATAGCAACCAGTATAAAGGGAAATAATCAGATTAGGAGAAAGATCATCAAGAAGTGTGTGCAGCCACTTTAAAATGAGTATGCAAAATTATTATGGTAGCTAAGTAAATGGCAGAGTTGCTAGTGGGAAGTGTGAAGGAAGTCTTCAAAAGCTTGTAAATGAAAAAGTAAAATGCATCAATAAGGATATAGTTAAGAGACTGAGGGGGAAAAATTCAGTTGGTTGCGCCTCCCGTTAGCGCCTTAAGAGGGCGCTAATGGGGCGCAAAGCATCTAGCGCCCAGGCGCGGCAAAGTTTGCGCCGCTCGCGAAATTAACTAGACCTTTTGCGGCGGCGCTAAACACTACCGCCACGATCTCCTGCGCCGGCAGATCATGACGTCACTCGAGTGCGCAACGCCCCGGTATCGCCCCGGAGCGGATATTGAGTGGCGCCCCCTGCCTTACCGCCTGACGCTAGCAACGACAGGTTGAGGGGAGCGTTCTGCAGTCATGAAGGGAAAGGGGGAGCGCTATTTAAAAGTGACTGCTTCCTGCCTTTTATTGTTGGTGCCATTTTTGAACTACGCATTCTGAGAGAGAGAGAGGGAGAGACTTCTGGAGAGATTCAACGTTGTGTGAAGGAGTTTTGGGTACTGAGCAGCACTTTGCAGGTTCATTTTGATTTGCCATTCCTTGTATCGATTTAGCAGAGACTGTGGGGGCTGCACTCTGAGCTCTTTGCCTGGTACTCTCCATTGTTCTTTCCAGCACATTTGATGTGCAGGTCTCTCCAGGCCGAGATTCAAGGCTGCATTGAGCAGGATGTGGATGGAAAGCAAGATTAACCATCCCCTTTAAGAACTGGCCCGTGCCAGTGTGTGTGTGTGTTCCATTGCTGACTGACATTACATGAGCTTCGCCAGCGCTCTGAGGTAGCGCCTCGCTCCTCGGCCTTTGCGCCTTAAGACAGGTGTGAAGCGCCTGATTTAGCACTGCAATCACCTCCAGGGGCGATAAAAGTCAAGTTTGCAGTCGGTGGCGATAATTAGCGCCAGGCGCTAATCTTTGCGCCCGGCCGATAATTGCGCCCCAAATGGGGCGATACTGAATTTCTCCCCCTGAGGGTGTTAAACATTGCTAAGTGTCCAGGGACAGTTAGTTTGCACAGAATCCTTTTTTTTGGGGGGGGGGGGGGGGGGGGGCGGTGGGAGGGAGGTTAGTAAGGAAGAAGCAGAGGGACTGAGCATGATTTTACAAAATCAATTAGAGATAGGAGAGCAATGTCAAAGGACAGTAGTGGCAAATGTTACACCTCTGTTCAAAAAAAAAGGGTTAAGTAATTCTGGTAAACCTACGCTGCACTCCCTCCAACGCCAGTATATCCTTCCTAAGATGTGGTGCCCAGAACTGAACACAGTACTCCAGGTGTGGTCTAACCAGGGCTTTGTATAGCTGCAGCATGACTTCTAACCCCTTGTATTCTAGTTCTCTAGATATAAAGGCCAGCATTCCATTAGCCTTTTTGTTTATTTTTATACGTGTCCATGACATTTTAATAAACTATGTACATGGACCCCCAAGTCTCTTTGGACCTCCACTGCTTCTAGCTTTCACTATTTAGAAAGTATTCTGATCTATCATTTTTAGGTCCAAAGTAGATTACCTCACACTTGCCTATATTGAAAGCCATTTGCCACAGTTTTGCCTATTCACTTAACCTATTAATATCTCTCTCTAATTTTATGCTTCTATCTACACTGCTTACAATGCCGCCTATCTTTGTGTCATCGGCAAACTTGGATATGTGGCTCTCTATCCTGTCATCTAAGTCGTTAATAAATACAGTGAATAGTTGAGGCGCCAACACAGATTCCTGTGGGATGCCACTAGTCACATCCTGCCAATTAGAGTACCTGCCCATTATCTCTACTCTCGGTCTCCTGCCGCTCAGCCAATCTCCTGACCAGTCAATAATTTGCCTTCAATTCCATGAGCTTCAACTTTAACAAACAGTCTCTTCTGAGAGATTTTATCAAATGCCCTCTGGAAGTCCATATAGAATAACATCCATAGATATTCCTTTGTCCACTACATTAGTCACCTCTTCAAAAATATTCAATCAGGTTCACCAGGCATGACCTACCCTTTATACTCATGCTGGCTCTCCCTGATCAGCTGAAAATTTTCAAGGTGTTCAGTCACTCCATCCTTAATTATAGACTCTAGTAATTTCCCGACAACAGATGTTAGACTAACTGTTCTATTAACTCCCTGGTTTTCCCCCTCTCACCTTTCTTAAATAGCGGAGTGACATGTAATTTCCCAATCTAAAGGAACGGTTCCTGAATCGAGAGAACTTTGGAAGATCATAGTTAGGGCATCGGCAATGTTCTCACCTACTTCCTTTAAAACCCTGGGATGGAAACCATCTGGTCCTGGGGATTTGTCACTCTTTAGTGCCATTATTTTCTTCATTACTGTTAATTTGCTTACGTTAATTTTGGTGAGTCTCTGTCCCTGATTCAGTATTAGTTTCCTTTGGACGTCTTCCTCGACTGTAAATACTGACGCAAAGTAATTATTTAACATGTCCGCCATTTCCTTATTTTCATTTATATCACCAATATCAGTTTTTAAGGGGGCCACATTGCTCTTAACCACCCTCTTTTTCCTAATATAATTATAAAAGTTTTGCGCTGATTTTGATATCCCATGTAAGTTTCTTTTCATACTCCCCTTTTCGTAGCTCTTAAATCTGTTTTGTCACCCTTTGCTGTTCTTTGTATCTCTCCCATTCACCAGGATCTGTGCTATTTTTTGCATACTTGTATGCTATTTCCTTTAGTTTTATGTTGTCCCTTACCTCTTTAGTCGTTCATGGCTGGGTTTTTTTTGACAAGTAGAGCTCTTGCCCCTTAGGGGTATAAACTGGTTCTGTATCACGTTAAATTCTTTTTTGAACAACTCCCACTGATCCTCTGTCGTTTTACCCATTAGCAAACAAGTCACTTTCCAGCTGTACAATATTAATACCTGGTCCGTGATGTATAGTTTAATTTCTACTCTGTTCATGAGTTCATATAACCACTGTCCACATTAACAGATTTCACCATCCTGATGTTAAATGTGATTTTGGAACAAAGTTATTATGTTCAGTTGCAAGGAGTTACTGAAAGTTATCCCCTCCACCCCCACCCCGCAAAATCCACATTAGAGCAGAAGGCACAGTTTTTATCAGCCAGCCCCAGACATGCAGTATAATTTTCCCCCCCACTCCAAGCCTCAACAATGGCAGTTAAAAAAGGAGCACCAAGAGATGGTCATGTGCTAATTTTCTCTTAGATTGCTACGCTAGAACTAAGAAGTTACTAAGAAACAATTCCAGAGCAAGGAAAGCCCACTTGGCCATGAAACCCACTCCATCAAAAAATGTAGTGTACTTATATATGAACATTAGAGGGAGAACTGGAAGGTTTTGTTAAGCAGCGATCATACTGGCATCATGTAACTTTTAAAAATTCTTGCAAATAAGTCAGTGTTTATAAGCAGAACATTAGAGAATCCAGAAATAAAAAGAGAAAATGCTGGAAATAGTTGGATTATTCCATCTTGGACTTGCCCAGCTACCATCACCACTTGTAGAACTCCTACTTCTAAAGGAACACCAAGTTTCTTCTATTTATTAACATCTCTCTAATTCTCAAATTTTCCACATCCCCCATGGGCTCACCTTCATTAAAAGTTTACACGACCTCCTGTACTGACATTCTCTGCAACAACACAAGCATGAATCGCATTGATGTACACATCACAACCTGCGTCTCTAGTTCACCCACCCCCATAGCAATGGGAGCACTGTAACTCAACACTCCGCACTCATAATAGTGCAACACGGTGGCATAGTGGTTAGCACTGGTGCCTCACAGCGCCAGGGACCCGGGTGACTGTCTGTGTGGAGTTTGCACATTCTCCCCGTGTCTGCGTGGGTTTCCTCCCACAGTCCAAAAATGTGCGGGTTAGGTTGATTTGGCTATGATAAATTGACCCTTAGTGTTAGGGGGGGGATTAAATATGTAGGGTTATGGGGATAGGATGGGATATGTTAGGGGGAATTAAATACGTGGGGTTACAGGGGTAGGGTGGGATATGTGTACTGTGGGGATTAAAGCAGGGACAGGGTACTGGATTTGGATGATCAGCCATGATCGTATTGAATGGTGGAGCAGGCTCGACGGGCCGAATGGCCTACTCCTGCTCCTAGATTCTATGTTTCTATGTAATGTTGTACCAGCAAACTCAATTTAACAGGTTATGAAATCCAAGATATCAGGAACTAAGTATTATACAGTATCTTTCCATATTTAAAGGTGCTTTACTTGAATATCTCCGTAACCTCCGCCAACCCTACTACTCTCCGAGATATCTGCGCTACTCCAATTCTGGCCTCTTGAGCATTCCCGCTTTTAATCGCTCCAACATTGGCAGCCGTGCCTTCAGCTGCCAAGGACCTAAGCTCTGGAATTGCCTCCTTAAAAATCTCCACCTCTCTTTCCTCCTTTAAGACATTTCTCAATACCTCCCACTTTGACCAAGCTTTTGGTCTTCTGCCCATATATCTCCTGTGGCTCGGTGTCAAATTTTATTTGATATCGTTCCTATGAAGCACCTTGGGTATCACATGATAGACTAATGAATAAGGTCAGAGAATACAGAGTCAGTGGACAAGTAGCAGAATGGATAGTTAGCTGGCTTCAAGACAGAAAGCAGAGAGTAGGAGTTATGGGTAGCTATTCAGAGTGGCAGAAGGTGGAAAGTGGGGTCCTGCAAGGATCAGTGCTGGGACCACTGTTGTTCACAATTTATATTAACGATTTAGAATTTGGAATCAATTTCTAAATTTGCAGATGACACCAAATGGGGTGGGGGTGGGGGTGGGGGTGGGGGAAGATAGTCAATACTGAGTAGGACTGCAACAAATTACAAGACATTAATAAACGTGCAGAATGGGCATATAATTGGCAAATGAATTTCAACACTGATAAATGAGAGGTATTACATTTTGGTAAGAAAATTAAGGAGGTCACATATTACTTGGAAAAGAAGAATCTAAACGGGATAGAAGAGCAAAGGGATCTCCGAGTACAAATCCACAAATCAGTAAAAGTATCGACACAGGTTAACAAGGCCATAAATAAAGCATGATGCGGAGATGCCGGCGTTGGACTGGGGTGGACAAAAATGAGAAGTCGCACAACACCAGGTTATAGTCCAACAGATTTATTTAAAATTACAAGCTTTCGGAGCTGTCGCCCCTTCGTCAGGTAAAGTTACTGTGAGAGAATCTATCAGAATTCACAGAATATAAACACAGAGAAAATGCATAGATTAAATCTTTCCCTACATCAAAGACACACTAAGAGCACAGCCAAGACAATGAGATGTGTCCCAGGGGGTCCAACGCATCAAAACACCTGCTGGCTGCGCAGCCAGCAGGTGTTTTGACGTGTTGGACCACCTGGGACACATCTCATTAAGAGCACAGCCAAGACAATGAGATGTGTCCCAGGGGGTCCAAAGCATCAAAACACCTGCTGGCTGCGCAGCCAGCAGGTGTTTTGACGTGTTGGACCCCCTGGGACACATCTCATTAAGAGCACAGCCAAGACAATGAGATGTGTCCCAGGGGGTCCAACGCGTCAAAACACCTGCTGGCTGCGCAGCCAGCAGGTGTTTTGACACGTTGGACCCCCTGGGACACATCTCATTGTCTTGGCTGTGCTCTTAGTGTGTCTTTGATGTAGGGAAAGATTTAATCTATGCATTTTCTCTGTGTTTATATTCTGTGAATTCTGATAGATTCTCTCACAGTAACTTTACCTGACGAAGGGGCGACAGCTCCGAAAGCTTGTAATTTTAAATAAATCTGTTGGACTATAACCTGGTGTTGTGCGACTTCTCATAAATAAAGCAAACCAAGCACTAGGGTTTATTTCTAGAGGGATAGAATTGAAAAGTAGAGAAGTTATGCTAAACTTGTATCTGACTTTGGTTCGGCCACACTTGGTGTACTGTGTACAATTCTGGTCGCCATATTATTAAAATGAAATAGAGGCACTGGAGAGGGTGCAAAAAAGATTTACAAGGATGATACCAGAAATGTGAGGTTATACCCATCAGGAAAGGATGAACAGGCTGGGTCTCTTTTCTCTTGAAAAGAGAAGGTTGAGGGGTGCCCTAATAGAGGTCTTTAAAATTATGAAAGGTTTTGATAGGAGTAGACAGAGAGTGTTGCCGCTTGTGGGGAAGAGCAAAACTAGAGGCCATCAATAGAAGACAGTCACCAAGAAATCAAATGGGGAATTCAAAAGAGACTTCTTTACCTAGAGAGTGGCAAAAATGTGAAACTTGCTACTACAGGGAGTGGTTGAAGCGAATAGTATAGATGCATTTAAGGGGGGGCTAGATAAGCGTATGAGGGAAAAGGGAATAGAGGGTTATGCTGATAGAGTTAGGTGAGGAAAGGCAGGAGGAGGCGCGAGTGGAGCATAAACCGGCATGGACTGGTTGGGCCAAATGGCTTGTTTCTGTACTGTATATCCTATGTAATCCCATGGCCCATATTTTCCGATCCCTACGGGTGCGTACGAGCTGTGTACAAACCCGTAGGGACCTCACAAGTGCCGTTTTCAGGCACGCGAAGTGCACGCGCTGAAAACCAGCACTTCCGATCTGTCAAGAACCCTCTCGACAGATCCTCCGCCTGCCCTGGAGAAGGGCCTCTGCGGGTGGAGTGTTCCGCTTTCTGCAGAACCTCCGTCCGCTGAAATCCCTTAAAAATCTTACGCCTGGTAAAAGCAGGCGTAAGGCCTGCTTTTACCAGCATAAGAGTTTAAAAAAGTAAAAAAATATATTTTTCACTCATTTATAATTTTAAAATACTTTTTTTAAAAAGTTTATTTTTAGCCCCGTAAAAAACTAATTTTTTTTCAAAAAATTAAATTTTTGTTTAAAATATTTAATTTAATGTAATTTTTACGTGATTTAAAAAAATTTATTTAATGTTTTGATGTGTTTTTTGAGTGATCCCCGTTCATACTTTTAATGGGTCGAAGCTGAGAGACCTGTCAAGACGGGATTCCCTTCTTTCATTAGTTCCCCACGTGATCCCAGGGACGCTTGCGAACCGCCTGCACCCCTGGGATACCTGGGCCCTGTGCGTTTCGTAGAGCAGAGGCCCAGGAGCGGAAATGTCTAGACCTCCGGAGCCCTCAGGCAAGGGCGTAGATTTTTTCCAGATTGGAGGCCTCCGCACGCAGGAAGCCTCCGATCGGAAAATACGGGCCAATATGTTTCACTTCGTTAAAGGCGCTATATAAATGCAAGTTGTTATTGCTACATTATATTTCAGAATTTCCTAGTACAAAGAGAAAATTACTGAATTGTATTTTGTTTCTGCCTCCGAACTTCCACCAAATTAACAGAAAGGAAAAGTTACAGCATGCAGTCTCCCACTCCCCTAAAAAAAAAGGGCCGAATGGCGACGGTCAACTCAGCCAAGTGAAGGTAAAATATTTATTCTGTTTACAGAAAGCGCCGAAAACCGCATATTTGGGGGTTGGGGGGCGAATTAAATATAGCCGGCTAAAATCTGAAAGCTTACGAAAATTACTGAAATGTCCGAGCTGATTATTTCATGTGCGCGCCCACAGGCGCGGCCAGTAAAAACGGGAAAAGAATGAAGGAGACATCTCCCCCACGGTCAGAATGACCCTCCACATCCCCGCCCCACCTGGTTGCACACCTGTACAGACACTGTACATTTTCTTTAAAATCAAAAATGACTGTCCAAGGGAGCTTACGTTTCAAGACTGGACTCTTAGCCGGGTAGATGTTAAATATTGGTAGAACCCGGCCACCGATTAGGGAATTAATACAAAAAAAAGAACACGGGTCAAGTGACTGACTTCTCGAGTTTACTTTAAAGGTCTGCGTAAAAACAGAAGTGAAGTGTCTTCCCTTTGCGGCACAACCGACCCGGTCGGTCTCTCTCTCTGCTGCGAGTGCCGACAGGTTTTTCCAGGGAACAAGACAGCCTGTTTACACGAGAGGGAAGGGAAATAAAACAATAATCCGGGCGATAAATCGATTTACTTGAAGAAGGGGGGTGAAACGAGCACTTGAAGTTGTTAAATTCCTGCCTTGTAATTTGAAGCAAAGCCAAATTTTTAAAAAAGGCGTCAGACTGAGAGCAGTCTTCAGAATCAAAATACATTGATTTGATTTTTTTTTAATGAATTACCTGTGTGAATAGAGCGAACTGCATAAGCGACAGTCGGATGAGAGTGAGAGCCAAGATGCAGAATAGAAGCTTCATCCGCCCGCTTTACTCCCTCTTCACGCCAGTGGCCGCAGGGCGGTGCTCATGGTCCCGGCGATCTGCAAACTTGTGCACCTCGGCGGCAAACTCCCGCTGATCTTCCCAACGCCTCTTTCTCTCTCTCTTTCAGTAAGAATAAATCTTCCGGACTGAGGGAAAGCTACACGCGCGGGCACACAAAATGGGCAACTCCGACCCTTAGCAAACTGACATCAGACTGCGACTCTGCCGCGGGGAGCGACGCCTGCAGCGCTGCTGTTAATTATTTGTTACTTTGCCCTGGTCACACTTACGAAAGAGAAAGTACAAAATGAAAAGTAATGAGCGCAGCCCGTAATATCGCGAAGAGATACGGCGCACAGACGCAGCTCTACGTCCACCCCTTTCCACCAGTCCCTTGCATCGTTTGTTTGACGATCGCTGCTGTGAAGCGCCTTGTGATGTTTTACTACCTTAAAGGCGCTATATAAATGCAAGCTGTTGTTGTGTGGCTGGTGACCAGGTTGTTCCCAGACTTTTTTTTTGCAGTTCACTGACCTACAGAATCTCATTTGTCAGGGACCCATTGCCAACTTTGTTATTGTGTGATTTTTTTTTAAAGAAAACAGCAATCGGTGGAAATACCCAGTTGGTCAGGCAGTATCTGTGGAGAGAGAGGATCATAGGATATACAGCACAAAAACAGGCCATTCGGCCCAACCATTCCATGCCGGCGTTTATGCACCACTCGAGCTTCTTCCCCGTCTTTCCTCATCTCACTCTTTCACCATAACCCTCTATTCCCTTCTCCCTCATATGTTTATCTAGCTTTCCCTTAAATACATCTATACTATTCGCTTCAACCACTCCCTCTGGTAGCGAGTTCCACATTCTCACCACTCTCTGGGTAAAGAAGTTCCTTCTGAATTCCCGATTGGATTTCTTGGTGACTATCTTATATTCATGGCCTCTAGTTATGCTCTTCCCCACAAGTGGAAACATTCTCTCTGTATCTACTTTATCAAAACCTTTCATAATTTTAAAGACATCTATTAGGTCACCCCTCAGCATTCTCTTTTCAAGAGAAAAGAGACCCAGCCTGTTCATCCTTTCCTGATATGTATACCGTTGTTGTGGCTGCCGCGAAGCACGAATTGAGGCCGAGTCAATAAGTGGAACACATGGCTTTTAATCACATCTCTGGTAAAATGGCTGCTAACATTTCTCTGCCAACTCTGATGGCCACGCCCACTCCTTTTTTCCCTGCCTTAAAGGCAGCATGCGCCTTAAAGGCAAGGTGCCCGATTTATTGTCCACGGACGGAAAAGTGGATTGCGCCCGTTTAGGTGGCGATCCGCCACACAGCTCCCCCCAGAATCCGCTTAGGAGGTGTGGACGAGACGGTGCGGCGGTCTGATGGGCCGGCTGGAGCGGCTCTTGTAGGACACCGGTGGACGTGGAACGGCCAGGCGTGGAGCAGCCAGGTGAACTGGCTTGAGGGCAGGTCGGCCACGTGGCGGTGGACGAGCTACAGGGACCTGCTCACCGGGCTCCGAGTGTGCTGGCTTGAGTCGGTCAACCGACACTTTTTCGGTCCTGTCGCCCACTTGCAGGGTGAAAAATTTGTCCCCAGCCTGTAGCACCTTGTAGGGCCCGTCATACGGGGGTTGAAGGGGTCCGCGGTGGATGTCGTGCCGGACGAAAACAAACCGTGCCTGGTGCAGGCTTAGTGGGACGTGTGAGGTGGATTCGCCATGTCGGGCATTGGGCACCGGGGCGAACTGTAGCGCCGGTGAGGCGAAGTCGTGGCGTTGCTGGTCGGCTGACCAGGGTGTCGTGGCGGTGGGCAGGAACTCGCCGGGTACACGCAGCGGCTGACCGTACACGAGCTCTGCTGCCGATGCGTGGAGGTCTTCTTTAACCGCGGTGCGCAGGCTGAGGAGGACCCATGGGAGTCGGTCGGTCCAGGCGCCGTCCTGGAGGCTGGCTCGAAGAGATGCCTTCAAGGATCTGTGGAACCGCTCACACAGTCCGTTGGCTTGGGGGTAGTACGCTGTGGTGCGGTGAATGGTCACCCCGAGATTGCGTGCGATGGCGGTCCAGAGTTCAGAGGTAAATTGCGGACCTCTGTCCGACGTCATGTCAGAGGGGACGCCGAACCGTGCGACCCAGGTGCTGACGAAGGCTCTGGCGATGTCGGCGGTGATGGTAGAGGTCAGTGGAATTGCCTCGGGCCAGCGCGTGGTGCGGTCAACGATCGTCAGCAAGTGCGTGTGGCCTTGCGACGGCGGCAGCGGCCCGACGATGTCCAAGTGGATGTGGTCGAATCTACGCGAAGGGACGGTAAACTCCTCGAGGGGTGCTTTCGTGTGTTGCTGCACCTTGGCCCGTTGGCAGGCTAGGCAGGAGTTGCGAGCAGGATGGCGTTGGCGAGCGCGGTCTTGGTGGAGTCGAAGGCAGGCTGACGCGTCTGCCATCCATTCGACCGCCATCTTACCGCTCCTGCCCCGGAGGGCTTCATACAGGGGCCTCATGAGGGACACCGCTTTGGGGATGAAGCGGTTGTAGAAATTCAGCATCCCGAGAAACTCCTGGAGGCCTTTGATGGTGGTGGGGCGGGGAAATTGTTGGACAGCCTGCACCTTGGTGGGCAGGGGAATGGCCCCAGCATGGGTGATGTGGTGGCCGAGGAAGTCGATCTTGTCCAGGCCGAACTGGCATTTGGCTGGGCTGAGGATGAGCCCGTGGTCGCTGAGGCGCCCGAACAGGATGCAAAGGTGTTCGAGGTGTTCCTGCTTGGAGGAACTGGCTACCAGGATGTCGTCCAGGTAGACGAACAGGAACTTCAGGTCCGGAAGGACTGAGTCCATGAGCCGTTGGAATGCCTGGGCCGCGTTTTTGAGGCCGAAGGGCATCCGCAGGAACTCGAAAAGGCCGAAGGGGGTGATTACGGCCGTCTTGGGGACGTCCGCGGGGTGGACGGGGACTTGGTGGTAGCCGCGCACCAGGTCGACCTTGGAAAAGACTGAGCGGCCAGCCAATCTAGCCGAGAAGTCCTGGATGTGCGGCACGGGGTACCGATCAGGGGTGGTGGCGTCGTTGAGGCGGCGGTAATCCCCGCAGGGGCGCCAACCCCCGCCTGGTTTGGGGGCGATGTGGAGTGGGGAGGCCCAGGGACTGTTGGAGCGGCGGATGATGCCGAGCTGTTCCATGGTGGCAAACTCGGTCCGCGCGATCTCCAGTTTGGCCGGGTCCAGCCTGCAGGCGTGGGCGTACACTGGGGGGCCTGTGGTGGGGATGAAGTGTTCCACCCCATGTTTGGCAGCCTCCGCGGAGAAGGTCAGATTGGTAAGGGCCGGGAATTCGGCCAGGAGTGCCGAGTAGTCATCCGTGGCCCGGGCGTGGCACTGTGACGCCATGTCGGCAGGTTGACTGGGGGACATGGTGTTCATGTCCACGAGGCAGTGTCGAGGGATGTCTACCAGTAGGCCGTGGGCGCACAGGAAATCTGCGCCGATGAGAGGGGAGAGCACCTTGGCAGTGATGAACTCCCATCGGTAGCGGTGACCAGCGAGGTCGAGGGTGACTGTGCGGGTCCCGTACGTCGGGATGTCCGAGCCGTTAGCAGCAGTCAGCGCCGGTCCTCGTTTGCCCTTTTGGATGTCGAGGGCGGAGGCCGGGATGATGCTGTGCTGAGCTCCAGTGTCGCACAGGAACCGGCGGTGGTTTTGTCATCCGTGACGTACAGCAGGGAGCCCGCGTGGCCCACGGCCATCGCGGGGGCTGGTACGGGGGCGGACTTGAAAGAGCAGGGAGGTGTGCACCGTTGTGCCCTGGCGCCGAACCGTGCGTGGTAGTAACAGTGGCCCGGGTTAGTGGGGCACGAAAGCCCCGTGAGCCCGGTGGTTGGGCCTTGTGGCCGCGTGGTGGCCGGTGAGGGGCGCGCCCAGGCAGTGGCTGCCAGGTCCGGAGTGACGTCGCGGCTGGAGTGAGCGGACAGCAGCTTGTCGGCCTCATCGGCCAGGGCTTCCAGGTCCGTGAGGCCGGACGCCACGATCGCTGGGCGGATGCTGAGAGGTAGCTGGCGGATGAACAGCGTGCGGAAGAGGGATCCGGGTGGGCTTTCGTCGGTGAGGGAGAGCATGTGGGAGAGGAGGTCTGACGGTGAGGCATCACCGAGGCCTGGAGGCCGTAAATTTTTTAAGGAGCGCGGCCTTAAGATGTGCATACTTGCCCTCCTCTGGTGGGTTCTGCAGCGCTGTCCAGACCTTCGTAACTGTGGAGCTACCGAGTGATGTGACGAGGTAGTACTTCGTCCCATCTGTGGTGATTTGTCGCAGCCGGAATCGGGACTCGGCTTGGAAGAACCAGGCTTTGGGCTGGTTTTCCCAAAACTCCGGCAGTTTCACGGAAACTGCGTTCGTGTCCGCCATTGCAGTGCTCGGAATACGTTCTGAGCGTCGGGGTCACCAATGTTGTGGCTGCCGCGAAGCACGAATTGAGGCCGAGTCAATAAGTGGAACACATGGCTTTTAATCACATCTCTGGTAAAATGGCTGCTAACATTTCTCTGCCAACTCTGAGGGCCACGCCCACTCCTTTTTTCCCTGCCTTAAAGGCAGCATGCGCCTTAAATGCAAGGTGCCCGATTTATTGTCCACGGACGGAAAAGTGGATTGCGCCCGTTTAGGTGGCGATCCGCCACACCGTCACATTTCTGGTATCGTCCTTGTAAATCTTTTTTGCACCCTCTCCAGTGCTTCTCTATCCATTTTATAATATGGATCGTTGCCTGTTGTTCAGAACTGGGAGATATTAAAGACAAACAGTTTATAAGGAGGAACAGAGCCAGGGAAGAGGGGGGAGGTGTTGCTATTATGTGATCTATCGAGCTGCAAACCGCACTGAAATCATACAACTCCTTAATTTAAAACTTTAATAGTTAGATATGTGGATCTTCAAAAGATGGAATAGAAAAAGGCAGTAGAAGGTGGATTTTTCATCCTTATTCCCAACGATATGGTAAACAAGTGATTCCCTTTGGGGACTGGTGAATGAGCAGAATGTCTCCAGGATCAGACTGCTGTGCTGAATATGTGTGGAAACAGACTCTGAACTGACACCTGCCGAAGATGCTGGAGTTAGCACAAGGTGGCGCACTCTCCAATGACAGCACCGCTACACCTTAGAAAGGTGCCGACCTTTGGCAGCTTTCTGTTGGCGACAACTGATAAAGCGATACTCCTTTTTTCAATCCTCTCAGAATTAGATAAAAATTTAAAATATTTACTGCAAATAGCAAAGCATGTACAGGAAAATTGACGTAAGAGAAAAGCTCAAGTACGATCGATTTTTAAAAATCAGAATTCGGGCTCAAGTATCATTGATTTTTTTTAAACGTTGATTTATGCATATCCAGTGAAGAATTAATAAGAAACATAAAGCATGAATCAGAGCAAGAGACAGAAAATATTTCATACATGTCTCTGACTCACAAGCTGATTGTTCACATATGAAACATCAGCCCTGCTAGAAATCTGTTAAATTCAGTTTATGGTGTATACATTTTACTGCTTAAATAATACAAATAAAAAGGTTAAAACTGCAATGCAGACTTGCTATGTATTTCCAGTATTTTCTATGTAATTAAGAGATTTGGTAAATTTTTGATGTAGTACATAAAAAGTTGATAGTGGCATCAGGCCACTTGGAAATTTGCTTGGAAAATTATGATGCATTCTTTGTGGTGAAGTATGCCATGAGTTCCGATTCTCCACAAATTGCTGGACGATTTGCACCACTTCGCCATTAGCCTTGCCAAAGCCAAAAATATTACTTTCTTGCCTTGAGGCTCTCCATTGAAGTTTATTGCGATCATGAAATTGCTGGATTTACAACGTTAATGCAAATTATTCTTGCCACAGTCATTATGGGCTGGTAGTTCATGTCGTACGGACCCTGTCAATGGCATGGTTTATGGTCCTCACATGACACTCAACCTTGGAGGACCAGAAAGGAAACAGCGAAGCTGTGGATTCTCTCTCCAGCAGGTAGTGAATTGTTCCTAAGGCTTTCAGTCTGAGTCCGACCTGTTGGGAGGAGGTGGGGTGTGGGGGCCGATGTGGTGGCAAGGGACCACTGGGAGGTGGGGGGCGGGATGCTATTTTGACACTCAGGAGAGGGTGAAAGCAGTGCAATGGCATACCCACTTGGTGTTCCACTGTTCTTGATGTTCATTGATGACCTGGAAGAGGAGCAAAGGGAACAGACCCGTAGAGTGAGGCTGACCAGAACTAACTATTTCCCGCCCCCGAGAGTCTACAAGGAGAGAATGTCCTTCAAGACAATGTCAGAGGAGCTCTGTGTGCGCAGACTGCGTTTCAGCAAGGAGGTAATTAGCAGCAGTGCAACATCCTAAAAGAGGACCTGCAACAACAGTTTACTTCCCACAGGGCTTTGGTAGTGTCCACGAAGGATACCATAGCCCTCAGTTCCTATGCCTGCGGTTCCTTTCAGGTGGGCACTGGTGACAACTGCAACATTATCCAGGGCCTGCATTCAACAGGTATCGGATTCTCTATTCCGTAGGGCATTCGACTTCATCAGATATGACGTGTCCCCAGCGTAGCAAAGGAAGAGGTCCATTGGATTTCGTAGGATTGCTGGCATCCCCAGAGTGCAGGAGGCCAATTAACCCAAGAAATCAGATACTTGCGATGCTCCTCAATCAACTTCCTTCTCATTCCTGGACCCCTATAGTCTTCCTCCCATTCATTCTCAGTTGCGGGGAAGTTGGTCGTGGTCAAATGCCCCCCTCCCCGTATCAATACCCGCTGACGCCACTTCACCTGCTCTCCCCTGAGGCATGCAGCCTCCTCTTCCTCCTGCTCATCCACCAACCCTGTTCATCCTCCTCCTGCTCTGTCACCAACCTCAGTGCCTTCTGCAGCCCCCACCTTCTCAGGTTGTTGTGGACCTGTGGGAAAAATTAACAAAATGTTATAATGGTGTAGCATGTTCATTTGCCACATCACATAATAGTTAACTTCACATTCAATGCACAACACGGAATAAGGCAATTCACCCCAAGTGCTCACATACTGTGCGAGCATCCTCCCGCTCTAATTTGCTTATCCCACCCTGCTGCAAGGAAAGAGATTTTAAACATGCAGCCCATGAAACACATGCATTTCACAAATCTCAAATGTCTTTGCTCTCTGTCTCATCCTTGGGTGGCTCCTGGCCAGGAGACAAACCAAGAAGATTTGACACTCGCCTTGCCTCACCAATCTCTGATGTGTATTTGGACTTTCAGAAGGCTTTCAATAAGGTCCCGCATAAGAGATTAGCGTGCAAAGTTAAAGCACATGGGATTGGGGGTAAGGTACTGTCTTGGATAGAGAACTGGTTGGCAGACAGGAAGCAAAGAGTTGGAATAAACAGGTCTTTTTCCGAGTGGCAGGCAGTGACTAGTGGGGTACCGCAGGGATCGGTGCTAGGACCCCAGCTATTCACAATATATATTAATGATCTAGACAAGGGAACTAGATGTAATATCTCTAAGTTTGCAGATGACACAAAGCTGGGTGGGCGTGTGTGCTGTGAGGAGGATGCAGAGAAACTCCAGTATGATTTGGACAGGTTGGGCGATTGGGCAGATGCATGGCAGATGCAGTATAATGTGGATAAATGCGAGGTTATCCACTTTGGTGGCAAAAACAGGAAGACAGATTATTATCTGAACGGCAATAGATTGGGAAAAGGGGAAGTGCAACGAGATCTGGGAGTCCTTGTGCACCAGTCGCTGAAGGTAAGCATGCAGGTGCAGCAGGCGGTTAAGAAGGCAAATGGTATGTTGGCCTTCATAGCGAGAGGATTCGAGTACAGGAGCAAGGATGTCTTGCTGCAGTTGTACAAGGCCTTGGTGAGACCACACCTTGAGTATTGTGTGCAGTTTTGGTCGCCTTATCTGAGGAAGGATGTTTTTGCCATGGAGGGAGTGCAGCGAAGATTTACCAGACTGATACCTGGGATGGCAGGAATGACGTATGAAGAAAGATTGGGTCGATTAGGCTTATATTCGCGAGAGTTTAGAAGAATGAGAGGGGATCTCATTGAAACTTATAAAATTCTAACAGGACTAGACAGACTAGATGCAGGAAGGATGTTCCCGATGGTGGGGGAGTCCAGAACCAAAGGTCACAGTCTAAGGATAAGGGGTAAGCCATTTAGGACTGAGATGAGGAGGAATTTCTTCACCCAGAGAGTGGTGAACCTGTGGAATTCTCTACCACGGAAGGCAGTTGAGGCCAATTCATTAAATATATTCAAGAAGGAGATAGATATATTTCTTAAGGCTAAAGGGATCAAGGGATATGGGGAGAAAGCAGGGACAGGGTACTGAATTTGGATGATCAGCCATGATCTCATTAAATGGCGGAGCAGGTTCGAGGGGCCGAATGGCCTACTCCTGCTCCTATCTTCTATGCTTCTATGCTTCTATACTGTGGAAGCAATGCAGGGCCTACCTTCGTGGGGGGAGAGCTTCCTCAGTAAGGGAGTACCCTCACCCATTTACGCTCTGTGTCCACATTGCCCTGCGTGGAGAAAAACATGATGCGGAGATGCCGGTGTTGGACTGGGGTGGACAAAAATGAGAAGTCGCACAACACCAGGTTATAGTCCAACAGTTTTATTTGAAATTACGAGCTTTCGGAGCTGCTGCTCCTTCGTCAGGTAAAGTGAGGGAATACAAATCAGATACAAAGCATATATAGACAGAGAACAATGTGTTTGCAGAGATACAATCAGTCAGGAAGGAATTACATCAAAGACACAGCAGAATACAGCTAAGACAATGAGGTGGGGTTACAGGGGGTCCAACGTGTCAAATGCTGCAGTCTGCAGTTAAGCTTTTTACTTTTTTAAAAAACTGGAAATCACATCTGTGAACAAGACAACGACGACTCTAGACTCTACATCCTGTAGCGTGACATGAAACCGAGATCCCGGTTGAGGCCGTCCTCATGGGTGCGGAACTTGGCTATCAGTTTCTGCTCGATGATTTTGCGTTGTCGTGTGTCTCGAAGGCCGCCTTGGAGAACGCTAACCCGCAGATCTGAGGCTGAATGTCCTTGACTGCTGAAGTGTTCCCCGACTGGGAGGTAACAATCCTGCCTGGCGATTGTTGCGTGGTGTCCGTTCATACGTTGTCTCAGTGTCTGCATGGTCTCGCCGATGAACCATGCTGCGGTGCATTCTTTCCTGCAACGTATGAGGTAGACAACGTTGGCCGAGTCACATGAGTATGTACCATGTACCTGGTGGGTAGTGTCCTCATGTGTGATGATGGTATCTGTGTTGATGATCTGGCATGTCTTGCAGAGGTTGCCGTGGCAGGGTTGTGTGGTGTCGTGGTCGTTGTTCTCCCGACAGCTGGGTAATTTGCTGCGAACGATGGTACTTTTGAGGTTAGGCGGCTGCTTGAAGGTGAGTAGTGGAAGTGTGGGGATGGCCTTAGCAAGGTGTTCGTCGTCATCGATGACATGTTGAAGGCTGTGAAGAACATGGCATAGTTTCTCCGCTCCGGGGAAGTACTGGACGACATAGGGTACTCTGTTGGTTGTGTCCCGTGTTCGCCTTCTGAGGAGGTCTATGCGATTTTTCGCTGTGACCCGTCGGAACTGTCGATCGACGAGTCGCGCGTCATATCCCGTTCTTACGAGGGCGTCTTTCAGCGTCCGTAGGTGTCCATCGTGTTCCTCCTCGTCTGAGCAGATCCTGTGTATTCGCAGGGCTTGTCCATAGGGGATGGCTTCTTTAACATGGTTAGGGTGGAAGCTGGAGAAGTGGAGCATCGTGAGGTTGTCCGTGGGCTTGCGGTAGAGTGAAGTGCTGAGGTGTCCGTCTTTGATGGAGATTCGTGTGTCCAAGAATGAAACCGATTCTGAGGAGTAGTCCATGGTGAGTTTGATGGTGGGATGGAACCTGTTGATGTTATCGTGTAGTCCTTTCAGTGATCCTTCGCCGTGGGTCCAAAGGAAGAAAATGTCGTTGATGTATCTGGTGTACAGCGTTGGTTGGAGGTCCTGTGCAGCGAAGAAGTCTTGCTCGAACTTGTGCATGAAGATGTTGGCGTATTGGGGTGCGAATTTGGTCCCCATGGCTGTTCCGTGTGTTTGGGTAAAAAACTGGTTGTTGAAGGTGAAGACATTGTGGTCAAGGATGAAGCGGATGAGTTGTAGGATGGCGTCTGGAGATTGGCTGTTGTTGGTGTTGAGTAATGAGGCTGTCGCAGCGATGCTGTCATCGTGGGGGATACTAGTGTAGAGTGCCGATACGTCCATCGTGGCGAGGAGTGTTCCTGGTTCAACTGGTCTCTGTCTATATATGCTTTGTATCTGATTTGTATTCCCTCACTTTACCTGATGAAGGGGCAGCGCTCCGAAAGCTCGGAATTTCAAATAAAGCTGTTGGATTATAACCTGGTGTTGTGCGACTTCTCATTTTTGGAGAAAAACAGAGAGACCGTCACATGGGTTGCTAACTGTGAGAGGCTTCTTTTCACACATTCAAATCTTCTCTTCAGGAGAAATAAAGCTGTGGCATTCATCACTTTTAAAAGGTTGTCTCCCATGGCAACTGACATTTATGACGTACTTGCTTTTGGCTTCAGCCTTGAACAAGCAATTAATAAACCAAATAACTTCCCCCCACTGTATAAAGGCAGACAGACTGGAGATTTAAAATTGCATGAGAAAGCTTACCTTATTGTGCTTCTTATGGCACTGGTCCATTGCGAAGCATTGTTGAGTTTGCAGTGAGGGTCACCGCCACCTTCTTCCGCACCACCATACTGATGTTCCTTGGAGCCCTTTCCCTTGCAGTCCGCAGCAACAACTCCGCTTCGTTCAAGAAGGCCCACCGGTCCTCATCCACAAAGTTCTAGGACCTCTTCTTTATGTCTCGAGATACCTTATTTCTGTGAAAATATGTGTATGCAAAGCACCGCTAATTACTTTCTACTGTTTTGTAAAAAGGTTTTTAAAAGTTTTTTTTTTAATTTTAGTAACATTTAAAGTTGGGTTAAGGTCATTTCAGAAGTTGCAGGTCAATCACCTCTCAGAATTAGCTGAATTTTCCACTCCCTTCCCAGGGATGCTGCACACCTATTTCAGTTGAGGTCAAGTAATTGAGCACAGACAGTGGGCTCGATTTTAATTCTTGAGGCGGGTTGGAGTCGGGTTGCGTGGTGGGCGGGTTCGGGAGCTGCTTCCGGCGGGAACAGCTGCAGAGTTGCGATTTTTATTCAAGTACCTTGTTAATTTCATGGAGGCGCGCTGGCCGGTCCAATGAGTGGGATCAGGTCGGCTGGCTGCCTCTGATGACGTCACAATAGTAGCTCCTTTTAAAGCTGCCTTCCAGCCTGAGCCTTTCCATTGTGGTTTCCTGCACTTCTTTTCACAGCTATGACTTCTTCCAGAGGCAAGGCAGCTCCTTGGTTTAATGATGAGTCCCATCTTCGTCTCATTCAAATCTTCTATGGTAGGGATTATTCACACTCACTCCATCACTGTGGCTGAAACACCACTTGTGTCCCTCCTTGCAGGAAAAGATAGCCCACAATAAGAGGGAGAGAGCACTGACTGGAGGAGGAACACCTACCCTAGCAACATTGACCAGTGCTGAGGAGGCTGCAAACAAGATTGTTGGAGGTGGCGAGGACCTGGAAGTGGCGATGGAGAGATGGGCACACTAGAGGAAGCTGGTGACATAATAGATTTTCATCCCTCTCAGAAAACAATGCAATATGATGTTCATAGAGAATCGCTTTGTATCATCTGCTCAAAAGGATGTGTCTGCTACATCAATATCAGATGCCTAATTCAAGCCTTTACTCTCCCACAGGACCATCGAGCGCCCCCCTCCCCACGATCCAGGACGAAGAGCCAGACATCTCAGAGGAACCTGAAGTCTCTGAGGGACCAGCGTCACCAGAACTCAGCGCACCCAGCACCAGCGCAGCAACGCACACCTCGGTGGGGCCATCGCAAGTTAGCATAGTGTTGCCACCTGGTCTATCACAGCGCACAAGTGAGCATAAGCAGATGGTGGAGACAGCGACAGCAGTGGAGAGTCCTCCTCGGAGGTCGCATGACTCTCCTAGCTCTGCTGAGCTGCATGCAGACGCTGTGCCTCTGGGGCCATCCAGAAAAAGAGCGGTTCGTGAAATACAGGAACAAGTGCAGGAGTCTCTAGAAGGGATTGCCTCCAAGGTTAGTGTGAGTGTGGATAGAATGGAGGAGTCCATCTCTAACATCAGCATTGCTATGGTGGAGGCAATGGCGCATGAACGCACCACCATGGATAGGATTGCAACCTCCGTGGAAAGGATGGCTACCTCAGTGGAAAGGATGGCTACGGCCATGGAGGAAATAAGTCGCCAGAGTCAGGAAAACATGGTGACTGTTCAGAATAGAATGACATCTCTGGAGGAGCGATGGGCAGCTATGGAGCAGAGAGACCAGAGCTTCATGGACGTCCTTTTGAGGAGGACTGCCAGTGCTGATACGGGTCCTCATGGCCCCCCTGAAGTGCAGCAAGGCGCTCTCCTGCCACTTGCCAGCACTGAGGTGCGGCTGACCCATGAGAGGGATGTTGGTGGCAGGACAGAAGAAAGTGTGGGCTCCTCTCAAAGCGCTCGCATGACCATGCCACTGCGGAGCCCTCGCTCAGAGACCCACTTTGCAGAGACAACTGAGATGGCCGTTTCAGCCCCTGCACAGCCGCTGGAAGAGCAGACTGTTGAAGAGCCCTCCCAGGCTCCCAAGCCCAGAGGACGCCCACCAAAGGCGCCTAAGCAGGTGCAGCTTCCTAGTCAGCAAGGTGCCTCTACATCTGCTGAAGCCACAGGTGAAGCACCACGTAGAAGCAAGTGTAAGAGAAAGATTTAGCACCTATAGTCACAAGGGACTCACTTGGGTGATGTTTCTTTTCTGCATGTTGTTGGTATATTTTATCATGTGTTAAAGATAAATTATGTCAAACAGTTGATTGTATGGCATATGTGTTCTGGGAAATGGCAAAAGCGCATGGAGGGCTCAAGGCGACTTACATTTGTAATGCTGATGGTAAAAGTGTTAGGAAATAAGAGGGTCTAGCAGAGATGAAGTATGACGTTGGACAAGCGTCGCCTGCAATTACAGAGCCATATGGTGGCCACCTATGGTCGAAGAGTAAGCTTATGGTAGTGTGCATACCCTGGTTGACAGGCAGCAGTGAACTGGAGATATGCTGCATTGGTCACAACAGGGCATGCAAGACGCCCCTCGTCCTCCTCCTACTCCTCTTCCCAGGAAGATCTGTGGTGAGCCACGTGGTTGCTACTCCCCCAATTATGAGGACCAGGATGAGCGGGCATAAATGTTTCCCATCCCCTTGCTATAGATTTCATTTGAGGTAACAATCTTGCAAGCGCACAGTCGAAGTGGCCTGAAATGATTCCATTCATGACACACTGCAGATGGGTGTCAGCTTGAACAATCACAAGGTCAGTAGATGTGCAAAATGTTATCCCATACCTACAACAGCAAAGTTGTTGCATTTGAATGTCAGCCATGTTTCAGGGGCGCTTTTAAAGCACTCCACCAATGCATACAAATCATGTCCTCCAGCAACTCGTCTCCTTGAACCGGGCCTGTCTCTGACTAGTCGGGAAACAGGAGCCAGAAGCAGGAAAATGGGAAACCAGGATGAAAATAGGATTAGCAAGGCAGTTAACAGGCTGTTAACTGCCTTAACTACCTGTCCCACCAGTTGGAGACGGATCAGTTTGGGAGCAGCTAAACAGATACTCAGAAAAATCGGGTGGGGGCGGGATGGAGGCAGCTTGGGTGTCCGAAGCCATTTTTCCCGATTTTCCCAACAGACCCACCTCCAAACCCGCCTCCTCAAGGCTATTAAAATCGAGCCCTAAGTATCAGAACCTAGTCTGCATGACTCAGTTCCACACCGCACAGTGCATTTATCTATTGATCTATTTGAAAGCTTACTCTGCTTTTGTAATGTAGCTACCTTGTGTAAGGAGAGGACTTTGCTTTCAGCTGCTTGGCAGTAATGGTTGTTAGGCTTTATTTAAATTCTGCAACATTTTCATCCAGTGTTTCAAAGGGCATTTTTATTGAAGACAGCTCAGCAAACCTTTGTCAAATTCTGCAATGTAATAATGCAACTTGCCTCAAAACATTGCCTGGCTATCATTGTGAAAAAATGATGCACATCTGTTATACCACCCCACGATAAAGACGGGGAGTGAAATTGGTTTTCGGCAATAGCACAAAATTGGCAATAGCAAATCGTCGGCCCATTTTACACCTATTGAAGTCAGGTGTAAAGCAGGCTGCTGATTGGCTATTGCCCATTTTGTGCTATTGCCGAAGACCAATTTCACCCTCGGGGCCTTTTTATATCACTCTTGTTTTACAGGATGACCATGTTTTCTCTTGTACTGTTAATTTCTAACAGGTGTTTCAGGGCGAATGGTCTTTTACCAAATATTTCCCGGGTGTCCCTGTACAGCTTTAGCACATCCCCATGCACTTTTCCTGTGTTATGTGCACTGTGCTCCTATTTTGCTAAATAATAAATACTGTCTGTTTTCACGATAAGAAGTATTGCAGACAACTACAGGACAAAGTAAACAAAAACGTGATGCCAGCAGCAGGTGACATTGTTAGAAAAGAAAACAACAAGTACGGCATAAATAGAATTACATAGAAATTATAACATGGAAACAGGCCATTTGGCCCAACCAGTCTATGTAGGTGTTTATCCTCCATGAGCAGTGGTCTTAATCCCATGTGCCCGCCCTGTTTCCATATCTCTTTAGCCCTCTTTCTTCAACCACCTATCTAAAATAAAATGTAAGAATTTTTTTTTTTAAGTGGCCGTAAGTGCTGATTGGCAGGATGAAACGTACTTTTCGGCAGAAAAAAAAGATCTGCATAAGGAAATGCAAAGACAGTGGTCTACAACATAGACTAGGTGAAAATTAGCACGTAAATTGTCGAGCAGTATTAATACATGAAAAAAGCGAGCTCCAGCTCAACAAAGGACTGCAACAGTCGCGGCAATTCTTAGCAACAAAAAAGTACACTTCCAACCAGTACTTACACAACTGAATTCATCGTGGCTCAATAACAACAGATTCTGAATCATGTCTTTAATCACCCTGCCCCTTCCAATGATCTCGGTCCCAATAATGCAAAGCGTGTGTCCCATATAGTTACAGTGGCACTCCAGCACATTTTCATGATAAGATAATCGAGTCTGGAGTTGCACTGTGAACCCGACCAGCACCCCTTCCCCTTCGCCCGGCACCTTCCCGTGCACGCGCAGGATTTGCTACACATGCCCTTATACCGCCCCTCTTCCCACTGTCCAGGGCCCCAAACACCCCTTCCAGGTGAAACAGCGATTTACTTGTACTTCCTGCAATTTAGTATACTGTATTCGCTGCTCACGATGTGGACTCCTCTACATTGGGGAGACCAAACGCAGATTGGGTGACCGCTTTGCGGAACTCCGTTCAGTCCGTAAGGGGGACCCCGAGCTCCCGGTGGCCTGTCACTTTAATTCACCGCTTCACTCCCACTCTGACCTCACCGTCCTCGGCCTCTTACACTGTTCCACGGAAGCGCAGCGTAAGCTCGAGGAACAGCACCTCATCTTTCGTTTAGGCACGCTACAGCCCTCTGGACTCAATATCGAGTTCAACAATTTTAGATCATAACCTCAGCTCCAATCACATTTATATTTTATTTTTTCCACCCTTTTATTTGTCCCCCCCCCACCTTTTTTTTTCCTCCTAGAAGCTGGCAGCTGTCCTTCATTCTGCCAGTGGATTTCACACTTCATTCAGCCTTAATCTGTCACATTAACTCTACCTCTAGCCTTGCATATCTCTTAATGTCTCTTAATGTCTCTTCATCTCCCCCTTTGTTCCTTTATCCCCTCCCCCTTTTCCCAGCTTTACCCTGGCCTTAAATCTATTTGATTTCCGGCTCTTCCCAGTTCTGATGAAAGGTCATCGACCTGAAACGTTAACTCTCTTTCTCTCTCCACGGATGCTGCCTGGCCTGCTGAGTTTTTCCAGCGTTTTCTGTTGTTATTTCGGATTTCCAGCATCCGCAATATTTTGCTATCGTATTAGTAGGTCCTTAGTTATGCCAGTTCTTGGAAAGTGCAGAATTAGTCACGAGCTTCTATGCCAAATGGGAGAGAAAAATCAGAGACAAGTCCCCCAGGGCTACTCTAGCATACCCTCTAGTGGTCAGATATATATATGTGAGAAGTCGCACAACACCAGGTGAAAGTCCAACAGCTTTATTTTAAATCACAAGCTTTCGGAGCGCTGCTCCTTCGTCAGGTGAAGTGAAGAAATGCATATGGGCACAGCATAAATAGTCAGAGAACAATGCCAGACGACTACAGTTAATCTTTCTAACTGCCCTTTATCACACCTCGGCAGAGAGACAATCACGACAATCAAAGGTGTGGATGGTGTCCAACCACTGGTAGAGCTGATCTCCAGCGAACAAAGATTCATGGAGGGAAAAAAGGAGAAAATAACATAAATAACAAAAAAGATAATTCCATGGTAATTGTTAGAGTGACTGTTATATTTATTTGTCCCTAACAGAAATTTAGGGGAATTTTGGGGGGAAAATATTCATCTTTATGGATTTTCCTCAGTTAAGCAATTTTCAGCTAGTTTGTTTGGACAACACAACAATTGATCTGCAGTTTCAATCCAAGCAGATTGAGACAGAGAAATAGAGATACAGTACATGGCCTAGCGATCACAGTTTTATTATAGATAGTGGAATTGCCAAACTGCAAATTTAAAATAAGATGAATCTACAAGTTGCAACAACACTATCTTATCCTCTTTTGTTCACTTCCCGATCGTTTATAAGTTCTTTGCTTATAAGAACACGAGAAAAGATTATTATTTAGTCCATCGAGGATTTTTCTTTGGAGACTAGGCACAATCTACCCCATTATTGACTCGATGTTGTCAGGCTGCTTATCCAACATCCAGTCTTGGATGTGCCACCATTTCCTCCAGTTAAACATCGGGAAGACCAAAACCATCGACTTGAGCCCCCGCCACAAACTTTATATCCTCATCACCGATTCCATTCTCTTCCTCTTCCATTGTCTCAAGTTGAACCAGACTGCTTCAATCTCCGCGCCCTATCAAACTCCAAGCTGAGCTTCTGACTCCATATCTTCTCCATCACAAAGACTGCCTACTTCCACCTCCGTAACATCGCCTGCCTCTGCTCCTGCCTCAGCTGCCTTCAACTGAAGCCCTCATCCATACCTTTGTCACCTCTAGATTCAACTATTCCAATGCTCTCTTGGCCTGCCTCCCATTCTGCACCCACCATTAACTTCAGCTCATACAAAGCTGCTGCCCGTATCTATCCCGCACCAAGTCCTGCTCACCCATCACCCCTTGCTGAAATTTCATGGTAAAGAAATATCAAAACCAGTAAATTTTGATGAAGTTTCATCACCTTCAGGCAACAAGAATTTCGACTGTGCTATTAGCTAAAAGTGCATACTTATATCAGACAAAGGTTGTTGTACAAACACATGTCATATTGTGCTCCTGAAATGAAAACTCATTGCCACCCTAGTGAGATGAAGAGAAAATCAAATACTTCCACCAATACATTCAGACCATGAGACATTGGGGGTAATTTTGACTTTGGGTGATAGTGTAAAACAGACCATCTTAATTCAGCCGTCCATTAGACATTTCTCCCGATTTTCATTTCCACTTACTTGCTTGCCATGTTCAGGTAAGTAAAATGATGGTTTCCAATCTCGCCATCAATAAAGCAGGCAAGACAGGTTGCTGCAGGCACAGCAAATTTCCTCGTTGCTGGTCCTGCTCCACTGCCTTAATTTCACAGGAAGTGCGGTAAGCTGCATTTCTGGTGGAAAAGGCGATAGGGTCGGGACCAGCGGTCAGTCACGAGCGATAGTCCAGGGGAGAATAGGTCAATCTGGTGATAAGACTGTGCCTCCACTCCATGGTGGCAGGAAGGATGGTGTAGCTTGGGAATTGACAGATCAGGGCGGGAATTGACAGTTTGGGCTGTCGGAGGCGCAGGCGCAAGCAGCAGTGCCCAGGAGAACGATTGTCTATTTCGGGTGACACTTGGGCAATCCAGGATGGTTGACAAGCCTATGTATAAACCAGTTATGTTGGTACACATTACATGCATGTGGATAATAGGATGTTAACCATGTACAAGCTTAAATGTAGTATGTGTGAACATGTGCATCTACAAGTTTACATGTGCATGTGTGCTCATATTTAATCTGGGAAGCATTTATAAATATGGAGCTATTTACATTGTGGATGATCAAGCCATTAAGTAAATGCAATAACATTTGCACACTGCAGCGAAGTTCATATGACCAAACCTCCAAGGAATAGGTCCAATCAGAGTTGGCAACCTTACCTCGGCTATCGGTTCCTTGCTTTCCTTTGTCCTCTGTGCCCACTGGGGTCTCATTTTCTGTTCCCTTCCTTGTCCAATGAATTGTCAATAGGGCTGCCAATTGGCACTGCCAACTGGTACTGCCCTCCTAAAAGTTGGCATCTGCTAAACAACCCCTGCTGAGCTCTGAAGCAAAGCAGAGACTTCCACAGACCATGCGTGAACACTGGCTGAGATCATTTATCTGTCTCAATCTGATAAATGTAACAGTTTTGATGGATGGCCCTTTCTTCTCAAAGGAACCCATTGAGACACCTAGCCTCCATTGTTCAACTGACACCAGCCTTTTGCTCCGTTTAAATAAAGTTGCTTGCACATTGTGCATTAAATGTTAGGAATTTGAATTTTACTTTACATCAAACCTATACTGTGACTTAAACCAAGAATCCCTCGTAGGTGGAACAGACAGAAATCCTGAAATGCAACATTTACCTTTTGCCTTATGCAGCAGATTGCAAATTTTTCACCACCCCTCATGATGTTGTAACATTCAGAACTTAATTTCTTCCCTTTCCATATTTTTATAGTTTTTATTTTCACCTCTCTCGTTTGGTCTCCCTGAGCCACACACTGGACCAAATCTGTCTGGAAAAGTAACAGCGAGTTCACGGCGCTCGCCATTATTAATGCGCCAATCAGCCAGCAAGTTCAAGGGATGAAGAGATACACCATGAGATGCCAATCTCCAGAATTTGCTGGTCGATTTACGCCACTCCGCCGTTTGCCTCATACAAATCACATCTTACCTTTAGCCTCCCCGTTATTTTCAATCTCTATGGCCCAGAAAGGGATCAATTTAAACTGTTGCGTCTCATTCCTGCATGTAGTAAATTCTTCTTGGAGATTTCAATTTTTTTTACATTTTTACATTTTTTTCTTACTTTTCCTTTCTGTCTCTTTATTCTCTCTTGCTTAATCCAACCTTTCTTTCCCTCTCTTTGTTTCTCTTTCTTTACCTGATTTGACTTATTCACCCTCCTTGTCCATCGTTCCTGTTTCTTACTCAATCCTTAAATCTCATTGGTTAAGGAGATGCACTGTTGAGCCCATCGTTTACTAAGGTTCCAGATGCCTTGTTATCAGCTCGCACTTCCAGCAAGTCACGACGCAAATTTTATGTGAGCTGAAGGGTGCGGGAAAAAGTCTAACTAACAGCACACCCAGCGAGATGCCCCGCTCCAGCAAGATTTGGCCTATTATTTCCTGATAAAGAAAGGGGAGGTATCTTAACAACTCTGTTACTGTTGATACAGCCTTAAACACACGCAACAGCAGCTCAGTGTGATTTGTTTGTTTTCCTCCACTTTAGACGATCACCTGGCATGTACTTCGATATTCTCAAAATGGAGAATCATTGGTGTGAATCTGAATCCTAGCATTCTATCCTACACCAGACCGATGATTTTATATATTAGCCCAAAAGACATGTTGAAAATTTGATCCAGTTATTTTAATGACTAGACTTGCTCAGGCTTCAATAATCTGCCTCCTTGTGAAAAACCAGCCTTTTGAATAGGTGTCGTATGAGTGAATAGGTGTCTCCAAGACTGACTGTGTGTGGAGGCACAAGAAAATGGCCTCTTTTACCATTAATAACAAAGTAGGTAAGAAATAATGTAAATTAGAGAGTAAAATATTGATGAGAAAGCTCCAAATTAAGCATAGAGAGAAAATTTTTGCCCCATCAGTCTGGGCTGGATTCAAACCCCGGCCCCACAGATGAAACAATGATGTGCTAACTTTGATACATCTCTCAGTCTCTCCCACTATTTTGATTTATAGAACTATATTCCAGAAAATTAAAACCATCCCATTGGGATTATGACTTGTGGCCAATGACTGATTTTCGTATATTAATTTAATTTTTTATCAGCTAACATTTTGACTGCTTCCTTACTAAACAGGTCAAATGGTTTGTGATGAAGTTTAGAACTCAAGGTATTGAGAATAAAAAATGGATATTGAGCCTCATCTAAGCTTGTTCTGTTGCTGATGTCCATGGACAGCAACTGGCTTCTTCTCAAAGTAACAAAAGTAAAATACTGCGGATGCTGGAAATCTGAAATAAAAACAGAAAATGCTGGAAACACTGCAGGTCAGGTAACATCTGTAGAGGGAGAAACAGAGCTAACGTTTCTCTCCACAATGGGTGAGAAGTGGAAGAGATTTGAGTGGAGTCCCCACTTCCATGTCCCCTTTCACCATCTGCCCTCTTGTGAGACAGCCACGCTTCACTGCTACCAGTCTGATGGAGAGCAGCTTGCTGCAGATCAGTGCAGCACCGTAAGGCCAAGTTATCTGTCATCCTATTTAAAGCAGCAGTCATGTTGGCATCTAGAGTACGCACGGCCATGGTTAAGGCGTGCATGGACTCATCTGATTGCCACGTGGGGCCTAGACAGAGTAGATATCGAGAAACTGTTCCCATTGGCAGAAGGGTCGAGAACCAAAGGACACAGATTTAAGGTGATTGGCAGAAAAACCAAAGGCGACATGAGGAAAAACTATTTTACGCAGCGAGTGGTTAGGATCTGGAATGCACTGCCTGAAAGGGTGGTGGAGGCAGATTCAATCGTAGCTTTCAAAAGAGAATTGGATAAGTACCTGAAGGAAAAGAATTTGCAGGGCTACGGGGAAAGGGCGGGGGAGTGGGACTAGCTGAAGTGCTCTTGCAGATAGCTGGCATGGGCTCGGCAGGCTGAATGGTCTCCTTCTGTGCTGTAACCATTCTATGATTCTATGATTCTATCATGCTTGAGGCAGACTCCTCCATTCGCTCTGCTTTCATGGTCAGTGTGCTTGGAAGGCCTGTCAGTGTATGGCACATTCTCTGCTGCTGCTCAATGATTCTCCTTTTCATTGACAACCCCCGGGGTACAGCACCTGTGTTCAGCTGAGCTGAGCTTGGAGAGGGCTGTGCCCTCCAACATGGGCTCTCCACTGCTGTCCCTGCCACCACCATCTGCTCTTGCTCACTTGTGAAGTGTGAGTTACCAGGTGAAAACCCAACTAACTGGTCCTATCGAAGTGAAAGCATCTGAGCTGGTGCATGGTCTGCATGATCCTGTGACAGTGCACCCTCAGAAGGAATCAGCTCCTCTGAGGATCCGCCAGCCGCGAGGTCCATGGACTCCTGCTGCACGTGTGAAGGCCCTAGCGGAGATAAAAGATATGAATTAGTACTCGCAAGGTAAGAATGTTGCAACTTATTATTATGAAGATGATCATATTTCACTCGCAGCTGAAATTAAGTCAACATGACTGAGTGTTGTGTGACACCTGTGTGCATTATATCTGATTCTGTCATCAGGTAGCTGGGAGTGCCCCATCTCCCTATCTCCAATGTCCAGGGACACCAAGACACCACTGATCTCCAGCACCTCCTCCTCTGCACTTGTGAGCTGGGAAATGTGTGGAGGCCCACCTCCGGTTCTCTCCCGCATGTTTTTTTAAATTCGTTCCTGGGATGTGGGCGTCACTGGCAAGGCCAGCATTTATTGCCCATCCCTAATTGCCCTTGAGAAGGTGGTGATGAGCTGCTTTCTTGAACCGCTGCAGACCGTGTGGTGAAGGTATTCCCACAGTGCTGTTAGGGAGGGAGTTCCAGGATTTTGAACCAGTGACGACGAAGGAATGGCGATATATTTCCAAGTCAGGATGGTGTGTGACTTGGAGGGGAACTTGGAGATGGTGGTGTTCCCATGTGCCTGCTGCCCTTGTCCTTCTAGCTGGTAAGGGTCGCGGATTTGGGAGGTGCTGTCGAAGAAGCCTTGGCGAGTTGCTGCAGTACATTTTGTAGATGGTAAACATTGCAGCCACGGTGCATCAGTGGTGAGGGAGTGAATGTTTAAGGTGGTGGATGGCGTGCCAATCAAGTGGGCTGCTTTGTCCTGGATGGTGTCGAGCTTCTTGAGTGTTGTTGGAGCTGCACTCATCTAGGCAAGTGGAGAGTATTCCATTACACTCCTGACTTGTGCCTGTAGATGGTACAAAAGCTTTGGGGAGTCAGCAGGTGAGACAATTGCCACAGAATACCCAGCCTCTGACCTGCTCTTGTAGCCAAGTATTTATGTGGCTGGTCCATTTATATTCCTGGTCAAAGGTGACCCCCCAGGATGTCGGGTTCACAGTGCAACTCCAGCATATTTTCATGATAAGATAATCTAGTGTGGAGTTGCACTGTGAACCCGACATTTGTAGGTCCTTAGTTATGCCAGTTCTTGGAAAGTGCAGAATTAGTCACGAGCTTCTATGCCAAATGGGAGAGAAAAAGTCCCCCAGGGCTACTCTAGCATACCCTCTAGTGGTCAGATATATATATGTTAGCACTGGTGGAGCTGATCTCCAGCGAACAAAGATTCATGGAGGGAAAAAAGGAGAAAATAACATAAATAACAAAAATGATAATTCCATGGTAATTGTTAGAGTGACTGTTATATTTATTTGTCCCTAACAGAAATTTAGGGGAACTTGGGGGGAAAATATTCATCCTTATGGATTTTCCTCAGTTAAGCAATTTTCAGCTAGTTTGTTTGGACAACACAACAATTGATCTGCAGTTTCAATCCAAGCAGATTGAGACAGAGAAATAGAGATACAGTACATGGCCTAGCGATCACAGTTTTATTATAGATAGTGGAATTGCCAAACTGCAAATTTAAAATAAGATGAATCTACAAGTTGCAACAACACTATCTTATTCTCTTTTATTCACTTCCCGATCGTTTATAAGTTCTTTGCTTATAAGAGCACGAGAAAAGATTATTATTTAGTCCATCGAGGATCTTTCTTTGGAGACTAGGCACAATCTACCCCATTATTGACTCGGTGTTGTCAGGCTGCTTATCCAACATCCAGTCTTGGATGTGCCACCATTTCCTCCAGTTAAACATCGGGAAGACCAAAGCCATCGACTTGAGCCCCCGCCACAAACTTTATATCCTCATCACCGATTCCATTCTCTTCCTCTTCCATTGTCTCAAGTTGAACCAGACTGCTTCAATCTCCGCGCCCTATCAAACTCCAAGCTAAGCTTCTGACTCCATATCTTCTCCATCACAAAGACTGCCTACTTCCACCTCCGTAACATCGCCTGCCTCTGCTCCTGCCTCAGCTGCCTTCAACTGAAGCCCTCATCCATACCTTTGTCACCTCTAGATTCAACTATTCCAATGCTCTCTTGGCCTGCCTCCCATTCTGCACCCACCATTAACTTCAGCTCATACAAGGCTGCTGCCCGTATCTATCCCGCACCAAGTCCTGCTCACCCATCACCCCTTGCTGAAATTTCATGGTAAAGAAATATCAAAACCAGTAAATTTTGATGAAGTTTCATCACCTTCAGGCAACAAGAATTTCGACTGTGCTATTAGCTAAAAGTGCATACTTATATCAGACAAAGGTTGTTGTACAAACACATATCATATTGTGCTCCTGAAATGAAAACTCATTGCCACCCTAGTGAGATGAAGAGAAAATCAAATACTTCCACCAATACATTCAGACCATGAGACATTGGGGGTAATTTTGACTTTGGGTGATAGTGTAAAACAGACCATCTTAATTCAGCCGTCCATTAGACATTTCTCCCGATTTTCATTTCCACTTACTTGCTTGCCATGTTCAGGTAAGTAAAATGATGGTTTCCAATCTCGCCATCAATAAAGCAGGCAAGACAGGTTGCTGCAGGCACAGCAAATTTCCTCGTTGCTGGTCCTGCTCCACTGCCTTAATTTCACAGGAAGTGCGGTAAGCTGCATTTCTGGTGGAAAAGGCGATAGGGTCGGGACCAGCGGTCAGTCACGAGCGATAGTCCAGGGGAGAATAGGTCAATCTGGTGATAAGACTGTGCCTCCACTCCATGGTGGCAGGAAGGATGGTGTAGCTTGGGAATTGACAGATCAGGGCAGGAATTGACAGTTTGGGCTGTCGGAGGCGCAGGCGCAAGCTTTGGTACAAAAGCTTTGGGGATTCAGCAGGTGAGACAATTGCCACAGAATACCCAGCCTCTGACCTGCTCTTGTAGCCACAGTATTTATGTGGCTGGTCCATTTATATTTCTGGTCAAAGGTGACCCCCAGGATGTTGATGGTGGGGGATTTGGCGATGGTAATGCCATTGAAAGTCAAGGGGCAGTGGTTAGACACTCTATTGTTGGAGATAGTCATTGCCTGGCACTTGTGTGGTGCAAATGCTACTTGCTACTTATAGCCCAAGCCTGAATGTTGTCCAGGTCTTGCTGCATGCGGGCATGGACTGCTTCATTACCTGAGGAGTTGTGAATGGAACTGAACACTGTGCAATCATCAATAACATTCCCACTTCTGACCTTGTGATGGTGGGAATGTTATTGATGAAGCAGCTGAAGATGGTTGGGCCTAGGACACTGCCCTGAGGAACTCCTGCAGCGATATCCTGCGGCTGAGATGATTGGCCTCCAACAACCACAGCCATCTTCCTTTGTGCTAGGTATGACTCCAGACATTGAAGAGTTTTCCCCCTGATTCCCATTGACTTCAATTTTACTAGGGATCCTTGATGCCACACTTGATCAAATGCTGCCTTGATGTCAAGGGCAGTCACTCTCACCTCACCTCTGGAATTCAGCTCTTTTGACCAAGGCTGTAATGAGGTCTGGAGCAGAGTGGTCCTGGCGGAACCCAGACTGGGCATCGGTGAACAGGTTATTGGTGAGTAAGTGCCGCTTGATAGCACTGTCGATGACACCTTCCATCACTTTGCTGATGATTGAGAGTAGACTGATGGGGTGGTAATTGGCCAGATTGGATTTGTCCTGCTTTTTGTGGACAGGACATATCTGGGCAGTCGGATAGATGCCAGTGTTGTAGCTGTTCTGGAACAGCTTGGCTAGAGGCGCGGCAAGTTCTGGAGCACAAGTCTTCAGCACGACAGCCGGGATGCTGTTGGGGCCCATAGCCTTTGCTGTATCCAGTGCACTCAGCCGTTTCTTGATATCACGTGGAGTGAATCGAATTGGCTGAAGACTGGCCTCTGTGATAGTGGGGACCTCAGGAGGAGGCCGAGATGGAACAGACATATAAGTGAGTGTAATGGTATGTGTTCACCCAATGGATGCAGTGCATTTGGTGAGGGTGACTATCAGGGAGAGGCATAGATTTGTATAAGGATGACTGCGAGTGGGAGTGGTGGATGGATAGATAGGGATGTGAGGAAGTGCATAGAAAGAGAAGGATGGGTGCACATGCAAGGTAAGTGGGTGTGAGGAGTGATGTGCTGGAGTTGGCTTGAGAAGGCAGAGTTGTGGGGGGAGGTGGTGCGGGGTGTGGTGATACGCACAGCAGGATGAAGGTGAATGTGCAACTGCACTCGCCTTTCCTGACCTGGTTAGGTCATTGAAGTGCTTCCTGCTCTGAATCCAGGAGCGTGGCACAATGCTGCTGCTGCTGACCTTCTCGGCCACCTCCAGCCATGCCTTCTTTGTGGCAGCAGCAGGTTGCTTCCTCCCATTACTGGGGAAGAGTATCCCTCTCCGGCTCCTCACTGCCCCTGGCAGCACATCAAGGGAGGCATCATTAAAGCGGGGTGCACCCTTTGATTATCCTGAATCCATTCTCACAGTTCGTCTTCTCTTGCTTCCAACTCCCAACTCCTCAAAATTCCATCTTTGGATTAGCCCTTTAAATACTGGAGTTAGGATTGCGTCATGCGGGTCCTCATCACGCTCAAGCCACCCAATCAATAGCAAACCTTAAAGTAAAATGATAATGAGGTGGCTGACAGTTGTGCTGAACTTACTTCCGGGTTTCCCACGCGATATTGGACCTTCCTGCTCCCAGTGCGCCTCCGTGTTAATATTGGGGCCTGTGTTTCATGACTCTTCAACCCCTGAAAAATTACATACAGATGATTACATATTCAGCTACAATATTCTCCAGAACTTTGTGTTTTAATTGTATCTTTTAATCTGCTGACACAGCATTTTCTCAAACTTTGCTCAGGCATTTCATACATGTTTACCCAGTATCATTGCCCTTTGATTTTGACAGAACAGTCTTTAACTCGGGCAGCTTCTCAACCTAGATTCAGAATACACAGAACAGTTGGCTTCAGGTCAATTTCTGGCATAGAATCTAGTCAGTAGTGGGCAATGACTCGTGCTGCTCCTGGGCCCCACAAAGGAAAGGTGACCTTAGCGGGGCTTCTATGTCCTCCCAATGACTGCTGACCTGCTGGGTTAAATTGCAATCGGGGTCCCATTAACCTAGTGGGACCTTAATTTGCATAATTTTATGAGGCTCCTGCCTACTTCCAACGGGTGCCTCAGCCACCTAACTCCAGTGAGCAGTTAAAATGATGGTCAGTGAGATTCCCTTGGGACGAGGCAGTAAGGCTGAACGCTCGATTCTAAAGGCCCCTCGCCATGCTACCGCCAGGCAGGAATAATCCAGGTGTCTAAATTTCCTATTATCCTTAGAGACCCTTTACTTTATATAGTATACCCCTAGTCCTCGGATTCTGTGCCCGACAGAAGAACTTTCCCAAAAGTAATTTCTCCATATACATGAAAATTGAATAAAGACATCTATCAAGTCCCACTTGGCGATATGGCAGGGAACCATGACAGCTTAGCGAAGATCCGAACACTGGAATTCCCATTGGAGTGCCACTTGCTGGTGTTACAGGGAAACAAGTACATTTTAACTTTGGAATTCTGGTAGGCAATATCTACATAGAAGTTTTCGATAGAGCATGCCATTTAAGAACATTACGAACAGGAGTAGGCCATTTAGCCCCTCGAGCCTGCTCCGCCATGCAATTAGATCATGGGTGATCTGCACCTCAACTCCATTTACCCACCTTTCTCTCTCCCATCCTTCTTAAATAATGGAGTGATATTAGCAAATTTCCAACCTAACGCCACAATTCCCGGATCAAGAGAGCTTTGAAAGATTATGATTAACACTTCTGCAATTTCCTACTTCTTTTAATACCCTGAACATTTTAATATAGATATAGATACATAGGTCTGCCCTTTCCTTCTCTCTAATGCCTTCCAGAACTTTTCTTTACATCATGTCGGCTTTACTCTCCCATTTTGTCCTTGACTTGTTTCTGTAATGAATTGCCTCTGCAATGTAAATTATATTTCCTTAAGGCTCTTCTATTTTCCCTCTATATCCTTCCCTTTAAATGTTTTTTCACATTTTATTCCTTTCATGCAGTATTTCATCCTGTCATAGTCTACTAGCTTAAAATCCAATTATGATCTGCTCTGTCTTCATTTCCACCTTAAAATTGAGAATGTCATGATTGCTAGACCCAGGGGGGTAGAAATTCAGTCATGCCCATTTTTGGGCATGTGGGTACAATCCCTGTGCCTGAGATGGCTCCAATATTGGGCCTCGGGCCTCATTTCAATGGAGCCGGCAAGTTGTGCAGAGCTCATTTTAAATCAAAATGTCTCAGGCCTCACGCCAGCACAAAGCGATGGGCAGAGTGTCCGTTCCGCCGACTTCACAGCTGTTTTGGGTGTGGCTTGAAAATCATTCTCTCCACCCATCCTCTTCCTGAAGCCAGGTTTCAGTAAATCCTATGGTATCTATTAACTCCCCATCTACTATCATTTTTAACTCATCCATTTTACTTCTAATGCTCCTGGCATTCATCGTCCTTGTTTTCCTTATTCTATTTACATTTGGAGTGTTTGGGAATTTTGGAACTTTCACAAATTGTTTCCTACACTGTGTAACCACAACTGACATAATAGGCTGCCCACATTAAAAAAACATAAGGACATGTCTGTCAGTAGGGCTTTAATGGAGTACAGAACTGAGATAACAGGGGCGATTTTGTGAATGGGGGCGCGTTGGAGGCGGGACTGCTGCTTGGCGGGTCGATGTCTCGCCTCCATCGATTTGTGGCCAACCCACGCTATTTTCCCTTGATTGACCTTGTTAAGCCCGCCCAGCGGGTTTAGCAGGCCAATTAAGGGAAAGCCGGTTGCAGAGAACGTCAACGTATTTTCGTTTCATCTGTCAAAAATTTTTGACAGATGAATTGTCATCGTTTGACAGCTCTGTGAAGCTGTCAAACAGTGACATTCTCTGTAGTTTGATGAGGTCTTGAATTCAAGACCTCATCAAACTTCTTTCTTTTACAGAAATGAGATGGTTGTTGCATGTGAGAATGCAACGGCCATCTCTCATCTGCAACACGGAGGTCCGAGACTCTCCGCATACACACCGACTAAAGCCTGCAGGAAGAAATAATGGAAAGTACACTTTTACTAACACTTTGCACTTACCTCAGATACTCACCTCTACACTCTTGCACCCATCACTTACCTTCACAGCACACTTTTGCACCCGCACCCCCCCCCCCGACCCCTGTAGACCCAGTACTCGCCTCGCTGACCTGACGGGTTTTGGAGCCTTCGGGAAGCCCGCACTTGTGATGGCAAAAAGGGGATAATCCTATTTTCTGCCTGTTAACGCCCCCAAATTCTGCCATTTCCCGGCAGTCCCGCCTCCATACCCGCCTCCCCAGGGCTGGCAAAATCGCCCCCATATCACATAACTTCAGAGAGTATATAAATCTCTAAGAAAGGTACTTTACCCTAGCTGGATGATGTGTCGCTCCTTAAGGTACAAGGAGGATAAATTACATTTATAGAATGAAGAAGACCATACCACAAGTAGATAATCTGAGGTACCCTGTGTCCAGAATGAAATTCTATTTGATCAAATATAGCATGGGTCAGATCCAGAGTAAGTTCTCTTCATTATGCTCCAACTATATGCTTTTACCCCAATCTCAGAATACCCCTTATTATACTGTATTTACATTGCCCACACTAGGCTCTTTGATGGCTCTCTGGTGAGACTGACAGTTTAAAGGCACATAGTTCCAAATTTGTGCTTTGGATTTGTGCACAAACCTGTGAATTCAGGTTTGTTAACTGGACGTAGAGTGGCCAAAATCATTTTAGCAGGATCCTGACAGCAACAGAAAGTGAACTTTCATCCAGTTAGTTAGCCTGGAATCACACTAGGCTATCAAAGGTGATGGAGTAATATAGATGTGAACAAATATTACTCAATCACCCACCCAGGCCCTGTTTGTTTCCTTTAGATGTATTTTGTTTCCTGTTTCTGGCCTTCTTTGTTTTAATTCTTGGTTAAGTGTTTTTTCTGTGTACAGATTGCTTCAGGAATAATCTCCCTATGGAGGAAGTGCTTTAAGGAACTGCTGTATCTAAGACCAGAAATGGAGAATGGCTGATAAAGAGCGAGAAAAGAATCCTAGATATTTTTATTTGTGTTAGGCACTTGTGCACTAATCTATCCTGTACAGCACTGCTGGAGTTACAGGTAGTTCAAAAGTACAAACATTATCTAAAACATTATCTAAAATCTGTAAGCATATCAGTAACTTTTTTTGCTGTAAATTCTTCTCTTTATTATACTTTAAAATTCCTCTTTCTTTTGTGCAGGCATAAAAAGTTGGACAATAAATACTGTACTGTAAATATATGTACAGGTTAATAAGAAAGATACTTGGCAAAGTGATTGGTGTCTTTAAGTGTCATGACTTGAGATTGCTTTAATCCACTTCATCAGTATAATAAAAAAATTTCTATCTATATGAAAGTAGGATTCCAACTTATCTTCTAATTGGTCTACTCCAATCATGTGATATTATCGGTCACTCTGGCCTTTTGTTCCATGCTACAACCTATTCCAAGGATATCCCATACGGATTCAGTTGTATGTAAATAGTGTATCATTTGTGGAAATGATACGAGACTCCCAAAACAAGCGCTCTACTCGGAGCTCCGACACAGCAAGAGAGCCCCAGGTGGGCAGAGAAAACGCTTCAAGGACACCCTCAAAGCCTCCTTGAAAAAGTGCAACATCCCCACCGACACCTGGGAATCCCTGGCCCAAGACCGCACAAAGTGGAGGAGAAGCATCCAGGAAGGCAACCGAACACCTCGAGTCTCTTCGCCGGGAGCAAGCGGAAGCCAAGCGCAAACAGCGGAATGAGCGCACGTCAACCCAAGCACCCCACCCAGCCGCCCCTTCAACCAGCGTCTGCCCCACCTGTGACAGAGACTGTAGGTCCCGCATTGGACTCATCAGTCACCTGAGAACTCATTTTTAATGTGGAAGCAAGACATCCTCGGTTCCGAGGGACTGCCTAAGAAGAGAAGGAGATTTGTGGAAACCAAGAACAAGAGAATATGAATGTAAGAAGACAATGGGGCAAAATTACTTTTGGCCCATTTTTGATCAGGAAATGCGCAGAGTGATTGCTCTACACGCCCGATCACGTGAATGAGAGGCAGGAGCAATTTTCCTGCTCATGCCTCATTTGGTTAAAGCAAGCAAACTGCCATCGTTACTCGTCCTGTTCATTGGCAGTTCACATAACTGGGGGCAGGAAAATCGGGCTTCCCTGACTCAATTTAAAGGCAGCCTGCAGCTCGTAAAGAAGAGGTGCTCTGTGGCTACAGACAACTGGAGTTCTCTTCACAGCACTCAAAATGGCAGGAACTTCTGGTGCTGCAAGGGTCCCCAGATTCTCTCATGCTGCATTGGAGGTCCTGGTGCAGAGGGTCAGTAGGAGGAGGGAGATGCTCTACTCATCGGGGGGGACGGCGAAGGGTCTCCAGACAAGTGGCGTGGCACCAGTGGCAAGAGGTGGCAAAGGCGGTCAAAGCCAGGAGGATTGCAGCCAGGTCCTGGCTGCAATGTAGGAAGAAGTTTCATGGCCTGACCAGGGTTGCTGAGGTAAGACTCCTAGCTCTCATCTCTGTTGTTCTCTACTGAGCCCTGCACCACCTGTAGCCCCAGTACTCACAAGGGTTCCCTCCCCCACTACCATTCAACTCTCCTTCAATCAAAGCAGCGCACTTCTCTCTACCTTCTTCTGCTGCTGCTGCCACACTCTGCACCTGCTACTGCCGTCACAGTTACTTCCCTCACTTCCCCACTCCTCTGCCATCTTTTACACAACATCCGCACTATTCTATGCTGACATGCAAGACCTCAAAACATCTCATTAGATTTCCACTATCACACTCCTTCTTTCTCACAGGAGAAGCTGCTGCATAATACCTGTGAGAAGATGTGTACAAAAGGAGGGAGAGCATACATCAATGTCTGTCCCCACTGGAGGAGAAGGTGTTCAACATTGTGAGCAGGGGGCGTGTCAGACCCATGGCGACTGGCAAAGCTGCAAGACATGCCCCGCGGGGTTTCTGCACATCTTACCTTCTTTTCCCTTCTTACTGCAATCTCAACCTACACAGTCTGCATGACAAAGTGCAACTGCTTTCAGCAGTATTTTTCTGTCTTTGCTTAGCCTTGCCACTAACTGTTAACCCTTGTTCCTCTCTTTAAGTTTGGGTTCACAAGCTCAACAGGGCCCTAAGGGAGCAGAGGAAGAACAGGGCAGCGCACTGGAAGATGAAGTGTCACTCGACCTTACCCTTGCAGACACCAGTTGAAAAACCGGTGCTCTGCGTAGTTCAGAGGGTAGGCTAGAGGGGTCTGCATTGGAGATACAGGAGCAAGGGCATGGGGATAAGATGGACCAGGAAGCAGCTCATGGGAGGGAGGGAGCATCCTAGCCCTGCTGCAGAGGGCGCAGATGAAGACTTTGAGGTCTCAGCCTACAGCAGAAGACTGATGGCTGTACACCAGGACCTTCTAAGTGCTCTGGCCTGCTTGCCAGCAATCCTGCGCACAATAGCAGAGTGCACAGAGAAGCCTAGCTCCAACTTGTATCGGGTCTTCGCACAGGGCATTAAAACAATGCAGTCAAGCATGGAGAACGTGGACAGCTTCATGAACACTACAAGGAGGAACACTGCGATGGAGCCTCTGATGACAGCTCTGATAGCTTTGATGGGAGCTCTGATGGCTGTCATCTTGGCTCTGGGTTTGAGCATCTCCTTAGGCTTTCAAAGCCTCAAGGAAAGCATGAATAGGGGCTTTGAGAGCGTAACATCACTCCTGCACTCTGTTCTCGCGTACAGCAGTGGGAGTGCTGAGGCTCAGCTCAACGAGAGTGGCAGTGATGCCACAGCAGAGGCACATGCTGTCCTCTCTCAGGACAGCATGTCTGCTCCTCCACCAGCCTCTCAACCAGTGCCCTTGTTGGTTGGACAGCCCGCTGGGCCAGACTGCCCTAGCCACTGCCAAGATGCAGCAATCTGCGGCCAGGCCCTCTATGGTCAGAGCTCCTCAGGGTCACCCACCATGCCCATCTTGAATGCGCTCAGTAGAGGTTCAACAGCTTTCCACCTCTCAAACAGTAGCCACAAGGGAGCCACCTCATAGGAGCACCAAAGTAGGCAAAAGAGCACAGAAGTCAGGCACTAGAGCTTGGCACAAAGGTGATTTTAGTTCTTAATTGTTAATGTTTTGAAATTATGAAATTAAGACTGCTGAAGCATCTTGGTGTTTTTGGCTTTTTCTCAGCTTAGCTGTTGAAGCATGTAGTACATGACGATGAATCTGGAGACTCTGTTGGGGCTTTACTGCAAAACACCTCCAGAATAGTCCAGGCAGTGGAACTTCTGCTTCAGAATGTCGATTCTAGTGGAGTCATGGCTCTGATTACAGCGTTCTTCAATGTCTGTGCCCAGGTCCTGACAAGAGTCATGAACCAGGTGGTTATTAGGAACATTAGGAACAGGAATAGCCCATTCAGCCCCTTGAGTCTACTCCACCATTCAATTATGGCTGATCTGTACCTCAACTCCATTTTCCATTTTCCTGCCTTGGGAGGACTTTAGAGAGAAAAGTGAGGTTGGTAATTGTAATATATGTGGGTAGAACAAATGAAGGACAGAGACACCAGTTGCTAGTTCATGAGCTTGCTTTATTGGCCAGAGTGAACTGAGCATGCTCATACTAAACCATGTGACAAACCATGTGATAATACATTACACTGCTTTCCCCTTAAAAAAATGTACATATTACCCTCTCAAATACAACAAAACTATGGTCCCACCTTTCCCAACATTACATATACCACATAACAAAAACTCCTGGCTTTTTCTTCTTTTAACTGAACTACAAATCAAGTTTAATGACAGGTTTGCGAAGTCTTCCTGATCTCCTTACAGAAGGTTTTGGTGTTGAACCAATTTTCGGGCTGTTTTGTTTTGGTTCCGAACTCAAAGATGATCCTCTTTCTATCTCAAACTTGTTTGAACCTGGTACTTCATTTACTGAAGTCTGAATTGAGTCAAACTCATGTATGTGTTCATGATCAAGTGGTTCAAGATCGCTGTCCAATCCAGGCCAGTAAACAAAGCTTCTTGCAAATGATTTCATACTGACGATCCCTGGATGTTCAGTATGAAGTTCGGCCAGAATTCTATCTCTCAAAGAAGTAGGTACCACCACTGTTTCCCCACTTGATGCAACCTTACTCACAAGACAATTCAGTACAATGGTTATGGAATGGTTTCAATTCTGTGTCCAGACACTGATCAGTCCATCCATTCAAGGTGTTTTCATACACTTTTTTCAGTACTGAGTCCTTTTGAGTCGCATCTGCAATCTCAGTTGCATTCACGGGAAAGTCTTTGTCAACTGCACCTAGCGTGAAAATCTCCCCTTTACTCCCAACACACGAGTCCTCATGTGGCAACCTGGACAAGGCATCTGTGATTGCATTTTGCTTTGAAGTGCGATATTCAATCGTGTAGTCATATTGTGACAACAACAATTGAGTAGACTAGACCTATATTCTCTAGAGTTTAGAAGAATGAGAGGTGATCTCATTGAAACATACAAAATTCTTACAGGGCTTGACAGGGTAAATGCAGGGAAGATGTTTCCCCTGGCTGGGGAGTCTAGAACCAGGGGTCACAGTCTCAGAATAAGGGGTCGGCCATTTAGGACTGAGATGAGGAGAAATTTCTTCACTCAGAGGGTGGTGAATCTTTGGAATTCTCTACCCCAGAGGGCTGTGGAGGCTCAGTCGTTGAGTATATTCAAGACAGAGATCGATAGATTTTTGAATATTAAGGGAATCAAGGGATATGGGGATAGTGCAGCAAAGTGGAGATGAGGTAGAAGATCAGCCATGATCTTATTGAATGGCGGAGCAGGATCAAAGGGCCAAATGGCCTACTCCTGCTCCTATTTCTTATGTTCTTGATGTGGCCATTGCAGGGATGGCAGATTTGGGCCCCAATATTGCTGGGAGTGGTTTGTGATCGGTTATCAGGGTAAACTTCTGCCGATCAGGAACTGTTGGAATTTCTTGATTCCAAACACTATGGCGAGTGTACATTTTGCACATAGTTTCTTTCGCTCTTTGTGAGGGTTCGTGATGCAAAAGTGATTGGTTTCTTTTGGCCGTCATCCATTGCATGGCTTATGACAGCTCCCACACTGTAGCTTGAAGCATCACACACTAACTTAAGCTCACGCTCTGTGTCGTAGTGCACAAGTAGAGCATCGCTAGAGAGACTTCTCTTACAAGCGTCGTAAGCTTCCTGCTGCGCTTTCATCCACTTCCATTGGACATCCTTCTTGAGGAGCTCGTGCAATGGAGCTAACATGGTCACTAACTCAGGTAACAAACGTGCATAGTACTGGACCATGTCAAAGATCTTAACTCAGACACATACTGTGGCTTTGGAGCATTGATGACAGCATCAACCTTTTCCTTCACTGGTTGCAAGCCATTTGCATCAACTTTCAGACCAAGGTATACAACCTCAGGCTGCACAAAAGCACATTTGCCCCTTTGCAATTTGACGTTGTGGGCATTCAACCTTTGAAGCACTATATCTAACACTTCTAGATTTTCTTCCTTGCTGCTTGTTGCGATCAGCACATCGTCTTGATTGCATAAGCAATTTGGAACTCCTTGCAAAATCTTATCCATCGTAGCCTGGAAAATTTTGAGGGAGGACTTTACACCATACGGCAGCTTGGTGTATGAGTACAGTCCCTTGTGTGTGTTGATGGTGAGATACTGTTGACTCTCTGTCAACATTTAGCTGAGCGTAAGCGTGCGACAGGTCAAGCTTGGAGAAAACCTTTGACCCAGAGAGTGCTGCATACAAATCTTGTGATGTAGGTAACGGGTACTGCTCATTGTCAACTGCTTGGTTGATAGTAACTTTGTAGTCACCGCACAGTGTACAGTTTTGTCTGCTTTGGGCACTACCCCAATCGGGGTAGCCCAATCACTTTTGTTAGTTTTTACTAGCACTCCATTCTCTCTGAGCTTCGCTAGCTCTTCCTCCACCTGACTTTTCAACGCATAGGGGACCGGCCTTGCCTTACAATAGGCAGGCTTCGCGTTGGACTTGATGCGGATATGCGCATCATACCCAGTAATGCCCTCATAACTGTCTGTGAACATGCTTTTGTACTTGTTCAGCATTGTGTTGAGTCGCTTCTTTGAAGCATCTACACTGAAGATGTTTTTTCCAGTCTAGTTTTAACTTTCTCAACCAGTCTTTGCCCATGAGGGTTGGCCTGTTGTTGGAGATCGCTACAATAATAGGCAGCTTTACTGACTGGCCATTGTGTTGAACTGTACATTCCATTTGTCCACATATCTCTAGGGTTTCTCCGGAGTAGATTTTTAACTCTATAGTACACTTTGTAAGTGGTATTTGATTAAACTTACTCTCATATGTGTCCCTATTCATGATAGAGCAGTTCGCCGCCGTGTCGATACACATATCAATATATTGCTCGTTGATCAAAAGTTTTGTACAGAAGTCTTTCTCACAACTGCTAGTGTTGCCGCTAGTGGCATAGATACTGTAGATGCCTAGTTCTTCAACATCAGGTGTGTTCACTTCAATATTGTGAACTCCTCCCTTTTGTTGTCGCTGCTTTGCATTGCCACTAGAATGGTTCTTACTTCCTGCTTTCGATCTAGCTCTGCAAGCTGTTGAAATATGGCCTTGCTTCTGGCAGTGAAAACACTTCACATTTCTGTATTGGTAGGACTGTGGTGAGTGATTTCCATTGCAGCGATAACAATTCACTGAACCGCTCTCACTGACATGCTTTTAACTCGGTCTCACAGCTTTAGATTTGGCGGTGGCTTTGTGACTGTGGACCTCAGCTGCACTAATCACTTGAGTTGGATGTAGCTGCCTAGCATTCTTTGATGCCATCTCCATAGATAGGTCAATTTTGCATGCTATGTCAAATGTTAGGTTCGGAGTGTTCAGTAACTTGGACTGTGTGTGCTCATCCACCAGTCCACACACAAAATTATCTCGCAACGCACAATCCAAAAATGTGCAATGAAAAGACAGGTTTTTAAGAGCTACAATGTACTCACTGATGGTTTCACTTTGTTTTTGGTTTCTGGTACCAAACTTATAGCTCTCTGCTATTTCTAATGGCTTTGGGTCGAAATGGTCCTTGAGTTTCTCGACAATGTCTTCAAATGACGCATCCTTCGTTTTCCCTGGCGTGAGTAGGTTTGTCAACGTTCTGTAGACATCTGGCCCGATCTCCGTTAGAAAAATTGCTTTCTTCCATTCACGAATTACTTTATTTTGAGCTTGAACATTCTCATCAGCACCTTCGGTCTCAATAATGTTATTGGTCCTAAAAAACATCTCCATCCGCTCAATGTAAGAACTGAATGGTTCGCGAGCTCAGTTATACATGCTGAGGCTTCTGATGAATCCCGTAGGTGCAGTCATGATTGTCCCGATCCTGTTGAACAGTGACTCGGCACGCTACCTGTGTACCTGTGAGAATCAACGCTGCTGTTGCTGTTTATACATACACGCGAAGGCAAACCACAGATTAATCTGCATGAGCGTTAACGGTAAAACATCGCAAAAATTCAGATTAGGTGTCACAAATTCACCTTAAACTTGTCCACTCGAAGGTTGAATACTGTGTCCTTCCATGATCCCTAAAAATGGCTTTGGGGTCCCATTCTCATCGCCAAAATGTAATATATGTGGGTAGAAGGACAGAGATCCGATGAGTTGATAGTCCATGTGCTTGCTTTATTAGGCCAGAGCAAACTGAGCATGCTCATACCAAACCATGTGACAAACCATGTGATAATACATTACAGTAATTGTGCAGTACTTTGCAAGGACAAAGTCCAGGATGGTTTTTTTGAGGATGGGGTGATGACAGTATTTTGAAAGAGCAGGGGACAGTACCTGAGGAAAGGCTAGCATGCAGGCCAGGAAGGGAAGTTGGGTGGTCAGCAATTTAGTGAGAATGGGGTTAAGGGAGCAGGAGGTTGGCCTCATACACAAGAAGGAGATTGAAGATGGCATGAAGAGAAATAGCAGACAAACTAGAAAAAGGTGGGGTTCAGGGTTATGGCAGAGAGGCCTGGGAGGAGGTTGGCTTGGTGGGCAAGGGGAAGGGGGGGGGGGGGGAATTCAACAGAGAATGGATGGTCTCAATCGTAGTGACAAATCCATGAGCTCCTTGCATTTGTTGCTGGAGGTGAGGGTGGAGGAGCCGGAGGAGAGAGGTTTAAGGAGACTGTTGTAAGTGGAGAAACAATGCTAGTAGATCTATTTGCTTTCTACAATGATCCTAGAGTAGTGGATGGTTTTGGCAGAGGAGTGAGAGACCTGATAGCACTTGATAACCATATCTGGTGATCATAAGAAATAGGAGCAGGAGTAGGCCATTTGGCCCTTCGAGCCTGCTCCCCCATTCAATAAGATCATGGCTGATCTTCTACCTCAGCTCCACTTTCCTGCACTATCCCCATATCCCTTGATTCCCTTAATATTCAAAAATCTACCGATCTCTGTCTTGAATATACTCAACGACTGAGCCTCCACAGCCCTCTGGGGTACAGAATTCCAAAGATTCACCACCCTCTGAGTGAAGAAATTTCTCCTCGTCTCAGTCCTAACTGGTCGACCCCTTATTCTGAGACTCTGACCCCTGGTTCTAGACTCCTCAGCCAAGGGAAACATCCTCCTTGCATCTACCCTGTCAAGTCCTGTAAGAATTTTGTATGTTTCAATGAGATCACCTCTCATTTTTCTAAACTCTAGAGAATATAGGCCTAGTTTACTCAATCTCTCCTCATAGGACAATCCTCCCCATCCCAGGAACCAGTCTGGTGAACCTTCGTTGCACTCCCTCTATGGCAAGTATATCCTTCCTTAGGTAAGGAGACCAAAACTGTACACAATGCTCCAGGTGTGGTCTCACCAGGGCCGTATATAATTGCAGTAAGGCGTCTTTACTCTTATGCTCAAATTCTTTTGTAATAAAGGCCAACATACCATTTACTTTCCTAATTGCTTGCTGTACCTGCATGTTAACTTTCAGTGATTCGTGTACAAGGACACCCAGGTCTCTCTGAACACCAACATTTCCCAATCTCTCACCATTTAAAAAATACTCTGCTTTTCTATTTTTCCTACCAAAGTGGATAACTTCACATTTCTCCACATTATATTTGCCATGTTCTTGCCCACTCACTTAGTCTGTCTATATCCCCTTGAAGCCTCCTTGCATCCTCCGCAGAACTTACATTCCCACCCAGCTTTGTATCATCAGCAAACTTGGATATATTACATTTGGTCCCCTCATCAAATCATTGATGTAGATTGTGAATAGCTGAGGCCCAAGCACTGATCCTTGCGGTACCCCGCTAGTTACAGCCTGCCAACCCGAAAATGACCCGTTTATTCCTACTCTCTGTTTTCTGTCCGTTAACCAATCCTCAATCCATGCTAGTATATTACCCCTAATCCCATGAGCCCTAATTTTATTTAATAACCTCTTGTGTGGCACCTTATCGAATGCCTTCTGAAAATCCAAATACACCACATCCACTGGTTCCCCCTTATCTATTCTGCTAGTTACAACCTCAAAAAACTCTAACAGATTTGTCAAACACGATTTCCCTTTCATAAATCCGTGTTGACTCTGCCCAATCCTAATATTATTTTCTAAGTGCCCTGTTACCACGTCCTTAATAATAGATTCTAGCATTTTCCTTACTACTGATGTCAGGCTAACTGGTCTGTAGTTCCCCGTTTTCGCTCTCCATCCTTTCTTAAATAGTGGGATTACATTTGCTACCTTCCAATCCACGGGAACCATTCTAGGATCAATGGAATTTTGGAAGATGACAACCAATGCATCCACTATCTCTATAGCTACCTCTTTCAAAACCCTAGGATATAGGCCATCAGGTCATGGGGATTTATTGGCTTTCAGTCCCGTTAATTTCTCCAGTACTATTTTTTTACTAATGCTAATTTCTTTCAGATCCTCATTCTTGCTAGACCCTTGGTTCTCCACTATTTCCGGGAGATTTGTTGCGTCTTCTTCCATGAAGACAGACACAAAGTATTTGTTTAATTTCTCTGCCAATTTTTTTATTCCCCATTATAATTTCTCCTGTCTCAACCTGTAAGGGACCCACATTTACTTTCTCCAGTACTATTTTTTTACTAATACTAATTTCTTTCAGTTTCTCATTCTCGCTAGAATCTTGGTTCTCCACTATTTCCGGGAGGTTTTTTGCATCTTCTTCCGTGAAGACAGACACCTGGGGCTCGATTTTAATTCCCGAGGCGGGTTGCAGTCGGGTTGCGTGGTGGGCAGGTTCCGGAGCCACTTCCGGCGGGATCAGCTGCTGATGTCCGATTTTGATTCAATGAGCTTGTTGATTTCAATGCGGCGCACTGGCCGGTCCAATGAGTGCGATCGGGTCGGCTGGCCACCTCTGATGACGTCATCTTAGCAGCTGCTTTTAAAGCTCCCAATCTGCCTCAGCCTTTCTCTTGTGGATTCCTGGACTCATTGATATTGATCTATACGCAATGACTTCTTCCAGAGGCAAGGCAGCTCCTTGTTTTAATGATGAGTCCCTCCATGCTCTTGTGGATGCTGTCAGAGGGCGCAGGGAGATTCTCTTCCCTCCTGATGGCCGGAGGAAGACTCCTCAGCAGACCAAGGCAGCCTGGCTGCGCATTGCTGAGGAGATCAATACAAGGTGCATATATGCACGCTCATGGATCCAGTGCCGAAACAGGTTTAATGATCTTGTGAGAACATCAAAAGTGAGTATCACATCACACTTGCCTTCACTCTGCTTTCCTTCTCTTCTCATCACCAGCACTCTGCGTTCTAAGCCTCTTCCTTCACATCCCACCTTACTCTTACTTCCCTTGCACCCTTTCCTATCCATTTCTGTCTCTGCACTGAATCACTTCAGCATCCTGCCTATGCACCCCTTAGACTCGCTCTCACTGTCATGCAGTGACAACAACACACAGGGAGTTAGCTTCCTCTTGGCACCTTACCCCATCTTCATTTCCCTCAAAGCTTCTATGATAGGGATTAATCACACTCAATCCATCACTGTGGCTGAAACACCGCTTGTGTCCCTCCTTGCAGGATAAGATAGCCCACAATAAGAGGGAGAGAGCACTGACTGGAGGAGGAACACCTACCCTAGCCACATTGACCAGTGCTGAGGAGGCTGCAAATGAGATTGTTGGAGGTGGCGAGGACCTGGAAGTGGGCGAGGGAGAGACGGGCACACTAGAGGAAGCTGGTGACATAATAGAGTTTCATCCCTCTCAGAATACAATGGCACATGATGTTCATAGACAATTGCGTTGTATCATCTGCACAAAGGGATGTGTCAGCTTTATCAATATCAGATGTCTAAGTCATGCCTTTACTCTTCCACAGGACCATCGAGCACCCCCCTCCCCACGATCCAGGACGAAGTGCCAGACATCTCAGAGGAACCTGAAGCCTCTGAGGGAGCAGCGTCATCAGGACTCAGCGCACCCAGCACCAGCGCAGCAACGCACACCTCGGTGGGGCCATCGCGAGTTAGAGTAGTGTTGCCACCTGGTCTATCACAGCACACAAGTGAGTATAAGCAGATGGTGGAGACAGCGATAGCAGTGGACAGTCCTTGGTGGAGGCCGCAGGACTCTCCTAGCTCTGCTGAGCTGCATGCAGATGCTGTGCCTCTGGGGCCATCCAGAAAAAGAGCATCTCGGGAAATACTGGAACAAGTGTAGGAGTCTCTGGAAGGGTTTGCCTCCAGGGTTAGTGTGAGTGTGGATAGAATGGAGGAGTCCATCTCTAACATCAGCATTGCCGTGGTGGAGGCAATGGCGCATGAACGCACCACCATGGATAGGATGGCAATCTCCATGGAAAGGATGGCAACCTCCGTGGAAAGGATAGCTACGACCATGGAGGAAATAAGTCGCCAGAGTCAGGAAAACATGGTGACTGTTCAAAATAGAATGTCATCTCTGGAGGAGCGATGGGCAGCTATTGAGCAGAGAGACCAGAGCTTCATGGACGTCCTTTTGATGAGGACTGCCAGTGCAGATACAGGTCCTCAAGGTCCCCCTGATGTGCAGTAAGGTGCTCTCCAGCCACTTGCCAGCACTGAGGTGCAGCTGACCCATGAGAGTGATGTTGGTGGCAGGACAGAAGGAAGTGTGGGCTCCTCTCAAAGCGCTCACACGACCATGCCACTACAGAGTCCTCGCTCAGAGACCCACTTTGCAGAGACAACTGAGATGGCCGCTTCAGCCCCTGCACAGCCACAGGAAGAGCAGACTGTTGAAGAGCCCTCCCAGGCTCCCAAACCCAGAGGATGCCCGCCAAAGGTGTCTAAGCAGGCGCAGCATCCTAGTCAGAAGGTGCCTCTACATCTGCTGAAGCCCCAGGGAAAGCACCACGTAAAAGCAAGTGTAAGAGAAAGATTAAGCACCTATAGTCACAAGGGGAGTCACTTGGGTGATTTATCTTTTTTTTCTGACTGTTACTGGTTTTGTGATGTTTAAAAGAAAAATTATGTCAAACAGTTGATTGTGTGGCCTGTGTGTTATGGGAAATGGCAAAAGCGCATTGAGGGCTCAGAGTGACTTGCTTTTGTAATGCTGATGCTAAAAGTGATAGGAAATAACAGGGTATAACAAAGATGATGTATGACGTTGGACAAGTGTCGCCTGCAATTACAGAGCCATATGGTAGCCACCTATGATTGAAGAGTAAGCTTATGCTAATGTGGCATGGCAGTGTGCATACCCTGCTTGACGGGCAGCAGTGAACTGGAGGGATGCTGCATTGGTCACAACAGGGCATGCAAGGCGCCCCTCGTCCTCCTCCTACTCCTCTTCCCAGTTGCAGTCACACCCTTCTGTCCCTGACCACTAACCAGACCTGTACCACTACCTAACCTGAGGGGTGACATGAATCTTGTATGAAGTAATACTGGGCGGCCTGCTGGTGGCGCTGTCCAGGGAGAGTATAAATACTCGGGCATGAGCCCAGCTTGCTTAGGACATTCCTCAACAGGAACTAGTGAAGGACACAACTAGATCTCCATGTTGAAAACCAGTTGATTAAAGCTTTGTTTAACACTTAGACCAAGTGCCTAGTAGTTTTCTTACGTCAATTTAATCAACTGGACCTGCTCCACGCTCTGAGTAGTTTTGGGAACAGACGGCTATGACTCAAATGGTAGAAGGGAACCAGATATAGTAATCAATCCATCATGGAGAAACTACTCCGACCCACTCGTCTTGACTTGGACCCGAATTCACCTACAACTGCTAAGGTATGGAAACACTGGTATCGTACTTTCAGCAACTACCTCAGGGCATGTGGTGAGAATGTTCCTGATAAGTTAGAGATACTTGCCAATTATGTATCCCCTTATGTGTTTGACTATATCGAAGACTGTATAGACTATGACTCCGTTATCCGAATACGACAGCAACTATATGTTAAGGCCCCAAACGAAATTTTTGCTCGGCATCTACTGGCCACAACTCGACAACAACCCGGGGTATCACTTGACGAATTCCTTCAAAAGCTTCGCAGGCTCAGCAAAGATTGTAATCTCAAGGCTGTCTCAGCTGAGCAGTACCAGGAGGAGTTAATTCGTGATTCTTTTATTAATGGAATTGCATCTCCCTTCATACGCCAGCGTCTGCTGGAGAATAAAACCCTCGAGTTACAAGCTGCCTATGACCAGGCATATTCTCTGGACTTGGCAAAAAAAACTGCAGATGCCTATCTTTTACCACATGCACGGACTGCTGCTATCACTTTTAGTGACTCCTCCGATAAGCCTCAGGCGGAAGCCCTCACTGATGACGACTCTATCCTAGCTGATGACGACCCTGCCCTAGCGGCATCTTGGCAATCTAAAAGGAAGTGTTTCTTCTGTGGAGGTGCATTTCATTATAGGAAATTTTGTCCTGCTCATAATGCAATCTGCAATCATTGCAGTAAGAAAGGTCACTTCTCGAAAGTGTGTCAGTCAAGAGCCTCTTCTAGGGTTACAGCTGCTCCCTATAAAACTGCTCCTCCCCCAAGAGCTACTACTAATGTTACAGCTGTCATCTATAAAACTGCTGCTCCCCCAAGAGCCACTACTAATGTTACAGCTGTCAAGGATAAAACTGCCCCTTCTCCCATCACAGCTGTTTTTCCCCAAAGCCTGTCCCTTGCAGCCATGAAGGTTTCAGTAAATGGACACATTTTGAGTGCATTAATCGACTCATGCAGCTGTTAGGGAGAAATTATTTCACTCCAGTCTGTTTATAGGTAAAGCCAGAAACAGTTTATTTAATATTCAGAGATCCCTGGGAGAAGTGTCACTGAACCTTGCTTAGTCTGATAACTTCACTTCTCGACCTCTCGTTGTCAATGACAACCTTTTATTGAAGAGTTGTCCAATCACATAGTTACAAAATATCACATGATTACAAGTATGTCCATTTCAAACTTAAACAGCTTACAATTAATTCGTTATATTCTAAACAATTTATGTCAGTTCAAGCTAAATCATTAATTCGTTATATTTTAATTCCAACTAAATAATTATGTTGCAAACTAAACCATTAATGACGTGTATATGTAATCAGTTAGAGGCCCAGTGTCTGGGTTTTTACAGTCTTTCATTGTTCATGACCTTGATTGTTGCTAAGCATCACAACGCTCAACCAGGCCTTATCTCCCACCTGACTTTCTTCGGTTTCATACAGAAAATGAGAATTCGTTATATTTTAATTTAAAGTGAGTTCAAATTAACTCTTTCACTCCCCTTCACAGCTCTGACAGCTTCATCAGTGAGCGGGCTGTCAGTAAGTTAAAACTGCGTATTTACCCCTCGGACAGGGAAATTGCAATGGCTCTGATGACACTGATCACTAACTCTTCTGGCTTTTGTCTTGTCGACCTTATTCTCAATGGCCGCACTTATTTCTCTACCCGGCTCGGGGTGCTCAAAAACCTATGCAGTGATGTGCTCCTGGGACAGGATTTCCAGAAACAACACAAAAGACTCACTTTCGAGTTTGGAGGATCAAAGCCGGAGCTTACTATTTCCAAAGTACCGTTTTGTGCACTTTCGGCGGCTTCGCTCGACGAGCCCTCCTTGTTTGCCAATCTTTCCCCCCGATGTAAGCCCATAGCCACTAAATCACGACGTTTCAGCCAAGATGACCTATCCTTTATCGAGGCAGAGATCTCTCGCCTTCTAGCTGACGGTATCATTGAGCCATGTTCATCTTCCTGGCGGGCTCAAGTCGTCGTTGTTAAAAATCCTCTGAAGCAACTCAAGAAACGTCTTTGCATCGATTACTCGCAAACTATTAACCAAATACCGACCTGGATGCCTACCCACTACCACGCATCGATGACATGGTCAATAACCTTGCTAACTACAAGGTATTTTCAACTTTTGACTGAAAGAGCGCATACCATCAAGTACCGTTAAAGGACTCTGACAAAAAGTATACGGCTTTTGAGGCCAATGGTCAGCTTTACCAGTTTCGTCGCCTTCCATTCGGGGTCACCAATGGGGTGGCCGTCTTTCAACGGGCAATGGATAGCCTAGTCAAACAGGAGAACTTAACAGACACTTTTCCATATCTGGATAATATCACCATTGCAGGTCATGACCAGAAGGAGCATGATGCCAACCTCCAGAAATTTCTTGACGTTCTCCGTCGTCGCAACTTAACCTTAAATGAGTCCAAATCTGTGAAATCAGTACCATCAGTCAACATCCTTGGCTACTGGGTGGGCAATAGTGTCATCAAACCGGATCCGGAGTGACTTCGTCCGCTTCAGGAGCTCCCTCCTCCTACGAATCTCAGCTCTCTTCGTCGGGCCCTCGGCATGTTCGCCTATTATGTGAAGTGGATACCTCACTTTTCCGACAAGATCCAGCCCCTGCTTCACGCGAAGTCATTACCGTTGGAGGCGAGGGCTATTTCAGCTTTCGACCTCCTCAAGCAACAACTGGAAAAAGCCGCGCTTCGTTCCATCGATGAAAATCTCCCTTTCGTGGTCGAGTGCAATGCATCGGAGGTGGCGATCTCAGCTACCTTGAATCAAGGCGGTCGACCCGTTGCATTTCTGTCTAGAACTTTGCAGGGTAGCAAGCTCCATTATCCTCCTGTCGAGCAGGAGGCTACGGCTATCATCGGAAACGCACTAAAATCAAGAATAACAAAATACAGCTCTGGAGGATGGAATTGGCCGCCTTTGGTTACACCATACAGTATCGACCCGGCAAGGATAATGTGGCCCCGGATACCCTCACGCGTGCATTCTGCTCTTCCATGCCAACTTCGACTCTTGCGGATCTTCATACTGACTTATGCCATCCTGGCGTTACCCGTATGTTGCACTTTGTGCGATCTAAAAATCTCCCATTTTCTATGGAAGACGTGAAAAGAACATGCTCCACTTGTAGAATTTGCGCGGAATTAAAACCGCAATTATTCCGTCCGTCGGATGGCTCACTCATACATACACGCTACACAGCCTATGCAGCAACTCAGCATTGACTTTAAAGGGCCATTGCCTTCCTCAACGTGAAACACCTACTTGCTTACTATGGTGGACGAATAGTCACGCTTTCCCTTTGCTTTCCCCTGTCCCAATATGCTTACTTCCACAGTGATCAAATGCTTCGATCGGGTCTTTTCCCTTTGTGGTATGGCCAATTTCATCCACTCTGATCGGGGTCCCTCCTTCATGTCAAGCGAACTCAAAAGTTATCTTTCCCAACGGGGAATCGCCACAAGTAAAACAACACCGTATCATCCTATTGGAAACGGACAGGTTGAGAGATACAATGCTATCATTTGGAACGCTGTTCGTCTTGCACTGAGGTCACGCAATCTACCAGACCAGAAGTGGGAAACTATGCTCCCTGACTCGTTGCATTCCATCAGGTCTCTTCTTTCTACATAGAAACATAGAAGATAGGAGCAGGAGTAGGCCATTCGGCCCCTCGAGCCTGCTCCGCCATTCGATGAGATCATCCAAACTCAGTACCCTGTACCTCCCTTCTCCCATATCCCTTGATACCTTTAGCTTTAAGAAATATATCTAACTCATTCTTGAATATATTTAATGACTTGGCCTCAACTACCTTCTGTGATAGAGAATTCCACAGGTTCACCACTCTCTGGGTGAAGAAATTCTTCCTCATTTCTGTCCTAAATGGCTTACCCCTTATCCTTAGATTATGACCCCTGGTTCTGGACTCTCCGACCATCGGGAACATTCTTCCTGCATCTAGTTTGTCCAGACCTGTCAGAATTTTATATGTTTCGATGAGATCCCCTCTCATTCTTCTATACTCCAGCGAGTATAAGCCCAATCGACCCAATCTCTCCTCATATGTCATTCCTGCCATCCCAGGTATCAGCCTTGTGAATCTTCGCTGAACTCCTTCCATGGCAAGAACATCCTTCCTCAGATAAGGCGACCAAAACTGCACACAGTACTCAAGGTGTGGTCTCACCAAGGCCCTGTACAACTGCAGCAGGACATCCCTGTTCCTATACTCAAACCCTTTCGCTATGAAGGCCAACATACCATTTGCCTTCTTCACCACCTGCTGCACCTGCATGCTTATCTTCAGCGACTGGTGCACAAGGACACCCAGGTCTCGTTGCACTTCCCCTTCTCCCAATCTATTGCCATTCAGATAATAGTCTGCCTTTCTGTTTTTGACACCAAAGTGGATAACCTCGCATTTATCCACATTATATTGCATCTGCCACGCTTCTGCCCACTCACCCAACCTGTCCAAATCATCCTGGAGTTTCTCGGTATCCTTCTCACAGCACACACGCCCACCCAGCTTTGTGTCATCTGCAAACTTGGAGATATTACATTTAGTTCCCTTATCCAGATCATTAATGTATATTGTGAATAGCTGGGGTCCAAGGACCGATCCCTGTGGTGCCCCACTAGTCACTGCCTGCCACTCGGAAAAAGACCCATTAATTCCTACTCTCTGCTTTCTGTTCGCCAACCAGTTCTCTATCCAAGTCAATACCTTGCCCCCAATCCCATGTGCCTTAACTTTACACGCTAATCTCTTATGCGGGACCTTATCGAAAGCCTTTTGAAAGTCCAAATACACCACATCTACTGGTTCTCCCTTATCTATTTTCCCAGTTACATCCTCAAAAAATTCCAGTAGATTAGTCAAGCACGATTTACCTTTTGTAAATCCATGTTGACTTTGTCCGATCCTGTCACTGTTTTTCAAGTGCTCAGCTATTACATCCTTTATAATGGACTCTAGCATTTTCCCCACTACTGATGTCAGGCTTACCAGTCTGTAATTCCCCGCTTTCTCTCTACCACCCTTTTTGAATAGTGGGGTAACATTAGCTACCCTCCAATCCATGGGTACAGTTCCAGATTCCATCGAATGTTGGAAGATGATCAGCAATGCATCTACTATTTCTAGGGCCACTTCCTTAGGATGTAGATTATCAGGCCCTGGGGATTTATCGGCCTTCAATCCCGTCAATTTCCCTAACACCATTTCCCTGCAAATTCTGATTTCTTTCAGTTCCTCCCTTTCATCAGACCCTATGTTCTCCAACATCTCTGGGAGGTTATTTGCGTCCTCCTTTGTGAAGACAGAACCAAAATATGTATTTAATTGGTCTGCCATTTCTTTGTTCCCCATTATAACTTCCCCCGCTTCTGACTACAAGGGACCTACACTTGATTTCACTAATCTTTTTCTCTTCACATATCTATAAAAGCTCTTACAGTCAGTTTTTATGTTCCCAGCAAGCTTACTTTCATATTCTATTTTCCCCTTCTTAATTAATCCCTTTGTCCTCCTTTGTTGAATCCTAAACTGCTCCCAATCCTCAGGGTTACCGCTTTTTCTGGCCAATTTATATGCCCTCTCCTTGGATCTTATGCTATCCCTAATTTCCCTTGTTAGCCACGGTTGAGTCACCTTTTTTGTTTTATTTTTATGCCAAACAGGGATGAACAAATTCTGTAGTTCATCCATGCGATTTTTAAATGTTTGCCATTGCCTATCCACCGTCAACCCTTTAAGTAACGTTCCCCAATCCATCCTAGCCAATTCGCGCCTCATACCATCGTAGTTTCCTTTATTTAAATTCAGGACCCTAGTCTCTGATTCAACTACTTCACTCTCCATAATATGATTGAATTCTTCATTAGGATGATCACTCTGACCCAAGGGGCCTCGTACAAGATTGCTAATTAATCCTTTCTCGTTACATAATACCCAGTCTAAGATGGCCTGATCTCTGGTTGGTTCCTCGACATATTGTTTCAGAAAACCATCCCGTAAACATTCCAGGAATTCCTCCTCCACAGTATTTTTACTAATTTGGTTAGCCCAATATATATGTAAATTAAAGTCACCCATGATGACTGCCGTGCCCTTACTGCATGCTTCTCTAATTTCCCTTTTAATGCCATCCCCAACCTCCGTATTACTGTTTGGAGGTCCATATACCACTCCCACTAACGTTTTCTGCCCCTTGTTATTTCTCAGTTCTACCCATACAGATTCTGCATCATCAGAGTTACTATCCTTCCTTTCAATTGTGTTAATCCCCTCTTTAACCAGCAATGCTACCCCACCTCCCTTTCTTTTTTGCCTATCTTTCCTAAATATTGAATACCCCTGGATGTTGAGTTCCCAGCCTTGGCCACCCTGGAGCCATGTTTCTGTAATCCCAATCAAATCGTATTCATTTACCTCTATTTGCGCAGCTAATTCATCCACTTTGTTCCGAATGCTCCTTGCATTAAGACACAAAGCCTTCAGGCTTGTTTTTTTAACGCTCTCAGACCTATATGAATTATTATTTACTGTGACCATGTTTGATTTAAACCGTTGAGTTCTTTGCCTTCAACTTTTGTTTTTCTCCTTCCTGTCTTTTGCTTTTATCCTTGTTTCCCTTTCCTCTGTCTCCCTGCTCAGGTTCCCAACCCCCTGCCACTTTAGTTTAAACCCTCCCCAACAGCACTAGCAAACACTCCCCCCTAGGACATCGGCCCCGGCCCTGCCCAGGTGCAGACTGTCCCGTTTGTACTGGTCCCACCTCCCCCAGAACCGGTTCCAATGTCCAAGGAATTTGAATCCCTCCCCCTTGCACCATTCCTCTAGCCACGTATTCATTTGAAATATCCTCCTATTTCTACTCTGACTAGCACGTGGCACTGGTAGCAATCCTGAGATTACTACCTTTTGAGGTCCTATTTTTTAATTTACCTCCTAACTCCCTATATTCTGCTTTTAGGACCTCATCCTGTTTTTTACCTATATCGTTGGTGCTTATGTGCACCACGACAACTGGCTGTTCGCCCTCCCCCTCCAAAATGTTCTGTAGCCGCTCCGAGACGTCCTTGACCCTTGCACCAGGGAGGCAACACACCATCCTGGAGTCTCGTTTGCGGCCGCAGAAACGTCTATCTATTCCCCTTACAATTGAGTCCCCTATCACTATAGCTCTTCCACACTTTTTCCTCCCAGCCTGTGCAGCAGAGCCATCCATGGTGCCAGGAAGTTGGCTGCTGCTGCCTTCCCCTGATAAGTCATCCCCAAAGTGGTATATCTGTTTGAGAGGGGGATGGCCTCAGGGGACCCTTGCACTACCTGCCTGCACCTCTTACTCTGCCTGGTGGTCACCCATTCACTTCCTGCCTGTACACCCTTTACCTGCGGTGTGACAAACTTGCTAAACGTGCTATCCATGACGTTCTCAGCATTACCACCAATGTTACTCCTCATGAACGATTCTTTGGGTTCCAGCGTCGCTCCACTCATGGGACGTCCCTACCATCATGGTTGGCAGCTCCTGGCTCTGTGCTGCTCCGAAGATTCGTCTGATCTTCCAAGAGTGATCCCCTCGTCGACAAGGTGGAACTAACGGATGTCAATCCTACATACGCATACGTGCGGTACCCTGATGGCCGGGAGTCCACAGTTTCACTTCGGGATCTGGCTCCCTGCCCAACCGGTTCCACGGACCCAATCGATAGAGAGATCCGTATTAACGACGCCGATACTCCGCGCTCCTCCGAGGATGACGCCCTACCCGGGATATCAAGGGATCTGCCAGCTACTCCGCTGAATCAACCCAGGGAACAGAGCGCTCCATGCGGGATGGCCACCCGAAGCCAGGACACCGGTCAATCACCGGCTACTGAGCAGGATGAAGCCAGCTCTGCGCCGGTGGGGACCCGCACCCGGAGCCATGATCTCCCCAGTCCCCCTCAGGTCGATCTAGGCGACACGGACTCTGCCAGCCCGCCGGTACAAACCAAGCGACCCAGGGACCAAAACACGGTCCGAGGAGACGTGCCTTCCAGCCTCCAATGGAAATCCAAACGACTGCATCTATTCTTAGTCCGGCTAATTCGGTAGAAGGAAGCCGCCGGACTTCCAATCTTTCAGGCGGGAAGAATGACATGAATCTTGTATGAAGTAATACTGGGCGGCCTGCTGGTGGCGCTGTCCAGGGAGAGTATAAATACTCGGGCATGGGCCCAGCTTGCTTAGGACATTCCTCAACAGGAACTAGTGAAGGACACAACTAGATCTCCATGTTGAAAACCAGTTAATTAAAAATTTGTTTAACACTTAGACCAAGTGTCTAGTAGTTTTCTTATGTCAAGGGGTGTGACTGCCTCCTGGATCAAAGTGTCCAGGTAACTCTCCCCATCCCTGATGCCCCGCAATGTCTGCACCTCAGACTCCAGCTCAAAAACTCTAAGCTGAAGTTCCTCAAGATGCAGGCACTTACTGCAAACGTGGTTGTCCGGGATCACAATGCTCTCCACAAACTCCCACATGCTGCAGTTGCGGCACACTACCTGCACTGCCATCCCTATATGACCTTGTTTTATTTAATTAAATTTAATTAAATTTGTATTTAGGTAACTTTATAGATGGCTAAACCAGTTGTGCGCCAGATATGCTCAAGTGTCCACCCCTTAGATTTGAGAGAGTAAAGATGGAGGTCAGAATGACCAGGACGGGAGAGAGTAAAGGGGACAAGGTCATTAAACAAGGGGGTGGGAAGTGAGGGAATGTTTGGGCAAATTGACAGCTGCAGAAGTATTGTGGTGAGTGGAGGGTCAAAGCCTAGTGAATTATGAGTTTGAAAGTACAGTTTTAAGTGACTTGGAGGAGTATGTTTTCCAGGGGCAGAAGGAAGTGGGGTTGGAAGGCGATAGGGGATGTGGGTGTTGAGGGATACAAGGAAGTGGTCGGAGATAGCCTTGTCAGTGATCGAGACCATGGGAGTAGAGAGGCCATGGCAAGGTTGAGAGGGTGGCTGTGAATATGGGTAGAAGAGTTTATATGGAGGGAGTGGTTTAGGGAGGGCGGTGAATTCAGAGGATAGAGGACAAGTAGAGGTAAGATTCAAATTGCATTTATATAGTGCCTTTCATGACCTCAAGACATCCCAAAGGGCTTCATAGCCAATTGTGAAGTGTCGTCACTGTTGTAATTAGGGTTTACAGACGAGGTGCAGGAGAGACCAAGGTGTGATTTAGTGATAAAGGCCACAATGCCATCATAGCAGTTTGGATGGAGCACTTGGTGGAAAGTGCAGCCAGGAGGGGAGACTTAGGTTGAGGGCAAGGTGTCATGAGCTAAGTTTCTGTCAAAGCCAGGATGGCAATACAATCATCCACAATAAAGTCATGAACGGCAAGGGCAGGTGAATTAAATCAAAAGTAACAGGCACACTTTAAATAGTAAGTAGAGAAAATAGATCATACAGCATCTAAGCTAGGACTGATTCAAATCATAAACTCAGTACCAGTAGTAATTCAGACACCATACATTTTGACAGCAGACAAACATATTGAAAAGCTGAATGCTAAGTGACTTCTATACAAAGCCACTCTTTCTGAGAATAAATGCCAATCACGTTTGTGTAAAACTTCTGCCTTGAGTGAGTTAGTGACAGGAACGATATGACATCCACCTGACCTGTAGTGCACAGCTGTTCCCACTGGGACTTCTGTCTTTCTCATAACTTAATATTCGTGGCAAGTTTCATAGCAGGCAGCCTGTGGGAGCTCGCAAGCATATAGCCTGAATTTTAAAATTTGGTGTCCTATATACTTGTGGGTTTGAGAAAAAAAAATCTCCATGGTGTTGAGGTCAGCAGCAAGAGAAGCAGAATACTTATTCTTACTTAAAACTTAGTTCTATTCAACACTATAGACTTTGTTTATCTGGTACTGACTGATGCTGAACTTCTCAATGCTAGTCAGTACTGAGTTTGGACTGCTTCCTCACATTATTTGGTACTGACATGGTAGGATTGAAATTCAAACTGCGTGCTGGGGTGACAGACCTGAAAGGATGTAGCCAATTATTCTTTTTCAGCGCTAATGAGCTAATTGGAGCACAGCCATTATTGACCAACACCAAAGTAGCCCTGTATGTGGCATAGACTGATAGTATTTTGGGAGAAACTTTTCTTTCCATAGAGGATGTTTACCCCAAGTAGCCTACAGAACGGGGCACAAACCCAAGCATCTTAAGTAAGAGGGTGGCACACAACTTGTCTGTTACTGCTGTTTGAATGATGTTGATACCTCCTGTTCATTTACCAGTTCACTGCTGCAATGAATTTGAGCTCATATCTGTGTAGTCAGCATTACTGGATATGGGCGGAAAAGCCCAATCAGATTGAATATCAATTCATATCATTCTTGGACAAAATGTATTTTGATTGTCCATCAACAATGGTAAACTCTGAGGTCGCGATTTTACTTACCTTGGCGGGTCCGTGGCGGGTGACATCGGTGGCGAGTCCCTGGCTCCAGCCCGCTCTGTGAAATGAATTTCCCTTGATTGGGCTTGTTAAGCCCACCCAGTGCATTTCCCAGCCAATTAGAGGAAGCGGGTCTGATGATGTCATGTGATGACGCGTCATCAGCTGGTTTCCTTAAGGGACCATGGGCCACATTTATTTTGACATTTGTGCTGTCAGTGTTCTACAGCATTGAGGTGCTGCAAACACTGACAAGCTCTGCACAAAGGCACAGGACTGCACCAGGCTCTCCCATGATTCCCTCCATATGCTTATGGAGGGAGTCACAGCACACAGGGAGGTCCTCTTCCCCTCCCATGGGCGGAAGAGACCTCCCCAGGAGATCAACACAACCTGGTTGCACATTGCAGAGGAGGGCACAAGTAGGTATGTGTTCAGGATGATCTGGGTGCAGTGCCGCAAACGTTTCAATGATCTCAGTAGATCATGAAACGTTAGTACCAGGCCACACTCAACCTCATCCTGCTGTGCCTCTCATCACATCCCCATCACTCTGCCTTCCCTACCCTGCTCCTGCACATCCTTTCTCACACCAACTTACCTTGCACCTCCACCCATCCCTCTCTCTCTATCTATATTATCACATCCCCATCTCACTAGCCACCCCTCACATTCACTCTCATCCTAGTGCAATCATAACAACTAACACCACACAAGGGTAGCCACTTGGGTGTTTTATCCAATGTTCATGTAAGGTTTCTGTCAATGTAGTGTCAAACATTGAAACCTTTATTTTCAACACTTCGCATTCTTGGACAGATTTGTGTGCACCTTTGGAAGTGGCTTAGTGAGTTGCAGTGAATGTGAGACATAACAGTAACCCCCACAATGGTGAGGTGTGTGAAAGGAATGGCTTGGGCATTGTAGGATGCTTTATGGTGTTGGTGTGGGGTGGTGCCAACCTGGCGCATCATGTGGCAGCCAAGGGTGTACAGCGTCAAGTGAAGTAAATGTGGCCATGTTGAGGCCATCCCTGGCGTCCCGAGCAGCACTGTAGTCGGGTGCTGCTGCCCTCTGTCTTGTGCAGTATCAGTTGATTGTGGAGAAGGTTGGTGTTGTTGTTGGTGCTGCTGGTGTGCCTGGCACTGCTGGTGTTGGGGCTGATCGTGGTGGGATTCTGAGGACCAAGGTGAGAGAGTGTAAATGGTACCCATGCTGATGGAGTAAATAGCAGTTGAAGTTGAGATGACAGAAGCAATCTGTTAATGGTGAGCGAGGTTGCTGCAATGAGGTGACACTAACTGGAGAGTTTGCTCCAAACACTTGCAGCCTGCATAAAGCTCAATCTGTGTTCCAAAGGGAGAAAGCAACAGCCTCTGTGCTTGGAAAGTGAACAGCTGTGAAGTGGGAGCTTTTATACTACATTTCAAGCTGTCACTCATCAGCTGATTCAATGGCCACTCAACTTCCACCTCAGATTAACAGACGGGACCCAGGAGCAGCCTGGAAGCCGTGGGTGAGCTGTTAACATCAAAAGGTAAGGTTAAATTCACTCTTAAGGGCTGGTCAACAAGCCAATAATTATTTAAATTAGGTCCCCGCTGCTGCCGGTCGGGTCTGCTCAGCGCTGGCAGACCCGACATTGGAAAAGGCAAGTGTGCGCGATTTGACAGCGGGTTACCGACCCGTTGTTAATCAAATCAAATTTAACTGCCGACCCGCCACCGATCCCATCCGCTGAGCACTGGAAATATTCCAGCCTAAGTTACCTCGATGTAACAGCTGACAGGGTGACTGCTCTCTGCAGCAAATGAAGGACAGGCTGAAATGTGGAAGAATAATTCCTGTGGAAAGGTGCCAAGATAATGGCCGGAATTTTGCCTACCTGGACAGGTCCGGTGTCCGTGGCGGGTCGTGACCCCGCTGCTGGCTCCATCCCGCTGTACAAAATGAACTTACCTAAATGGGGCCTATTAAGCCCACCCAGCACATTACCCGCCCAATTAGATGGAGCGGGTCTGGTGACGTCATTCATGACGCGTTTTCAGCCGGGATCCTTAAAGGCACCCTGGCCACATTAGATTTTAAGTTTAATCTAAAATAGTGGTTGTTGAATCTTTACTCTACAATAATATAATAAAAGTTGTATATGAGTGACAAAGAAATATTTAAGTAATATTATCATTAAGTAATATGACGCCATGTACAAATACGATCAAGAACATCACTTAATAAGTACATTAATTGGGAAGTTATTGGTACTTTAGTCACAAATCTATAGACTTTTGTATCAGTAACTGCTCCAAATAAAAGATGTGTGTGTACAGGTAATACATAAAATTAAGCAGATTTTAAATGTAATTATAAAGGGGTGGATTTACAATCTTATGCAAGTTCAGCGGAAAAGCTGCGGAAACCCTGACAAACAGTGTAAGTGGTGCTTATGTGTTTCTGGGATTTCTGCAGCTCTTCCGTTGAAGTTAACAATGGACAAGTGAGAGAACCTCCGCAGAAATTCACCCTAAAGTCTCAGACTGAAAAATTCAAATAGTCATATTCAGGGACTGAAAGCAAATTGAACCAGTGGAATGAGTGATGAGAATGAAATTGTTACGGTTGATGAGTTGATTTAATGTGTAACTGGACAATCACAGTGGCCCTGAATTTCTGATCGGAGGCTTCCTGCGGGCAGATGCCTCTACACCTCCATCCCCCACCAGGATGGCCTGAGGGCGCTCCGCTTCTTCCTTGAACAGAGGCCCAACCAGTCCCCATCCACCACCACCCTCCTCTGCTTGGCTGAACTTGTTCTCACATTGAACAACTTCTCCTTTGACTCCACTCATTTCCTCCAATTCAAAGGTGTTGCTATGGGTACCCGCATGGGTCCCAGCTATGCCTGCCCTTTCGTGGGATATGTGGAACATTCTTTGTTCCAGCCCTACTCAGGTTCCCTCCCTCACCTCTTTTTCCGGTACATTGATGACTGTATCGGTGCTGTTTCCTGCTCTCGCCCTGAACTAGAAAATGTCATTCACTTTGCTTCCAATTTCCACCCTTCCCTCACCTTCACATGGTCCTTCTCCGACTCTTCCCTTCCCTTCCTTGACTTCTCGGTCTCCATCTCTGGGGATAGATTATTGACAAACATTCACTACAAGCCCACTGACTCCCACAGCTACCTGGACTACACTTCCTTCCACCCAGCTTCCTGTAAGGACTCTATTCCCTTCTCCCAGTTTCTCCGTCTCCGCCGCATCTGCTCTGACGATGCCACCTTCCATACTAGTGCTTACGACATGTCTTCCTTTTTCCTCAACCGAGGATTCCCCTCTACTATGGTTGACACGGCCTTTGACCGTGTCCGTTCTATTTCCCGCACTTCTGCTCTCGCCCCTTCCCCTCCCTCCCGGAACCATGATAGGGATGCCCTTGCCCTCACCTTTCACCCCACCAGCCTTCACATTCAACGGATCATCCTCCGCCATTTCCGCCACCTCCAGCGTGATCCCACCACCAAACACATCTTCCCATCCCCTCCCCTTTCAGCATTCCGAAGGGACCACTCCCTCCGCGACACCCTGATCCACTTCTCTATCACCCCCAACACCCCTTTCCCTTCGCCCGGCACCTTCCCGTGTAAGCGCAGGAGATGCAACACATGCCCTTTTACCTCCTCCATTCCCACTGTCCAGGGCCCCAAACACTCCTTCCAGGTGAAACAGCGATTTACTTGTACTTCATGCAATTTAGTATACTGTATTTGCTGCTCACGATGCGGTCTCCTCTACATTGGGGAGACCAAACGCAGATTGGGTGATCGCTTTGCGGAACACCTCCGTTCAGTCCGTAAGGGTGACCCCGAGCTTCCGGTCGCCTGTCACTTTAATTCTCCGCTCCACTCCCACTCAGACCTCACCGTCCTCGGCCTCTTACACTGTTCCAATGAAGCTCAACGTAAGCTTGAGGAACAGCACCTCATCTTTCGATTAGGCACTTTACAACCTTCTGGACTCAACATAGAGTTCAACAATTTCAGATCATAACCTCTGCCCCTATCCTATTTTTTTCCATTTATTTTTTTTCTCTCTCCCACGTGGCAGCTGTCTTTCATTCCGCCAGTGCCATTTACACTTCATCCAGAGCCATCTTTTGTTTCTTAACTTGTCCCATTACCATCTCCTTTTGCCTTGCAGCATCATCCCTTTTGTCTCTTAATCTCTCTTGCCTTCCATCCTATCACAGACCTTCCCTTTTGTTCTTTCCTCCCCTCCCCCCTTTCCCTGCCCCTGCACTTGCTTAAAAACCTGTTCCATCTCCAGCTTTTTCCAATTCTGACGAAGGGTCATCGACCTGAAACATTAACTCTGTTTCTCTCTCCACAGATGCTGCCTGACCGGCTGAGTATTTCCAGCATTTTCTGTTTTTATTTCAGATTTCCAGCATCTGCAGTATTTTGCTTTTGTACAAAAATGTATTTAATTGAAACATGTCATTTTTTGTAGTGCAGATCAATTCACTGCAATTACTGTTGAGCTGGAAGGCAACAGCTGAGAATGGCCAGCAAAAAATGTATTTCCCTCACCATCCAGGGTAGCACTTACATCCCTTCAGGAATTTCTGAATTAACATTTACCAGTAGCTTTTCAAGTAGAACAAAATCTCCATCAATCTGTTAACTGATGTAATCAACATGTTTTTATTTTGCAAAAGCAAAATACTGTGGATGCTTGAAATCTGAAATAAAAACAGAAAATGCTGGAAATACTCAGCAGGTCAGGCAGCATCTGTGGAGAGAGAAACAGAGTTAACGTTTCAGGTCGATGACCCTTCGTCAGAACTCTTTTTTTTTTTTGTTTTTATTTGTTTACTTTTCATGCTGTCAATTAATCAGCTGGAGCAATGGCCACGGAACTCACACCTCAGGTGGACAGACGTGGTTCCCGAGCTGTGTGAATCCCGTGGCCATGCAGGGAAATTTAAAAAGTAGGGGGGAAAAGGCTCTTAAGTGCCTGTAAAGTGCATGATAATTGACATGAATCTGTCATTTATGAAAGAAAGACTTATGAAATGATACTGAGTGGCCTGCGGGTGGCGCTGTCCAGGGAGAGTATAAATACTCAGGCACGGGCCCAGCTTGCGCAGGACATTCTTAACAGGAACTAGTGAAGGACACAACTAGACCTCCATGTTGTAAAACAGTTGATTGAAGCTTTGTTTAACGCTTAGACCAAGTGCCTAGTAGTTTTCTTACGTCAATAATGATCTCAATTGGGTCCCGCCGCTGCCGGTCGGGTCGGGTCGGCTCCACGATGACAGACATGCCGGGGGAAATGATGCGTGGGAGCGAGATGACGACCCACTGTCAAAAATAACAACTTTCCCACCCGACCCGCCACCGATCACGCCCGCTACTACCCTGGAAAATTCAGCCCAATGTTACCAATAGTTTCTTGTAGCAAGTACGTCTCCCAGTTACTTTTTTTTTTACTGCTCATGCTGTTTAGCATACATGGTGATACATATAGGCAAACATGCAGGCTGCAACTTACATCTGAAACTGTTATGTTTGAAATCTTAAAGCGGCTTAGAAAGCAAATTATTCCAATGCACCCTAAATGCAAGATGCATGTTCACTTACTGAAACACAAGATGGCTGCAGATTGATGTTTTCATATGTCTGTCATTGCATGTGTTCCTTAAACTTACGACTCTTTTACTATGTTCCAAGCAGCTTGCAGGACTAGTTGGAACATAATAAAAGGGAACAGACCCAAATTAGAGGAGGGCCCAGAAATTACAAGCATTTAACTTCTCTTAAGCAGGCCACAGTGTACATCCTGGCCTACAGGAGTCCAAAGGGGAAGGGGTAGATGGAGACCTTCCAAAAGTTCAGGGGTCTAGTCTTCCTGCTCTTGTATGTCTTGTCTCCCTTCTTACTCACTGACACACAGGCAAGCACACCACCATAAAAACATCAAATGGTGTTTTTCAATGGAAGCTCTGTTTGAAGGTCTCTAGTGTAATTATGCAAAGAGCAGCCTGCCAGTGGCCATGGTAAATCCAGTACCCTGTCAATGTTTGTAAGCACCAGCATAGCTACACGCACTCCAAGGAATGGAGATAGTGGGCTTGAGGAGGTAGGGCCAAGCAAGTCACATGCAGAGGTGAGGAGGAGCAAATGAAGATGTCAGAGGAGGAGCAGGAACCTGCTGTCCAGATAGCAAAATGGATAAATCAACGTCACCTGCACTTTGGGGAATGCAATAGCATGATGAACTTGGGCATCAGGCCGTGTTTGTGTTGCTAGTCAGTGGTAATGGGGATAAAAGTGCAGGTCCTGCTCAGCAATATATCAGTCAATTGTTTGATATATGTGCGTGCAACAAATTGACTGATACCGAGCATGATCTTTGTGCTAGCCTGGAAGGAGACAGAGGCAAAAAGTTCAAGAAGCTTTGACTGCCAGTGGCAAGGCCAGCCTTGTGGTGAAGTTTATTTTTTGCTTTTTTTAAAATTCATATATGGGATGTGGGCATCGCTGGCAAGGCCAGCATTTCTTTCCCATCCCTAATTGCCCTTGAGAAGGTGGTGGTGAGCCACCTTCTTGAACCGCTGCAGTCTGTGTGGTGAAGGTACTCCCACAGTGCTGTTAGGTAGGGAGTTCCAGGATTTTGACCCAGCAATGATGAAGGATCGGCAATATACTTCTAAGTCAGGATGGTGTGTGATTTGGAGGGGAACTTGGAGGTGGTGGTGTTCCCATGCGCCTGCTGCCCTTGTCCTTCTAGGTGGAAGAGGTCGCGGGTTTGGGAGGTGCTGCCGAAGAAGCCTTGGTGAGTTGCTGCAGTGCATCTTGTAGATGGTACACACTGCAGCCACGGTGCACCGGTGGTGGAGGGAGTGAATGTTTAAGGTGGTGGATGGGTTGCCAATCAAGCGGGCTGCTTTGTCCTGGATGGTGTCGAGCTTCTTGCGTGTTGGAGCTGCACTCATCCAGGCAAGTGGAGAGTATTCCATCACACTCCTTACTTGTGCCCTGTAAATGGTGGAAAGGCTTTGGGGATTCAGGAGGTGAGACACTCGCCACAGAATACCTAGCCTCTGATCTGGTCTTGTAGCCACAGTATTTATGTGGCTGGTCCAATTAAGTTTCTGGTCAATGGTGACCCCCAGGATGTTGATGATGGGAGATTCGGCGATGGTAATGCCGTTGAATGTCAAGGGGAGGTGGTTAGGCTCTCGCTTGTTGGAGATAGTCATTGCCAGGCACTTCTGTGGTGCGAATGTTACCTACTACTTATCAGCCCAAGCCTGAACATCACCCAGGTCATGTTGCATGCGGGCATGGACTGCTTCGTTATCTGTGGAGTTGCGAATGGCGTTGAACACTGTGCAGTCAACAGCGAACATCCCCATTTATGACCTTATGTTGGAGGAAAGGTCAGTGATGAAGCAGCTGAAGATGGTTATGCCTAGGACACTGCCCTGAGGAACTCCTGCAGCGATGTCCTGGGACTGAGATGATTGACCTTCAACCACCACAACCATCTTCCTTTGTGCTAGGTATGACTCCAGCCAATGGAAAGCTTTCCCCCCCGATTCCCATTGACTTCAGTTTTACTAGGGCTCCTTGATGCCACACTCGGTCAAATGCTGCCTTTATGTCAAGGGCAGTCACTCTCTCCTCACCTCTGGAATTCAACTCCTTTGTCCATGTTTGGACCAAGGCTGTAATGAGGTCGGGAGCCAAGTGATCTTGGCGGAACCCAAACTGGGCATCAGTGAGCAGGTTATTGGTGAGTAAGTGCCGCTTGATAGCACTGTCGATGACACCTTCCATCACTTTGCTGATGATTGAGAGTAGACTGATGGGGCAGTAATTGGCGGGGTTGGATTTGTCCTGCTTTTTGTGGACAGGACATACCTGGGCAGTTTTCCACATTGTCGGATACATGCCAGTGTTGTAGTTGTACTGGAACAGCTTGGCTAGAGGCGCGGCTAGTTCTGGAGCACAAGTCTTCAGCATGATAGCCAGGATGTTGTTGGGGCCCACAGCCTTTGCTGTAAGTTTGGCAGCAGATTTCCTTGCAGCAGATGGCTCAGGCCAACAACTGCCTTCTGCTGAACTGGAGCTTTTGCAGGCATAGTCAGGAGCTGTACATGGGCCCACAGAGTCTGATGTTGGCATAATGCCCAATTTAGGAAGTCTGTCTCTGGTGTCTTCTGATGTTCCTGTCATGCTTTCTTTGATTTTTCTTCATCTTCTTGTATGAAATCCTATGGTGAGGCTTTTTGAAAAGAATCCCCATATTTTACACTAGAAAGGCAGCTAAAAAAATTACAGCGTAACTTTAAGAGCAAGACGGGGTGAACTTAGTGTTGGGTGGAAACTGGGTGGAAAGCCCAGTAAATCTGTGCGAAAGCAAGCAACAGGCATGGGAATCGAGGTCAGAGGGGTAAACTTTAACCACCCCAGCTGGCGCTAACAGTGCAGGTGGAGGGGTTAAGATGGTGGAAGGGAGTGTCACTCTGTGTTCCCGACATATTCCCGAACCCCCACCATCATTACTTACTTTTATTCAGGCATGGGATGACTGTATGTCACCAATAGGCAAGGCCCTATTTTACATCAAAAAGTCGCACGTTGATGTCATTGGCACCATAATGGCATTTTAACTTCTGGATTCGGGCGGTCCGCATGGGGCCAACCCCGACAGCTGAACCATGGTGGGAGTCGCGGAGTGGTCAGAAGAGGCCAAGCTAAACTTTTTAAAATCACTTTCTGTGGAATCCTTGCGGAGCAGAAGTGCTTGGGCCTCCCCAGCCTCAGCCATACCTCTCCCTCCCAGTGGAGGTATCGGCTGCCAAAGCCCTTCCCCTGTGCTAATTTTATGCTGAGGACCATTCCCTTGGGTCCCCCTTGTCCTTGGGCTTTCTGACCTGATTTCTGCTCCAGCCTACCAGCCCTGACGTCACTCCTGCTGGTTTTGTCCTGGATTATTTAAATATGGCCTGGGAGTTAAAATCGCCAGGGCTTAACCCCCTGCCCCAACCCTGCCCTGGCCTTAATCCCTTCCCGTGACTGCAAGGCTTCCCCAAACTCCCTCCCAGCCATTGTTAGGAATTGTTCCTTCGGTCCATGATGGCGGCCTCCTGCCACCATATATTCCACTCCTGCCCGCCAGTTTTAGGCGGGAGATTGACGGGGCCTATGCAGATGAGACCCGAGAGTTAAAATCTCCTGGAATCTCATGCTACCAAGGTCGGGACAGTTTGCTGCCCATCAACTGCCACCCCGAGTTAAAATCGGGGCTAAAGAATCCTTGAATGTGAGATATATGTGGAGTGCGTGGGAGCCTATTATTAATCACATACAGTAGACACAGTTAAGTGAGAGTGAACAGGATATATACACAGATCCAATGGCATTAAACAGCTTGCAAAAGGAAAATTTACTGTTAAAAACAAATGTGCGGAGGAACTGGAGATTGAACACAAGCCCGTAAAGTATTACCACTAGCAGAGAAAAATGTTTTACAACTCTTCATGAAAACCTCTACAGATTCAGACAGCCTTTTATACTGACGGTCATTCATTAAAAAAAAACATCGAAATAAACTATACTTCACAATGTTCTAATAAAATTGCTGTGGTCCATTAATATGAATATACACCCTTCCCATGGCAGACTGTCATCAACAAGCAGAGCTTTTGTCCTGCATTAAAATAGGGAAACTGTATTTTTTATACAACGTTAGATAGACAGAGTAAATGTGAATTAAGAATTGGCTTTGGATAGATATATCTTTAAAAGTGCTCCCTTTTAGTTGAGGAGTGGCCAATGCATGAAGGTGTCCTGACTCATCCACATTTTCCATGCGAGTTGACAGGCTTCCCTTGTTGGTGGCACGGCCTGTAATTAGAAACTACAGGAAACTCTTTATTAACCGGCACCGACGAGACCGGCGTGGTGCCGGTTTATCGAAAGTACCGGATAACGGAGAGTTATATCTACCGAGGCTATTTTTAACAAAGAAAAATAAATAAATCAAGAAATGTGCAGTATACTTCCGACAGCGCCAGGAGGCCGAGTAGTGGCACTTTTGAAAACTACCCCTACTGACTAAATCGGCGTTCGCGGACTCGGACTCGGACTCGGGATCGGCAACATTGCCGGTTATTTGAGAGGAGTTTTCAGAGTACTCGGCGTTCGCGGAGACTCGACTGCGACTCGGCAACATGGCCGGTTATTTGAGAGGAGTTTTCGGAGGATGATTTTTGCCGGTTAAGCGAGAATTCCGGATATTTGGGTGCCGGATAAACAAAAGTTTCCTGTAATTTGATCAAATTTGCTTGTTGGCTGGACCATCTTTCTTTGAAATGTTAATACATGCGTGGTTGAGACTGGGAAAAGTAGCCTAATTTTTTGGTCCAGATATTCTGCTTCGGCACTCCTGGCACAAGTTAAAACTGCATTTGGAAAATTCCACACTCCCGAATCTTTGATTTTCTGTCCATTAATTTTATGGGTGGGAGATCGCAGGCTAGAGATGTCAGCAAAAGCACTCAAATGGAAAATACCGGCAAATTATCTCTGACCTATGCATTAGAGGAAGGCGGTTAATTTCTCAGCATTAATACCTATGACATGAGAGGTGTGCCTCGACATAAAGGCACTACCATAACTGCTCAGTTTTAGTTCAGTTTTCAGCTGCTTCACTTTCTGGAATTAACACTTGTGGCTGGATTTTCCTCCAATTGGCGGGTTAGCAGTGGGTTGAACTTTTGCCCGTCCTTTGGCCCCACCATTAACCTCCTCCTTTTTCTTGGGGTGGCTCTAATTATGTATTAAATGGGTTTAGAGTGGTAAAACCGCTAGTTATTGGTTTACTGGGAGGGAAATAAATCTAGTTTAAAATGCTAAAGCCGATTAAAGGATCACATGCTCTTTGTGAATTCTTGAACCACACCACATGACTGCAAGAATGATTGAAGGAGCAGCCGCCTTGGGGTGGTTGGGGTGGAGTTTCAGCAGCAGGAAGGGCATTCAGGTTTTATGATCTCACATGAGTTGTCAAAGTCAGTGAGTGCATCTTCAGATGGCATATCCTACCAACTGCACCACTAGCCTCATCCACTGCTGAATTCACCACACCCCATCACTCACCTGCCAACAAGCTCGATCAATCGGGACTCATACCTAACATTCATATTCTTTACCTCACCCTCACACACTTCGCACTGTTTCAAGCCTCGTACCCACATCTCAATGCTTTCACACACTGGCAGCTATTCACCCATGACAGCCACATCACCCAAACATATTGCACGACACTCACTGACACACTTCCCTCTTTCTTGCAGGAGAAGGTGGTGCACAACAGGAGGCAGCAGGGATTAATGAGAGGGGGAGAGGCGCGCCTGCATGTTTTAACCCCCGTGGAGGAAACAGTGTCGACCATTACGGGAAGGGCCATTGCTGAGGCTGTGGCCACCGGCAGGGCTAAAGCGATTAAAGATGAGGGTATCCACATACCTAACCCTCCTTCTCTCATCCCGCTTCTCCCTTATCCCTTAATCTGTTATGACTCACAAGCTGAAGATGGTGTAAGCATGCACTTCGTACTTTCTCCTCTCCCCTCACCACAACCCAACGCTTGTCCCTTTTTCATTTCAGATACTCAAGAACTGGAACCTGCCCAGGCAGTGGAGGAAGAGCCAGAAGGAGGTGAAGATGAAGGGACACCGTCACTTGATTTCACAGGCGCAGCCACCAGCTCAGATACTGACACTGCGCATAATTTAGAGGATAGGATAGAGATGGGATCTGCACGTGTTGGGACACCGGGCACAAGTGCGCTGGAGCCAGGGCTGGGGGAAAGGATACTGCAGGTGCCCACTCACCGGAGGGCAAGGTCACACACTAGTTCTCCAACAGAGCTGCTCCCTAATGATTCTCTGCGGATGTGGCCTCCTCTTCCTCCCTCTTCTAGCATCTTGTCCTGTTTTGCGTGGCCTCTGCTCATTCTCCCAGTCATGCTCGATGCCAAGAGGAAGCCCTACTAGGCCACCCATGTCTGGAAGCAACTGGTTTGTGCACAAGCCTTTAAGTCACCAAAAAAGTACTTCAGCACGACCCAGACCACTCCCCGTAGACTATTGAAACTTTTAACATGTATAGAAAAGCACACAAAAATGCGTAGAATTGCAGCAACAGTCAGAAGAAATAATCCAGCATCTAACCTGCAAATAGTTGATGATCCCTTTAAATAGCGCTGGTGGGGGGATCCTGCATGCCATTGAATGCATGTTCAGATAGGGCGTAGGCTGGAGCATGGAGCTCCAAAATGGCAATACTGGCATCAAATTAGCGTTACACACTGATTGATGTCATGATCTGCCTGCTCTGCACGCTGCCGGTGATCAATAAGTGTGCGCGCACTAACCCATTTATAAATATGGCATCCGGCACACTTTGCATCGGAAGTATGTGCGCGCATCATGGACGCCATTTTGGTAGTTTAAGAGGCCTCGTAGCGTCCAAAAAACAGGTGCTACAGGACCCAATTTCGCCCCCCCATATTATAATCATGGGATAGAGGCAGGCACCTGGGTGAAGAGAAATATAATTGCCATTCAGTTTCCTTCATCTTTCTGTTCTCCCCTTGCAAAGGAAAAGGTTGTACACAACCAGAGACAGAGAAACACAACTGAAGGAGAAACACCCACTTTCTGAAGCTTTGCAGCTAATTGGAAGCTCATTGGCATTGAATCAGCCACTATTTCTTCAAAGAGCTCCTGCACTATCCTCACCAACTCCATCATGGCATATTATATGCTCCAGAAACAGCCCAGAGACACCCACTGTGTAAAAAGTAGCTAGCTAGTCAGAAGTGTTTTCACATGGTGAGGCATCGAACATTGAGCAACATGGGGATCTTGGAGTGGAATAAGGGGAGTGAGCAGTTCCTCCAAGGAGAATGGAGAAATGCCTATATTCGGATGAGGCCTGCAAGAAAGCCAGACCTCGGGGATCCAGTCTTCAAAACAGAAATGATTAGAGAACATAATTCTTATGTGCAGGCAGTGGAGATGGTATCCACAAATATGGTTGAGATGATGCATAAGTGGGAGGAGTCCACTACACACATCGGCAACACAATGCAGGACGTTTGTCATTCCGTGCAGAACACCCTGGAGAAGGTGGCAATCCAGGCGAGATCTCCAGCACAAAGTGCTAGGGAAAGGTACTAAAGACATTCCCCCTGCCAGAAAACAGCACCATCCACCCTACTGAGGCGGAGGGTGATGAAGAAAGGCAGAGCAAGATTCTTTTGAGCCTGGGGAAGAGGATGAGAAGAAAGAGAGAGAGATTTTTTGTGGGGGTGGAGAGAAAGAACCTCTTGAGGGGGAAGACCCAATTGAAGAGGGGAGAAAAAGATCCAGTCAAGGTAAGAGGAAGTGGCAATGGGAACAATTTTAACCCAACTTGTCCATCGGGAAACTGATGGGAAGGCTGGTTTTACACCTCGCTGAATTTTACTCTCCATTAAAGTTCCACCTTATCCCGTGGGTTTCCAACTCTGCGGGTTAGGTTAAAATTACCGCCAATGTGCTGGGATAGCAGTGAAGAGAGAAGGACACAAATCCTATTCTGGGTGTAACATTTCTGGCTCTCCTGGGGTGTGTTTGGTGGTTCCTATTGAGACTTAGCAGTCCCATATTATAAAACAATACAATCTGCAACACACTGTGAGCAACACAAAAGTATGTCTACTCATGTTTGTTAAAAATTATTTTAAGTAAGGAAGTGTGATGGTGCTATTCTCACTGACAAGTTGTATTAGGGTATTGATTTGGATTCAGATTCCATTCCCCCTCTCCCTGCACAGCGGAATGGGCGCAGCACTTCAGCTCTGCATTTAGTGAGCTGATTGGAGTTCAGATTTAAACGGCAATTAGAAGAGGTGTTTAATGGATAGCTGAGAAGATATAGCGCGTTTTACACTATCACTGAAAGTCAAAATTACTCCCCTCCTCTCATAGTCCAAAGCCTTGCCAAATCTGCCTGAATAAATTGAACTTGAAATCCAGATAGCATAAATTATTGGAGCCTCACGTTCATGGGGAGATGAGGTAGCATCTCGGGTACTGGCTGAGGCGGGGGCAACAGGTGAGAAGTGGGAACGCTTTGAGTGGAGTCCCCACTTCTATGTCTCCTTTTGCTATCATTCCTCTCCTGGGCCAGTGCCACATCACTCCTACCACTCTGCTATAGACCAGTTTGGTGACATCAGTGACGCGTAAGGCCATGGATATGGTATCTGTCATGCTGTTTAAGGCGGCAGACATCTCCTGCATGGCTGTGGTCATGGCCTGCATGGACTCATTTGAGAGCCGTGCTTGAAGCTCCATGGAGGCAGCCACTCTCTCCATGGCAGATATTCTCATAATTCCCTGCGCCACCAATCCATTCGCAATCGAGATGGACTCCTCCATCCTCTCCATTATTGTGGAGAGTGTCCATGACACGTCTGTCAGTACCTGGCTAAGTTGCTGATGCACCTCTAGCATTCTCATTCTCAATGATAGCCCCCAGAGTTCAGCATCTGTATACAGCTGAGTAGAGCTTGGAGGGAATTGTGTCCCCAACGCGGACTCTCCACAGTTGTCCCTGCCACCAATGTCTGTTCATGCTCACTTGTGAGGTGTGAATCACCAGGTGAAACCCAACTAACTGTCTAGGTGGACCCACCGAAGTGCGAGTATTTGCGCTGGTGCATAGGTCCTGTGATGGTACACCCTCAGAAGAAATGAGGTCCTCTGAGGAATTGTCCTCATGTATATCATGTGACACTTGCTGTACACATGAAGATCCTGGAAGACAACAGTTGTGATTTAGTTGTGGCAAACTCTCAATCTTGGCAATCACCATACTCAGTCTTCTCATAGTTCAGTCATTGATGAAATAAAGTCAGCATATGTATGTCAGAGATATTTGCAATTCTATCACCCACTATCTGCGAGCCCCCTGTCCCTCCATCTCCAACTGAGAAGGATGCAGATGTGCCATGTATCTCCATGGCCTCCTCTGCATCTGTTAGCGGGACTATTTGTGGTGACCCACCTCCAGTCCTCTCCCTCTCCCTTGTGTTTTACGCTCTCTTCTCCACATGACGAAAAACAGACCTGTGAGTGAGTGAAGGTCAGGTATTCACCTGATGGATGCAGTGCATTCAGTGAGGGTAACAATGAGACAGGTGCATCACATTGCATAAGGATTGGAGTGAGTGTCAACAGTGGATGGATAAATGGGGAGGTGATGAAGTGCATAGAAAGTGAAGGCTGGTTGGTGCTGAAAGTTGAGTGGATGTGAGGAGTGATGTGATGGAGCACGCTTGGCAAGACAGAGTGAAGGGGGGGGGTGCGCTTAAACCACAGGGTGTAGGTGAATCAGCAAGTGTACTCACTTTTCCTGACCTTTTTAGGGCATTAAACAACTTCCTACATTGCATCCAAGCACAACGCTCCTGCTCCCTCCTCCTCAGCTGCCTCCAACCATGTCTTCTTGGTGAGAGCTGCAGGTTTCTTCCTCCCATTGCTGGGGAAAAGTCTGTCTCTCCCGATCCTGACTGCACCCAGCGGAAATCCACTGATGCATCATTGAATCTGGGTGCTGCCCTTGCTCTATGTGCATCCATCATGGACATCTCCAATTTCCACCTGTGCACTGTCCCTTTAAATACAGCTGAGATTGCGTCATGCAGTTGCGCATCACACCCGCTGTGCAGCTTGGAGACGTGAAACCCGGAAGTCAAAATTAATTGGGACAATTGAGTTGCGATCGCAAATTCTGACCCACTGAGATGGCTTCCGGGTTTCACCCACGCAATTGCACCACCACCCCTTCTCGGAAGCCGCCTTCCGGGGCCTGTTTTCTTCCAGTTTATAAACATAGTACTGTTTTGCTCTTCCGTATCCAAGTGACAAATACTGATAAAATGTAATCCCAACCACATTCAGATTTTTTAAACATTAATCATGCGCTTGGGGGGAATTTCACAATCCCGCTGCAGATTCTCCTGTGCTCAAATGACTAATAAATGAATGTCAAGAGTTATGCTGGCTAAGTTAACATTAATGCTAAATGAATCAAGAAACCTGCGGGGGTTGTGAAAGCATGGGGTCAATGTTAACTGTTCCCCCAGGGCAAGAAACTGGTGGCGGTGGGTCGGCGTTCAAGTTAATGGAAAGCAAAATCAGACTGGGTATAAAATGGGAGGCCAACCCACTGCCGTCTGTTTCCCACCGAGGGGGAGTAGTTAAAATCGGCCCCAATGTGTCGACTTATGCAGGTAAACTGTGTAATCAAAGTCTTCACATTGTACAAAGGTTATTGTGCCACTCATCTGGGAAGAAACAGGTTCTGGGGTCAATCTTAACTGTTCCTGCACGGACACCTGTTCTACACTGCGATGTTCTTGCAGACGATGGTTCTGTGATAGTTTCGATAATTCATTTGTACCAAATCCCCAAGAAAGTATAGCTTAATTAAAGAGTTCACTCACTTTTCAAAATGATATGCTTTAGGACATTCCGAGAGCTTTTGCATATTGTACTGGGCATAAGTCCAAGGTCTAAGTTTTGGTTACCACTATCTGGATACAAACAGGATATGAAAGCTCCAGATCTAACAAGATGCAGTATTTTCTTTTCAGACAGATACATAAGATTTTGAGAAATGGCACATATTACAAAGCAGAGGCAATCTCCTCAGGAAATTCCCACGCCACAAGTGCAGACGCCCTTGTTTTCAATGGAAACTGGAAAAGCCGCTTGGTAATTTTAATTTGAAAGTTGGACAATTACCCATAAGTTCAGTGCACTCAGTATGCCTTTTCACGTTTGGTGCTGAAGCTTAGGCAAGTTAATAAAAAGTTTCTTTTTGTCTATTCTAATAAAAGTTCAAAAAAAGTCGATGGCCCGGAATTTGCAGTGAACAGTGAAGGAACAGCAGCTTGTGTCGGCTGTCATGTTAGAAAATTAGTCTGTATATAATTTCACATGGACTTTAGCTAGGTCAATACACTGGGACTTTTTAAACTGGAGCCATGGCTGCTGTTTCTGCCATAAGTTCCTTTGTCCTTTCAGCTTGAGCAACTGTAGGCAGATGGAATCTGTAATTCTCTCTGGAGGCATTACAGTTAATAGCACAGAATGTGTGACATTTGATGGCTTGTTGATACATAAGGGCCAATTTTATGAATGGGCCAACTGACAGCCTGACACATCAGGTGCGCCTATCAGGAAATTACAGGAGCAATCCTCACACTTTTCCAAGTACCAATTTAAATTGAGGGAATATTATAGGAAGGAATGTTAGATGATACATTTTGGGAGGAAGAATAAAGAGAGGAAATATACACTAAATGGTAATAAATTAAAAGGAATAGAAAAGAATAGACTTAGGAGTTCGGTCACACAAATCTTTAAAAGTAGGACAAGTTGATAAATTTGTAAAAAGAGCATATGGGAACCTAGATTCTATAAATCGGAGCGTTGAGCACAAAGGCAAAGAGGTAATGCTAAACTGTTCGAAATCATTGGTTGAGCCAAAGTTAGAATTATGCTCAGTTTTAGGCACTCTTGGTAAGGATGCCAAAACCATGAAGAAGGCACTAAAGAGATTTGCTTAGATGATACCAGAGATGAGACTTTAGTTATGAGGAGAGACTAGAGGAACGCAAATTCATTTCACGAGAAAAAGGTGGTTCAGAGGATAGGGATGTTCAAAATTATGAGGGGGTTTAATAGGGAGAAACTATTTGGTTGGTGAGACGGCAATTAGAGGGCATAAATGTGAGATCAACAAAAGATCAAAGGAAGATGTTAGGGTTGTAAGGACACAGGAGGCCCTACAAGTAACAATGGTGAAAGCAGAATGCATAATCATTTTCAAAGGGAAAGGAATGATTTAAAAAAATATAAGGGTATGAGGAAAGGGCAGGTGAATGGAGCTAAATAGATAGCTCTTTCAAAGGGCCAGCGCTGATGTGATGGATCAGCTGGCCTCCTTCTGTGCTGTAAAATTCTATGGGGGAAAATTTCAGTTGGTTTGCGCCTCCCGTTAGCGCCTTAAGAGGGCGCTAATGGGGCGCAAAGCAACTAGCGCCCGGGTGTGGTGCCGCCCACGCCTCCCATGAAATTCAGCGGGAGGTTAGTGGCGGCGCTATACCGGTAGCGCTGCACCGCCGGCGATGATGTCATCGCCGTGCGCAGCGCCCCGCTCGCGCTCCGGCCGCGATCTTCGGTAGCGCCCCTTGACTTACCGCCGGACGCTATGTCCGATGGGGTCAGGGAGGCCTACCTGCGGCCGGGGCGGCGCTAGTTAAAGGGGAGGTGGCGGGCGGCCATTTATGTTGCTGGCCGCCTGCCAGCACCTGCCCCCGTTGCTGTCCCCGGCCCCCGTGAAGCGCCCCCCACCCCCCGCAAAGTGCCGGCTGCGCTCCAAGAGCCCGGCACTTCTCTTGAGTGCCGGCCTCTTTTGCCGGCACTCCCGATCCCTGGGGGCCCAGCTGGGCCCCGGTTCGCGCTGCGCAAGGCCCCTCCCCTTTAAGAAGGGGAGGAAGGCCTGCAATACCGCAGTGCGACGTGCCGCAGCGCCTGGCGATGCATCATGTACTGCCACGATATTGACTCACAGCACCCCAAGAGGGATGCGGGGCGCTTCCAGTAGCACCCCGCTTCCCTCTTGGGGTGCAACCACTCAATTTCTGGCGCGGGGGCGCTAATTTTTATGGGGCGCTAAAAGTAATGCCCCGGCGAAGTTAGCGCCCCAAAGGGGGCGCGACTCAATTTTCCCCCTATGATTCTATGGGCTAAAAATTGGTCCAGGCCCTTTTACAGGCCTGAAATAGGCAGCGCACCAGAAACAGGAGGCCCGAGGCTCACCTGAAATTGGGCCTCGGACCTCATCAGCATATTCTGATGAGTTGCAGGTGCCACTCAGACATCCAGAAGCAGCTTGCTATTTTCACAAGGATGAATTTGGGCCAGATAGGTCGTGGCGGGGAGAGTCCAGGCCAACAATAGCCCTCAGGGTGGCAACCGCGGGCCGACAATGGCCCTCAGGGTGGTGTGAAGCCAGGAAAAGCACCCCTGCTTCCCCCAGCTCCTCATAATGGTAAGTTTTAAAAAAAATTACGTACCTTTTTGGTGGTAGCCTCCAATGGTCCCTCTAAGGGATGGGAGGAGCAGGCCTAGGGCTCCCTTGGAGTGCAGGACGTTTCACCTGAAACTGGTCCTTTTTGTCAGTTTTCCACCCGGCAAATGAAGGCAATGAGAACCAATTTCTCCCCTTATGTCTTTGGAAATGGCATAAGACTACAAAAAGTATAGAATTATTATTTTTTTTCTCACGAGTATTCTGAATCAAGTAAAAGACATGTAGAAGCTTGTAGCCCTTTTTGCTGACTCAAATGCGTTATCTTGAAGCACATTCCCCTGAGAGTGCTCCACCCTGACAATGATTCTTTTCATCCTTTCAAACCACTAAGAAACATTTGACTGACTGAAATACCTTTCAGACTAATCTCCACTGTGCAGTCTAAGGCCCTCTGTCTGCCCTCTCAGCTGGATGTAAAAGATCCTATTGCACTATTCGAAGAGCAGGGGCGTTCTCTCCGGTGTCCTGGCCAATATTTATCCCTCAACCAACATCACTAACAAACAGATTATCTGGTCATTATCACATTGCTGTTTGTGGGAGCTTGCTCTGCACAAATTGGCTCCCGCGTTTCCTACATTACAACAATGACCACACTTCAAAAGTACTTCATTGGCTGTAAAGCACTTTGGGACATCCAGAGGTTGTGAAAAGTTCTTTCTTTCTCTATCTAACCTCTAAGGTTAACCAGTTCAGAGCAGCCCTTTTGTTGTTACTTCAGATTCTAACATAATTCTAATATCAACCAATTACTCTCGTTTGCTTTCCCCAAATTAATTGAAAATTGGTTAACAGACAGGAAACAGAGAGTAGGAATAAATGGGTCTTTTTCGGGATGGCAGGCGGTGACTAGTGAGGTACCGCAGGGATCAGTGCTTGGGCCTCAGCTATTCACAATATATATCAATGATTTGGATGAGGGAACCAAATGTAATGGGGGAAAAATTCAGTATCGCCCCGTTTGGGGCGCCATTATCGGCCGTGCGCAAAGTTTAGCGCCTGGCGCTAATTATCGCCTCAGACTGCAAACATGGCTTCTATCGCCTGTCGAAGTTTGACTTCCGATTAAAGACTCTTGTAAACAATATCGTCAAAGAAGGCTTTTTATTATATTTTACTTGCAAGGAGACTGCAACCATAGCCCAATTAGCTATGATGACAGACTGCCGAATCACAGAAAATGGAGTATTCTTATACAGTATAATATCACATGACATGTTGTTTTAGGTAAGCTAAGTTAACAATTAGAAAAAACACATTAGAAATGCCTTACAATGAGACTAGCTAATCTCTATAAAATGGAGTCTATCTATTTTACTTCTCTCACTAAGGCCAAGGTGCCTGGTTTGTTTACTTTACTAGCCCTTGGTTATCTCAATATTAAGCCTGTTTTCTTTTGTGCAGGCAGTCTTTTGCTGACAGCATAGTCTAAGAATTTAAAGTTATTTTCAGAAAAGAACATAACAATGGATTTTTTTCCTTTTCCACACAGTCAGAGTCGGCCATTTTATTAGTTTAAATTCAAGGACACCATTTTGTCCGAGACAAAAACTGCACTTCCACACGCCCCTGGAGGTGATTGGAGCGCTAAATCAGGCACTACATACCTCTCTTAAGGCGCAAAGGCCGAGGAGCGAGGCACTACCTCAGAGCGTTGGCAAAGCTCATGTGATGTCAGTCAGCAATGGAACACAGACACAATGGCGCCGGCCAGTTCTTAAAGGGGAGGGTTGATCTTGCTCTCCATCCACATCCTACTCATTGCAGCCTTGAATCTCGGCCTGGAGAGACCTGTACATCAAATCTGCTGGAAAGAACAATGGAGAGTACCAGGGAAAGAGCTCAGAGTGCAGCCCCCACAGTCTCTTCCAAATCGATACAAGGAAGGGCAAATCAAAATGAACCTGCAAAGTGCTGCTCAGTACCCAAAACTCCTTCACACAGCGTTGAATCTCTCCAGAACACTCTCTCTCAGAATGCGTGGTGCAAAAATGTTACCAACAAAAAAAGGCAGGAAGTGGTCGCCTTTAAATAGCACTCCCCCAGTCCCTTCCTGACTGCAAAACGCGCCCCTGAACCTGTCGTTGCTAGCGGCAGGTGGTAAGGCAGGGGGCGCCACTCAATATCCGGTCCGGGGCGCTACCGGGGCATTTCACACTCGACTGACGTCACGATCTGCCGGCGCATGAGATCGTGGTGATAGTATTTAGCGCCACCGCAAAATATCTAGTTAATTTTGTGAGCGGCGCAAACATCGCCGCCCACGGGCGCTAGTTGCTTTGCGCCCCATTAGCGTCCTCTTAAGGCACTAATGGGAGGCGCAAACCAACTGAATTTTTCCCCCAATATTTCCAAGTTTGCTGACAACACAAAACTAGGTGGGATTGTAAGTTGTGAGGAGGATGCAAAGAGGCTTCAAGGCGATTTAGACAAGTTGAGTGAGTGGGCAAATACATGACAGATGCAGTATAACGTGGATAAATGTGAAGTTATCCACTTCGGTAGGAAAAACAGAAAGGCAGAGTATTATTTAAATGGTGATAGATTGGGAAATGTTGATGTACAGAGAGACCTGGGTGTCCTTGTACACCAGTCACTGAAAGCAAACATGCAGGTGCAGCAAGCAGTTAGGAAGGCAAATGGTATGTTGGCCTTTATTGCAAGAGGATTTGAGTACAGGAGCAAGGATGTCTTACTACAGTTATACAGGGCCTTGGTGAGACCACACCTGGAGTACTGTGTGCAGTTTTGGTCTCCTTACCTAAGAAAAGATAGACTTGCCATAGAGGGAGTGCAGCGAAGGTTCACCAGACTGATTCCTGGGATGGCAGGACTGTCGTATGAGGAAAGATTGGGTCGACTAGGCCTGTATTCACTAGAGTTTAGAAGAATGAGAGGGGATCTCATTGAAACGTATAAAATTCTGACAGAGCTAGACAGACTGGATGCAGGGAGGATGTTTCCCCTGGCTGGGGCATCTAGAATGAGGGGTCACAGTCTCAGGATACGGGTTAGGACATTTAGGACTGAGATGAGGAGAAATTTTTTCACTCAGAGGGTGGTGAACCTGTGGAATTCTCTACCACAGAAGGCTGTGGAGGCCAAGTCACTGAATATATTTAAGAAGGAGATAGATAGATTTCTAGACACAAAAGACATCAAGGGGTATGGGGAGAGCGCAGGAATATGGTATAGAGAATCAGCCATGATCATATTGAATGGCGGAGCAGGCTCGAAGGGCCGAATGGCCTACTCCTGCTCCTATTTTTTTTTCTTTTTTTTCTAAATATGAGCAATCCACTGGTTGTCATTCATGTAGAACCCTCTCTTTGGGATAAAAATTTGAACTTTTGCAGGTGCGATTTTGCTTTGGTTCCCAGATCATTAATATCCCTGCCGATGGCACCCAACAATGAGGCTCTGATACTCTGGGTGCGTCATGGAAAAATCAAGAGTACTGGCAAATTAAGCAAATAGGCTAACTTCACATTATCCAGTGTGTGGAGTTTACTGGCTGGCTGTCAGATAAGCAGTAGTCCTGTGTGACTACAATGCAAACATCAATGGAACAGACTTCTAACCACTTAGATCTAGAGGCAATATCATCTCAGACAGCTCCTGGGACAGACACTTCTGCTTTTCCAGTTTTTCATGTTTGCCTTTTGCTTGCCTAAAGCTGAGCTTGATGCTGTACTCCTGCAGATCAACCTTCGGTGATTGTCTTTTATTCCATTGTGTACAAAATGTTCCTAATTCAGCAAAAAGATTGTTTTTCTGTGCTGTGCTTGGGGGTAGTGATAAGTGGTATTTCTTAGCAGTCTGTTCTGGGTACCCTCATCACCCTCCCAGCAGAACTGCATGTCTTCGCATTTTATTATTGTGTAGTTTATTCACATTTTATCTACTTCATATCTTCTGCAGCTGTGTACTCCAAACTATGGTTGACGGAATGTGCAGGCAACCATAAACCCTTTCTCTGAATTCTGCCAGTGTTGCTCTGTGCCCAGCCTGTAGGCAAGTGCTGACGAGTAACCCCAGATTTGTGTTTTTATCCCAATGCAGCGCCTGCTCCTTTGCACCTAGTAACTAGTCTGTGAGCAATACCACCATCTAGTGAAGCCAAAGTGCACATATCAGCTGAAGTTTACATTGAGCTGAACTCACTGTATACAGTCTAACATCTGCTAAGCATGTAGAGAGAATTTGAATTGAGGAGGACACTCCATAATCCCTCACGGTTGACAGTGTCAAAGGCCTTTGTGAGGTCAAAGAAGGCCATGTACAGCGGTTGGTGCTGTTCCCTGCATTTCTCTTGTAATTGGCGCGCGGTGAAGATCATGTGCATTGTGCCCCTTAGGGGCGGAATCCGCATTGCGACTCTGGGAGGAGCACTTCAGCCACTGGGAGAAGGCGATTGAGGAGGATTCTTGCGATGACTTACCCTGTGGCAGACAGCAGGGAAACTCCTCTGTAATTACCGCAATCGGACTTCTCACCTTTCTTGAAGATGGTCACAATTACGGCATCTCTGAGATCCCCTGGCATGCTCTCCTCCTACCAGATAAGAGAAATTAGTTCATGAATTCGCTCCAGTAGTGCTTCTCCGCCATGTTTTAGCGCCTCGGTGGGGATTCCATCTGCTCCTGAGGCCTTGTTGTTCTTCAGTTGTCGGATGGCCTTTTCAACCTCATGCCGGGCTGGGGTTGTGCTGAGATGGTGGCGGGTAGTATGCTGCGGGATGGAGTTGAGGACACTCGCGTCGAAGACAGAGCCTCACAAAGGCCTTTGACACTGTCAACCGTGAGGGATTATGGCGTGTCCTCAAATTCGGCTGCCCTCAAGTTTGTCACCATCCTCCGCCTGCTTCACGACGACATGCAAGCCGTGATCCTGACCAACGGTTCCACCACAGACCCAATTCATTTAACGACCGGGGTCAAGCAAGGCTGTGTCATCGCACCAACGCTCTTCACTATCTTCCTTGCGGCAATGCTCCATCGCACCCTCAGTAAGCTCCCCGCTGGAGTGGAGCTAATTTACAGAACAAACGGGAAACTGTTCAACCTCTGTTGCCTCCAGTCCAGATCCAAGGTCATCCCATCCTCTGTTGTCGAATTACAGTATGCAGACGACGCTTGCGTCTGCGCACACTCGGAGGTCGAACTCCAAACCATCGTTAACACCTTCACCGAAGCGTACGAGAGAATGGGCCTTACAGTAAACATCTGTAAGACAAAGGTCCTCTACCAACCTGCCCCCGCCACACAGTACTGCCCCCCGATTATCAAAATCCATGACAAGGCCTTGGACAACGTGAACCACTTTCCATACCTCGGGAGCCTACTGTCAACAAGGGCAGACGTCGATGACGAAGTCCAACACCGCCTTCAGTGTGCTAGTGCAGCCTTCGGTCGCCTGAGGAAGAGAGTGTTTGAAGACCAGGACCTCAAACCCGGCACCAAGCTCATGGTCTACAGAGCAGTAGTAATACCCGCCCTCCTGTATGCTTCAGAGACATGGACCATGTACAGCAGGCACCTCAAAGCACTGGAGAGGTACCACCAACGCTGCCTCCGCAAGATCCTGCAAATCCATTGGCAGGATAGGCGCACCAACGTCAGTGTTCTCGCTCAGGCCAACATCTCCAGCTTCGAAGCTTTGACCACGCTCGATCAGCTCCGATGGACGGGTCACATCGTCCGCATGCCCGATACGAGACTCCCAAAACAAGCGCTCTACTCGGAGCTCCGACACGGCAAGAGAGCCCCAGGTGGGCAGAGGAAACGCTTCAAGGACACCCTCAAAGCCTCCTTGAAAAAGTGCAACATCCCCACCGACACCTGGGAATCCCTGGCCCAAGACCGTACAAAGTGGAGGAGAAGCATCCGGGAAGGCACCAAATGCCTCGAGTCTCTTCGCCGGGTGCAAGCAGAAGCCAAGCGCAAACAGCGGAAGGAGCGCACGTCAACCCAAGCACCCCACCCACCTCCCCTTCAACCACCATCTGCCCCACCTGTGACAGAGACTGTAGGTCCCGCATTGGACTCATCAGTCACCTGAGAACTCATTTTTAATGTGGAAGCAAGACATCCTCAGTTCCGAGAGACTGCCTAAGAAAAGAAGATGTAGAGAGATTCAGTTCAGTGAACAAAATGCTTAAGCATAAAAGAACACCTATGATCTACTACAACCCAATATAGCTAAGAATAAGCTACAGTAGCAGGGTATGTTTTAAAGGAAGCTTTTAGGTTCATAGAGCACATATGAGGAATACAATCCGGCATTTGAATGGAAAAGAATAGAGAAAGAACTTGCATTTATAAAGCACCTTATCATTATCTCTCAGGACTTCCAAAGTGCTTCACATCCAATTAATTTTTGACGTGTAGCTACTGGTATTGTGTGTAAAAAATTCAGCGACCAATCTGTGTCCCACAAACAGCAAATGATAACAACAACTTGTATTTATATAACAAGCTTTAACATAGTAAAACGACTCATGGCGCTTCACAGGAGCGTTATCAAACAAAATTTGATACCGAGCCACATAAGGAGATATTAGGGCAGATGACCAAAAGCTTGGTCGACCAGGTAGGTTTTAAGGAGCATCTTAAAGGAGGAAAGAGAGGTAGAGAGGCAAAGAGGTTTAGGCAGGGAATTCCAGAGCTTAGGGCCTTGGCAGCTGAAGGCACGGCCACCAATGGTTGAGCGATTAAAATCGGGGCTGCGTAAGAGGCGAGAGTTGGAGGAGAGCAGATATCTCAGAAGGTTGTAGGGCTGGAGCAGGTGATAGAGATAGTGAAGGGCGAGGCCATGGAGGAATTTGAAAACAAGGATGAGAATTTTAAAATTGAGGCGTTGCTTAACCGGGAGCCAATGTAGGTCAGCGAGCACAGGGGTGATGGGTGAACCGGACTTGGTGCGAGTTAGGACACAGGCAGCAGAGTTTTGGCTAACCTCAAGTTTACAGAGGGTAGAACGCAGGAGGCTGGCCAGGACTTGGAATAGTCAAGTCTTGATGTTGGACAAGCAGTGTGACAATTTAGAGGCAGTGGAGGGGTCAAGAGAGGTGGTGATGAGGTAGAGCTGGATGAATCAGCGTACATGTGGAAAGTGACACTATGTTTTCGGATGATGTCGCCAAGGGGCAGCATGTAGCTGAGAAAAAGGTGGTGAGATGAGATGAGATGACTAATCTATTTTAGTAGTATTTGTTGAGGGAAGAACAGGACACCAAACTGCACCATAAGATGTTATAAATCTAAGCAAACAAGTTTTATATTTAATCCAAAGTACAACCCCTCCAACATTGCAGGACTGTACTGCACTGAAATGTCAGTCTAGTTTATGTGCTCAAGACCTGGAGTGGGGCTTGAACCCACAACCTCTGACTCCAAGTGTTACTGAGCCAAACAAACACGTTGGAGCTATAGAGAATTTATGGATATTACAAAAGTCTGTTTACTGAGTTGGTTTAATTTTTAGGTGGCACGTGATAATTCAGGATAGTTTGTTGACTTATTCCGAGTAATCCTGAAAGTAGCAGCTGTGGAGAACTCTTGTGATATATTTACAGAGAGAGGCTTCCACTGAGGTCATGAAGTTTCTTTTCTAAACATGGTTTGCGGACACGTTATATTCCCCATAAAATATAAACACAGATAATTCCCCCAAAGTTTTATTGCTGCTTTTCAAACCCTGCGGATATTGGTATATTCCTGCGGACTCCTTGCAAATATTGACACGCTCCCAGGACTCCCATCCTAACTTTTGGAAAAATATCAGTTACACGAAGGAAAACAGTGCGGTTATTGTAGAATATGTTTCTTATTCGTTGACAGCACAGAGGTCATGTAGCTATTTAGCAAAGATGGTTCTGGGTTACATTTGAATACCACCTTTTCAGAAATCAGCCTTTTTTGTAAGGTTTGATGGCATCTGTAATAAATAATTTTAAAGCCATGCAGAATACTGCAGTGCTAATGTTGATTCATTCCTTGGTGGCTACTTAAAATATTTATGATGTAATCAATGTGCAGAATAGATTTTGTCTGCCTTTGGGCAGCTATTTAAAGTGCAGTGTTAAGATTAAAATCCAATAAATTAAATATGCCAAGCACAAGTATTATGACTCAACATACTGACTATGTGGTTTAACCTTTAGCAACCCACAGATGAACTTACTGGTCTGGTGTGATTTTTGTTTTGTGGGCCACTGATGAGTTTACTAATCTGTTGGCAGCCTTTCCAATTCTTTGTGTATCAGAGAGTGTGCTTCTGATTGTTTTGATAAAAGGACCTTTGGAACCTCAAGCCCAATCTTCTTGGAAGCAGCTCTTAGCCCCCAAATGCACAGTGAGAGTCAAGAGGAAGACAAAACAAGGTAACTAAAGTGTCTGAGGTTTAGTTTTTTTTAAGATAATTAGAGAAAAGATTAAATTAAAAGTATCAAAATTATGATGAGCAAAATAGGACAGCGAAAGAATGAGGTAGAAAATAGAGGGATATTACAGGAAGTTAGGCCCCTGATTTGTATAGACAATGGGCCTAATGCCTGTTTTGAGCAGGCACCCTGGTCAACTACAGGGCGCACTAACCAACAGCGCATGCAGCGCAGAATGAGCGTGCGCACGCAGCACACCATGTTGGACCCTTCGCGCCAGATTTTTGTCTGAAATACGGGCACTGCGTAATCCAATTTCTTGGCCTTTGGCCATCAGGTGTAGAACATAAGAAACAGGAGCAGGAGTAGGCCAATCGGCCCCTCGAGCCTGCTCCGCCATTCAATAAGATCATGGCTGATCCAATCTTGGCCTCAACACCACTTTCCTGCTCGCTCCCCATAACCCTTGACTCCCTTGTAGTTCAAATGTCTGTCAATCTCCACCTTGAATATATTCAATGACTCCGCCTCCACAGCTCTCTGGGGTAGAGAATTCCAAAGATTCACGACCCTCTGAGAGAAGAAATTCCTCCTCATCTCCGTCTTAAATGGGCGACCCCTTATTCTGAAACTATGCCCCCTAGTTCTAGATAACCCCACTAGGGGAAACATCCTCTTAGCATCCACCCTGTCAATCCCCCTCAGAATCTTATATGTTTCAATAAGATCACCTCTCATTCTTCTAAACTCCAATGAGTATAGGCCCAACCTGCTCAACCTTTCGTCATACGTCAACCCCTTCATCCCAGGAATCAACCTGGTGAACCTTCTCTGCACTGCCTCCAATGCAAGTATATCCTTCCTTAAATATGGAGACCAAAACTGTACGCAGTACTCCAGGTGCGGTCTCACCAGCGTCCTGTAAAGTTGCATCAAAACTTCCCTACTTTTATACTCCATACCCCTTGCAATAAAGGCTAATATTCCATTAGCCTTCCTAATTACTTGCTGTACCTGCATGCTAACTTTTTGTGTTTCATGTACTAGGACCCCCAGATCCCTTTGTACCACAGCATTTTGTAGTCTCACACCATTTAAATAATAATTTGCTTTTTCATTCTTCCTTCCAAAGTGGATAACCTCACATTTTCCCACATTATACTCCATCTGCCAAATTTTTGCCCACTCACTTAACCTATCTATATCCCTTTGCAGACTTTGTGTCCTCCTCACAACTTGCTAACCCACCTATCTTTGTATCATCAGCAAATTTGGCTACATTATACTCGGTCCCTTCATCCAAGTCATTAATATAGATTGTAAATAGTTGAGGCCCCAGCACTGATCCCTGTGGCACCCCACTAGTTACTGGTTGCTAACCGGAAAATTACCCATTTATCCCGACTCTCTGTTTTCTGTTAGTTAGCCACTCCCTTATCCATGCCAATATATTACCCCCAACCCCGTGCGCTCTTATCTTGTGCAGTAACCTTTTATGTGGCACCTTATCGAATGCCTTCTGGAAATCCAAATACACTACATCTACTGGTTCCCCTTTATCCACCCTGTTTGTTACATCCTCAAAGAACTCTAGCAAATTTGTCAAACACGATTTCCCTTTCATAAAACCATGTTGACTCTGCTTGATTGTCTTATGTTTTTCTAAATGTCCTGCTATTACCTTCTTAATAATGGATTCCAGCATTTTCCCAATGACAGATGTTAGGCTAACTGGCCTATAGTTTCCTGCTTTATGTCTCCCTCCTTTCTTGAATAGTGGCGTTACATTTGCGGTTTTCCAATCCGCTGGGACCTCTCCAGAATCCAGGGAATTTTGGTAGATTACAACCAACGCATCCACTATCTCTGCAGCCACTTCTTTTAAGACCCTAGGATGCAGACCATCAGGTCCAGGGGACTTGTCGGCCTTTAGCCCCATTAGTTTGCCTAGTACTTTTTCTCTAGTGATAGAGATTGTTTTAAGTTCCTCCCTCCCTATAGCCCCTTGATTATCTATAATTATTGGGATGTTTTTAGTGTCTTCTACCATGAAGACCGATCCAAAATAATTGTTTAGAGTCTCTGCCATTTCTCTATTTCCCATTATTAATTCCCCAGTCTCATCCTCTAAGGGACCAACATTTACTTTAGCTACTCTCTTCCTTTTTATATACCTGTAGAAGCTCTTACTGTCTGTTTTTATATTATTTGCTAGTTTACTCTCATACTCTATCTTCTCCCTCTTTATAATTTTTTTAGTCATCCTTCGCTGGTTTCTAAAAATTTCCCAATCCTCTGGCCTACCGCTAATCTTTGCAACAGTTGTACAGGGCCTTGGTGAGACCACACCTTGAGTATTATGTACAGTTTTGGTCGCCTTATCTGAGGAAGGATGTTCTTGCCATGGAGGGAGTGCAGCGAAGATTCACCAGACTGATACCTGGGATGGCAGGAATGACGTATGGAGAGAGATTGGGTCGATTGGGCTTGTATTCACTAGAGTTTAGAAGAATGAGAGGGGATCTCATTGAAACTTATAAAATTCTAACAGGACTAGACAGATTAGATGCAGGAAGGATGTTCCCGATGGCGGGGGAGTCCAGAACCAGAGGTCACAGTCTAAGGATAAGGGGTAAGCCATTTAGGACTGAGATGAGGAGGAATTTCTTCACCCAGAGAGTGGTGAACCTGTGGAATTCTCTACCACAGAAGGCAGTTGAGGCCAATTCATTAAATATATTCAAGAAGGAGTTAGATATATTTCTTAAGGCTAAAGGGATCAAGGGATATGGGGAGAAAGCAGGGACAGGATACTGAATTTGGATGATCAGCCATGATCTCATTAAATGGCGGAACAGGCTCGAGGGGCCGAATGGCCTACTCCTGCTCCTATCTTCTATGTTTCTATGTTTAACATTGTATGCCTTTTCTTTCAATTTGATACCAACCTTAACTTCCTTAGTTAGCCATGGATGGTGCATCCTTCTCGTAGAGTCTTTCTTTCTCACTGGAATATACCTTTGCTGAGATTTATGAAATATCTCCTTAAATGTCTGCCACTGCTGATCTACCGTCTTACCCTTTAATCTATTTTCCCAGTCCACTTTAGCCAACTCTGTCCTCATACCCTTGTAATTGCCTTTATTTAAGTTTAGGACACTAGTTTCAGACCCAAGTTTCTCACCCTCAAACTGAATTTGAAATTCTACCATACTATGATCACTCTTTCCTAGGGGATTCTTTACTATGAGATCATTAATTAATCCTGTCTCATTACACATTACCAGATCTAAAATAGCCTGCTCCCTGGTTGGTTCCTCAACGTATTGCTCTAAGAAACCATCCCGAATACACTCTATGAACTTGTCCTCAAGGCTACCCTTGCCAATTTGATTTGTCCAATCTATATGATGATTAAAATCGGCCATGATTATTGCAGTACCTTTCTTACAAGCTCCCATTATTTCTTGATTTATACTCTGTTCTACAGTATAGCTCCTGTTAGGGGCCTATATACTACTCCCACCAGTGACTTCTTACCCTTACTATTTCTTATCTCTACCCAAACTGATTCTACATCTTGATCTTCTGAGCCAATATCATTCCTCACCACTGCAGTGATCTCATCCTTTATTAACAGAGATACCCCACCTCCTTTTCCTTTCTGCCTATCCTTCCGAAATGTCAAATACCCCTGAATATTCAGTTCCCAGCCTTGGTCACCTTGCAACCACGTCTCTGTAATGGCTATCAGATCATACCCATTTATTTCTATTTGTGCCGTCAACGCATCTATCTTGTTACAAATGCTGCGTGCATTCAGATAAAGAGCCTTTAATTTTACCTTATCATTTTTCCTTACTCTGACTCGATTTTCTGGTGCACTTTTATGCTTGTACGCTCTGCCCCTTCCTGATATTCTGGTTATCGTTACCCCTGTCGTTGCCCTGCACTATTGCCTTCTCCTTTCTCTTTGCCTTCCTAAATACCCCTTCACCTGAACCCCTATCATCTATTCCCAGCTTAGCTTTTCTCCCTTCTGATTCTACCCTCAGGTTCCCATCCCCCTGCCAAGCTAGTTTAAATCCTCCCCAACAGCACTAGCAAACCCCCCTGCGAGGATAGTGGTCCCCTTCCCGTTGAGGTGCAACCCTTCCGTCTTGTACAGGTCCCACCTCCCCCAGAAACGGTCCCAATTCCTCAGGAATCTAAAGCCCTCCCTCCTACACCATCTCTCCAGCCACGCATTCATCTGCTCTATCTTCCTATTTCTGTACTCACTAGCATGTGGCACTGGTAGTAATCCAGAGATTACTACCTTTGAGGTCCTGCTTTTTAACCTCTTTCCTAGCTCCCTAAACTCTGCCTGCAGGACCTCCTCCCTCTTTCTACCTATGTCATTGGTACCGATATGGACCACGACCTCTGGCTGTTCACCCTCCCCCCCCCTCAGAATGCCCTGCAGTCGTTCAGTGACATCCTTGACCCTGGAACCAGGGAGGCAACATACCATCCTGGAGCCACGTCTGCAGCCGCAGAAACGCCTGTCTGCTCCCCTAACTATTGAATCCCCTATCACTATTGCTCTCCCTCTCCTCTTCCCCCCTCCCTGTGCAGCTGAGCCTTCCATGGTGCTGTGGACTTGGCTCTGGCTGCACTCCCCAGAGGAACTCAGCACCGAATACTGGTTGGTGAGCAAGATGGGCTCAGGGAACTCCTGCACTACCTGCCTGGTCCTCCTCTTCTGTCTGGCGGTCACCCATTCCCTCTCTGCCTGCACATTCTTAAGCCATGTAGCTCTCAGCCTCGCGGATGCACAGCAGTGACTGCCCACATGGCACAGGATGTGCATTCCACGGGTGAGCTGCCCTGCCATACCTCTACTTAACAGAGTATTTACTAACCTAGCTGGAATAAACTTAAAACTTTAAGAAAGCCAAGTATAAACACTTACCAGCTACTCACCAATCAGCTCCCTCCCCTTGTGCCGACATCACTTTTTGACTTCTGACGTCACTCTTTCAAAATTCTGCCGGTGCTGAGTTGGTACCGCCGCCGCCTCGCCGCTCCTCCTAGGTCCGCACTGCCACCGCCGCCGCCTCGCCGCTCCTCCTAGGTCCGCTCTGCCACCGCCGCTGCTGTGGATAGATCTCAGCTGCACCACTTCCGACTTCAGTAGACCTGGAAAAAGTGCTCAAAGACCTGTGGGAGAAAAGTTCTGCCACCTGCAACTCATCCCTGTTGAAAGCTCCGTTTTTATGGTGGAGCTGCAGTTGTGAGGAGGCCAGCCACTTGTCTACCCGCCAGGATTAGCTGGCATGGTTTAGGAGGAGCTTGCAACACGCTGCAAATGTGGCAAAATAACAAAGGCCTGGGAAAATTGGATTATAGAGGCCCTTAAGCGCTTCTGAAGGGTCTTAAGCGGAGCAATTACCTGTACTTTTAGAAGTACTAATCATTAAGAGTTTGGTGCATTACCTGAGACAGCAAAGGTTTATGTAAGTAAAGCGTTCTTTCTTTGAAAATACAGGCAGAGAAATTTGTTAGCACGGCCCCCGTTTTACAGGCGGAAAGTGGGTGGTAAAATGTCCAATATGGCAGGTGGGATGTGGATGTGTAGGCAAGCCAATTTCTAGAACACAGTCTCTGGCTTATATTAAGAATCAGAATGGTAAACATTTACTTTAATGCTTGGTACGGTTATGTATGACAGATTTTTTAATTTACAAGACAGAAAGACACGCTCAGCCATCTAAAAGTGAATTTTCCCGATGCACAGCACGTAGCCAATTAACCTGCTCACTGATCCTTAACAGAAACAATGCTGGAATATGCTGTTGATTACATGGGATTACATAGGATATACAGCACAGAAACAGGCCATGCCGGCGTTTATACTCCACTCGAGCCTCCTCCAGTCTTTCCTCATCTCACTCTATCAGCATAACCCTCTATTCCCTTCTCTCTCATATGCTTATCTAGCCTCCCCTCAAATGCATCTATACTATTCGCTTCAACCACTCCCTGTGGTAGCGAGTTCCACATTCTCACCGCTCTTTGGGTAAAGAAGTTTCTTCTGAATTCCCTATTGGATTTCTTGGTGACTATCTTATATTGATGGCCTCTAGTTATGCTCTTCCCCACAAGTGGAAACATTCTCTCTGTATCCACTCCATCAAAATTTTTCATAATTTTAAAGATCTCTATTAGGTCACCCCTCAGCCTTCTTTTTTCAAGAGAAAAGAGACCCAGCCTGTTCATCCTTTCCTGATATGTATACCCTCGCATTTCTGGTATCATCCTTGTAAATCTTCTCTGCACCCTCTCCAGTGCCTCTATATCCTTTTATAATATGGCAACCAGAGCTGTACGCAGTAATCTAAGTGTGGTCTAACCAAGGTTCAATACAGGTTTAGCATAACTTCCCTACTTTTCAATTCTATCCCTCTAGAAATAAACCCTAGTGCTTGGTTTGCTTTTTTTATGACCTGCTAACCTGTGTCGCAACTTTTAGTGATTTGTACTCCGAGATCCCTTTGTTCCTCTACCCCACCTAGACTCGCCCACTCCAAGTGATAAGTGACCTCCCTATTCTTACCAAAATGTAATGGGCCAAAAATTCATCCCGCGACGCGAGAGTACGCACTGCGTACTCTCGCGTATTCTCTCTCCAATTGCCGGTTTTCTGCATGCCCTGCGCATGCGCTGAAAACCGGCACTTGGTCTTTTGAAAAGGGGGCGGTTCCTCGGTGCATCGCGTGCGCGCTACAGGCTGCGCGCACGCTGTGCACTTCATGCTTTGGACGCGCAGGTAAGTACGGAAGATTTTAGAAATGGAAAAAGGAGGAGTAAGACCCACTTTTAACAAGGTAAGTAGTGAATTAAGTATTTTTTTGAATTTTTTTTTAACAGGTATATCTTTTTTAGAGACTTTAAAGACAGGTAAGTTTATTTTTATAACTTTTTAAAAGATTTTAAATTTTTTCAAAAATTTAATTTTTTATTTAAAATGGTTAATTTATTTAACTATACTTATTTTATTAATGTGATGGTTTTTAAAAAAAATTTAATTGAGGTTTAGCTGTTATTTTGGGGGGGTGTAAGATTCATAGATTTCACAGCACGTATGTGAAACTTATGAATGGAAGATGGTGTGCTGCCATTGGCTCTAACTGAGTCACGTGATCCCACAGCTCGCACGAATTCACTTCGCCGGTGGGATACGCAAGCACTGCCCAGCTGATGTCTGGAACATCAAGTTCGTGCGAGCTGGATCTGAAAAAGCACAAGCGGAGTGAGAGATCGCGGGGAAGCCTTACCCCCGCGGGAACAGAGCGAGATCAATTTCTGGGCCAATACCTCACATTTATCTGTGTTGAACTTCATTTGCAATTATATGCCCATTCTGCAAGTTTATTAACGTCCTCCTGTAACTTGTTGCAGTCCTCCTCAGGACTGTCCCCCACCCCACCCCACCACCAATTTGGTGTCATCCGCAAATTTAGAAATTGTGTTTCTGATTCCTAAGTCTAAATTGTGAAGGTAAATTATGAACAGCAGTGGTCCCAGCACTGATCCTTGTGGAACACCACTACCCACCTTCTGCCACTGTGAATAGCTACCCTTTACCCCTACTCTCTGCTTTATGTCTTGAAGCCAGCCAGCAATCCATTCTGCTACTTGTCCCCTGACTCCGCATTCTCTGACCTTGTTCATCAGTCTATTATGGGGCACCTCATCGAAGGCCTTTTGAAAATCCAGATAAATTGATGATCCATTAAGACTCACTTGTGCTACAATTGGCACTGTTTAATATGTACAAAAATATATCAAGGGGAAGTGTTCATTGGTGTGTTTTATATTACTGGAATCCAAAAGGTTTTTCTTTTCTTGGTTTCTTTGGGCAAACAATTCCAAGTGCAGCCGAGGGGGTGAGTGAATGACCTGCTCCAAGGCTTTTCCCAAGGCCAGGCTTGGCGGTTTATTTCCTGATTTTTTTTCTTGGCTCATGAAGAAGCTCTTAGCCTCTAATCTGGGTGCCCACCCCCAGTGAGGCGATTTAGAGTAGCAAAGCAGTGGTATAAGGAGATTAAACTTGTGCACCAACACAGCCACGGTACTCCCAACATACTGCATTCAATCAGATCACCCCTGGAATCCAGTTTTTACTTCTCTCGTGTTTTGAAAAGCTTCATTCCCGTGATTACACTCTGAATGGAAATGTCAAACAGCTGCTTAAAGAAAGGATGGGTCCAAGGGTATTGTCGTGTCCTCTAAAGAAAAATTAAGCAGGAAGCTGAGCAAATTAAACAAAATAGATCATTTGAAGTAGTGAAAGTTAATTTCAAATTAGCTACAATCAGATTTCTTTGTGCCAATTCATATTGGTTTCCTCACTCATAGTTTGCATTACAGAAACATGAATTAATATAAACTACAGAAATCACACATGCATCCTTGATTAATGATTGTATTTAACATTACATATTCAGTAAACCCATTCAAAATGATTCTCACCATCTCCCATTCCATCAACACTCACGCCTGGAATTCCCACGGGGTTTCTTCCAATCTCCTATCGCAAATTTGGCAGCAGACCACTTTTCCCTGGGTTTCCCAACAATTTTCCACCAAAGTTACCAAGGGAGATCTGGGAACACTCGCAGAAATTCTACCTTTCATTGGTAAAACTTATGACTCCACAGGAATAGCAAGAGGGGAAAAAGTTAAGAATCTAGCAGTTACAAACAATTGTGATGAAGAGATTTCAGGGACAATATTCCTGACCTTTTTCCTCCATAGAAATGCCCACTTCCCCAATGTTAAGAAAAAGGGTTGGATAACCTGGATCGCCATATCTCCATCCTTTTCAGGTCACCCCAGGATTTCTGGAGCTTGCCTGGCGAGGAGGAGTGGGTGAGCTTGGCCTATAACTGCAATAGGTGCAGGTCAGACAATCCAATGCAAATGAGGTGAGGGGGAGCATTTGTGGCTTCCCACTTCGTTCTCCTGTATTATCGTCAGCTGGGTGTCCCAGGGTAGAGATGTTTGAAGAACATGGCACTGTGGCCTGCTCCTAGACCCTTGCCAACCAAGGGATCCGCAGGTGTCCCGGGGCAAGCTGAAGACTTGCTGGGGAAGCACTGGTTTCAAATTAGTTTAGCTTCATCAGCAGACAGATGGTCCTAATCGTAAAGGCCCGAGACCTGCAGCTGCCCGATATTCCTGGAGCTGCTGCTAGTGCTAACCCTCGACAAGGGCCTGGCCTACACATGCACTGTGCCCCGGGCATTTAGAAGGCACAAGAACAGGAAATCCTGGGACTGGATGCAGTACGATTTGGCTGCACTACTCCATCATGGAGCATTGGGACAGGAAGGGGAGACAGGAAAACCTACCCTTTCCTCTCTAACCTTATAAATCAAGAGAGAATGGGATGTTGTTATTTGTAACAGTTCTAGCCAGCCGTACAACAGCATTGTTTTTACTTTGATTAATAAATTGGGTTTGTTATGCTTGGTAAAGAGGCGACCTTGAGGTGATCTAAGTTTTCAAAATTAAAAAGGTGACTGATAATGTTGATCTGGGTAAATTGTTTCCTGTGTGAAAAGTTCAAGGGCCAGGGTAAATAATTTATATAGTGCCTTGAATACTGAAAATGTCCTAATGCACTTCAGAGGTGAGAGAAAAAAAAAATAGGTGCCAAGCAGGAGAGAAGAGGGCTGGCCAAAAAAGATGAGCTTTAAGAAGGGTCTTAGAGGAGGTGGAGAGGCAGAGGAGTTTAGGGAGGAAATGCCAGAGAGTGGGACTGAAAGCAAGGCCACTAACAGTGGAACAAAGGGAGGGGAAGGATGTACAAGTGGCCAGAGTTAGAGGAATGGAAAGTTCACAGGTTCCAAATTAGAAAGTTAGGAGTAACAACAAAGTGTTATTACTTAAGAAAAGTCAGTATAAGAAATATCTACTAAACCCAAAAAAGATTCTCTCCCTAGAAACATGAACATAGAAATTTGATTGTGCCTGCAGGGCAACAACTTGCATTAATATAGCACTTTTAATGTAGTAAAACATTCCAAGGTGCTTCACAAAAGCTTGGTCAAAGAGGTAGATATTAAGCAGCATCTTAAAGGAGGAGAGGCAAAGAGGTTTCAGGAGGGAATTCCAGAGCTTAGGGCCTAGACAGCTGAAGGCATTGCCGCCAATGGTTGGGGGGGGGGGGGGGGGGGGGGGGCGGTTGAGGGATACACAAGAGGCCTGAGTTGGAGGAATGCAGAGTTCTGGGAGGGTTATAGGGCTCGAGCTTACAAAGATAGGGAGGGGTGAGGCCAGAGAGGGATTTAAACAAGAGGATGACAATTTTAAAATTGAGACATTGGTGGAATGGGAGCCAATGCAGGTCAGCAAGCACAGGGTGATGGGTGACCAGCACATGATGCGAGTTACGTTATGGGCAGCAGAGTTTTGAATGAGCTCAAGTTTATGGAGGGTGGAAGTTGAGAGTTCAGCCAGGAGAGCATTGGAATACTCGAATCTGGAGATTAAAAAAAAGCATGGGTGAGGGTTCCAGTAGAAGATGGGCTGAGGCAGGGGCAGGGACAGGAAATATTACGGAGTTGGAAGTAGCCAGTCTTTGTGATGGAAAGGGTATGGGGTCAGAAGCTCAGCTGCGAGTCCAATAGAATGGAGAAGTTGCAAACAGTCTGGTTCATCCTGAGACAGTGGACAGGGAAGGGGATGAAATCAGTGACTGTGGAACAGAGTTTGTGGTGGGGGCCGAAAACAATGTCACTCCATTATTTAAGAAGCGTAGGAGATATAAACTAGGAAATTATAGGTCTATTAGTGTAACATAAGTTGTGGGCAAGTTACTAGAATCTGTTATTAGGGACAGATTGATTGAACATTTGGACAAATACGAGCTGATCAGAGAAAGCCAGCATGAATTTGTAAAGGATAAGTCATGTTTAATGAGCCTAGTCGAATTTTTTGAGGGGGTAACTAACGGAGTGTCTGGGATGTTATTTATATGGACTTCCAGAAAGCATTCGATAAGGTCCCACAGAGGAGTCTTAACAAAAATGAGTGTGCATGAAATCGGAGGCAACCTATTGGCTGGGATAGGTTAGGAGGTAGGAGACGGAGAGTAGGGATAATGGGTATGTACTTAAATTGGCAGGATGTGACTGGTGAAATCCCCCAGGGATCTGTACTGGGGCCTCAGCTTTTCACTATAATTATAAATGACTTGGATCAAGGAATGGAGAGCCGTATATCTAAGTTTGCTGATGACACTGTAAGATCTTAATGATCCCTCAGAGTTCTTGGACAAGACACCAATAGGCAGCAGCCAGTATGTTTGAGCAATAGATCAAGATTTATTAAGCTTACAGCGTAATATACTTAACAGGCGATAGTTTAACGAGTAGCTCACAGCCCTTGGTCTCTGGAACCTCTCGGACACAGGTGACGTTGTCTTCAGTCTTTTCCTTTGTTTTCACAGTAGGTCAGTGTAAAGTTGTTTTGCGAGTATCAAGGTTTTAACCCATTTCTTATCAAAAGTTTGTTTGGCCAGTGTCAAAATACCATTGTCACTCAGGTAGCATCTTGACTCCTCCTGGCTCAGTAATTTTCCAACAACTCTACCCTACCATCGTTATCTTGTTTATACGTTCTTCACCTCATTGGAATTTACCTTATCGCTCTTATTTCTAGCTTCAAGCAGTACAAGGCCTCGTAAGCTGCGTGACTGTGATCAGAACTAGTCAAGACTGTTTGGCTGTCCTTGCGGCTGCATTTTGAACAAGCCTTAATATTTATGTACACGTCATTACAGGTCATACAGAATATAGATATTTGGTTAATGTGAAGTTCACTATTCTACACTCACTGTTATTACTAAAAACATCCAAGTATCAGTCTTTCGCACAACACAAGTTAGGTGGCACAGTAAATAGTGTAGATGTGAGCAGAAAGTTGCAACGGGACATGGATAGATTAAGTGAGTGAGCAAAACTGCGGCAGATGGAGTTCAATGTGGGGAAGTGTACCACATTTTACTACACCTCTATCTCCTCATACTCACACACACTATTCCTACTCTCAACTCGCATCTGACACATTGCGTACCATCTATCCCAGCATGATAGGCGCATTCTCATTAAAAAAAATCCGAGACTCTCGGTAACACACTCCATTCTTTTTTGCAGGAGCAGGTTGTGTTTAACCTGTGCCAGAAAGCTACCAGCGGAGGAGGAAGAGCACGTCTGCACACCCTCTTCCCCCTCAAAGAAAGTGTGCTGGCCATCACAGGCAGGGGAAGAGTTGTGGCTATGACGACTTAAAACTGCAGGAGCTGTCACACAGGGTTTCTACGCACGTATTCTCTTTTCCCTTTATTACTTCTATCTCACACTATAATCTGCATGACAAACCTCAGCTGCTTTCAGCAGCCACTTCTCATTCGCTTCCCTCCTTTCACACTAAAAGCTAACCCTTGTCCCTCGCTTTCATTTCAGGTGCTGAAGATGTGGACGCCCCTGTGCCAGTGGAGAGAGGCCAGCCTTCCTGAAGATGCAACGGCACTCAATCTCAACCTGGCAAGCACCAGCTCAGATACTGCCACCACGAGTAGTTTAGAGGCTAGGTTAAAAGGAGGTGCCCTTACATGGTAGATCCCTGGCCACAGGTGGACCGGAGCTAGGGCAGGGGAAAAGCCTGCCACAGGTGCCAGCTGGCCTTTAGGGAGAGTTCGCATACTAGCTCTGCTGCAGAGGACTCAGATGCTGACTTCAAGAGCCCAGCAGACTGAAGAAGTTTGTTGGGCATACACCAGGAAATGCTAGGTACATTGGGCAGCCTGCCAGTGAGCTTGCGTACAATGTCGCAGGGCATGGAGGAGTCCAGCTCCAACATGTCAAGGCCTCATGCAGAGCATGGATACCAGTGGCGGGCAAAATGTGGGCCGCCAATGGATTCAATCTGGCCTACCAAGGCCTGGCTTTGAGGCCGAACGTCCGCCGCACTTGACTCGCCCCGCATAACGTCAGGAGGCGAGGCAGAGGGGAGTCATGACCAAAAAAAAGAGGCAGGCAAATCGAATCTGCCGTTCGCTGCATCAATGTATCGTTGCTATAACCTCCCCTTTCAAGTTTGCAAAAATAAAAACAATATTAACACTGCAGTGTAGGACACCTTCTACTGTTTACAGCGGTATCTGTCACCAGAGTCGGAAAAGTCTGAACCGATTACGGGGAAATAGAAACTTACTGCATTATCTGCAGCTTGTAAATCGACAAAGTTATACACACCCGAAACCTCAGTTTCTTCTCCGTCACTGCAACATGAAAGGTGAGTTCCTCAGTTTGTGGGTTCAGTTTCCATAAATCTATGCAAATTTTCCAGATAAATGCATAACATACTTTAAATATATAAAATAACACCATTAGCAGCATGACTCAGAATTAACACAATCGAATCGATTGGAAGACTGTTTACTTAGAACTTTTTTTTTTTAAATACTTGTCTCTGAAGGAATTTTAGCAACTAATTCAAAATTAATCCTGCGCTTGATTTCATGCCAGTGAGTTATAAAATGCTATTTTTGTTTATTGGTACAATTGGATGAAAGGTGTTGTCTGAATTCCGCGGGGGTACCGCCAGTCTCCCAGCGTAGCTCTGGCACAGACCCAGTTACGTCGGGTCCCTGCCGTTTCTGGGAGTTTCTTCAGTAAAGAGCCGGGGGGGGGGAAGCTTCTAGCCCAGCGGTGGGCAAGATACAGCCCACTGGACAGGACAGAAATAGAAGGCGAGCCGGAGCTCCAGCTGCACATTAGTCGGAGTCGAGTCATGGCTGCTCATCTCGATGACTCTTTTACCAAAGAAAGCACTGCGTCTTTCCTCTCCTGGTACCCAGAGTACGACGGCCGGGGGGGTGGTGGGGGTGCGGAGGGGTGGTTCTCATCGGCGTCTTAGATACGGGAGTGGATTCCAGAGCACGAGGACTCCAGGTAAATCGAGTTGGCCTGTTTCAAATTTCACACTTTGCTCTCACCAAAGTATGCGGTCCCTTTAAATTAATTACAATATCTCTTCCAGCAGGCAGGAGCTGGTGAGCAGCCTGCGCGGGACCTTGCGATTAGTGTGTGACCGCGCGCCTTGGGGGGGGGGGGGGGGGGGGGGGGGAGGTGGGGGGAGACACAACATTGGGTCAGCTCTCAACAGTTCACCAAAACTTGCTAAGCCGTGCGCCAGCCCAAATAATTGCCCACCCCTGATGGAGACCATTCTGTCCAACATGGACAGAGTAGTAAGCTCCATCACCACCACAGTGGCACCCCATCCCCAGCCTCTAATAGCTCTCTCAGCTGTCATGGAACCTCAGACGGCTGCCATCTTGGCTTTGGGGGCTAGTGTTGACAGGGGCTTTCAGAGCATCACCTCACTACGACACTCTGTTTGCAAGCAGAGTCGTAGGAGTGCGGAGACGCAGTCCCAGGAGAGTGGCCATGGCTCCTTGGGACTGGCACCTGCTGTCCTCTCAGGACAACAGCAGGTCTGCTACCAACTCTACCAATGCCCTTGTTAGTGCCACACAGCCAGCTGGGCCAGACTGCCCCGGCTCATCGCCACCTTCTCAAGGGCAACTTGGGAGGGGCAATAAATGCTGGCCTTGCTAGCGAAATCCATATCCTAAGAATTAAGTTTTTAAAAATGATACGATTAAGAGCAAGAAGAATTATTATTCAGACACTCCTCTTATTAAGCTAACCAAAGAATGACATCAGTGGCAATGTCCATGAATAGAGATAGGTTTCTCGAGGGCAGCATGGGTTAAAACAAGCGAGAGTCTAACCACCTCCCATTCAACGGTATTACCATCGCCGAATCCCCCGCCATTAACATCCTGTGGGTCACCACTGACCAGAAACTTAACTGGACTAGTCACATAAATACTGTGGCAACAAGAGCAGGTCAGAGGCTAGGTATCCTGCGGCGAGTGTCTCACCTCCTGACTCCCCAAAGCTTTTCCACCATTTACAAGGCACAAGTAAGGAGTGCGATGGAATACTCTCCACTTGCCTGGATGAGTGCAGATCCAACAACACTCAAGAAGCTCGACACTATCCAGGACAAAGCAGCCCGCTTGATTTGCACCCCATCCACCACCTTAAACATTCACTCCCTCCACCAGCAGCGTACCGTGGCTGCAGTGTGTACCATCTACAAGATGTACTGCAGCAACTCGCCAAGGCTTCTTCAGCAGCACCTTCAAAACCTGCGACCTCTTCCACCTAGGACAAGGACAGCAGGCGCATGGGACACCATCACCTCCAAGTTCCCCTCCAAATCACACACCATCCTGACTTAGAAGTATATCGCCGATCCTTCATCGTCACTGGGTCAAAATCCTGGAACACTCTACCTAACAGCACTGTGGGAGTACCTCCACCACACGGACTGCAGCGGTTCATAAAGGCGGCTCACCACCACCTTCTCAAGGGCAATTAGGGATGGGCAATAAATGCTGGCCTTGCCAGCGACGCCCACATCCCATAAAAAAACAAATTAAAAAAATAAAAAGAAAGCAAAAACTAAAATGCATAAAGAAAGACATAAATGTCAAATGTCTGTGGGAAATTACAAGCGAGTCATTTTCAGGCAAACTGGGACGCAAGTGAATTAGCAAATGCGGTTTATTTAAAGGGTTTGAAGAAAATTAAAACCAACCAACGCACTTCAAGGTGTACAATTACAATCCACCTTACTTTAATGGTTCACCTGAAGGTACATTTTTAAATATAAAGTTACAAACCATCCTCAATGAGTGTCCATCGTGATATATCCTTATGTTTCTTCATAATCTGCATAGCCACTTGCATAGGTTCTCCCCAGATTTAGACCAGCAAATGTGTCGCTATAGCCTTCAACTTTGCCATCAGCCTCTTTTTCTGTTTTTTCGTCCGCTTCTTCATCCTCCTCTTCATCATATTCCTCATCATCCTCACCATACTCATCGTCTTCGTCAACAGTGTACGCTCCGCTTCCTCCAGATGCCAAATTTTTCCAGTAGTCATCATAACCAGATGCACCATCATAGTCAACACCACTCTGTCTGCCAAACTTCAATGTACGAGCTGAAACACAAACACAGTTCATTTGATGTACAATTTAGGATTTCTGGTATTTTAACTAATGGTTTGCAGTTGATGAAACCAAATATCCGGCATCATTTTAAACATTACAGCACCAGGAGGTGGAGCTTCCAGGCCACCCTGCACGAGCCGTTTTGTTTTTAAGTTTGACACTTGTATTCAGATACCAAAACAAATCCTCTTGTTCCTACATTACAACAGTGACTACACTTCAACAGTACTTCATTGGCTGTAAAGTGCTTTGGGATGTCCTGTGGTGGTAAAAGGCGCTACATAAATGCAAGTCTTTCTTTCTTGTTGTAATAAAGCTGCCCAGTTGTCAGTAGTAGCTTTATCGACACTATATAAAATTGAAACATGTAAAAAAAAAAGTGGCCAACACTCGTCTTCCCAGTAACCCCATTTTCTCTATTTTTATCAATTATACCAAGAAAAACAAAACATTTTAATTCAAACAGCAACCTTTTAATTCAGTTGCTTTAGGTTTTGTTCTGAGCTGTCCAATGAAGGTGCTACATAGGGAAACATCCAAAAGATACACGACAGGGGGACCAAATGCCAAGCAAGGACAAGAGTTGGGGGAAGGTGTATTCAAAGTAGGTTTTCAGGAGGTTCTTGAAGGTGGGTAACAAAGTAACAAGACAGAAGGGAATTCCAGAGTGAGGGACACACCAGCTGAAGGCTCTGCCACTGACAGTGGAGCAGAGGAAACAGGCTGAGATGTAGGGTGGGGAGAAGCCCTTCAGAAACTTGTGAACAGGCACGGCGCTTTTTGAACTCTGCGATGGGGAGCATGTATGTTATGTGGCCTATGACTCAAAACATCCTGTGACAGTACAATATTGTCCTACAGTCACTTTCTAATAAAATGTTATTACGGTTTAAAAGATCTTTTTCTAAGCAATGTTGAATAATGCAGTCTTGAATAAAAATAGACCAATCTAACCAACATCTGAATATAGTATGGATACTGCAATGGTCTCTCATCTCAATAGTGGACTGTTGGAACACATATGGATAAGCCATTTCAAGCAATGATTGAACTTACTGGACATGCTTAGATCCTTTGTCTCCTGTGTTTCATGACCACATTTAGGACAAGGCGGCACTTTCCCCTTTTCCTGTTTGAAGACCTTGCTGCGAACATGATCATTGCAATAACAGGCCTGCAGGGAAGGGAGGAAGGAGGTGATTAAAAAAGTATAATTGTTGCGCACTATGGAAAGTACAGCATTAAAATTATACAGGCTTACATTTCAGTTGAAATTGCCATTTAGTAAACAAACAGATGTATCTACTCAGTTAAATTACAATGGGTGAATTTAATTGGCAAATTCTGTGGAATCCAAATCTCAGCAATGGGAACAAAGAAAAAAATTGTTTACCTTACAACGTAGACAAGAATGTTGTCCCAGGCGATTACAGGAGATGCCTGGCAAGAAATTAAGTTCTGATCAGTAAGGTAGAAACAAATCATAAATTGATCCAGTAACTGATCTAGTGCTTTCTCTGGTCGCACATAAATCATTTTATAATTTCATAGAAATCTGGTCACTCCCAACCATGCTTATTCTGCTGGGTGAATATGGTCATCAAGGCGAGAGATGTCACTGCAGGGAAATGGAACAGTTCTTGCACCATAACGTAGCAGTGAGCACTTCAATAGAGTAATTTGTGAGAAGCGCTTTAATACATTTCTCAGAGCCGTGATAAGTCACTGTATGAATGCAAAGTCTTTCTATCTTTTGACTTTATCACCCCCTTTATCGCCTTTTTCCCCCTACTATTTGCATCCTCTAATAGACATTTTCATTTCTCTCACTAGCTGCCTCCATGACTTTACAAAGGCAAGATTTAATGAGGGAGGCCATTCAGCCCATCTTTCCATTGAAACTTAGGTTCCCCCTATCATAACATTCTGAATGATTGCAGTGCTTTTGTCTTAGTGAGACTATGCATTTAAGCAGCAGTTTGGTCTGTGGAAATACTCACTAGGTGTGGGGTGTCCTTCCAGGCAACAGATGAGATTTTCATCCAATCCATCAATCCCGGCTGGACTCCAACCCAGTTCCCAATGCAAAGGTGATACTACAGTCCTTTAGATACTTGGTATTAAAACTGCTATTGGACTACCACTAATGAAAAGCAACTTTAAAGAAAAAAACAACTAATTCAGTTACATAAAAAAAAAATCAGGGGTTTTATAATCAAGAAGATCTGCATCAGATATATCAAAAATAACTCACACTTATAAGTTTCAGAATCCAGGACTTGGCAGCTGGCTTGATGCTCAAATTGATCATCTTCACAGAGGAAGTTGTGGCAGAAAGAGCAGCGGAACAGCCTCCCTCCTGTAACGTAACACAATGTAAATTATGGTCCCATAGATACAGTAAATTTCTCAGTCAATGTGACAGTTTCCTCATAAAACCGGAAGTAGGGAGTGAATGACGATTTTGTGGTGTACTGAATTGTGGCAATTGGTGCGAGACCACTTCAAGGAGTTAAGCGGACACCACTTCAGCTCCGCATCAGCCGCAAGCTGGTATAAACTGAACTTTGAAAAGCAATCCCGGGCCAAACCCTGGCAGATTAAAAAGTCAACTATCCCATCAGCTCTTCCTAACATAATTTAACCCACATATGGGATGGAAAATCAGCCAGGGTTCCTGCTCCTGATCACTATCCAGGGCACCCCTACAGGAAAGTTACCTGTGTGTGGACATTGGGTGAGCTAAGACTTAGGGTCAGGCCGGGCTGTGGTGTCCTCCACAGTTGAATTGTAAGCTCATGTGACACTATGTGTTCACACCTGAATTGCCTGAGTGGCTATTACTGAGACAAGAATTGCCATGCAAAACCTTCTAGTTCATATGGCTAGGTACCACCCCAAGTGGCACGTTTAGGCACTGAGCCATTACTACATCCCACACAATATTATTTCTGAAGTACTTATGTTAATGAATGTAAAAGCAACAAAACCATCTACTTTATTACAATTGATTAACCAGGCGCCAGCCAGGAGTTTGCGGAGACAAAAAGCAACATGTATAGACATGCACAGTAAGCGTTAATGCACAATAGAAAAAATATGGTCAGTGCTCACAAACCAATCAGCTAAGTGCATAAGGAGCCCACATGATAATCTACTTCATACAATGTAATCCAAGTTTTTGTAATTAAGGGCAACACGGTGGCATAGTGGTTAGCACTGTTGCCTCACAGCGTCAGGGACCCGGGTTCGAATCCGGCCTCGGGTGACTGTCTGTGTGGAGTTTGCACATTCTCCCCGTGTCTGCGTGGGTTTCCTCCGGGTGCTCCGGTTTCCTCCCACAGTCCAAAGATGTGCGGGTTAGGTTGATTTGGCTATGATAAATTGACCCTTAGTGCTAGGGGGGGATTAAATACGTGGGGTTACAGGGATAGGGTGGGATATGTGTCGGTGCAGGCTCGATGGGTCGAAATGGCCTCTATCTGCACTGTGGGGATTCTGTGATTCTGTGAATTCAGCAATAGCTACATTATTTGCTTCAAATTTAGTTTCGTAAATGTGTAGGAGTACATTGGTCTGTGATACAGGGACTATGGTCTTTATAAAAAAAAAAATCAGGTCTAGCTACCTCGATTACATAGTTGTAATAATACAGGTTTCCTAATGCAGGGTGCTGCTATTTATATTGAAATATTATACTGTAGTTCACTAATACAGCCAATAGGTGGCGCTGTGGATTAATAGCCTCAGGAGTTATATTTTGGCACAAGTATTACTTCATTCAAGAGTTTAAGAACTACTACATGTGCAAAATGTAGTAGGTCTACCATGCTTTTGCTACACGTTTACAATAAAAATTAAAAAGTGTTGCTGCAATGCTCATTTGTGAAGAAGCAGCTTCATGACTGAGGCAACAAAAGTCATGCATCTCAATACTTACAACATAGCCCCCACCCACAGAACAGAAACAAGTTCCTCAGATTCCCAGGCAATGCGCACAGGCAGCCAGAAGCTCACAGACGTGAATGGTACAATATACGGATGTATTTTTTTGTACATTTATGAAATAGTGTTATGGTGCGTTTAGTGGTGTGCTGTGCTAATTATTTCTAGACATATTATTGGCTAGTCAATATCCTATGGTGTTGAGTCCAGATCAAGTGCAGTATTCAGGACATGATTTAAAGAGAGCTGGGGGATAACCGGGCCGAGGGGAAGAGGCTTGAAGGATGGGGGTTAGACGGGTGAAGCATTAAAAAGAAGTGGTGGGTGTAGTCAGTGAGTTACATCCACTCTCTCCTCGGTCCCAACATTTCTCGGGGGGGGGGGGGGGGGGGATCAGTATTGAGCTACAACCTTTCCTCCTCCAGGCCTGTAGGCTCATTTTTTGTTTTAAAAAGGCTGGGGAACTACACGTACTCTCTCCCAGAGGCGCCCCCCCCCCCCCCCCCCGAGAAATGTTGGGACCGAGGAGAGAGTGGATGTAACTCACTGACTACACCACCACTTGTTTTTTATGCTTCACCCGTCTAACCCCCATCCTTCAAGCACCTTCCCCCTCCCCCTCCCAGCCCGGTTATCCCCCAGCTCTCTCTAAATACTGCACTCGATCTGGACTCAACACCATAGGATATTGACTTTACTTACAGTTGATGTTTCAGAGAACATTTGCACGAAAGTTTATTTTGCAGTTGGAAAGTTTTTTCCTGATGTTGGTTGAAGGCACAGCAGAGTCAGCAGAAGAACGGGGTATTTTCAGGGAGACGCGCAGTGCCTGGGCAATGGGACGTGATGGCTGCACAACACCACCTTGAGGCAGCAGGGCTCCTTACAGTGCGGCAGGCAAGTGTTAATGAGGACTCCCATCGTCAATGTTTACATAGCAATTTAACAGTATAAATGTTGTCCTAAAAGTGCTACTAGAAAATGACACATGTAGTAAGGGTAGGGTGAACAGTAAATAGTTAGTTGCAAGACTTAGAAAAAACATACCACCGGTAATATCTCAATGAATTTTTTTTCCTACATTAAAAGCGAGAAACCAACATCACGGTGAGGAAAATTGTTTCAAGAGCCTTCAATGGACCCACTCCAAAACACCTGCGTCAATTTAGTTTCCATTTAAATTTAATATCAATTTATCATTTTTTATTACTTTACCTGGATTGTAGCAGATGGTATAGATAAGGGGCTGTGGAATACAATTTACATCCCACTCACGGCGCTTACTGTAACTTGGTCTCAATTATGTCACCTGTTAGTCGCCAAGCCAGCCCATACACAGCGATTAAAATCATATTGCAAGACCCATCATGAACACGCCAGTAATCAGTGCATGCTGGTCACCCAGTATAAAACTTCTTACCCTTCCTGTACGAGGTAATTCAAGACAATCCTTACCATGGTCCCATATACCCCGCTCACACTCAATACACTCAGCATCAGCAAGGGGGCAGATACAGGCGTGAGTGCTCAGGCACTTCCTCCCATGACACACCCAGGCCTCACAAAAATCACAAACTGCTCCCTAAGAGAAGGGGGGGGGGGGGGAGAAAGAGAAAGAAAAAAAGAATGTAATCGTTGTCTTCCTGTCTACTTACATTTTAAGTAGTTTAGCTTTAGTTTCATATACCTCGTGTTTATTGTTCATCATTACAATCAAAGACATTTAAAAAAAAATACATTTTTAATATTGTTCTCGTGTCAGGCACAATAATACAAATGTCTATATATCAGTTACACAATGTGACAAAACAAACTTGCAGTCAGCACTTGCACATCAGTAACACACACACACAAACAATCTTGTCCACTGTTTTCTTAAACTTAATTAGAATCTTTCTCCTAGCAATTCTTGGATAGTGGACCAATTCAAAACCTGCACTGTAAATTCAATAAGTGAAACACAGCAAACTGGTTAAAGTTAAATGATTGAAAAAAAAACCATGCAGAAATGTACTCCAAATTTCTGGTGCTGAAGAAAAATCAAACTACAGCCAAGGTAGGTGCACTGTATGTCAGTGAAAAATCACAGGCATAAAAATGTCCTAATGGAAAACTCCTCCAATTATCCTGATGTACAAAAGCCAAGTGAATACTCACCACCATGGCGAGCCCTGTACTGTAGACGCCAGGGTGCTTAACAACACAGTCTGAGCTCTTCAACATACATTTTGTTTTGCCTAAAGAGGACAGAAAGATGCAACTTATAAAGAAAACACATTTTTTTTTGTGTGTGTGTGAAGAAACTACAGTGCACACTTAACAATTCTTCAAGATCTGCACCCAAAACACAAACTTGTCTGCTCCCTCCACAGGTGCTAACTGATCTGCTGAGCATCTCCGCCATTTTCTGTTTTTGTTTCACATTTCCAGCATCTGCAGTATTTTGCTACATACTGAGCTACTAGCAATGTCCTCTAGCGCTGCTCACCGATTAAAAAAGGGTTAAGTAATCTGGGCTGAAGCACCTTGGCAAGTGTTTGTGTCATGATCCACCCCCACTGCAGATCACACTGCATCCTTCATGTTGCAGAGCCCCGACGGGTCTCTCACCAGTTTGATGACAGTAGGGAGCTTGGTCCATAGGGTAGGTTCTGACGAATGTGTAATTTTAGGACACGGGCAAACTCTGCATCACCTCACAACCCGGCCTGTGACTAACAGATTGCCAGGCTCTCCTCCCACGTTCCCAACTAGGGACTGGTCTCATGCCCGAGTTCATTCACCAGCAGGTAGTTATACCATTATAGGGGCAAAGCCACCAGAGTGCTCCCCGAGGTTCTACTTTTCTGTGTGTCTTGCACAGAAATTGTATCTGCTTGCCAGCAGTCATTGATGTCCGATCCAGCAGTGACCCAACCTGACCCTTCCCCCGGCCACTTCCTTCTTTTTAAAGAAAATGCCTTTTCTTTTTCTTCGATCCTCTCTTTCCTTCTCTTAGTTCCACCTGCTCCCCATAAACTCCTGCTGCTCTTTTGTATTTCATTTTTATCTTCTTTGCTATTTTTCTTTTATTTCCTGCACCTTTTGCCACCTGCTCACTTTTTTTTTATAAGCCAGCTTCCCAACTATTGTGCTTTCTCCCTCCCTAGCCTTGGGCTGCTGATTTCACTCTCCACAGCCTTCTCCTATTTTCTGCTAAACCTGCTCTGTGCTTTGCAGACTTTTTCAGGCCTCTTTTTCAACTTGTGCCTGCAGAAGCGCGGTAAATAAGGTTGGTGAGCTGCAGGCGCAAATAGCCACATGGGAATATGATGCTGTGGCGATAACGGAGACCTGGCTCAAAAAAGGGTAGGATTGGGTGCCAAGTATTCCTGCATACAAGGTGTTCAGGAAAGTTAGGGAAGGAAAGAAAGGAGGTGAGGCGGCAGTATTGATGAAGGAGAATATTAGTGCTGGAGAGAAAAGATGCCCTGGAGGAATCAAGGACAGAATCTATTTGGTTAGAGTTAAGAAACAATAGAGGTGCCATTACACTACTAGGTGTATTCTATAGGCCACTAACTAGTGGGAAGGATATAGAGGAGCAAATCTGCAGGGAAATTACAGAGGTGCAAGAACTAAAGAGCAGTGATAATAGGGGACTTCAACTATCCTAATAGACTGCAGTAGTAATAGTGTTAAGGGCAGAGATGGGGAAGAATTTCTGAAGTGTGTTCAGGAGAACTTTCTTGATCAGTATGTTTCCAGCCCAATGAGGAAGGAGGCATTGCTGGATCTGGTTCTGGGGAATGAAGTGGGTCAAGTGGAGCAAGTGTTAGTGCGGGAACATTTAGGGAACAGTGATCATAGTATCCTAAGGTTTAGATTAGCTATGGAAAAGGACAGGGAGCAACCTAGAGTAAAAATTCAGGAGGAAGGCCAAATTCAGTGGGTTAAGAATGGATCTGGCCCGGGTAAATTGGAATCAAAGACTGGCAGGTAAAACTGTAATCGAACAAAGGGCTGCCTTTAAAGAGGAGATGGTTCGGGTACAGTCAAGGTACATTCCCACGAGGGGGACAGGTAGGGCAACCAAAGTCAGAGCTCCCTGGATGACGAAAGAGAGAGAGAGAGTAAAATGAAGCAGAAAAAGGGGGCGTATGACAGAGGTCAGGTTGAGAATACAAGTGAGAACCAGGCTGAATATAGAAAGTTCAGAGGGGAAGTGAAAAAGGAAATAAGAGGGGCAAAGAGAGAGTATGAAAATAGATTGGCAGCTAACATAAAAGGGAATCCAAAAGTCTTCTGTAGGCATATAAATAGTAAACTGGTAGTAAGAGGAGGGGTGGGGCCGATTAGGGATCAAAATGGAGACCTACGAGTGTGGTGAACCTGTGGAATTCTCTACCACAGAAGGCTGTGGAGGCCAAGTCACTGAATATATTTAAGGAGATAGATTGCTAGACACAAAAGGCATCAAGGGGTATGGGGAGAGAGCGGGAATATGGTATTGAGATAGAGGATCAGTCATGATCATATTGAATAGCAGAGCAGGCTCGAAGGGCCGAATGGCCTACTCCTGCTCCTATTTTTCTATGTTTCTATCTTTACGCATGGAGGCAGAGGGCATGGCTGAGGTACTAAATGAGTACTTTACATCTGTCTTTGCCAAGGAAGATGCTGCCAAAGTCATAGTGAAAGAGGAGGTAGTGGAGATACTGGATGGGATAAAAATTGAGAAGGAGGAGGTACTAGAAAGGCTGGCTGTACTTAAAGTAGGTAAGTCACCAGGCCTGGATGGGATGCATCCTAGGATGCTGAGGGAAGTAAAGGTGGAAATTGCAGATGTACAGGCCATAATCTTCCAATCCTCCTTAGATACAGGGGTGGTGCCAGAGGACTTGAGAATTGCAAATGTTACACCCTTGTTCAAAAAAGGGTGCAAGGATAAACTATCTATAGGCCAGTCAGTTTAACCTCAGTAGTGGGGAAGCTTTTAGAAATGATAATCCGGGCAAAATTAAGTCACTTGGACAAGTGTGGATTAATTAAGGAAAGCCAGCACGGATTCGTTAAAGCAAATCATGTTTAACTAACTTGATTGAGTTTTTTGAGGTAACAGAGAAGGTTGATGAGGGCAATGTGGTTGATGTGGACTTCCAAAAGGCTTTTGATAAGGTGCCACATAATAGGCTTACCAGCAAAGCTGAAGCCCATGGAATAAAAGGGACAGTGGCAGCATGGATACAAAATTGGCTAAGTGACAAGAAAGAGAGAGTAGTGGTGAACGGTTGTTTATCGGACTGAAGGAAGGTATACGGTGGTGTTCCCCAGGGGTCGGTACTAGGACCACTGCTTTTCTTGATATATATTAATGACCTGGACTTGGGTGTACAGGGCACAATTTCAAAATTTGCAGATGACACAAAACTTGGAAGTACAGTGAACAGTGAGGAGGATAGTGGCCCTGAATTTGCGGTCGGAGGCTTCCCACGGGGAAATGCCTCTGATCTGCAAATAAAATGCCCGCGTACCTGGGGCCTCGGGACCCACGGAGACTCGCAGTCCTGGGCCTCTCTGGGTACTCGCGGGCAGAGGCCCACGTATCTCAGAGGCGCAGGCAGTTCGCGAGCGCCCCTGGGATCACGTGGGCCGGACCAACAAATGAAAGAAGTGAATCCCCATTTATACTTATGGGGATTTCGTATGTACGGAAACCCCATAAGCGTGAATGGGAATACCCCAAAAAATACACTAGACATAAAATACATTTTTAAAAACCATCACATTTAAAATTAATTAAAATTGCATTAATTAAATATTTAACAAAAATTTTATTTTGAAAAATAAATTTACATGTTTTAAAGGGCCAAAAATAAACTTCTTATTTAACAAGTTTTTAAATGTATAAATTGATAAAAAAATTATTTTTCTGCTTTTTAAAGCTCTTACGCTGGCAAAAGCAGGCCTTACGCCTGCTTTTACCAGGCATAAGAATTTCATGGGCATTCGCTGGACAGTAGTTGGGCAAATAGCCCAACTCTCCACCCACGGATGCCCTTTCCCAGGGATTCGTACGATCTGGCAAGAGAATTCTTGACAGGTCGCAAGTTCCGGGTTTTAGCGCATGCCTAAACTCAGAACTTGCGCGGCCCCTACGATCACGTACGTACCTGTGAGGTGATGCACTTTGGCAGGAAAAATCCTAGAGCAATTTATTATCTTAATGGCAAGAAACTGGAGAGTACTGAAGTGCAAAGGGATCTGGGGGTCCTGGTGCACGAAACTCAAAAGGTTAGTATGCAGGTGCAGCAAGTGATTAAGAAGGCAAATGGAATGTTGGCTTTCATTGCTAGGGGGATAGAATATAAAAATAGGGAGGTATTGCTTCAGTTGTACAAGGTATTGGTGAGACCGCACCTGGAATACTGCATACAGTTTTGGTGTCCTTACTTAAGGAAAGACATCCTTGCTCTCGAGGCAGTGCAAAAAAGGTTCACTCGGTTAATCCCGGGGATGAGGGGGTGGTCATATGAGGAGAGGTTGGGTAGATTGGGACTCTACTCATTGGAGTTCAGAAGAATGAGAGGCGATCTTATTGAAACATATAAGATTGTGAAGGGGTTGGATCGGGTGGATGCGGGGAGGATGTTCCCGATGACGGGTGAGACGAGAACTAGGGGACATAGTCTTAGAATAAGGGGCTGCTCTTTCAAAACGGAGATGAGGAGGAACTACTTCACTCAGAGGGTGGTAGGTCCATGGAATATGCTGCCACAAAAAGCTGTAGAAGCTACAACATTAATTAAATTTAAAACAGAAATAGACAGTTTCCTAGAAGTAAAGGGCATTAAGGGTTACGGGGAGCGGGCAGGAATTTGGACATGAGTCTAGGTTCGGATCGGTCATGGCCCTGTGGGTAGTGGAACGGGCCCAGGGACTGTGTAGCCTGATTCTGCTCCTATTTCGTGTGTGCAATTCTGTTAGATGCAGGAGATGGTTCTGTGATAGATAGTAGATTGGCGGTTAGGATCAGATCAGCCATGATCTTATTGAATGGCGGAGCAGGCTCGAGGGGCCGATTGGCCTACTCCTGCTCCTATTTCTTATGTTCTTATGTTCCATAGTGGCCGCAAATTACGGCCCAGTGATAGACTTCAAGGAGACATAGGCAGGCTGGTGGAAGGGCGGACACGTGGCAGATGAAATTTTACACAGAAAAGTGCGAAGCGATACATTGTGGTAGGAAGAATGAGGAGAGACAATATAAACTAAAGGGTACAATTCTAAAGGGGATACATGAACAGAGAGACCTGGGGGTATATGTGCACAAATCGTTGAAGGTGGCAGGGCAGGTTGAGAAAGCGGTTAAAAAAGCATACAGGATCCTGGGCTTTATAAATAGCTTGTGATTTCAAATAAAACTGTTGGACTATAACCTGGTGTTGTGCGACCTCTCAATTTTATAAATAGAGGCATAGAGTACAAAAGCAAGGAAGTTATGATGCACCTTTATAAAACACTGATTCCGCCTCAACTGGAGTATTGTGTCCAATTCTGGGCACCGCACTTTAGGAAGGATGTGAAGGCCTTAGAGAGGGTGCAAAAAAGATTTACAAGAATGGTTCCAGGGATGAGGGACTTCAGTTATGTGGATAGACTGGAGAAGCTGGGGTTGTTCGCCTTAGAGCGGAGAAGATTGAGAGGAGATTTGATGGAGGTGTCCAAAATCATGAGGGGTCTGGACAGAGTAGATAGAAATTGTTCCCATTGGCGGAAGGGTCGAGAACCAGAGGACAGAGATTTAAGGTGATTGGCAGAAGAACCAAAGGCGACATGAGGAAAAAGACATGATGCATTTAAGGGGAGGCTAGATAAGCATACGAGGGAGAAGGGAATAGAGGGTTATGCTGATAGTTAGATGAGGAAAGACAGGAGGAGGCTCGAGTGGAGCATAAACGCCGGCATGGGCTGGTTGGGTCGAAGGGCCCGTTTCTGTGCCGTATATCCTATGTAAAAACTTTTTTATGCAGCAAGTGGTTAGGATCTGGAATGCACTGCCTGAAAGGGTGGTGGAGGCAGATTCAATCGTGGCTTTCAAAAGGGAGTTGGATAAGTACCTGAAGGAAAAGAAATTGCAGGGCTACGGGGAAAGGGCGGGGGAGTGGGACTAGCTGAAGTGCCCTTGCAGAGAGCCGGCACAGGCTCAACGGGCCAAATGGTCTCCTTCTGTGCTGTAACCATTCTATGATTCTAATTCTCCAGGAATTGACCTCCAGTAAAATTTAAATTAAAAGGCTTCATACAGCACTCTAATCCAAAGTGGGGCCCAAAAGGTCAGAGGAGCCTGGAGAAGGTCTGCAAAGGTGGGAAAATGAGCTGCCCTTGAAGATGTCCAAGGACCCCACAACCAGGGAGGGGAGCACAGAAATACAGCCCGATACCAGATAAACACAGCAAGGAGCTGTTCTGACGAAGGGTCATTGACCTGAAACGTTAACTCTGTTTCTCTCTCCACAGATGCTGCCTGACCTGCTGAGTATTTCCAGCATTTTCTGTTTTGATTACAGCAAGGAGCTGGATAGGCCAGTGTGCTCTGGGAACTGAGTGCAGATCCGGCCTCTGATTGGTCCCTGCTAACAGTACAAATCAATCGGATTAGCACTCATATGTAAACCAGAAAACAGACCAATCAGGTCCCAGAGAATGGGTATCTATCAACAAACATTTTTTACTCATAGAATTGCGTCAGAAAGCTTAATGTACTACAGTGCTTTATAAAATTTAATATAGCGATTATTAGTCTTCATTCAAGTCAAATCCAGTCTTTATGAAGATTTTTTTTTAATGCAATGGCTATACTGCAGCTTCTAATCTTAAAAGGAACAGCCCAGTTAAATAAAGTGTAGGTGACAGTTGTTTTTCACTTTTCAAATAATGCGGCATCATATTATTCTTAGTACATGTTTTTTTTTTTAAATTTTGTAATAAAATACAAGGAAACCACATGTTGTATCAAGTGAAATTTTAACTTAAACACCTTTGTAATTAAGACGTGTTCAAAATTGTCAAATTTGATAATTTATTCATGTCAATGTTGACATTTATTTGCTTAATTTTGAAACAACCACTCCGTTTGTTCAAACATAGACCAGACGGAACCAATCCATCAGAAACATTCAGAAAAATGTCAGGGTCTGGATCCCTCTTGCACACCTTCGCCTCTCCTTTAAAATCCTCATCGTCAACACCCAAGACCAATCGAGATATCTTCCCTCCTATCCTCTTATCAGCTTCTGCCTCGAGTGACTCCTCATCCTCTGTGATTTCAACCTCCAGCACACCTCCCCTTGCCGTCTCGATGAATTCACCATTCCTGTCCTCCCTAAAACTGTTTCTCCATATAGACTTTTCTACCCACACTCAGCCACCCCCTTGACATTTCCTGTCGCCTCTTAGCCCCATGATTTCAAACACTGACATGGCCATCTCCTACCACATCCTTCTATCCCTCACCACACCTATCTCCTCTCCCCCCTCGCCTGCACCCCACCCCCCCCCCCTATCTTTTTCTAATCCCACTTCATTCTGAATCCACAACTGGAGAAAAAAAAAACATGTCCCATGTCACTTACAACTTTCAAACTCCCAACTGCCTAGTCTTTGGCTCTCCATTCACAACACCTCTGCAACAGTCAATTTGCTCAACCACTGGCATCTATTTAGCATGCTGTCACTGATCCAATTGGTCTTGGTCTGCACTAGACATTTTAAAACAAAGTATGGTAAATAGTTAAATACATACATGCATTAAAAAATTCTAAAAATATAAAAACACCTCCAATACGGTTTTTATCCAAACATTTCCAATACAGCCTTCCAGACAGCAGACCCCCATTCTCTACAAAATAAGTCACACAGGTAGAGGCAACTTCCAATACCTGGATCTCCTCCCTCAGCTTAGTCACTAGCACAACCTCAATTTATTTTGCCATCTTACTATCTTTTATCAGAATCAGTTATGACAAAATCTAAAGTCTGTAGTATTCCCAATAGCCACCTATTTACAACTTCTTTGCAGAAAGCCAGGACACAAACCAAGCCACTAATGTATTTACTGGGCCGAAAATTGATCCCGCGACGCGAGAGTACGCACTCCAATTGCCGGTTTTCTGCATGCCCTGCATGCCCTGCGCATGCGCTGAAAACCGGCAATTGCTCTTTTGAAAAGGGGGCGGTTCCTCGGTGCATCGCGTGCGCGCTACAGGCTGCGCGCACGCTGTGCACTTCATGCTTTGGACGCGCAGGTAAGTACGGAAGATTTTGGAAATGGAAAAAGGAGGAGTAAGACCCACTTTTAACAAGGTAAGTAGTGAATAAGTATTTTTTTGAATTTTTTTTAACAGGTATATCTTTTTTAGAGCCTTTCAAGACAGGTAAGTTTATTTTTATAACTTTTTAAAAGATTAAATTTTTTCAAAAATTTAATTTTTTATTTAAAATGGTTAATTTATTTAACTATACTTATTTTATTAATGTGATGGTTTTTTTTTAATTTAATTGAGGTTTAGCTGTTATTTTGGGGGGGTGTAAGATTCATAGATTTCACAGCACGTATGTGAAACTTATGAATGGAAGATGGTGTGCTGCCATTGGCTCTAACTGAGTCACGTGATCCCACAGCTCGCACGAATTCACTACGCCGCTGGGATACGCAAGCACTGCCCAGCTGATGTCTGGAACATCAAGTTCGTGCGAGCTGGATCTGAAAAAGCACAAGCGAGGTGAGAGATCGCAGGGAAGCCTTACCCCCGCGGGAACAGAGCGAGATGAATTTCTGGGCCACTATTTAAATACTACACCGGAGCCACCTCCCCCCATCCATTTGAAAAGCCAACCTGTGGCCTTTCACAGGCTACATTTGTTATGTGTAGTTCATTAAATCAGGGATGCACCTATGAAACTTATAACCTAATGCTTCACTCACTCACTCACTCGAAATTTCACAAGATCCCCAGTAAATGCAGCCTATGAAACTGTAATTTGCTGACAACTCCCTCATGGAAAATTATACTTTTTACATTATCTACATGGTCTGTAAATATCGGTGAAAATCAATTTGTACAAAGGTCACTCAGGACTCAGTTTAAGCAGGATCTGCTATTAAATATGTCAACATATACCGTTCTCCTACCTAAACTAGTGTAGAAAATTATTTTCAGATAACAAGTACCATAGTGCAAACACAGAACTTTCAAGAGCTCGTAATATCAACAGAATATACCACCCCCTTCCCAACAAAGAACATTTTAAAATAGTTTTATTTCCAATCTAAAAAGGTTAATCTTAGTTTTCTGTAGAATCTTCACCTAATAATCTTCCCATTTATTCCCAGGCATTACAAGACAGAAAACTCAAAATTAAAGCAAATGCACTAATTCAAGAACGTACTGAATCCTACTTACCACACTGTGCACAAATAGGTAACTTTTGTACTGAATTACAGAAGTAACAAAAAGCTCGATTCTTTTGCCGTCTTGTCCAATGGAGGAAAGTGAACATGGGAAACAAATGCAAAGTTAGGTCCTGAAACATCAAGTGATAACCATCTGTTCCACTACAATACGGTCACTGCCTTATGAATCCTAAACATGGACATTTAACAGGGCCCTTCCAGATTTAGGAGATTACTGTAGATTTTGTATAGAACAGCCAATAGAAACAGAGACAAAAAAAGTTCCTTGGCCTCAGGCTAAATTTCAACGTATGTGGTTGAGAAACTTTGAGAATATAATATTGTACGACATACAACAGGCTAATATGATAGTATTACACTACCCATGATTAAAGACGTTAAATGAAAAAACAATGAAAACTGCAAATATTATTTCTCTGATATATCTTACCTTTGGCATTTATCGCATTCCTGTTTTTATTGGAAACAAAAAAAAGAGAAAACATTTTTAGAGCAGAATTAAAACACAGCCACAAACAAATGAATTTTAGTAATGAAACATAACATTTTATTTTTATTTAAGAGAGTGAATAATGATTGACACTTAACTGCACTCTGAAATGGCCTAGCAAGCCTCTCAGTTGTATTAAACCTGGGAAACTAGGGTTGGACAATAAAAGCTGTCCGTTCCAATGACACCCATATCCTGAGAATGAATAATTTTTTTTTTTTTTAAAAGCATCAAGCCTCTGCCACAATTTTGTTTTATATCCAAATTTTTTTAATAATAATTTCCTTCAAATTCTAAACAGTGGTCATGTATGGGCAGCAAAGAATGCAGTGATATTACCACATATTTCTCCACCCATCTGGCAACAGTATTTAGTAAGGTAATTTACTTTTTTAAAACTTTGCGATATTAGTAGGTTAAGCAACAACTGCTCATGAATTATGCAATCATATTCAACAGTGAATTAGACATTTTCTATGAAGGATGGGATGGGGTTTCAACTCCAAGACCTGGGTTAAATTCAGCCAAGCCTAGCTGTATGAAAGTCTCCACTGTCTACTGACCATAAGGGTCCTGTACAAACAGCTCTTCTTTCTATCCTACAGTCTCCCATTCAGATCTTCATCTACTGGACGGAGCATTGCCCAGGGCTAACCCTGGAGAAGTGGCATGTTGTCCAAGGCAGAGGCAGAATCCATCGGTGTTGCTTGATCGCATGGGGATCAGATGCTGGAAACTATGCATGGCAAAAGAGCTGTGTTTGATTGATTTACCAAACAGTAAATGTATGTGTTCATCGAAGGAACACAGGAACCTAGGAACAGGAGTAGGCCATTTAGCCCCTTGAGCCTGTTCTGCCATTCAATGAGATCATGGCTGATCTGTAACCTAACTCCATATACCCACCTTTGGCCCATATCCCTTAATATATCTTTGGTTAACAAAAATCTATCCATCACAGATTTAAAATTAACAATTGATCTAGCATCAATTGCTGTTTGCGGAAGAGAGTTCCAAACTTCTACCACCCTGTGTGTGTGGAAGCGTTTCCTAATTTCACTCCTGAAAAGGTCTGGGTCTAATTTTTAGACTATGCCCCCAAGTCCTAGAGTCCCCAACCAGCAGAAATAGTTTCTCTCTATCTACCCGATCTGTTCCCCTCAATATCTTGACAACTTCGATCAAATCACCCTTTAACCTTCTAAATTCCAGGAGAATACAACGCTAGTTTGTGTAATCGCTCCTCGTAATTTAAGCCCTGGAGTCCGGGTATCAGTCTGGTAAACCTACGCTGCACTCCCTCCAAGGTCAATATATCCTTCCTGCGGTGCCCAGAATTGCTCACAGTACTCCAGGTGTTGTCTAACCAGGGCTTTGTATAGCTGTAGCATAACTTCTACCCCCTTGTTTCCTAGAACAATACGTCAGGGAACCAACCAGGAAACAGGCTATTTTAGATCTTGTATTGTGTAATGAGACAGGGTTAATTAGTAATCTCATAGTAAAGGATCCGCTGGGGAAGAATGATCATATGATAAAATTTCACATTGAATTTGAGTGTGAAATACTTCAGTCGGAAACGAGAGTCTTAAACTTAAAGCCAATTAGATAGGTATGAGGGGGCGAGTTAGCTAAGGTAGATTGGGAAATTAGATTAAAACCTATGACAGTAGATAAGCAGTGGCAAACATTTAAAGAAATATTCCAAAATTCTCAACAATATACAACTCCACTGAGAAATAAAAATTCCGCAGGAAAATTGATTCATCCATGGCTAACTAAATTAGTTAAGGATGGTATTAGATTAAAAGAAGAGGCTTATAATGTTGCGAAGAATAGTAGTAAGCCTAAGGATTGGGAGAGCTTTAGAAACCAGCAAAGGAGGACAAAAAATTGATAAAAAGGGAGGAAATAGAATGAGAGTAAACTAACAAGAAATATAAAAACAAATTGTAAGAGCTTCTACAATTGTGTAAAAAGGAAGAAAGTAGCAAAAGTAAACATTGGTCCCTTAGAGGCCGAGACAGGTGAAATTATAATGGGGAATAAGGAAATGGCAGAGACTTTAAACAAATATTTTGTTGTATCTGTCTTCACAGTGGAAGACAAAAAGCATACCAAAAATAGTGGGGAACCAAGGGGCTAATAAAAGTGAGGAATTTAAAGTAATTAATATCAGTAGAGAAAATGTACTTGAGAAACTAATGGGACTAAAAGCTGACAAATCCCCTGGTCGTGATGGGTACATCCTAGGGTTCTAAAAGTGGCTGCAGAGATAGTGGATGCATTGGTTGTGATCTTCCAAGATTCCCTAGATTCTAGAATGGTCCCAGCGGATTGGAAGGTCGCAAATGTAACCCCGCTATTCAAGAATGGAGAGGGGGAACTACAGGCATCAGTCATCAGGAAAATGCTGGAATCCATTATTAAGGAAGTGGTAACAGGGCACTTAGAAAATCATAATAGGATTAGGCAGAGTCAACATGGTTTTATGAAAGGGAAGTCGTGTTTAACAAATTTATTAGAGTTATTGAGGATGTAACTAGCAGGGTAGATAAAGGGGAACCAGTGGATGTAGTATATTTGGATTTCCAAAAGGCATTCGACAAGGTGCCACATAAAAGGCAAGATAAGGGCACATGGGGTTGGGGGGTAATATATTAGCATGGACAGAGGATTGGTTAACGGACAGAAAACAGAGATTAGGGATAAAGGGGTCATTTTCCGGTTGGCAGGCTGTAACTAGTGGGGTGTCGCAAGAATCAGTGCTTGGGCCTCAGCTATTTACAATCTATATTAATGGCTTAGATGAAGGGACCGAGTGCAATGTATCCATGTTTGCTGATGCTACAAAGCTAGGTGGGAAAGTAAGCTGTGAGGAGAACACAAAGAGCCTGCAAAGGGATATAGACAGGTTAAGTGAGTGGGCAATAAAGTGGCAGATGGAGTATAACGTGGGGAAATGTGCACTTTGGTAGGAAGAATAAAAAAATGAATGGGCCAGAAATTCGGCTGTTGTCGGGTGAGTACGCGCTGTGTACTCACCCGTAAGGGCACCTGAAGTGCCGGTTTCTTACATGCACTGCGCATGCACGGGAAACCAGAACTTCCGTTCCCCTGAAGTAAGGGGTTCAGAAGTCGAACGCGTGCGTGGGAGAGGCTGCGCGCACGCAGCAAACTTCGGGTTTTTTTCAGGTTTCTCCGGGAGGGTAAGTATGGAGAAGCTGCACTTTTAAAAAGGAGGCGCAAGGCCTGTTTTTAACAAGGTAAGTGGTTAATTAATTACAATTTAAACATTTTTTCAAACAGATTTATCTTTTTTAGCTACTTTAAAGAAAGGTAAGTTTATTTTTAGCAGCGTTAAAAAGTATAATTAATTTTTTCAAAAATTTAAATTTGTTTAAAGTAATTAATTTATGTAACTTAGTTATTTTAAAAATGTGATGTAAAAAAAATTTATTTGAAGTTTAAGTGTGGTTTTGGGGCCGATCTCTATTCATAGATTTGACAGGTCTTCCTGTCAAATCTATGAATGAAAATGCCCCGTTAGGATTGGCTCTCCATCGCCCACGTGATCCCAGGGGACGCTTCGAACTAACTGCGCCCCTGGGATACACAAGCACTGCGCGCCGGCAGCTGCAGGAGGCCCAGGACCCGAAGTCCTCGTGGGCCCAAAGCACAACGGCAGGCGTGGTAGGCAAGCACGCGCGTGATGCTTGCACCCGCAGGAAGCCGGAAAGCCGAATTTCTGGCCCAATATTTTTTAAATGGTGAGAAACTATTAAATGTTGGTGTTCAGAGAGATTTAGGTGTGCTCGTACAGAAAACACAGAAAGTTAGCATGCAGGTACAGCAAGCAATTAGGAAGACAAATGGCATTTTGGCCTTTATTGCAAGGGGGTTGGAGTACAAGAGTAAGGAAGTCTTACTACAATTGTATAGGGCTTTGCGGAGAAAACACCTGGAGTACTGTGCACAGTTTTGGTCTCCTTATCTGAGAAAGGACATACATGCCTTAGAGGCGGTGTAACAAAGGTTCACTAGATTGATCCCTGGGATGAGGGGGCTGTCCTATGAGGAGAGATTGAGCCTATACTCTCTGGAGTTTAGAAGAATGAGAGCTGATCTCATTGAAGCATATAAGATTCTGAGGAAGATTGACAGGGTAGATGCTGAGAGATTGTTTCCCCAGCTAGAATTAGAGGGCATAGTCTCAGGATAAGGGGTCGGCCATTTAAGACTGCGATGTGGAAGAATTTCTTCACTCAGAGGGTTGTGAATCTTTGGAATTCTCTACCTGAAAGGGCTGAGGATGCTGAGTCATTGAGTATATTCAAGGCTGAGATAGATAGATTTTTGGACTCACGGGGAATCAAGGGATATGGGGATCGGGCAGGAAAGTGGAGTTGAGTTCGAAGATCAGCCATGATCTTATTGAATGGCGGAGCAGGCTCGAAGGGATGTATGGACTACTCCTGCTACTAATTCTTATATTGTATTCTAGTCCTCTAGATATATAGGCTAGATTTCCATTACCTTTTTTGATTATTTTCTGTACTTGTTCATGACATTTTAATGATCTATGTGCCTGGACCCTCAAATCTCTTGGAACTTCCACTGTTTTTAGCTTTTCACCATTTAGAAAATACCCTGTTATATCCTTTTTAGGTCCAAAGTGGATGACCTTACATTTGCCTACATTGAAATCTATTTGCCACAGTTTTGCCCATCTATCAATATCTCTTTGTAATTTTATGCTTTCATCTACACTGCCTACAATGCCACTTATCTTTGTGTCATTGGCAAATTTGGATATGTGGCTTTCTATCATCCAAGCAGGGACAGGGTACTGAATTTGGATGATCAGCCATGATCTCATTAAATGGCGGAACAGGCTCGAGGGGCCGAATGGCCTACTCCTGCTCCTATCTTCTATGTTTCTATCCCATCGTCTAAGTCGTTAATAAACACGGTGAATAGTTGAGGCCCCAACACAGATCTCTGCGGGACACCACTGGTCAAATCCTGCCAATTAGAGTACCTGCCCATTATCCCTACTCTCTGTCTCCTGCCACTCAGCCAATTTCATAACCAGGTCAATAATTTGCCTTTAATTCCACAGGCTTCAACCTTAGTTAACAGTCTCCGATGAGGGACTATCTCAAATGCCTTCTGGAAGTCCATATCAAGGATACCGGGGATGCATTTGGCACTTTAAGAATATGCAGACAGTTTGCTCAAGATGTGTCCAACAATTAAGTGTCACAAAAAGAAAATACTGCAGATGCTGGAAATCTGAAATAAAAACAGAAAATGCTGGAGACACTCAGCAGGTCAGGCAGCATCTGTGAAGAGAGAAACAGAGTTAACGTTTCAGGTCGATGACCTTTTGTCAGAACTGGAAAAAAGCAGGAAATGGAACAGATTTTTAAGCAAGTGCAGGGGCTGGGAAAGGGGGTCACATGTCTGCTGTTTGTGTGCTCTCCTTTAGCTTGAATCTGAATGCTAATCAGTATTGTTCTAAGGTGCTCAGAAATCCAGCAATGCTAAAACAAGAGACTTAACTGGTGTGAAATTATGCACAGTCCAAGTTGTTGAAAGATGACGATTGTATGAGTGTGTTTAATTTCACCTAACCTGCAGTGCCCTTTAAAAACTGGCCTCATCAGTTTCACAGATGAAAAGTTATTTCTCTTTCTATAATGTTAGAGAATTGGCCATTGGCTGCATTGCTTCGGATTCAGCACTGTGCTCGCTGTGGAACATTCTAATTAGAAATCCAGGAAATTTTGGAGTAAGTTCGCAACGGCAAGATCGGCGCGTAAAATAATGAAATTTATGGCGTATGCTTCCGATCTCGCTGCTGCAGGAAATTCTAGGCCAATATATAAATGTCAGTACCCCTATCAACACCGCCCTAGAAAATTACAGAGAAACAAAAATTCAACATAAAAGTGGTAACAGAAAACCAGCAGGTTTATATCCCAGCACTAGTAAACTGCTTCACATAGTCTGGTCCTTTGCTGTCAAACTGTATAAAGTAAATGTCATACGATCTCTGAACTCGTTTTCTGACAAACAACTTGCGTTTAATGTAGTAAACGTCCCAAGACACTCCACAGGAGCGATTATCAAATAAAATTTGACACTGAGCCACACAAGGTGATATTAGGATAGGTGACCAAAAGCTTGGTCAAAGAGATAGGTTTTAAGGCGTGTCTTAAAGGAGGAGAGAAACGGAGGTTTAGGGACAGATATCCAGAGCTTAGGGCCTAGGCGCCTGAAGGCATGGCCGCCAACGGTGGAGCAATGAAAATCAGGGATGTGCAAGAGGTCAGAATTGGAGAAGGGCAGAGATCTTGGAGGGTTTGTAGGAGGTTACAGAGATTGGGAGAATTTTTAAATTGAGGCATTGCCGCACCGAAAGCCAATGTAGGTCAGCGCGCATAGCGGTGATGGATGAACAGGGCTTGGTGCAAGTTAGGATAGAGGCAGCAGAGATTTGGATGAGCTCAAGTTTACAGAGAGAGCAAGGTGGGAGGCCAGCCAGAGGGCACTGGAATACTAGAGTCTAGAAGTAACTGATAATTACATGTCCCAGGTATTTACTCTTTTGCAAACAATTGCATAACGCACACAAACCTCGTCGCTGATGAAGACATCTCACTTTATGCACTTTTCACTGCTGCAATACCTGAATTAATTGTCTACACATAATGACAACCACCACTGCTGCTACTTAACACAGGCTCAGGAAGGCCTAGTGGAAAGGAAGTTATTCTTCGTCGTCACCCATCCCAACAGTCAAATACAGGGAAACACTCGTCAAAAGTCTGGGAGTGAGCTTCTGTCCAAAACCCTCAGGCAGAATGAATGATGCATGACACAAGAGGCTGAAATTAAAAATTGAGTGAAAAGCAAGAAAATGTTGATTAATGCTGGGGCCGCGCCTGCTCGATTGCAATGTGTTCACTGCTGGTTGACAGACTGCTGGCCTTACTCACTCACCATGGAGGCATTGCAGGGCTGTTTCGCCACATCCATGTTGTCTCTGGCCGCCCGGGTTAACTTTTCGCGTTCTTTGCGACTTTCAGCCTTCTTTCGCGCGCCGGTCTTCTTTTTCGGCATCTTATAGAACGGTGGGATGAGCACGGAGGGAGAGCTCTGAAAGTCGGAGCGGTGAGGAGAGGGCGGGGGGTGAGGTGAGGTGAGGTGAGGTGGCTGTAGCTCAGAGTCCGGGTCACACGGAAACCTCGGCCAGCGCTCGCGGCGGACAGCACGGCATTCCACCCTCAGCCCAGGCGATTGTGACGTCGCGGAATTCATGAGCACGCGCAGCCAACACTCGTACTTCCGGCGCGCTGGTGACAGCAACCCTCAGCTCACCTCTTGCAAAATGCCACACCAGCAACCAAACCCAAGAGTGCCCTCCCCACCAACACTTCTGAACGGGCAGCAACCAATCAAGAACTTAAGCACAAAAACTAAAGGAAACAAGGCATCAGGCGTACCAGCGGACACCTCCTGCTCCAGGGCCACCCAGCCACTGAAGAGAAGCAGGTGGCCAGAGCGACCATCAAGGGCCGCCTCCGACTTGGGCCTATAGATGGCAACCTTGGTCAGGCCCTGGTGTGGTGCATTGTGTCATTTCAGATTTAGGGTTGCCAACTTTCCAGGATTGTCCTGGCATCTCCAGAAATTAACGTTTAATCTCCTGGACACTGCCGTGGGTAAAAATCGTAGGGGGCATTAAAAACAAATGGTGTTTTTTTCATTTTTTTGGGAACACTTTCATTTATTATTTATAAAACTATTGGAGATGGGGGGCAAAAAGGCTGTTTGACTGGGCGGGGCAGTTGGGGGCAGGAGGTAATGTGATGAAACCTCCGGGAATATGTTCAACCAGAGTTGGCAACACTATTTAGAATGAATCTGTTCTGATTACCTATGCTGTTGCATTTAGGATTGCCAACCCTCCAGGATTGTCCTGGAGTTTCCTGGAATTAAAGGTGAATCTCCTGGACTCTGCTGCAGGCATTTATATTGTGAATTGTTTACTTGGAAATGTAGTAAGTACACAGTGAGGAGCATTGTAGCAGACTTCAGGAGGAGATAGAGAGACTGGTGAAATGGGCAGACACATGGCAGATGAAATTTAATGCAGAGAAGTGTGAAGTGATGCATTTTGGAGGGATGAATGAAGAGAGGCAATGTAAAGCAAATGGTACAATTATAAAGGGGTGCAGGAATAGAGAGACATTTGGGTTCACATACACAAATCTTCAAAGGTGGCAGGACAAGTTGATAAGACTGTTAAAAAAGCGTACAGGATCCTGGGCTTTATAAATAGAAATGAGAAGTCGCACAACACCAGGTTATAGTCCAACAGATTTATTTAATTTTACAAGCTTTCGGAGCTATCGCTCCTTCGTCAGGTAAGTTAGCAATAGAGGCATAGAGTACAAAAGCAAGGAAGTTATGCTAAACCTTTATAAATCAACAACAACAACAACTTGCATTTATATAGCACCTTTAACATAGTAAAACGTCCCAAGGCACTTCACAGGAGCGTTATCAAACAAAACCTGACACCGAGCCACATGAGATATTAGGGCAGGTGCAAAGAGGTAGGTTTTAAGGAGCGTCTTAAAGGAGGAAAGAGAGATAGAGAGGCGGAGAAGTTTAGGGAGGGAATTCTAGAGCTTAGGGCCTTGGCAGCTGAAGGCACGGCCACCAATGGTGGAGCAATTAAAATCGGGGATGCGCAAAATCATTGGTTAGACCTCAGTTGGAGTATTCTATCCAATTCTGGGCACTACACTTTAGGAAGAATGTGAACGCCTTGGAGAGGGTGCAGAGCAATGTTCCCTTTAATTATTTTTTGGGTGCGCGGCCCCTTTAAGGGGCTGCGTGGCCCATCAGAATACCACGTATGTGCGTTTTTTCCCCATTGAAAAGCCAGTGAGCCGGCTGAGCAGGAGGTCCAGAGCGCTGCGTGGCAGTGTGGCCACGCAGCTTAAAGGGAACAGAGGAAATTTCCTAGAATGGTATCAGGGATCAGGAACTTAAGTTATGTGGAGCGACTAGAAAAGCTGGGATTGTTCTCCTTCGAGCAGAGAAGGTTAAGGGGAGTTTTAATAGAGGTGTTTAAAGTTATGAAGGTTTTGATAGAGTAAATAGGGAGAAACTGTTTCCACTGGCAGGAGGGTCAATAACCAGAGGACACCAACTTAAGATAGTTGTCAAAAGAACCAGAGGAAAGATGAGGCGCATTTTTTTTACGCAGTGAGTTGTTGTGATCTGGAAGACACTGCCTGAAAGGGTGGTGGAAGCAGATTCAATCGTAACTTTCAAAAAGGAGTTGGATATATTTTAAAAATTGCAGGGCTTTGGGGAAAGAGCAGAGGAGTGGGACTTATTGGATAGCTCTTTCAAAGAGCCAAAACAGGTATGATGAACCGATTGGTCTCCTTCTGTGCTGTATGATTGTATCATTCTATAATTGCTTAATCTATTAAAGCAAATTGTGGCTGTAATGTCTACTGCACCATGCCAACCCAATGTATTTCACACTCTGGCCTATGTGAATGCAACAAATTAAAACCGTACAAATGTTTTAACATAACTTTTAAAAAGTCATTAATAGCCAAAAATTTTACTTTGTGGACACTAACATGTTTTAATACCAATAGAATACTTAGCAGCATTAATGTACTTAGAGTACTGTGCACAGTTCTGGTCTCCATATTACAAAAAGGAAATAGAAGCACTGGAGAAAGTGCAAAATAGATTTATAATAATGATACCAGAATTAAGAGGGTACAACTATAAGGAACATTTTAACAAACTGGGGCTCTCTTCTCCAGAAAAGAGAAGACTGAGAGGTGACCTGATAGAGGTCTTTAAAATTATGAAGGAATTCGATCAGGTAGACGTAAAGAAGATGTTTCTTATGGGGGCGTCCAAAACTAGGGGCCATGAATATAAGACACTCGGTCCCCTCATATAAGTTACTGATATAGATTGTAAATAGCTGAGGCCCAAGCACTGATCCTTGTGGTGCCCCACTAGTTACAGTCTGCCAACCCGAAAATGATCTGTTTATTCCTACTCTCTGCTGTCCTGTTAACCAATCCTCAATCCATGCTAATATATTACCTCCAATCCCATGAACCCTAAGTGAGGAGCCTGGAATCTGTAGCTCCTGTTAATGCTGGTAAAAGCTCACAGCCTGAGAGACCTGTGTTATGATTCTGGATTCTCTGCAATTTTTAAACACATGAATGTCACTGCTCCTGGCAGTCAGATGGGACCATGTCAGCAAGGGAGATGAACAGCACTGTGAGAGACGTTGAGCAAATTGCTGGGCAACTGGACAATTCCAACAATTGAGAATGTGCAAGTTGTTGGTTCTGCATGCTTAGCATCTAATGCACAGTGGCTTGGCATAGCTCATTGATTATGACCTGTCAGCTCTGATAAGATTAGTGTGCTGGAAATAAACAGGATCCTGAAAGTGCAAATGCAACGATTCTGTCTGCTGGCATCACTGTATTACGTTTATGTTGTCTTTTCAGCAACTTGGGAAAGGATTGCATTTGTACTTTTAGTAAGGCTAACCAGAGGGATTATTTATGGTTAATGCAAGAATGCCTGATGTCTTAAGACCATAAAAGTGTACCAAAATAATGAAAATACTAAACATGATTCCTCCATTTTCATGATGTTGATGTGCTTTAGAAAGCATAGCTAAGGAAAGAAGGCTGTCCTAACATCCAACTGCAGTTTGAACACCACTAATGTTTTTGTGTTTACTGCTATGTCTGGCAAATTATTCCAAACATTTATCACCCCTAGAACCATCAAGTTCTTCCTTATACCAATTTTAAATTTACTTTCTACTACTAATTTAAGTTTCTGTCCTACTTCCTTGACTTTCCTTGAAGTTTTATTTTATCGAAAGAAAGAAATAACTTGCACTTATACAGCACTGTTTCACGAGCACAGGATGTCCCAAAGCACTTTTTGACGTTTAGTCACTGTTGCTATGTGGTTAACTACGGTAGCCAATTTGCACACAGCAGGGTCGCACATACAGCAATGTGGTAAATGACCTGATAATCTGTTTTGCTAGTGTTGGCTGAGGGATTAATGTTGGGCAAGACACCGGGAGCACTCGCCTGTTCTTCTTCAAGTAGTGCTGTGGGATCTTTGGCATTCACATGAGAGGATAACGGGACCTTGATTTAACGTCTCATCTGAAAGAAAGAACACCCAATAATGCAGCACTCCCTCAATATTGCACAGCTGCTGGGGGTAGAGATTGTGAAGGAGGGGGGAGGTGGCTATACAGTGGCTTGTAGGGTCAGGGGGTAATCGTGGGGGGGGGGTCAGAGTCTCATCGGGGGCAGAGATGGGGGGGGCGGGGGAGTCCGATTGTTGGGGGGGGATCGGTGATATCATGGGGGGTCCGATCACAGAGAGGTCAGTTGTCATGGTGGGGGGGGGGGGGGGGGGCTCCGATCATGGGCCTGATCACGGGGTGGGAAGCAGGTTAGCTTGGGGGGCCGGAGGAAGCACTCCTGCTCCTCCTGGCCCACAAACAGTGCTGGAAAAGCACTTACCTCTTCCACGCAGCAGTCCTCGTCTCCCTTCAGCTGCTGGGTTTCCCAAGGCCCGGGAAACCTGGCCGGCCAGTGTTAAACCTAAAATGGAATAAAAGCTGAGGCATGCAGTCTCATTAAAATATTTAAATGAGGGACTCACCTCCTGAGAGCGGTTTGGTCACCCGCCCCCTTCCCGCCTCCGTTAAAACTGGAAATGGGCGGGTTCGAGGCGGATTGGGTTCGGGTTTGAGATTTAAAAAAAATTTACATCCCACCCGACCCAGACCCACGCATTTTTGGGGGTTAAAATTCCTCTTATTAACTCTGTTTCTCTCTCCACAGATGATCCCTGATCTGCTGAGTGTTTCCCAGCATTTTCTGTTTTTATTTCAGATTTCCAGCATCTGCCGTATTTTGCTTTTGTCCACCCTTAACATAAGAACATAAGAAATAGGAGCAGGAGTAGGCCAATCGGCCCCTCGAGCCTGCTCCGCCATTCAATAAGATCATGGCTGATCTGATCCTAACCGCCAATCTACTATCACAGAACCATCTCCTGCATCTAACAGAATTGCACACACGAAATAGGAGCAGAATCAGGCTACACGGTCCCTGGGCCCGCTCCACTACCCACAGGGCCATGACCGATCCGAACCTAGACTCATGTCCAAATTCCTGCCCGCTCCCCGTAACCCTTAATGCCCTTTACTTCTAGGAAACTGTCTATTTCTGTTTTAAATTTATTTAATGATGTAGCTTCTACAGCTTTTTGTGGCAGCATATTCCATGGACCTACCACCCTCTGAGTGAAGTAGTTCCTCCTCATCTCAGTTTTGAAAGAGCAGCCCCTTATTCTAAGACTATGTCCCCTAGTTCTAGTCTCACCCGTCATCGGGAACATCCTCCCCGCATCCACCTGATCCAACGCCTTCACAATCTTATATGTTTCAATAAGATCACCTCTCATTCTTCTGAACTCCAATGAGTAGAGTCCCAATCTACCCAACCTCTCCTCATATGACCACCCCCTCATCCCCGGGATTAACCGAGTGAACCTTTTTTGCACTGCCTCGAGAGCAAGGATGTCTTTCCTTAAGTAAGGACACCAAAACTGTATGCAGTATTCCAGGTGCGGTCTCACCAATACCTTAATCCTCTGCTTTCTACATTGTACAGCTTGAGCTTCTCCAATCTTCCTATTAGTTCACCCCTTGTTCCTGGCACAGTTAAGACTGTTATATTACTAGTGCCTTTCTCATGGCATTGCTTATGGTTAAGGGTGAACCGGAAGGTGTTTACAAATCTCTGGCTCCAGGTCAGCAAATATCTGCCTTTCTTTTTTGATACTTTTCACATTTTGCAGTGTCACATCTCACTTGTGGTGGACACTCAAAACTTTTATAAAGATAGAGAGCAGCTGATGGGAGGTGCATAGATCTACCTCAGATTATCACAGTGCTCTTTGTGGGACCTTACTGTGTGCAAATTGGCTGCCACGTTTACTACATTCCAAGGTGACTACATTTCAAAAAAGTACTTCATTGGCTGTAAAGCGCTTTGGGATGTCCTGAGGTCATGAAAGGTGCTATATAAATGCAAGTCCTCCTTCTTTCTGTCTTTCTTTCTTTTCAAAGTATTGAAAATATTAAATGGTTCTGAAGATTAAATATCAGTATAAGTGACAGAATACAGTGACATAAGCAATTGAGTATGATAATGTTTTTGTGCTTTGTCAGCAGAGTTAAATCTTTCCTCACCAAATTCTTTTCAATATAATTAAAACAAGATAGCCTCTCATTCCCTCGTTAGAAATATTATAGATCAAATCTGGAGGGGCAGCCTCATCATGTGGAAACACAGCAGTGCAGAGATGTTGCAGCTGTGTGTTTACACTTCACTGCAGCACAAATCCATTTTCCTGATGTGTGAAATAGTAGAGTGACAGATCTTACCCAGCTTGACCTGGGAGCACTTCCAGAACTGAATTATAGGTTTGTAACGCTAAACCATTAAGTTATAAAAGGAAACATAATTATAAAGCCTTCAGCTAATATTTGAAATGTAAATGTAACACTAGTGCTCATTTCAGATTGCTCTTTCATATGTTTGTCCTGTTTATGTATTATTGTTTCTTTTTCTTGTTATCGATGAAATCACTCACCTTTATTATTATTCATTGTTTGCAGTTTATTTGCTTATTTTTTTCTGTCTATAGGCTATCCATTTCTTTCTGTTTATTTTGTTTCTTCTCTTTCAGATTTTGTTGTCATTAAGAATTTTGTTTTCATATCATTCTGGGACCAAAACTGATATGAGAATTATAGCCAACTACCAATCATAATAAGCAACAATGCAGTGAGTAACTAACTACCAACCGCAACAAACACCAAAGCAGTGAGTAACTAACTACTGACGGTAATAAACAACAAAGCAGTGAGTAACTAACTACTGACGGTAACAAACAATAAAGCAGTGAGCAACTCAGTACCAAAACAACCAACTAACAAGGCCTCCCGCCACTACTTCCTCTAATTTTGCTTATTGGTTGTCCCATCAGTGAGGAGCTTGTTGAAAGCTAATGCTAGAGCTTGTTCCAGGTTCCCCACAGGCCTCTCAGGCCTACAGCAGTGCTCCAATTTTCTCTCAATTTATTTTAGGTGCATGGCCCAACCTGAAGGCAAGCCCGTGCCTGGAGATCCCCCAACACTTGAAAATAGCCAGGGGAGGAAAACCAGGGGCAGTTCCTTCCTCTCAGGTGTAGTACACCGCAGTGGGTGTCCATAGGGGAAACTCTACAATACAAGACCTTTTGAATCACTCAAACATCCATTTCCACATTCCCTGATTCATTTGCCGGGCTCTCTAAAGTGAGAAAAAGTAAAATGTTACGAAAACTGAAACATCAAAAGTAATTTCTACACCTATTCATGGAGGTATATTGTAGCAATCGATTGGAATTTCCGCTGAGGTTCTCCCAATCTCCTACTATAACTGTGGTGAAAGATCAATGGAAACCCTGGAGAAACGGCATAAATGGCCATCTTCTCCCAAAATGGGGAGAACCCCTGTGGAAATTGTACCTCATTGTGTTTACTTCAAGGTGGACTGCATTTAAAGTAGAGGAAAATACAAAACAAGTTGGAGCAAAGGCTCTTGACACTTGCTTTGATACTATAGACATTTTTCATCTTTGATTTTCTTTCATTGTAACTTGACAGGAAGTAAACCTTTAGGCTATTCTGTTGAGACCTCACAGCATGTGCTTATCATTTGCCAAGTTACTCTGTTGTAACAAATGTCAAAAAGGTAGCTTTTTGTACCATGTATTCTTGAATCCACACCCTTGAAGTGTAAAAAGGGAATAAAATAGATATTTCCCATTGGCTAATGTGAATATTTACCAAAGCTTCTTTTATTTCTCTTTTATAAACAGGGGGGAAAAAAACTATTTTGAAAACATAACATCTAGCAAATGATAAGCACATGTTGTGTCTTGCCTTGTCTTGTCTCGGTTCAGTCAGCATATGCAGTCTAGCTATACTCTGCCAGCTTTGTAAGGGGTGCGGTCACTGGGCCAGCGCAACAGTGAAATTACTAAATCAAATTCTTCAGTTTATGTTTAAATGTGTCTAGTGAGCTTGCAGTTACTATTTCATTATCTAACTGGTTTCAGTCGACAATTGCTTGTGGGAATAAGCTGAACCTGTGCACATCTTTCTTGACCAGTCGTCGTGTTACATTCGGCCGGAATTTCCTGGAATGCTCTTACGCAGAAATTCCATCAAAATTTATGCCAGTTTCTGAAACAAACTTGGTGACAGGTGGTGGGTTCTGGGATGGGACCCAGTTCTGCCGTGCTTCTGCCCTGTAATGGCAGCAATGTTATTAGTGCTCGGGCCTGGGGTCTCTCCACAGTCTGTCCGACAATTCTGCAGGCAGCTACTTTAAATATACGTAAATGAGGGGGCCCGGCATTGGTACGCCAAAATAGCACCAGGGGCAAGTTGGAATGATATAAATGAGGCATACCTATTGTCAGCATCAACTATGACTGACTGAAATGACTTACTTTGGAGCCTGCAGCCTGAAGAAACTAGGAGCAGTGATTGCTGGACTTACAAAAAAGCTTTTAATGTGTTTATTTTTTTTACCTTGCACCTGGCTAGAGCTGGAATTGCCTCTGACAGCCTGAGGGACTGTGAGATGATAATATTTTCCCCACTCACAGTGAGAGGTTCTGAGTAACAGGTAGGGGATTCCCAATAGACAGTCCCTTAGTTGCACTTTTAATGCTGGAGGAGGAGGAGGAGGAGTCCCAGGATGAAAAAAAATGAGGCCGCATACAACAACAACAACAACAATAAATTGCATTTATATAGCTCCTTAATGTAGTAAAACGTTCCAAGTCACTTCACAGCAGCATTATTAGACAAAATTTGACACCGAGCCACATAAGGAGATATTAGGACAGGTGACCAAAAGCTTGGTCAAAGAGGTAGGTTTTAAGGAGCGTCTTAAAGGAAGGGAGAGAGAGGTACCGAGGCGGAGAGGTTTAGGGAGGGAATTCCAGAGCTTAGGGTCTTGGCAGCTGATGTCACGGCTGCCAAAGGTAGAGTAATTCAAATCGGGGATGCACAAGAGACCAGAATTGCAGGAGCGCAGAGATCTCAGAGGGTTGTAGGGCTGGAGGAGATTAGGGGTGAGGCCATGGAGGCATTTGAAAACAAGGATGAGAATTTTTAAATAGAGACGTTGTCGGACCGGGAGTCAATGTAGGTCAGTGAGCACAGGGGTGATGGGTGAACGGGACTTGGTGCAAGTTAGGACACGGGCAGCCGAGTTTTGGATGAGCTCAAGTTTATGGAGGGTGGTAGATGAGAGGCTGGCCAGGAGAGCATTGGAATAGTCAAGTCTAGAGGTAGCAAAGGCATAGATGAGGGTTTCAGCAGCAGATGAGCTGAGGCGGGCAGAGATGGACGATGTTACGGAGGTGGAAGTAGGAGGTCTTGGTGATGGAGCTGATATGGGGTCAGAAGCTCAACTCCGGGTCGAATAGGATGCCAAAGTTGCGAATGGTCTGGTTCTGCCTCAGACAGTGGCCAATGAGAGGCATGGAGTTTGTGGCAGGGACTGAAGACAATGGCTTCGGTTTTCCCAATATTCAGTTGGAGGAAATTTCTGCTCATCCAGCACTGGATGTCAGACAAGCAGGGTGACAAATCCGAGGCAATGGAGGAGTTGAGAGAGGTGGTGGTGAGGTAGAGCTGGGTGTCGGCAGTGTACATGTGGAACCAGACCTTGTGATTTCAGATGATGTTGCCGAGGGGCAATAGGAGGAGGCCAAGGATAGATCCTTGGGGAACTTCAAAGATAACAGTGAGGGAGTGGGAAGAGAAGCCTTTGCAGGTGATTCTCTGGCTATGTCTGGCTAGATAGGAATGGATCCAGTTGAGGACAGCCCCACCCATCTGGGCAACGGAGGAGAGGCATTGGAGAAGGATGGTGTTGGCAACCATGTCAAAGGCTACAGACAGGTCGAGAAGGAAGAGGAAGGATAGTTTACCTACGGTCAGAAGGATGTGCCTTTTGGGATATTAATCCTTGCCAAAGAATTTACAGGCCATGTAGATCTTATGAAGATCTCGGTGAGGGGCTCTGCAAGAAAAGAGTGTGCTTCACCAAAGAGGCAATAGGGAGCTATGCCAGATACTGCATGAAAACCTGTGGCCAAGATCATCTACCTGGACTACACTGGCTCTGAATATGATGATCTCACTCAATTTTTATGCCACAGGCTCATTTCAAGTAGCCACGAGTGAAACTGTAATACCACCCAGGGTGCCATCTGGGCATGCATTCATCAAATCGCTGACACACTTTTTAGGCGAGCTGGAGAATTCATCCAGTTTGGCATGATAGCAAGGTAACAGCATCATAGGGCCAGCTCGTTTGCTCATGTTGCCGTGTTCCCCAAAGTGACATTCACGTAATAAATGCTGGCCTTGCCAGCGACACCCACATCCTATAAACAAATGTTTTAAATGTAGGATTGCATGCTCCTACTGTTAACCCCCTCAACTTTCTTAATAGTAAAGGCTACCATTCACTGAATGTCTAGATTCTGTGTGGCCAGATACAAATATTCCTCCATGTCAATGCCCCATTTTGTTGGAAGTTGCCATGATGCATTCATCCTCAGGATTTATTCCCTCCTTAAGCTCTTCCGGGAAGATAGTCAAGTGAACTGATGGTTTGTGGGTGACATGGTGTACTTCTTGCTGCTATAGATAATGGCCCCTTTAAGAGTTGCAAAAAGAGCAGTGGAGGAAACTACAACAAGGTACAAGCCTCGACCAGAGTTTTCATTGAGATAACCATAGGGGTTCTTAAAGGGGCACTTTCATTGCCTTGATAGATGAGGAAGGACTCACAATATGCTCGGAAGGATGTGGCCCACATAATTGTAGCCTGCTGTGCCCTGCACAACTTTGCCATCCGTAAAGGCCTGGACATGGAAATTCCTAGGGAGGTGGTCCTAGCTGCTTTGGAAGCAAACAAACCTGGGGTGGAGCGACAGGAGGTCTGTCAGTTAAAGGACTTCTCAGTGATGCCTGCAAGGGGCAGCAGAACTCAACTTATTAATGAAGTGTTCTCGTCTGTTTAACAGTATCTCTTGGTCACCACTGGCATTACTGCTTATCCCCAAACTTCACATATACTATAATTCCTTTAATCTAGTACCATCCTAGAACATCACATCATACTTCTTTGACCATATATGTCTTTGCAAATCTACATATTATGAATGAATAACTGAGCGTGGAATTAAGGTACTCTTTCATGTATGACCATAATCTCCATAAATAGTTCAGTATGAAGTAAGTGCACATTCTCCTTTATTACAAGCAACTCTAAACATCCCATCTTTCTCCTTTTCTACTGCTTTTCCTAGGTGATAACCTGTGGGCCAGTGTCAGGAGGTGTGATTGGTTGCTCCTGTGGTACAAAAGGCTCATGGGGTTGATGTGGCCCTCCTCTTACACTAGCTTGGTCCTGGGAAGGATCCACTGCTGGCTGCATCTCTGCAGCTTGTGCCTGGGAAGTGTGGTGTCACCTCCTACTTGCCACTTGCGTGGTGCTCCGAGGGGGGTGGCCAGATGCCTGGCATGTGCTGTTGACCTGAGAAATGGCAGCCTCATGCAGGTCGCCTCCTGCTATCATCATTGTACTGGGCTCTGGATCTGTGTCCCCATTGAACAGCAGGTTGGCTGATTTAATGGGAACTATCAGACCCTGAAAGCCCCGAGACATAATTGCCTGCATCCTGGCCTCCAGTGTCTGAAGCTGGTATGAAGGGTTTCATCTAATCTGTCCCCTACTGTCACCAGGACAGCAGTGTCTATTTTCACAGAGGCTTCTGAGGTGGGGCAGGGGATTGATGCTGATTGTAATGAAGCTGCCAGAGACTCAATAATTCCTGCAACAAAGAAAAAACGTCTCACTCCAGAGACTTGAGCACAACAATCTAGGCTGACACTTTAGTGCAGTACTGAGGGAGTGCTGCACTGTCGGAGGTGACGTCTTTCGGATGAGACGTTAAACCCGTCTGCCCTCTCAGGTGGACGTAAAAGATGCTATGGCACAATTTCGAAGAAGAGCAGGGGAGTTCTCCCTAGTGTTCTGGCCAATACTTATCCCTCAATCAACATCACTAAAACAGATTATCTGGTCATTATCACCTTGCTGTGTGTAAATTGGCTGCCGCATTTCCTACATTACAACAGTGACTACACTTCAAAAAGTACTTCATTGGCTGTAAAGTGCTTTGGGACATCCAGTGGTCGTGAAAGGCACTATATAAATGCAAGTCTTTCCTTCTTTCTTTTCTTTTCCCTGATACTGCTACAAATGAGGATTACGGAATCTAGAATCAGCTGTCTGTGGCTACACGTTCTCAGAGACTGATCTCAGAACCTGTAAGTGTGATGATGTTCCTTAAACATCCTCCTTTCATGAGCCCTGGGTACTACAATTCTGAAGCTATGGGTAGCCTTTTCCTCAGATTCCACTGGGAAGAAGGCACATCCTCACTTCTCCCCACTGCTCTGTGAATCACCCTGTGTCACATCCTCACGAACATTGTCAAATTCCCACTGGGTGAAAGTATCTGAGCTGATGTGGGGGAGGGAGAAAGCAAATGACACAGAGGAGTGACATCAGGAGAGTGTGACAGAGGAACATGGCACCATATCTTGCTTTAGGGACTTCTTTTAGGTCTTTTCTTCAGCATCATCATCCTCATTATTATCATTATAGTTGACGAGGAAGAAAATTCTTTCCTCCTGTTCATCCTCCTCATTATGATCATCTTCCCCGATGCTGTGATGGGCCTGTAGGAAAGAAGGGCATAAATTAAGAATGGCGGAGTATAACCCCTTTGGGTTTAAGGAGACAGAGAAGGGTGTGAAAGCTATTGGCTGTGCGATGCATCGCAGGGATGCCATGGCGACTGTCTAGGTGCGCACCCACTAGTCTGCATTTTCCACAACAATCCCGCCATCTCCCATGGCTAGAGCAAAGTGTCTTCCCAGTGGCTTCATGGCCTTCTCCTGTAACAAAATTGAGAGAATTAGGTGAAGCATTTGAGGGCTGCCTGCCAGGTGGCATCAGGCAGCTGATTTAATAGTCCGCTGATATCACCCTGTTAAAGTGGAGAAAGGGGCTTTAAAGTTCTGCACACAAGCAATGCTGCTAGGGGAGAAGCCATATTGTATTATAAGATCCCAAGTTACTGTAGTGTGAAAGGTTAATTTTAGAGAGCGAACAGCGTGTTGGTGCCCAAGGAACAAAAGAGGCAACGGCAGCTGTGTTACCTTGACTGCCCTCGTCACAGAACTTCTTCTGGCAGTGGTCTGCGGTTCGGGGGGATTGGAGAAGATGCAGTGCCATCACCACTTTCCTCAACAAGGCATATGAGACACTTTTAAGAGGCTTCCTCCAATGAGCATGCCATAATCTTTGTCTCCTTTGCTGCATTTCCCAGGAGTGCCTGAAGGTCTGTCTCATTAAAATCATGTGCTTTTTTTTTCTGCCCACTTCCAATACCCTATTGCTTTCTTCAAGCCTTGCTGTAAAAGTGGAACAATGGGATTTTTAACCCCCAAAAACGGGTGGGTTGGGATCGGGTGGGAGGTTAAAGTGTTAAAATGCTGAATTCCGACCCCAACCCGCCCACGTCCGGTTTTAAATGAGGTGGGACGGGATGGGCAGCCAATCCGCTCCCAGGAGGCGGGTCACTCATTTAAATATTATAATGAGGCTGCATGTCTCAGATTTAACCGCTATTTTAAATTTAACTCTGGCTGGTCGGGTTTCTCAGGCCTCAGGGATCCCGCCAGCTAAAGTAAGGCAAGGACTGCTGGATCTAGGAGGTAAGACCCTTTACACTTACCACCTGGATCCAGCAACCCTGCCTCACCCACTCCCGCGATCGGAGACCCCCCACGATGCCTCCGATTGCCTCCGATTCCCTCCACACGAGGCCTCCAATCCACCCCCCCCCCCCGAGGCCTCTGATCCCCCCACGAGGTCTCCGATTCCCTCCACACGAGGCCTCCGATCCACTCACCCCCGAGGCCTCTGATCCCCCCACGAGGTCTCCGATTCCCTCCACACGAGGCCTCCGATCCACACACCCCCCCCCGCACCCCCGAGGCCTATGATCCGGAGGCCGGAGTCAGGAGGAGCAGAGAGTGGCGGTTCAGTGAATATTTAAAATCACTTTCGTGGGCTTTCTTTCAGAGGCCAGAGTCGGGAGGAGCAGAGAGTGGTGATTCAGTGAGTACTTAAACTCACTTTCGCGGGCTTTTTTGCAGAGGCCAGAGTCGGGAGGAGCAGAGAGTGGCGGTTCAGTGAGTATTTAAACTCACTTTCGCGGGCTTTTTTTTTACAGAGGCTTACCAATCTCACAGACCGGCGGCGGCGTTCCAGAGCCACGTCACGATTCAGAAAGTGACGCGGGCAAGAGGAAGCAGCTGATTGGGTGAGTACGGCCAGGTGAGTATTTATACTACTCTATAGTTTGACAGTTAAGGTTAATAGTTTATAAAGTTTAGAAGGTCTTAATTTTGTGGTTATAGTTTCTAAGGTCTCTGTTGTGTAGCGGGGAGTGCTAGTAAACAAGGGCCCTTGAGTATAACATTTAATTGTAGTGTAATTGGTGGTATTGATTCGATTTAATTTAAATTAATTAAAGGCTAAGTCATGGCAGCACAACTCGGCCCCATGGTATGCTCCTCCTGCGCTATGTGGGAAATCAGGGACACTTCCTGTGTCCTCGACGACCATGTGTGCAGGAAGTGTATCCAGCTGCAGCTATTGCGGCGCTGGAGCTGCGAATGGATGCATACTGGAGCATTCGCGATGCTGAGGACGTCGTGGATATCATGTTTAATGAGTTGGTCACACCGCAGGTAAAGGCTGCACAGGCAGGAAGGGAATGGGTGACCACCAGGCAGAGTAGTAGGTGCAGGCAGGTAGTGCAGGGGTCCCCTGTGGCCATCCCCCTCTCAAACAGATATACCACTTTGGCTATTGTTGAGGGGGATGGCTTATCGGGGGAAGGCAGCAGCAACCAACTTCCTGGCACCATGGGTGGTTCTGCTGCACAGGAGGGGAGGAAAAAGAGCGGGAGAGCTATAGTGATAGGGGATTCTATTGTAAGGGGAATAGATAGGCGTTTCTGCGGCCACAAACGAGACTGCAGGATGGTATGTTGCCTCCCTGGTGCAAGGGTCAAGGATGTCTCGGAGCGGCTGCAGGGCATTCTGGAGGGGGAGGGTGAACAGCCAGAAGTCGTGGTGTATATAGGTACCAACGATATAGGTAAAAAATGGGATGAGGTCCTAAAAGCTGAATATAGGGAGTTAGGAGGTAAATTAAAAAATAGGACCTCTAAGGTAGTAATTGCAGGATTGCTACCAGTGCCACGTGCTAGTCAGAGTAGAAATAGAAGGATATTTCAGATGAATATGTGGCTAGAAGAATGGTGCAAGGGGGAGGGATTCAAATTCCTGGGACATTGGAACTGGTTCTGGAGGAGGTGGGACCAGTACAAACTGGACGGTTTGCACCTGGGCAGGACCGGGACCAATGTCCTAGGGGGAGTGTTTGCCAGTGCTGTTGGGGAGGGTTTAAACTAAAATGGCAGGGGGTTGGGAACCTGTGCAGGGAGACAGAGGAAAGGGAAGCAAGGATAGAAACACAAGACAGGAAGGAGAAAAGCAAAAGTGGAAGGCAGAGAAATCAAGGGTGTAAATCAAATATGGCCACAGTAAACAATAATTCTAAATGGTCTAAGAGTGTGAAAAAAACAAGCCTGAAGGCTCTGTGTCTTAATGCGAGGAGCATTCGTAATAAGGTGGATGAATTAGCTGCGCAAATAGATGTAAACGGATATGATATAATTGGGATTACGGAGACATGGCTCCAGGGTGACCAAGGCTGGGAATTCAACATCCAGGGGTATTCAATATTCAGGAAGGACAGGCAAAAAGGAAAAGGAGGTGGGGTAGCATTGCTGGTTAAAGAGGAGATTAACACAATAGTAAGGAAGGATATTAGCTCTGATGATGTGGAATCTGTATGGGTAGAGCTGAGAAATACCAAGGGGCAGAAAACGTTAGTGGGAGTTGTATACAGACCCCCAAACAGTAATGCTGAGGTTGGGGATGGCATTCAATGGGAAATTAGAGACGCATGCAATAAGAGCGCAGCAGATATCATGGGTGACTTTAATCTACATATAGATTGGGCTAACCAAATTAGTAACAATACTGTGGAGGAGGAATTCCTAGAGTGTCTACGGGATGGTTTCCTGGACCAATATGTCGAGGAACCAACTAGAGATCAGGCCATCTTAGACTGGGTATTATGTAATGAGAAAGGATTCATTAGCAATCTTGTTGTGCGAGGCCCCTTGGGGAGGAGCGATCATAATATGATAGAATTCTTCATTAAGATGGAGAGTGACTCAGAAGTAGTTGACTCGGAGACTAGGGTCCTGAATTTAAATAAAGGAAACTACGATGGTATGAGGCGCGAGTTGGCTAGGATGGATTGGGGAACGTTACTTAAAGGGTTGACGGTTGACGGTGGATAGGCAATGGCAAACATTTAAAGATCGCATGGATGAACTACAGAATTTGTTTGGCATAAAAATAAAACAAAAAAGGTGACTCAACCGTGGCTAACAAGGGAAATTAGGGATAGCATAAGATCCAAGGAGAGAACATATAAATGGGCCAGAAAAAGCAGCAAACCTGAGGATTGGGAGCAGTTTAGGATTCAGCAAAGGAGGACAAAGGGATTAATTAAGAGGGGGGAAATGGAGTATGAGAGTAAGCTTGCAGGGAGCATAAAAACTGACTGTAAAAGCTTCTATAGATATGTGAAGAGAAAAAAGATTGGTGAAGTCAAGCGTAGGTCCCTTGCAGTCAGAATCAGGGGAATTTATAATGGGGAACAAAGAAATGGCAGACCAATTAAATACATACTTTGGTTCTGTCTTCACAAAGGAGGACACAAATAACCTTCCAGAGATGTCAGGGAACATAGGGGGAAAAATTAGGTCGCACCCCGTTTGGGGCGCAAATATCGTCTGGACGCAAATATTAGCGCCTGGCGCTAATTATCGCCACTGACTGGAAACTTCACTTTTACCGCCCCGGGAGGTGAGTGGAGCGCTAAATCAGGCGCTGCACACCTGTCTTAAGGCGCAAAGGCCGAGCAGTGAGGTGCTAACTCAGCGCGCGAGCGCAGTGCAGGTGCTGCCAGTTAGCGAGGGAACACAGACACACTGGCGCCGGCCAGTTCTTAAAGCGGGGGGAGCCAACTTGCTCCCTAGCCACACCCTGCTCATTGCAGCCTTGAATCTCGGCCTGGAGAGACCTGTGAATCCATTTTGCTGCCAAGGATGGAGAGGGTGAGAGAACGAGCTCAGCGCTTCACCGAGCGGGCCTTGGATGCTCTGGTTGGCGCGGTGGAGCGCAGAAGATCTATACTCTTCCCTGAGAGTGGCAGGAGGCCTTTGCCACGCGAGTACAGAAGAGTGTGGAGGGAGGTGGCTCAGAGCGTCTCCTCCAGGAGCATGGTGCCCAGGACCCATGTTCAATGCCGCAAAAAGTTCAACGACCTCACTCGGGTCGTCAGGGTGAGTGGCTTTTTCTCAATACCTCTCCATCCCTCCATCTCAACCTCACTCTATGGCCAGAGGGTCTTAAAACCCCAATGCACAACACTCATCCAACACCTATGGCCCTTTCATGAAACACACACACACATTCCACACTTTGCATACAGTAAGGGCTATTCACCTATGGGAGGCACATCAGGCAAGACCATGGCTGCATACAGTAAGGGCTATTCACCTATGGGAGGCACATCAGGCAAGACCATGGCTGTATATTTACTCAGATGCTGTCCTTTTTCTTGCAGGCCAAGCTGGCGCATAATAGGAGACAGCAGCAACGGACAGGTGGAGGGCGGCCTCAGCTGCAACCCCTCAGCGATCTTGAGGAGCGCGTCCACAGGATTGTGGCAAGCCGGGTGATCGGTCCCGTCGCCACTGGAGACGCCGACCCCGTTCTGGACAGCAATGGTAAGGTCATCACCTTTTTGTCCTCTGTCCTTCCACTTGTCCCTCACAACACCAGCCTTTGACACTTTCAATCCAACTTGCTAACTCGCTGCACTTATTCCTCCCTTATTGTCACCCTGTCCTCACGCTAAAGCCACTCTTGTACCTCCCTGCTTTCAGATGGTGATTCACCAGCTGAGGAGACGGGCCCTGAAGCTGCCAGTGGGAGTGAAGCTGCAGCCGAGTAGGAAGAGGAAGCCGGAGCATCAGTGCCACCCTCTCCCGAGGAAGCCCATGCCCACACTGGGAACACGCCTTCCCTGGAGGGGAGCAGGGGGGAAGGGTCTGATGAGGGTGAAGCTCCAGGACCCAGCGGGCTGCAGCAACGCCATGGGGGTAGGGAAGAACGGGGGCCTTCTCCCCAGAGGGAGAGTATGCCAGCAACTCCTACTGCAATGGACGCAGAGGAGGAATGGCTGATCGCAGAAATGAACACCCAGGCGGTGGGCATGCACACTGAGCTCATGGGTGCAGTGGGAAAGGTGCCCGAATGCATTGAGTCACTGGCAAGGAGTATGGAGCACTTCGCTGTAGCACAGGCGGATGCCACACTAACGCTTAGTGCTGCAATTCAGTCACTGACTGCCGTGATCCCATCTCTGACTGCTCTCATGCAGACTCAGATTGAGGCCACGCGAGCACTGACTGCTGCCAACCTCGATGGTTCGTTCACATGTCCCCGGGGCTCTCACCGCGCCGCAGCAGGCCAGCAATCTGTGCTCCAGCAGATTGCTCCGGATGCTGAAGTGCTGCCCCGTGGGAGTGCCAGTGTGTCGGGCGAGCAGGGAGTTGCTGTCCTCTCTCACGATGACAGCATTCCTGCTGCCAACACTGTCACTTCTCCACTGCACTTGCCACCGCCTGTAGGACAGACTGCTGCTGCCCATGCAGAGTTGGTGCAGTCTGCAGCCGGGCCCTCCAGGCCCAGAACTGGTCGAGGCCGTCCTTCAGGGGCATCTGCAGTGTCAGGGTCTGACGATCAGCAGCCTTCCACCAGCCTTGCTGCAGCCACTGAGGTCCCATTACGGAGGAGCAGTAGGGTTAGAAGGGGGGAAGTGCGCAAGGGAAGGAGATCACCCTCGAAGGGCAAAAAGTAGGAGGTGTGACAAAATGCTGGTCATTTTTTTATTAAAGGCCGAGGTTCGTGGTCCAACTTTTGGACATTATCTCCAGGTTGTGAGAACCAGTTATGTTAATGACTGTTTTTTTGTGTTTATTTGTATGAGTTTGTCATGAGGAAATGACACACACAGAGTTTGTAAAATAAATAAGTTTTTGTATTCAAAATATACATGTTTGGTGTTTGGAATCATTGGTGCCTTGGCCGGCTTAGGGGTTGCGTGCTGGGTTCATTGATGTTGTTAGCAATGGCAGAAGCCATTTCCACAGCAGGGGCCCTAGAAGCGGCTTGCTATCAGCCGTTGACGGACGGCCCTTGCAGTTTCACCATTGTGGGCCGCCCTCCCGCCTTGGTGCTGCTGATGATCATCCTCCTCGTCCTCTTCCTCCTCTTCCTCCTCCTCCTCTGGTGGTGCTCCAAGGCCTGGTGGCATTAGCTGGGTCCTGACGATTGCCATGTTATGCAACATGCAGCACACAACTACGAAGTTGGATACTCGCTCAGGCGAGTACTGCAGGGCTCCTCCAGAATGGTCGATACAGCGGAACCGTTGCTTCAGCACGCCGATTGTGCGCTCAATGATGTTCCTGGTAGCTTGATGGCTCTCATTGTACCGCAGCTCAGCAGGGGTGTTGGGCGTACGGAGCGGTGTCATCAGCCAGGTGCTCAATGGATACCCCTTGTCCCCGAGAAGCCAACCAACTGGCTGATGCGGTGCCTCGAAAAGTTCTGCCACAGTAGTCTGGCGCAGGATGAAAGCATCGTGGCAGCTGCCAGGATAGTGGGCATTGACAGCGAGTATCAGCTGTCTGTGGTCACAGACCAACTGAACATTCAAGGAATGGAACCCCTTTCTGTTCCGGAATTCCTCGGCATTCTCATGCGGAGCACGCAAAGCCACATGCGTGCAGTCAATGGCGCCCTGCACCATGGGGAAGCCCGCTATCCTCGCAAAGCCCAGAGCGCGGTCACGCTGCTTGTCTAGGGTCATGGGGAAAGAGATGAACTCTCGTCTCCTTTTAAAGAGGGCATTTGTGACCTGCCGGATGCAGCAATGCACCGCGAACTGGGAGATATTGGCGAGGTCCCCAGCAGCAGCTTGAAATGAGCCAGTAGCATAGAAGTTGAGAGCCACTGTGACCTTCACTGCCACCGACAGAGACGTCCTGGACCTCAGTTGAGGCTGCAGATCTGGCTGCAGCAGGTGGCAGAGCTCAGTGACCACCTCCTTGCTGAATCGCAGCCTTCGCAAACTGAGCTCCTCAGACATATGAATGTAGGAGAGCTGTTCACGATATACCCTGGGAGGGTAAGCTCTCCTGTACATACGCCTGTTGGCCCTCCTCCGTCTGGCCATCATTGCCACTCTCTCTCTGCGTCTCTGTGTCCTCCGATTCAGCTGGAGCAGGACGACGCCCCCAATCAGTGCAGCCCCCATAGTCTCTTTGCAAGCAAAGTTATGAAGGACAGCAACCAAAGTAGCAGCGAAGTTAGGATCAGTAGGCAAAACTACCTCACAAAGCGTTGACTCAATGCAGAAGTCTCTCTTTCTCTCTCTCCGAATCTCTCTCTCTCTCTCAGAACGAGTGGTGCAAAAATGTCAACCACAGAAAAAGACAGGAAGAGGCCCCCTTTAAATAGCGCCCCCCCCAGCCCCACAGTGATTGATAGCGTTCCAGTCTTCCGGTCGTTGGATGCGCCAGGCGGTAAGGCAGGGGGCGCCACTCAATTTCCGCTCCGGGGCGCCACAAGGGCGTTGCACCATGGAATGACGTCACAATCTGCGCGCGCAGGTGGTCGCAGCGGTAAAGTTTAGCGCCGCCGCACAATGTCTAGTTAAGTTCCCGAGCGGCGCAAACATCGCTGCACCCGGGCGCTAGCGGCTTTGCGCCCCATTAGCGCCCTCTTAAGGCGCTAACGGGAGGCGCAACCAACTGAATTTTTACCCCATAGGGTCTAATGAGAGGGAGGAACTGAATGAAATCAGTATTTGTAGGGAAATGGTGTTCGGGAAATTGAAGACCGATAAATCCCCAGGGCCTGATAATCTACATCCTAGGGTACATAAGGAAGTGGCCCTCGAAATAGTAGTGCATTGCTGGTCATCTTCCAAAATTCTATAGACTCTGGAACAGTTCCCATGGATTGGAGGGTAGCTAATGTAACCCCACTATTTAAAAAAGGAGGTAGAGAGAAAACGGGGAATTATAGACCGGTAAGCCTGACATCGGTAGTGGGGAAAATGCTAGAGTCCATTATAAAGGATGTAATGACAGAGCACTTGGAAAACAGTGATAGGATCGGACAAAGTCAACATGGATTTACAAAAGGTAAATCATGCTTGACTAATCTACTGGAATTTTTTGAGGATGTAACTGGTAGAATAGAAAAGGGAGAACCAGTGGATGTGGTGTATTTGGACTTTCAGAAGGCTTTCGATAAGGTCCCACATAAGAGATTAGCATGCAAAGTTAAAGCACATGGGATTGGGGGTAAGGTACTGACTTGGATAGAAAACTGGTTGGCAGACAGGAAGCAAAGAGTTGGAATAAACGGGTCTTTTTCCGAGTGGCAGGCAGTGACTAGTGGGGTACCGCAGGGATCGGTGCTAGGACCCCAGTTATTCACAATATATATTAATGATCTAGACGAGGGAACTAGATGTAATATCTCCAAGTTTGCAGACGACACAAAGCTGGGTGGGCATGTGTGCTGTGAGGAGGATGCCGAGAAACTCCAGTATGATTTGGACAGGCTGGGTGATTGGGCAGATGCATGGCAGATGCAGTATAATGTGGATAAATGCGAGGTTATCCACTTTGGTGGCAAAAACAGGAAGGCAGATTATTATCTGAACGGCAATAGATTGGGAAAAGGGGAAGTGCAACGAGACCTGTGTGTCCTTGTGCACCAGTCGCTGAAGGTAAGCATGCAGGTCCAGCAGGCGGTTAAGAAGGCAAATGGTATGTTGGCCTTCATAGCGAGAGGATTCAAGTACAGGAGCAAGGATGTCTTGCTGCAGTTGTACAGGGCCTTGGTGAGACCACACCTTGAGTATTGTGTGCAGTTTTGTTCGCCTTATCTGAGGAAGGATGTTCTTGCCATGGAGGGAGTGCAGCGAAGATTCACCAGACTGATACCTGGGATGGCAGGAATGACGTATGAAGAGAGATTGGGTCGATTGGGCTTGTATTCGCTAGAGTTTAGAAGAATGAGAGGGGATCTCATTGAAACTTATAAAATTCTAACAGGACTAGACAGACTAGATGCAGGAAGGATGTTCCCGATGGCGGGGGAATCCAGAACCAGGGGTCACAATCTAAGGATAAGGGGTAAGCCATTTAGGACTGAGATGAGGAGGAATTTCTTCGCCCAGAGAGTGGTGAACCTGTGAAATTCTCTACCACAGAAGGCAGTTGAGTCCAATTCATTAAATATATTCAAGAAGGAGTTAGATATATTTCTTAAGGCTAAAGGGATCAAGGGATATGGGGAGAAAGCAGGGAGAGGGTACTGAATTTGGATGATCAGCCATGATCGCATTGAATGGCAGAGCAGGCTCGAGGGGCCGAATGGCCTACTCCTATCTTCTATGTTTCTGTGTTTCAATCCCCCCACGAGGCCTCTGCTCGCCTTCCCAAACTCCCACCTCCAGCCTCGATGCTCCTCCAGCCCCGATCCTCTCCTCCCCTGCCCGATGCTCTGACCCCGATGCACCCCGCCCCCCCCCACCCCATATCCTCCGGCCCAGATGACTCCGCCCCCCCCCCCAATGATGCTCCGTCCCAGATCCTCTCCTCCACCCCTGATGCTTCCCTCCCCACCCCGATCCTCCAGCCCTGATCCTTCTCTCCCCCCCCCCCCCACTGATCCTCCAGCCCTGATCCTCCCCCCTCCCCCCCTCCACGATCCTCCGGCCCCCATACTTTCCCCTGCCAATCCTCTGGCCCCGATCCTCCCCCCCCACCCCCCCACGATCCTCCGGCCCAGATGCTTCCCCCCCCCATCGATGCTCCTCTGGTCGGCCCCGATTCTTTCTCCCCCCCCCCCCCCAGTCCTCCTCCAGCCCCCCGATCACCCTCCAACCCCCACCCAATCCCTCCCTCCTTCCTCTCTGCAGCCTAGTGCCACAGGCCAACCTGCCCGCAGTCAGCCAGCCAACCTGTTCATCTGGCTGGCTGCAGGTGGGAAACCGACCTTTGAAATGCAAATCAGGCCCTGCTGTTAAATTTGACAGGGCCTGCAGGGAACCCGTTCTCCCGGGTTTCCCGAGAGCTTTCTAGCCGCTCCCCCCCCCCGCTCCGCTCCTGACCCATCTCCCGATTAAAATTCGGGCCAATGTCTCACATGAGCCATTTGTTACAGCTACCTGACAGTAACTTCAGTCTTGCGAAATGTTCACGACTTTCCTGCTCCTCCCTCAGCCCACTGCTGCAATCTTCCACCATTCTAGGCCTTTCAAAGGTCTGTACCTGCAACTTCCATTCCCCCTCAACACACTGTTCCTGTGTTAAATGGGAACTGCCCTCAGCCAATGCCAGTGAGTATGCAAATGAGCTGACTACATGAATAATGGCAGGACAATCACTGGAGCGGAACATCAGGTGGCCGTGCCACCACAGAACGCAACACCGGCATAAAGGCCCTCTGGATTTTCAGGGCTTGTGGGGGAGATTTTCCTGGGTCCAGACCCAGGCACACTGGATAGGCTCGACACAATGAATATTGAAAATTCGAACCGGTTGAAGCGCACTCCTGTAAAGGAATCTGCCCAATTTTCCAAAATCCAGGCTACTGCTTTGAGATTATGCTGCCTCCGTAGGACAGGAGGTGCTGCTTCCGGTGAAGGTACCTGCGCCTATTATTTAAATTACCCCATCCCTCAATTTGGGACAGGGTAATGGTGAGAACAGAGTGGTGAGCAGAAGTTCCATTCTGCTGCACTTCCAGTGGCACCGATTGTGCGGCCGGAATTTCTGAGGTTGAATCTTTCTGTCCTCACTCATCTGTGTTCTTCTGTTGAGATTAACGTATCTCTGGTATTACAAATAATCAGGATCTACTGCAACCAATATGGTGGGAATATTGTGTTTAATCCGAGTTTAAGGCGGAATATAACACACTAGTTATGCAACAGAAACATACGACCGTGACAAGCAGCGAGTACCGGCCCCGATCGGACAGACGGCTGGCGTGCGCAAACAGCTCTCCTTCTCATCTCACGTGTCTCTCTCTCTCTTCTTGAACTACCCAAGAGTGTTAGACCAGAGTCAGCATAGAGCCACCCTCGGGAGCTCTCCACTCCACCGTTTGCGCTAGGGGCTTTTCAAGTCTTTCTTTTATACTCTTTTTAGGGGTGGACCTGGGGTAGAATATGCTGAGGACTGTTTTCCCCTTATCTCATCCGGCCCTGTCCTCTCAAGTTTGGAGTCAACAACTTCTGGCCTTGGTTGGCCAAATTAAAGATATAGGGCCAAAAATTCATCCCGCGACGCGAGAGTACGCACTGCGTACTCTCGCGTATTCTCTCTCCAATTGCCGGTTTTCTGCATGCCCTGCGCATGCGCTGAAAACCGGCACTTGGTCTTTTGAAAAGGGGGCGGTTCCTCGGTGCATCGCGTGCGCGCTACAGGCTGCGCGCACGCTGTGCACTTAGTGCTTTGGACGCGCAGGTAAGTACGGAAGATTTTAGAAATGGAAAAAGGAGGAGTAAGACCCACTTTTAACAAGGTAAGTAGTGAATTAAGTATTTTTTTGAATTTTTTTTAACAGGTATATCTTTTTTAGAGACTTTAAAGACAGGTAAGTTTATTTTTATAACTTTTTAAAAGATTTTAAATTTTTTCAAAAATTTAATTTTTTATTTAAAATGGTTAATTTATTTAACTATACTTATTTTATTAATGTGATGGTTTTTTTTTAATTTAATTGAGGTTTAGCTGTTATTTTGGGGGGGTGTAAGATTCATAGATTTCACAGCACGTACGTGAAAGCTATGAATGGAAGATGGTGTGCTGCCATTGGCTCTAACTGAGTCACGTGATCCCACAGCTCGCACGAATTCACTACGCCGGTGGGATACGCAAGCACTGCCCAGCTGATGTCTGGAACATCAAGTTCGTGCGAGCTGGATCTGAAAAAGCACACGCGGAGTGAGAGATCGCGGGGAAGCCTTACCCCCGCGGGAACAGAGCGAGATCAATTTCTGGGCCATAGTCAGAAGCCTTCCTAGCACACAAAGAGCAGACAGCTAGCCTGGGAAGCAAGGTCATATGTTCCTGCCACTGTGTGGAATGTTATAACATCTGCAGGGAATTGAAAACATAGGGAAATTTTAAGCATCTATCCAGCTATTCTAATACTAGTCTGAAGACACTTTATCTCAAGCTCTGATGCAATCATCTAAACAGTATTATTCGCATCACAATTTCATTCGTGTAACCATATACATTTTAGGTACCCCTAATTTCTAACACTGCTCAGTTGTAGTGGGTCAGGCTGGACATCTGGCTCAACAAGCAGCTCATTGGTCCAACAGTATGGGCAACAATAACAACTTGCATTTATATAGTGCCTTTAATGTAGTAAAACATCCCAAGGCGCTTCACAGGAACGTTAATAACAAAATTTGACACCGAGCCACATAAGGAGATATTGGGACAGCTGACCAAAAGCTTGGTCAAAGAGGTAGGTTTTAAGAAGCGTCTTAAAGGAGGAGAGAGAGGCGGAGAGGTTTAGGTAGGAATTCCAGAGCATAGGAACTGGACAGCTGAGGACATGGTGGGGCGAAGGAAATCGAGGATGCACAAGAGGCCAGAATTGGAGGAACGCAGAGTTCTCGGAGCATTGTAGAGCTGGAGGAGGTTACAGAGATAGAGAGGGGCAAGGGCATGCACACCAACTCCCCCCCCCTCTCCCCATGCAGTGGTTTACCCAGTGTTCCCGAGGCCACAAAATGATAGGCATGTTCGTCTAACTGCTTGAGTATCTTGCACTCCTGATCAAGCAAGCACTCCCTCAAATCATTTGTAACTGTTTTCAGGAACCGATTTATTAACAATGGCCCAAAAATTAGTGTTGCTACGCGAGAGTACGCACTGTGTACTCTCGCGTATTCTGTCTCCAATTGCCGGTTTTCTGCATGCACTGCGCATGCGCTGAAAACCGGCACTTGGTGATTTCAAAAGGGGGCGGTTCCTAGGTGAACCGCGTGCGTGCTACAGGCTGCGCGCACGCAGTGCACTTAGTGCTTTGAACGCGCAGGTAAGTATGGAAGATTTTGCACATAAAGAAAGGAGGCGTAAGACCCTCTTTTAACAAGGTAAGTAATTAATTAAGTATTATTTTGAATTTTTTTCAACAGGTATATCTTTTTTAGAGACTTTAAAGAAAGGTAAGTTTATTTTTATAACTTTTTAAAAGATTTTAAATTTTTTCAAAAATGTAATTTTTTGTTTAAAATGGTTAATTTATTTAACTATACTTATTTTATTAATGTGATGGTTTTTTAAAAATTTAATTGAGGTTTAGCTGTTCTTTTGGGGGGGTATAGATTCATAGCTTTCACAGCACTTTTGTGAAAGCTATGAATGAAAGATGGTGTGCTGCCATTGGCTCTAACTGAGTCACGTGATCCCACAGCTCGCACGAATTAACTGCGCCTGTGGGATACGGAAGCCCTGCACAGCTGCTGTCCAGAACATCAAGTTCGTGCGAGCTGGGAATGAAAAAGCCAGCACGCAGTGAGAGATCGCGGGGAAGCCTTACCCTCGCACGAAGGCGCCCTCACTAATTTTTGGGCCATTAATTGAAATATTCCATTATAATTAGTTACATTCTTCCCATCTAACCACAGTTCACATATATTCTCCAGCTCTATGACAAATTTTCTGCACATTCCACATGGAGTTTTCCATAGCTTTTTAAATTTATGCCTGTGTGCTTTAGGCATTAAGTCATAAGCAGTAAGAATAGCACACTTTGCCGTTCCATAGTCTTGTAAGATTTGGATCACAGGTCACACACGATTACCCAAAGGGTCTTAGGTGTTGTAAGGCTTTTTATTAGAGAGCTACAGTTTAAGCATAATCAGATACTGCATGCGATTGAAATAGATATAGTAGACATACAACCCGTGACAGATGAGGGCGATCTACGGCCCCATGATGGAACGGACTGAATGAAACGACCGGACGGATGTCGGATGGACGGTGGACGGACGGATGTCGATGAATGCTGACGGACGTCTTTGTCTGTAACAACGGTCACTTCTGTTGGGTTTCTCCTCGAGCTGTTGGAGGTGTTAGGCTGTCAGCCAGCATGGGATCCACCTCAGAGGTCGAGCCTAATCAGAGTGTTAAGCTGAAGCTAGCATTTCATCCACTCCAAGGAAGCCCTTCTTCTAACAGCTAGTTTCTCTCTCTCTCTTGCCCATTTTTATATCTTATTTCAGTGGGCTGGGATCACAGATATCCATCATTTTTCATCTACCTCATGACTTTTATTACCAGGGCAAAGGTACCCCCTGACCATCTTATTTCCTGAGCTAGAGTTTCAATTATTTCTTTGTGTTAAATGTTTTATTATGGCTAAGAATGTTTTGCTTATTCGGCTGGCTGGTTCCCTGCTGTCTCCCTTTATCATGATGTGGAGATGCCGGTGTTGGACTGGGGTGGACAAAAATCAGAAGTCGCACAACACCAGGTTATAGTCCAACAGATTTATTTAATTTTACAAGCTTTCGGAGCTGTTCGCTCCTTCTTCAGGTAAGGTAGCTGTGAGAGAATCTCCCAGAATTCACAATATAAACACAGAAAAAATCTATTCAAATCTTTCCCTACATCAAAGACACACTAAGAGCACAGCCAAGACAATGAGATGTGTCCCAGGGGGTCCAACGTGTCAAAACACCTGCTGGCTGCATATCCTCTCCATTTGTTGTGTTAGTCTTTTTAAAACAAAACCTGGAAAGACCGGCCATGATGTCAAGTCACGTTCTGTATCGTGACATGAACCCGATATCGCGATTGAGGCCATCCTCATGAGTGCGGAACTTGGCTATCAGTTTCTGCTCTATGATTTTGCGCTGTCGTGTATCCCGAAGGCCGCCTTGGAGAACGCTTACCCACAGATCCGAGGCTGAATGCCCCTGACTGCTGAAGTGTTCCCCGACTGGGAGGCAACCCTCCTGCCTGGCGATTGTTGCGCGGTGTCCGTTCATACGTTGTCTCAGTGTCTGCATGGTCTCGCCGATGTACCATGCTCTGGAGCATCCTTTACTGCAACGTATCAGGTAGACAACGTTGGCCGAGTCACATGAGTATGTACCATGTGAATTCTGGCAGATTCTCTCACAGCTACCTTACCTGAAGAAGGAGCGAACAGCTCCGAAAGCTTGTAAAATTAAATAAATCTGTTGGACTATAACCTGGTGTTGTGCGACTTCTGATTTTTGTCCCTTTATCATGTCTTGCTTTGTCTGTTTGGGAGGCCTGCTTGTACTTGTGTTGACCTAAGGCCTCTCTCTATTCTTATCTGATGTGATTGGAATTCTTTCTGGGTGATCAGTCAGTGGGTTAGCAGATCTATTTCCTACGGAATCATTAATCACCTTATAACCTGCAACTTTCTTTAGGATTGAATGTTTCTTACAGTCTGCATTATCTATTGAATCCACGCATGAAAATGCCATAAATGCTTTACTACTAAGCCACTCTAGGAGCTGTTCCGCCCACACTACATCAGGTGGTCAGTTGTTCACAGGTTATCCACAGAAAAACTACTGCCATTTATGGTAAAGTTCGATGATCCCTCTTAACCTGTCTATGTGTACCTGGCCAAGGCAAATATGAATAGAATGGCAGCTAAGTAGAAAGGTGTCAAGGGGTGCTTCTTAGGAACAATGCATCTGAAGTGACCCTTTTGCATCCAGACTGTAACATATATTCAATGCAGCTTGAAGACTCCTCTCACAGGCTTGGAAATTTCATGGTGATTCTCTATGGTCTCCCACCATAACTTTGGCGGGAGACTGGCACAACCCCTAGAGAAACTGCGTAAATGCTTGACAACTGGAGAACCTTTGTAAAAGTTCAGGGCCACAGTACCTAACTTTAACCCTTTGTGTACTCTGGCCAGCAATAAAGAGTCCAATAAATAATTCATCATGGACAAAAATGCTTCATTTTTTGTCACAAAAAAGCTCCACAGTTTTGAGGTTCTGGGAAAGAATGAGTTACATTAGGAGACTGTGATATCAAAACAGTAGAGAGGTAGGAAGGAGGAAGAGCGTGTTGAATGGCGTATTTGCAGTTTAGAAGCAACAAAAGAGGCAAATTCAGTGGGACACTGGTCATATAAATAGAGAGAGACAACAAAGATGGAGACCGAGAATGGTTGGAGGCTAGAGGTGAGAGAGGATCACTTATCAAGTGATAAACTTGTTCTTTTCTTTTGTCCAGCAGCGAAAAAGTTTAGGATGGACTTGCCCATTTTAGAGTTTGATTAAATTTCTAGGCCATGATATTTTGCAATTCTTACATCATCAATCCTTATTGTGGCTGCAGAAACAGAACATGTTCTTTGTGCTGTTGCTCTATTACTATATGTTCCCTGGTTAATGTTCCATTTATTGGCAATGTTGCACAGATTTATTAATATAGTACAAGCTTTGATCTAGTACCTTCCCTCCAACATAAGATCAATAGTGGGGATGTTCGCTTATGATTGCAGAGTGTTCAGTTCCATTTGCAACTCCTCAGATAATGAAACACTTCCTGCCCCCATGCAGCAAGACCTGGGAACATTCAGGCTTGGGCTGATAAGTGGCAAGTATCATTCGTGCCACACAAGTGCCTGGCAATGGCCATCTCCATCAAGAGACAGTCTAACCACCTCCCCTTGATATTCAACGGCATTACCATCGCCGAATCCTCCACCATCAACATCTTGGGCCCACCATTGACCAGAAACTTAACTGGACCAGCCACATAAATACTGTGACTACAACAGGAGGTCAGAGGCTGGGTATTCTGCGGCGAGTGACTCACCTCCTGACTCCCCAAAGCCTTTCCATCATCAGGAGTGTGATGGAATACTCTCCACTTGCCTGGATGAGTGCAGCTCCAACAACACTCAAGAATCTTGACACCATCCAGGACAAAGCAGCCCGCTTGATTGGCACCCCATCCACCACCTTAAACATTCACTCCCTCCACCACTGGTGCACCGTGGCTGCAGTGTGTACCATCTACAAGATGCCCTGCAGCAACTTGCCAAGGCTTTTTTGACAGCACCTCCCAAACTCGCGATCTCTACCATCTAGAAGGACAAGGGCAGCAGGCACATGGGAACACCACCACCTCCAAGTTCCCCTCCAAATCCATCCTGACTTGCAAATGTATCGCCGTTCATTCATTGTCGCTGGGTCAAAATCCTGGAACACTCTACCTAACAGCACTGTGGGAGTACCTTCACCACACGGACTGCAGCGGTTCAAGAAGGTGGCTCACCAACAGCTTCTCAAGGGCAATTAGGGATGGGCAATCAATGCTGGCCTTGCCAGTGATGTCGACATCCCATGAATGAATTAAAAAAAACACTTCTTGCTACTTATCCGCTCCCATGTCCTCTAGAGACTCTTGGGGGGAGAAATTCAGTATCGCCCCATTTGGGGCGCAATTATCGGCCGGGCGCAAAGATTAGCGCCTGGCGCTAATTATCGCCTCCGACTGCAAACTTGACTTTTATCACCCCTGGAGGTGATTGGAGCGCTAAATCAGGCGCTACACATCTGTCTTAAGGCGCAAAGGCCGAGGAGCGAGGCGCTAACTCAGAGCGCTGGCGAAGCTCATATGATGTCAGTCAGCAATGGAACACAGACACAATGTCGCCGGCCAGTTCTTAAAGGGGAGGGTTGATCTTGCTCTCCATCCACATCCTGCTCATTGCAGCCTTGAATCTCGGCCTGGAGAGACCCCTACATCAAATCTGCAGGAAAGAACAATGGAGAGAACCAGGGAAAGAGCTCAGAGTGCAACCCCCACAGTCTTTTCTAAATCGATACAAGGAAGGGCAAATCAAAATGAACCTGCAAAGTGCTGCTCAGTACCCAAAACTCCTTCACACAGCGTTGAATCTCTCCAGAAGTCTCTCTCTCTCTCAGAATGCCTGGTTCAAAAATGTCACCAACAAAAAAAGGCAGGAAGCGGTCGCCTTTAAATAGCGCTCCCCCAGTCCCTTCTTGACTGCAAAACGCTCCCCTCAACCTGACGTTGCTAGCGGCAGGCGGTAAGGCATGGGGCGCCACTCAATATCCGCTCCAGGGCGCTACCGGGGCGTTGCGCACTCGACTGACGTAACGATCTGCCGGCGCAGGAGATCGTGGCGGTAGTGTTTAGTGCCACCGCAAAATGTCTAGTTAATTTCACGAGCGGCGCAAACATCGCCGCGCCCGGGCGCTAGTTGCTTTGCGCCCCATTAGCGCCCTCTTAAGACGCTAACGGATGGCGCAACCAACTGAATTTTTCCCCCTTGGTGTATGATGTCCACTATCTAGACTGGTCCGTCCTGTTGCTCATCTACATCTGCTCGTAGCAATTGAATGCCATCTTTGCCCGGTGTCGTAGCCAATATTTATCCCTCAACTAACATCACTAAACAGATTATATGGTCACTATCTCATTGCTGTCTGTGGGAGCAAATTGGCTGCCGTGTTTCCTACCTTACAACATTGGCTACAATTCAAAAGTACTTCATTGGCTGTGAAACAGTTTGGGACATCCTGAGGTTGGGAAAGGTGCTATATAAATGCAAGTTTATTCTTTCTTTGAAGGAAGAATAGTGTGCATTGTTTAGCCAAGTATATTGCACTGACAATACACATTTGCTGCGAAGTGTTTCTGACATCATGCACAGTGAAGGTAGAATTTCATTACACTGCTAACTGCAGATGCAAGTCTAAAATAGAAATAAAAACAGAAAATGCTGGAAATACTCAGCAGGTCAGGCAGCATCTGTAGAGTGAGAAACAGAGTTAACGTTTCAGGTCGATACCCTTCATCAGAACTGGAAAAAGTTAGAGATGTAACTGATTTTAAGCAAGTGTAGGGGCAGGGAAAGGGAGGAGGGGTGGAAAGAACAAAAGGGAAAGTCTGTGATAGGATGGAAGGCAGGAGAGATTAAAAGACAAAATGGATGATGGGGCAAGGCAAAAGGAGATGGTAATGGGGCAAGTTAAGAAACAAAAGATGACTCTAGATGAGGTGTAAATGGCACTGGCAGAATCGTCAACAGCTGCCATGTGAGAGAAAAAAAAAGATAGGGGCAGAGGTTATGGTCTGAAATTGTTAAACTCGATGTTGAGTCCAGAAGGCTGTAAAGTGCCTAATCGAAAGACGAGGTGCTGTTCCCCGAGCTTCATTGGAACAGTGTAGGAGGCCGAGGACGGAGAGATCAGAGTGGGAGTGGAGCGGAGAATTAAAGTGACAGGCGACTGGAAGCTCGGGGTCACGCTTACGGACTGAACGAAGGTGTTCCGCAAAGCGGTCACCCAATCTGTGTTTGGTCTCCGCAGTGTAGAGGAGACCACATCGTGAGCAGCGAATACAATATACTAAATTGCAAGAAGTACAAGTAAATCGTTGTTTCACCTGGAAGGAGTGTTTGGGGCCCTGGACAGTGGGAAGGGAGGAGGTAAAAGGGCAGGTGTTGCATCTCCTGCGCTTGCACGGGAAGGTGCCGTGGGAAGGGGAAAGGGTGTTTGGGGTGATAGAGGAGTGGACCAGGGTGTCGCGGAGGGAGCGGTCCCTTCGGAATGCTGAAAGGGGAGGGGAGGGCAAGATGTGCATAAGAACATAAGAAATAGGAGCAGGAATAGGCCACTTGGCCCCTCGAGCCTGCTCCACTATTCAATAAGATCATGGCTGATCTTGAGCTCAAAGCCACTTCCCTGCCCGCTCCCCATAACCCTTCACTCCCTTATCTTGCAAAAATCTGTCTATCTCCACCTTAAATGTATTTAATGACCCAGCCTCCACAGCTCTCTGGGCAGAGAATTCCACAGATTTACGATTTTTGTTTGGTGTATTTTTTAATTTACAGTTTGGTGGTGGGATCACGCTGGATGTGGCGGAAATGGCGGAGGATGAGCCGTTGAATGTGGAGGCTGGTGGGGTGAAAGGTGAGGACAAGGGGAGGTTCTGGGAGGGAGGGGAAGGGGTGAGAGCAGAAGTGTGGGAAATAGAACGGATACGGTCAAGGGCCGTGTCAACCATGGTAGAGGGGAATCCTCGGTGAGGACAAATGAAGATATATCTGATGCACTGGTATGGAAGGTGGCATCGTCAGAACAGAACGAAGTCTAAAATAGAACTGTCTGCTCTTGCTTTGCTCCCAGATTTCATAATGATATTTGTTTGGCAAACTGTGTTTCTGAGAATTTCTTATAAATGATGCGGGTCTCAGTTCAGCTTATTCAGCATTATTAAATTCCTTTGTGGTGTATATGACTTATTCCTTTGTGTATAAGGACTATAATTAAAACGCTGAGCAGGTGAATCTCTTGCTCACTTGCTGGATTGTCCTAGCTCATAATATGGCATGTATGTATATAACAGTCACATTAATATTTGGTACTTTGTGGTTTTCTTCAGGTAATCATTTTTTTGACTTCCTCTCATGTCTGTTGGGTACGTGACCCTGCATTGATCCATTTTGTAATATATCCCACATTTGCCTAACTTGTTCATCAATGGGGAAGGGGACAGATTTCTTTCCATCTATCCCAATGATGACTCTGCATCACAATTTAGTCAAGAGCTTTCTGCTGCATCCTTTGCTCCATTTGCCCTCAAATTTGCTCTAGCGTTAATTATATTTAATAATCATGCGTTAACTATAGGATCAAGTGACTACTTAACTTATTAAAGAGTGCCTGTGAGCATCATTGCAGGCATAATTTGATTAACTACAAGTCAAAAAGAATTCTATTAGATGAGTTCAAACCCTTGTAAATGAAAAGTAATCCACCATTTAAACATAACTATATTCTAGCTAAAGGACTGTAGGTAACTGCCCTCTTTTTAATTTCTACCAAACCCCTTCTTGAGATGCTTCCAGGAGTTGTGGCAAATGATAGGCGTTCAATTGCCTGCTGACTTCCATCTTTGGTTCTGTGGAAGCAGCACCTCCTCTCGTGGCCAACTGAGATCAAGATTGTACCATATGGGGAACCACGGGGTCAAAGCCACATCCCATAATGTTAGCGTGTGGGGTTTCCTGCGCCTCATTGAGGTAAGTACATTTTAAACACTTAACGTATTGGTTGCAGCCTGCAGCAATCACTTTAAGGACCACCTGTTAGGCCACATGTAGACCGGGCCGGCTACGTTCAGGGCAACCCAGTCTTACAGAGGCAGCTGCAAACAGGCATTAGGCTCCTTATTTGAATATGCAAAGCGCCTAAGACCTGTTTCGGACGGTGTTTTTTTTGCCTACACCAATCTGGCGGGTGGCGCACTTCTGACTCATCCTGCCTGCCCTGTTGGAAACTTAGGAAGCCACTTAGCACCCAAAAAACGGGCGCTGTGCGGTCAAATTTCTAGACCGTAGGCTTTGAATGACGCAAATGACAAAAATCTGTGTGCTTAAGGTAAACCCACAAATGTGTGAGTGCATCACATAAACTGGAACATGGTGTGTTACTAGCTAATGTTGTGCTTTATTAACTTCTAGGGTACTTCAACACAAAAAAACTTATGATGGTACCATTACTGGAGGCACAATTGGAATGTGGGGGAACCTTTGCCTAAATATTAGTACATGTCTATTTCCATCTGAATTTTCAGCTCCACCCAACTCTTGGAAAGCTCCCACCCACAATGTGGGCAGAGCCTCAAAACCTGAATGCATGTGATCAGAATTTGGGAGCGTTGTAGCAGGTATTTAAATGTCTGCAGCAACCTCTTAAAGCAGAGCTGAGTCAGATTAATAGCTTGCAAGGTGAAGTCACTAAAGAGTTTGGCAGTGCAGCACAAATGAATTGAATTGCCACAGCAGCACAATAGCCAGATTCTGTAATGGAGCAGTAGAGATCTGGCTGCATGAGGTCCAAGCCAGGAGGGCGGCCTTGTTTGGAATTCAGAGCATCCTACCCAGAGCACCATGGCTGGGATGAGGTCAGTGCCAGAGTTAATGCAGTCGCTAGTACCCATAGAGAGCAGAGATAAAGGTAACATTCTCTGAATGACGGGATGTGACAAATTCCCCAGAGATCTGCACTGGGGCTTCAGTTTTTCACCATATTCATCAATGGCTTGGATGAAAGAATAGAAAGTTGTATATATAAGTTTGCAAATAACACTGTTAGGAGGTACAGTAAGTTGTGTAGATGGGATCATACAGTTACAAAGGGACATAGACAGACTAAGTAAGTGGAAAAAACTGTGGCAAATGGAGTTCACTGTGGAGAGGTTATCCACTTTGGATCCAAGAAAGAAAAATCTGAATTTTTTTCAAGGGGGAGAGACTTGGATCTGTGGAGGAGCAAAGGGATTTAGATGCCCAGGTACAAAAATCACTAAAAGCTGATTGGCAGGTAATAAATGTGATCAAAAGGCTAATGGAATGTTGTCCTTTTATCTCAAAGGGGCTGGAATACAAAGGGAAGGAAGTTATGCTTCGGTTGTACAGAGCTGTGGTCAGACCCCATCTGGAGTACTGAGTTCAGTTTTGGGCACTGCAATACAGGAAGGATATATTGGCCTGGGAAGGGGAGCAGCGCAGACTCACCAGAATGATACTGGGGCTAAAAGGGTTAAATTATGAGGACAGGTTGCATAAATTTAGTTTGTATTCCCTTGAGTTTAGAAGGTAGTGGGGTGATCTAATCAAGGTTTTTTAAATGATAACAGAATTCAGTGGGGTAGATATAGAGAAACTATTTCCTCTGGTAGGGGAATCAAGAATAAGGAATCATTATCTTAAAATTAGAAATAGACCATTTAGGACTGAAATCAGGAAGCACATTTTTACACAAAGGGCAGTGGAAATTTGGAAATCTCTTCCCAAAAGGCTGTGGATGCTGGGTCAATTGAAATTTTCAATTTGATGACATCATCAGGCCCCGATCTGCATAATTAAACAAGACCCCACCAGCTTGGGATGGATATCCTGCTCGCCTTCTCAAAAGAGAAGTCTAAAATCGGGGCCGATCCATCTAGTACAGTGTTTAATATTTGACCTAACGCAGTCTAGAGCAACAAGGTGGCTGATGCAATGCAAGCTGTCCTGTGTAGATCAGTTCCATGCTTAAGGCAGTCATCTCTAACACAGCTGATGAGGAAACTCGTGAGATATGGGATAACATTGTTGGTGTTACCTGCAAAACAGGTACGAGAACACATGCTCATATATCCAGGGCTTGTTGCTTACCATAATTGCAGAGCGGCAACCAGCTAATGCTGATGTTCCAGGCCTCCAAATGGTGGAACTACCATTCAATGGGGCCTGGTGTGTGTCTATGCTGTGGCAAGGAGGATGGTGGCAATGCATTTATGGTGAAATGCTCTGCACACCATACAACTGAGAGGAGCTCTTAGTATCGGCTGTTGACCTATTACAAGCTCAAACCCATGATTCTCATTTGTCTGACAGTCAATAAGTGACTATCCTTCTGAGTGGGTGTACTCTTCTGATGCGTACATAAACAAATAGACTGTAACTAAAATAACTTTAAATAAAACTTAACAAATTAAATTAAAATTTCCTTGGCCGGGGTGATGATGCAGAAGGCCTCAAGTGTGCCGGCGGACACTGTGTGCTCCATCTCCAGGGCCACCCGGGTGCGAACATGGCCGCGGAAGAGAGGCAGACAGTCGGGCCGAACGACCCCCTCTGAGTGGGTGTAAAGTTGGGTCCTTTTGCAATCAAAGTGGCTCCAAGTCAACCCTCTATGGCAGATTCAATAACTCAATAACTGAACCAGACTGGTCCACAGTACTCCGCCCTGTCCCGTTTACTAATGGAACCTGAAGGGGCAAACCTGTGACTGAGGCGGTGATTCTTCCCACATTGCTTCTGATAATCCTGTAAACCAATGCCCTAACTGGTGGGATGATCCTGCTTGGACAATGAACAGGGAGGTTATGAGTGCTCTGTGCTAGCAATCTTCACAATTTTAGCTGGCTAAAGAGCATCTGTAATCCTGCATCCACTTTGGAGTCCCTAGGCCTTGGCTCTACCAACCTGCTCCTAAATTCTCTGGGCTTAAGTAAGTTGGTTATGCCCCTATGGGGAGAGTGTACACCCAGGATCAGGCAAACAGAAATTCTACGTGTAGATTTCTCAGTAGTTTGGTTCAGAGACCTCTTAAACATGGGGGGGGGGATTTTTCGGGGGGTCAGCGGGCGTGTTTGGTGGCGGGTCGGCTGGGAAAATTTCCACACTAATCTCTCAGATGTCGGGTCTGTCATCGCTGAACAGACCCAACACCAAGCGGCGGGGGAGGCAATTTACATCATTAGACAGATTTTTAAGAGGCAATTAACTAGTATTTTAAGCTTACCTTTAGATTTTTAGAGTTCGCCAACAGCTTCCCCGCTGCTCGGGGATCACGTCAGGTAAGGAGGTCGGGTGTTGTGTCAGCATGTGATGATTTCTTTACTTGACAGCTACAAATAATCTATAAAAGTTCCAATTTGATAGGTCTTCACTTTCCAAGGTCAGAAACTGTTGCTTACTGCATTTGGAAGACAGATTGAGCTTTATGCAGCTTGCAAGTGTTTGGAGCAAACTCTATATCCAGTGTCACCTCATTGGAACAACCTCTCTCACCATTGACAGATCGCTTCTGTCATCTCAACCTCACCTGCCACCTATTCCATCAGCATCGGTGCCCTTGAAAAAATCTCACCTTCGTCCACAGAATCCCACCACGATCAGCCCCAACACCAGCAGCACCAGGCATACCAGCAGCATCAACAACAACACCAACCTTCTCCACAATCAGCTGGTGCTGCACAGGACACAGGGCATCAGCACCTGACCACATTGCTGCCCGGGACTCACTTGACGCTGTACATCCTGGCTGCCACATGATGCACCAGGTTGGCACCACCCCACACCAACACCATAAAGCATCCCTACAATGCCCAAGCCATTCCTTTCACACTCATCACCATTGCGAGGTGGGGAGGGTGGGGTACGATTATGTCTCACCATTCACCGCAACTCACTAAGCCACTTCAAAGGTGCACACAAATCTGTCAAGAACGCAAAGTGTTGAAAATAAAGATTTCAATGTTTGACACCACATTAACTTTACATGAACATTGGCTAAAACACCCACGTGCCTACCCTTGTGTGTTGTTAGTTGGTATGATTGGACTAGGATGAGGGTGAGTGTGAGGGGTGGCTAGTGAGATGGGGATGTGATAATGTAGATAGAGAGGGATGGGTGGAGGTACAAGGTAAGTTGGTGTGAGTAAGGATGTGCAGGAGTAGGGTAGGGAAGGCAGAGTGATGGGGATGTAATGAGTGGCACAGCAGGATGAGGTTCAGTGTGGCTTTGCAGTAACATTTTGTGATCTACTGAGATCATTGAAATGTTTGCACCACTGCAGCCTGGTCCTCCTGACGGCATCCCTGCTTGTGTCCTCCTGTGCAATGTGCAACCAGGCTGTGTTGATCTCCTGGGAGATCTCTTCCGCCCATGGGAAGGGTAGAGGACCTCCCTGCATGCTGTGACGCTCCATAAGCATATGGAGGGAGTCATAGGTGAGCCTGGGTGCAGCTGTGCACCTCTGTGCAGTGCTTGTCAGTGTTTGCAGCACCTGAATGCTGTAGAACACTGACAGCAGAACTGTCAAAAACAATTTGCGCATGGTCCCTTTAAGGAAACTGGCATCATCAAGTGACGTCATCAGACCCGCTTCCTTCAATTGGTTGGGAAACGTGCTGGGCGGGGCTCAACAAGCCCAATCAGCTTAAAATTCTTTTCGCAGAGTGGGATGGCGCCAGCAGCGGGGTCACATACCGACCCCGACCGCACTGGACCCGCCTCGCTAGGCGAAATCGCGGCCATGGTTTCCGCATGTGTTGGGTACTCAGCTGATCAAAACAAAATCTAGAACAGTACCAGTCCTTGGATACATTACAATGACCTAGCTCTTTACAAGGGGAAATGGTCATGAGAGCACTCGCTTGAGGGCAGTCCGGCAGCCAAACAGCAGCTTGCTATGATGGAAGGATGCTGAGCTGATCTTATGGAATTTTTATTTCTTATAGAGTGTGTTAAATCTTTCATCTTTTTCTTAATGTGAGCCATTTATCTGATCACTTTTGCTGTGTAAATCTCTGTCCTCAGTTTGAAAGAAATGTGTGTGTGTTTGTCTCGATAATGTTTATGCCCAGGGCTATTTTTACATGTGATACAAATAGCTTTTTTATGTGTATGCCCAGATATGGAGATAGGAAAGAGTAATAAATAATACTATAAATGGAAAGCAAGTAAATAAAAGAAACAAAAATGGTGATAATGTCTTCAGTTTTCCTTTTGTTAGATTTCAAGATCAAACCATTAAGTGGAATTCTGTGGACCTATTATGAGAATAAATGTAAATATTCACAGTTGGTATTTCATAAAATTGCTTTTCTGAATGCTGACAAACCCCTTTGATGAATAATATCCAACACTTTGGAATTTCATCATCTTGTACCTTGTTAACCATATCTGAGTGGAATTCTTACACAACTCTTCAGTTTTTGACCCAATATGATGGTTACAAAGTCAATACTTTTGTGATTGCTTTATTTCATTCTTAAGATAGCATCATTTGAGATAGCACCATTTAAAAACTGTACTTATATAAGACTAGCTATAAAGAATTGAACGGTTTCATGAGGCTCAACATATTCCAGGAATGCAGGAGACTGAAGCCTATTCTGTATCTTCTAACTATTTCCGATGAGTCAAATTTGCAACAAATTGGTTAGAATAAACTGTACAACAGATTACAATAAAAATGTTCTAATGCTTTAGTTTTTTATAGCAAAACTCCATAATAATAATGAAATCATAACTACAGTATTGGAGATTCGAAAGATGGTTTCTGAATCTCCAGCCATAACTTCAGTGGAACCGGTTAAATCCCCAGAGAAATGGCATAAACGCCCATTTTCAGACATTCACCTGGTTTCTCTGGGGGTTCTGCTGATGTCCTGCCAAAGTTATGGCAGGAGATTGGGCGAAGCTCCGCGGAATTTCAGGGCCATTGGCCTGGATTTTCACCAACTATCCTGCCTCAAATTGGGTGGGATAGTGGCTAAAACAACAGGGTAAACGAGCAGTGAGGCCTACAACTGCCTTCCTGCCCTGACCTTAATTTCTTTCCTCCCATCCCCGCCAACACTGCTGCTGGCCACCCTACCCCGCCTGCCGCATGCAAATGCCAGCAAAAATATGGAGCCCATGTTTCCATCCGATTTCCCTCCCATCCGTTCCTCTTACTGGCACTCCCCGGAGCCACCAGGTGAAGCCTGTAGTAGTGCCTTGAAGTCCCTTGATAGAGGGAGAGGGCCTAGTAGCAGCCTTCGCAGGCCCAATCCCTTACCTACTAAAGGCTTTGGTCTCAGCTGAGGCATTCATTAAAAAAAATTCTGACGTCTTCGAGGCTTTTCTGCTACTCGACGTGGCCTCCCATCTCTTCTCATGTTGCAGCTGTGGTCCTGTTGCAGTACTGCCAAGTTTTCCCTTGTTAGGAGCATCAGACTCCCTCTTAGTGGCAGGAAACCTGCTGGGAGCCCGCTGTAGGCTAAATGAGCCCCATCCCAGGAAAATAGTTTGGGGTCATGGTCGGGTTGGAGCTGAGAGTAGAAGTCATAGGGGTAGAAATTAGGTCGCGCCCCATTTGGGGCGCTAATATCGTCTGGACGCAAATATTAGCGCCTGGCGCTAATTATCGGCACTGACTGGAAACTTCACTTTTACCGCCCCGGGAGGTGAGTGGAGCGCTAAAGCAGGCGCTGCACACCTGTCTTAAGGCGCAAAGGCCAAGGAGTGAGGCGCTAACTCAGAGCGCTGGCGAAGCTCATGTAATGTCAGTCAGCAATGGAACACACACACAATGGCACGGGCCAGTTCTTAAAGGGGATGGTTAATCTTGCTTTCCATCCACATCCTGTTCATTGCAGCCTTGAATCTCGGCCTGGAGAGACTTGCACATCAAATGTGCTGGAAAGAACAATGGAGAGTACCAGGCAAAGAGCTCAGAGTGCAGCTCCCACAGTCTCTGCTAAATCGATACAAGGAATGGCAAATCAAAATGAACCTGCAAAGTGCTGCTCAGTACCCAAAACTCCTTCACACAACGTTGAATCTGTCCAGAAGTCTCTCCCTCTCTCTCTCAGAATGCGTAGTTCAAAAATGCCACCAACAATAAAAGACAGGAAGAGGCCCCCTTTAAATAGCGCCCCCCCCAGCCCCACAGCGATTGATAGCATTCCAGTCTTCTGGTCGTTGGATGCGCCAGGCGGTAAGGCAGGGGGCGCCACTCAATTTGCGCTCCGGGGCGCCACAAGGGCGTTGCACCATGGAATAACGTCACAATCTGCGCGCGCAGGTGGTCGCAGCAGTAAGTTTTAGCGCCGCCGCACAATGTCAAGTTAAGTTCCCGAGCGGCGCAAACAGCGCTGCGCCCGGGCGTTAGCGCCTTAACGCCCCATTAGCGCCCTTTTAAGGCGCTAACGGGAGGCGCAACCAACTGAATTTTTACCCCATAGAGTCATAAAGTTATACATCACAGAAAGAGGCCCTTCGGCCCATCGTGTCCGCGCCGGCCATCAAGCCCTATCTATTCTAATCCCATTTTCCAGCACTTGGTCCATAGCCTTGTATGATATGGCATTTCAAGTGCTCATCTAAATGCTTCTTGAATGTTGTGAGGGTTCCTGCCTCTACCACCCTTTCAAGCAGTGAGTTCCAGATTCCAACCACCCTCTGGGTGAAAAAGTTTTTCCTCAAATCCCCTCTAAATCTCCTGCCCTTACCTTGAAACTATGCCCCCTGGTTATTGACCCCTCTACTAAGGGGAAAAGTTTCTATCTATCTACCCTATCTATGCCCCTCAGAATTTTGTACACCTCAATCAGGTCCCCCCTCAGCCTTCTCTGCTCTGAGGAAAACAACTCCAGCCTGTCCAGTCTCTCTTCATAGCTAAAGCGCTCCAGCCCAGGTAACATCCTGGTGAATCTCCTCTGCACCCTCTCCAATGCAATCACATCCTTCCTATAGTGTGGCGACCAGAACTGCACACAGTATTCCAGCTGTGGCCTAACTAGCGCTTTGTACAGCTCCATCATAACCTCCCTGCTCTTATATTCTATGCCTCGGCTAATGAAGGCAAGTATCCCATATGCCTTTTTAACCACCTTATCTACCTGTCCTGCTGCCTTCAGGGATCTATGTACATGCACACCAAGGTCCCTCTGATCCTCTGTCCTTCCTAGGGTCCTACCATTCATTGTGTATTCCCTTGCCTTGTTAGTCCTCCCAAAATGCATCACCTCACACTTTTCAGGGTTAAGTTCCATTTTCCACTGTTCTGCCCATCTGACCAACCCGTCTATATCGTCCTGTAGCCTGAGGCTTCCCTCCTCGCTATTTACCACTCCACCAATTTTCGTGTCATCTGCGAACTTATTGATCATACCTCCTACATTCATATCTAAATCATTAATGTACACTACAAACAGCAAAGGACCCAGCACCGATCCCTGCGGTACACCACTGGACACAGGCTTCCAGTCACAAAAGCAACCTTCGACCATCACCCTCTGCCTCCTGCCACTAAGCCAATTTTGGATCCAATGTGCCAAATTGCCCTGGATCCCATGGGCTCTTAACTTCTTGACCAGTCTCCCATGTGAGACTTTGTCAAAAGCCTTACTGAAGTCCATGTAGACTACATCAACTGCACTACCCTCATCCACACACCGAGTCACCCCCTCGAAAAATTCAATCAAATTGGTTAGACATGATCTCCCCCTGACAAAGCCATGCTGACTATCCTTGATTACTTCTTGCCTCTCCAAGTGGAGACTAATTCTGTCCCTCAGAATTTTTTCCAATAATTTCCCTACCACTGATGTTAGGCTCACTGGCCTGTAATTCCCTGGTTTATCCCTACCACCCTTCTTGAATAATGGTACTATGTTAGCTGTCCTCCAGTCCTCTGGCACCTCCCCCTGTGGCTAGAGAGGTTCTGAAAATTTGTGTCAGAGCCCCTGCAATCTCCTCCCTTGCCTCGCACAGCAGCCTGGGATACATCTCATCTGGGCCTGGGGATTTATCCACTTTTAAGCCCGTTAAAACCGCTAGTACCTCCTCCCTCTCAATACTAATTTGTTCAAGTATATCACAATCCCCCTGCCTGATTTCTATGCCTACGTCGTCCTTCTCCATAGTGAACACAGATGCAAAATATTCATTTAAAACCTCACCCACATCTTCCGGCTCTACACACAGATTGCCACTTTGGTCCCTAATGGGCCCTACTCTTTCCCTGGTTATCCTCTTGCCTTTAATATACTTATAAAATACCTTGGGATTTTCCTTTATTTTGCCCGCCAGTGTTTTTTCATGCCCCCTCTTCGCTCTCTTAATTTCTTTTTTAAGTACCCCCCTGCACTTTCTATACTCCTCTAGGGCTTCCACTGTTTTTAGTCCTTTGTATCTGCCAAAAGTCTCCTTTTTTTTTTCCTAATCCATTCTTGTATATCCCTTGACATCCAGGGTTCCCTGGGCTTGTTGGTCCCACCCTTGACCTTTACGGGAACATGTTGGCGTTGTACTCTCTCTATTTCCTTTCTGAAAGACTCCCACTGCTCTGATGTGGATTTTCCTACAAGTAGCTGACCCCAGTCCACTTTGGCCAGATCATGCCTTATCATATTAAAATCGTCCTTCCCCCAATTTAGAACCTTTATTTCCGGTCCATCTTTGTCCTACCCTGACCCTATAGGAACGGTATTAGGAAAATGTTTTTTTTTTAAATTCGTTTATGGGATGTGGCCGTCGCTGGCAAGACCAGCATTTATTGCCCATCCCTAATTGCCCTTGAGAAGGTGGTGGTGAGCCGCCTTCTTGAACTGCTGCAGTCCGTGCTGTTAGGGAGGAAGTTCCAGGATTTTGACCCAGCAACGATGAAGGATCAGCGATATACTTCTAAGTCAGAATGGTGCGTGACTTGGAGGAGAACTTGGAGGTGGTGGTGTTCCCATGCGCCTGCTGCCCTTGTCCTTCTAGGTGGAAGAGGTCGCGGTTTTAGGAGGTGCTGCCGAAGAAGCCTTGGCGAGTTGCTGCAGTGCATCTTGTAGATGGTGCACACTGCAGCCACGGTACGCCGGTGGTGGAGGGAGTGAATGTTTAAGGTGGTGGATGGGGTGCCAATCAAGCAGGCTGCTTTGTCCTGGATGGTGTTGAGCTTCTTGAGTGTTGTTGGAGCTGCACTCATCCAGGCAAGTGGAGAGTATTCCATCACACTCCTTACTTGTGCCTTGTAGATGGTGGAAAGGCTTTGGGGAGTCAGGAGGTGAGAAACTCGCTGCAGAATACCTAGCCTCTGACCTGCTCTTGTGTGGCTGGTCCAGTTAAGTTTCTGGTCAATGGTGAGCTCCCAGGATGTTGATGGTGGGGGATTTGGCGATGGTAATGCCGTTGAATGTCAAGGGGCGGTGGTTAGACTCTCGCTTGTTGGAGATAGTGATTGCCTGGCACTTGTGTGGCGCGAATGTTACCTGCCACTTATCAGCCCAAGCCTGAATGTCGTCCAGGTCTTGTTGCATGCGGGCATGGACTGCTTCATTACCTGAGGAGTTGTGAATGGCACTGAACACTGTGCAGTCATCAGCAAACATCCCCATTTCTGACCTTATGTTGGAGGGAAGTTCATTGATGAAGCAGCTGATGGTTGGGCCTAGGACACTGCCCTGAGGAACTCCTGCAGCGATGTCCTGGGACTGTGATGATTGACCTTCAACCACCACAACCATCTTCCTTTGTGCTAGGTATGACTCCAGTCAGTGGAGAGTTCCCCACCGATTCCCATTGACTTCAGTTTTGCTAGGGCTCCTTGATGCCACATTCGGTCAAATGCTGCCTTGATGTCAAGGGCAGTCACTCTCACCTCACCTCTGGAATTTAGCTCCTTTGTCCATGTTTGGACCAAGGCTGTAATGAGGTCGGGAGCCGAGTGATCTTGGCGGAACCCAAACTGGGCATCAGTGAGCAGGTTATTGGTGAGTAAGTGCAGCTTGATAGCACTTTCGATGACACCTTCCATCACTTTGCTGATAATTGAGAGTAGGCTGATGGGGTGGTAATTGGCCGGATTAGATTTGTCCTGCTTTTTGTGGACAGAACATACCTGGGCAGTTTTCCACATTGTTGGATAGATGCCAGTGTTGTAGCTCTACTGGAATAGCTTGGCTAGAGGCGCGGCTAGTTCTGGAGCACAAGCCTTCAGCACGATAGCCGGGATGTTGTCGGTGCCCATAGCCTTTGCTGTATCCAGTGCGCTCACCCGTTTCTTGATATCACGTGGAGTGAATCGAATTGGCTGAAGACTGGCTTCTGTGATGGTGGGGACCTGAGGAGTAGGCTGATATGGATCATCCACTCAGCACTTCTGGCTGAAGATGGTTGCAAACGCTTCAGCCTTGTCTTTTGCACTCACGTGCTGGGCTCCACCATCATTGAGGGTGGGGATATTCATGGAGCCTCCTCCTCCCGTTAGTTGCTTAATGGTCTACGACCATTCACGACTGGATGTGGCAGGACTGCAGAGCTTTGATTTGATTCGTTGATTGTGGGATCGCTTAGCCCATTGGCTAATAAATACAGCCTATTGGCCTAGAATACCCTGCGTATACATAGAGAGGTCCGAGGAACTGCAGATATTGGACCTCAGACCTCGTGCATATAATGAGGGAGTGCTGCGGTAGGAGCCCAAGAAGGCGAGTGGAGAAAGAACGGGCTGTTAGAACCACTTCTAGCCCTTCAAATGAGGCTGTCAGAAACACACCCTGATTCAGGCGCGAGCCAATTTCTAGGTTAGAGAACTTTAAATACAAGGCTACAGATGGAAAATGACATGAAAAGGATAAATATGATACTGTGTTTAACATGTAGGAACTGTTACGGTTCAGGAATATACATTTTGTCATCTCAATGTAAGGTCTGCAGCCGTAAGTCCATACTTCCAAGAAACTAAAATGTGCATTTATGCATGAAGCAATCTGGGATCGAGGGCTGCAGGGTGAACTTTGAACCTTATTAATAATGAAGTATGCATTGGGAGTAGTATGGGCTACCACTTTAATCTTCTAATCTCTCCAACCGATGGACAAATAACACACCAGTAGACCTTACAGGGTCAATTTTAACTCGGGGTGCGTTTAGGGTGGACAGGGCAACCCTCACAGAGATTTGAACATGAGGCCCAGGCCATTTTAACTCAATCACTTTGTATCAGTCGATATTATTTGCTTGTATATGATGAAGGAAGGGGAGTGTGGCAGGGGACGTGATGGAGGATGCACAGATTAGATGATGCTGTATAATGAGAAGGTGCAGAATGTCAGAGGAGCCTAATGGGGATGAAGTGCTGCAATTAGGGTTGCTAACTCTGGATGAATGTATTCCTGGAGGTTTCATCACATGACCCGCCCCACACTCCCGCCATTGGTCGACCAACTTGTCCATCCTCGTGGCACACTGCCTTCCCGCGCCAATTAGAAAGCGAGAAGACGCTTCATTGCGCGATTGGATGATGCTTGACTATCAGTCAAACAGCCTTTCATCCCATCTCCAATATTTTTATAACTAATAAACAGAAGTGTTCAAAGAAAATTAAAAAAAAAATGATTTTTTTTAATGCCCCAATGATTTTTCTCCAGGGCTGCTCGCAGCAGTGTCCTGGAGATAAATCTTCAAATCCTGGAGACTCCAGGCCAACCCTGGAGGGCTGGCAACCCTAACTGAAATATGCTTCTGCTATTAGTTGAAGATCATAAATAAGAGCTATCTTTGCACCTTTCTACCTAGCCCCGCCTGGTGAGATCATTGAACCTCTTTCAGCACTGCAGCCATGTCCTGCGCACTGTGCGACTCACATTAATACACTCTGCCACCTGCAGCCACGTTCTTCCAGCTAGTGCCTTGGGAAGCTTTTGACAGTGATGAAGAGGAAGCATTTCTCTCCTGTGATCTACATTCTGCAGCAATATTTCAATACGTTCAGTCTCAAAGTCCCTGCTTCTTCCAGATCTGATTGCAGACATTTGGAAACTGGGCACAAGACTGCCACTGCGACAAACAATTCCTCGACTGTAAAAGGAACGGTTACTGAACAATTCCAGAGCCAAGAAAGCAGCTTGTTACTCTCTAATCAGCACACGTACTATTACACAGGTAATGAATGTAGGCCCGAAATAGGCAGTGAAGTCAACACTTGTTAAGGTGACACAGGATTTAAAAGCCTGCACTAGAACTGGGGTTGCTGGAGTTGCACCTAAGGACTTCACTCCACACTCACACAGACCATGCCCAGTTCATGCGAATCACACGGGCCAGAAATTGATGCGCTTTTCCAGACCTGCCCAATGAATACACTTGTGTCGCGCGGCACTGGTGTTGCGTTCAGTAGCTGCTCACCCCCTCAGCAAAATCAGCCTTTATATTTTTACCGGGGTTTTTGTAGCTGGTCAGGTTGTGGCAATTTGAAAATGTGATTCCTGTTTGCTGGATGCACAGAATATGCATTTTGTGCTGTATTTTCCTCCACCTGAAATGTAGGGGTAGATTTTAACCCAGCTCACCCCGCGAGAATTGGGCAGGCGGGTCGCAAAAATGGTGGGCGGGGTGGGGGGGCGGGAGGGTAGTGTTCGTGCCTCTTTCCCAATGCGTTCTCGCCCACCCTCTCACCTCAAAACAGGCATGGGAGCGCCGCCCGTCCCAGGCAGGTGGTAGGCGGGCGCTTACTTTACATTCAAAAGTCATTGCCCAATGATGTGATTGGCGCCACAATGCAATTTTAACTCAGGAAATCAGGTGCCCTTCACAGGCCAAACCTGACAGTCAGACCATGGCGGGAGTCAGCAGAGCGGCCAGAAGAGTCCAAGGTAAATATTTTTATTTAACGTTTCTGAGGATTCCTTCTGGTCCAGGAGGAGCACAAGTGCTCACCCGGGCCCCGAAAGGAATTCTTGGGCCTCCCCAACTGCAACCTTGCCTCTTCCTCCCAACGCTGGCATCTCCTTTCAAACCCACCCCCCACCTCCCACCCATTCCCAGCAATAATGTTATGCTAGGGACTGATCCCTTGGTTCCCATCTGATTTCCTGCACCTGCACACTGGCTCTGATGTCGCTCCCACCAGTTATGAGCAGGAGACAGCCTTGCCAAATGTTAATGGGGCCCGGGAGTTAAAATGACTAAAACCTTTAGCCCCCAGCGCAAATTTTTCTCTGGTAGCGCTTTGTCCATTTTCAGCAGCTGTTAACCCAAGGCCGTGGTGACACCTGCAACTCTCGTGGCGGCCACGAAATTTTAGCCCTAGGGCTTTATTTATTGGGGCAGAAAAGATTCATAGAAGTCTTCAAAATTATGAAAGGGTTTGAGGGGATAAATAGTGAAAGATTATTGTCTGTGAATCAGTAACAAGGGAACATGAAAATAAGCTTGGTACTGAAAACATAAAAGGGGAGGTTTTAGAAGGAACATAGGAATATTATAATATAAAATACATTGTCACAAGTGGTTTAGGAACACAGGAACATTAGGAACAGAAGTAGGCCATTCAGCTCTCCAGGTCATTCAATTAGATCATTGCTGATTTTCACCTCAACTTCATTTTTGTACCTTTGCTCCTTATCCCTTAATACCCTTACCTAACAGAAATCTATCTATCTCAATCTTGAAAGCTCGAGTTTGTGAAGCTGAGTCAATCATGACACTTAAGAGGTGATAAAAGAAACATTTGAAGAAATATATTGAAAGCTACGGGGAACGCAAAGGGAAATGGGATTACATTAGACAACTCCCACACAAAACTACCATTGGCATAGACACGATAGGCCAAAGGGCCTCCTCCTGTGCTGAGATTCCAGTGATTCTCTAAGCATTGACAAGATTACAACTGATATGTTTTATTTTCCACCTGGTAGCTATGATGCCCACACTACCAGTATTCCATTGACAAGTATATTTTCTATATCTACTACTAAAGAGGTTGCAAGATGCCTTTTTTTTCCAAAAGGTATTGCAAACAAAAGACCTAGGAGAACACAATGTTCAAAGCACCATAGGTAATATTAGGTGACTACAGCAGAAATTAATAATAATTTGATAATTGATCCACTGAATCTTTAACTCTGCCAATGATCAACAGCAATCTGTTGCGATTGTGTTCTGTGATATGGTTTCTCTATTCGAATAGGGGAGTGCTCAAAATTCTGAAATCAATGTTGTTTGGAGAGACTATAAAAAATCTGAATCACTTGCATCTCCCATTGATATAATTTAACATAACAATGCCCAGGTGACAGAACGGAATACAGTGCATTGATGTCACCAACGTAGCAAGTTTGTCAAATTTCCTGGCGGCAGAAAACAGGCTACATTTATTGGAGATTATCTTTAGCATTACAGTTTCCCATTCTCTCTATGAAAATCAAAACGTCAACATTACAATAAGAAATCACCAGGTGCAATGTAAAAATCTATTTAATTAAAGCATTAAAAATGCAGATAAAATTTCGATGTCCATTGTGCTTTTTATTATGTATGAGGGGACAGATACATTGTAAATTAGTGAATTTTGTCAGTCAGTCTGATAACATGAGAAACCTTTGATGCCCATAATTCAATACTTGGAAATCTTATCTGAATTTGATATTGGGTCAATTCCAATTATATAATTATATTCCACAAATCAATTTTAAAAATTGTATTTACTGGAAACTCTTTGGTATCCGGCATGTACGGGACCGGGATGGTGCCGGTTTATTAAAAATTCCGGATAACGGAGATGTATACCTACCAAGGTACGAGAGCCCTGTTTCACAGCCACAGGTGCAGGAGCCCCGGTTACACGGCCACTTGTGCAGGAGCCCCGGTTACACGGCCACTTGTGCAGGAGTCCCGGTTACACGGCCACAGATCCAGGAGTCCCTGTTACACGGCCACAGGTGCAGGAACCCCGGTTACACGGCCACTAATATACAGTAAAACTTACCTGAACCTACTCCTGAATTTTGCCGGTTAATAGAGAATTCCGGATATTTAGGTGCCGTTTAAACGAGAGTTTCCTGTAATATCGATCTAACTGTAAAGGATTTTGTGTTTTGTTACCAATTTGGTGCAGTGAGTCACTGTTAGCTTATTAATGTAATGCCGGGTGGAGACAGTGATTTAGAGGCTCGAAAATCCCTGGATTTGATAGGAGAACTGACAGCACGGTTAGAAAAGGTTAGGGATAAAGTTAATATTGTGATCATTCAGAACAATCAACATTTTAGAGAAAGCCTGATCTCGAAGGCAATCCCTTGCAGTATGTATGGAGGGTATGTGCTCAATCAAGTTCAAAACAGGTTAACTAATATAGAAAACAATCTGATCCCAAATTTTATATTGGACAAATAAATGAAAATCTGGAGATCAGATGGGAATGTGGATTGGTGTAAAGTGCAAAGATATGGATCAGTATTATGCCAGGAAGCCCTGCCAGCAAAGTGACAATGGGCCAAAAGTTCGGCACTTGCCGGGTGAGTACCCGCTGCGTACTCACCCGTAAGGCCTCCTGAAGTGCCGGTTTCCTGCATGCACTGCGCATGCGTGGGAAACCGGAACTTCCGGTCAGGTGAAGGGAGCGGTTCAGAGGTGAACCGTGTGCGCGGTAGAGGCTGCGCGCACGCAGCGAACTTAGGTTTTTTTTCAGGTTTCTCCAGGAGGGTAAGTGTTGAAGAACCTATGCTTTTAAAAAGGAGGCGCAAGACCCGTTTTCAACAAGGTAAGTGGTTAATTAATTACAATTTAAAAATTTTTCAACAGGTTTATCTTTTTTAGATACTTTAAAGAAAGGTAAGCTTATTTTTAGCACTGTTAAAAAGTATTTTAATTTTTTCAAAAATTTTAATTTTTGTTTAAAGTAGTTAATTTATTTAACTTATAGTTATTTAAAAATGTGATGTTTTTTTAAAATTTATTGGAAGTTTAGGTGTTGTTTTGGGGCCGATTTCAATTCATAGATTTGACAGGTCTTCCTGTCAAATCTATGAATGAAAGATGGTCTGCTGCCATTGGCTCTCCATGGCCCACGTGATCTCAGGGGACGCATCGCACTAACTACGCCCCTGGGAAACACAATCACTGCGCGCCGGCAGTTGGGGGAGGCCCAGGAGCTGAAGTCCCTGTGGGCCCAGAGGTCAACGGCAGGCGCGGTAGGTAGGTGCGCGCGGGATCCTTGCACCCACGGGAAGCCAGGGAGCCTAATTTCTGGGCCATTATTTTGGGACTGATTCCTATGATAGTGGCAACACCATTGCTATCTGTTGATGAGAAACAATGGAAGTATTCAAAGTTGAGTCAATAGGCGTGTTGGAGGATAATACAGACAAGGAATTTGTGAACTATCCAAGGATATTAGTGAGAGGAAAGGAAGGGATCTGAAAGCACCAGTCACTTCATGTTGTTCCAGGAGAAGTGAGGCCTGGTTGTGCAGATGTGAAATTTTACAACGCACACTGCCAGCCTGTGGTTTCACCCTGGATGAAGAATCCATTAATTATGCTATTCAAATCGCTCGATGGAATTTAAAAAGGACCAACCTTGTCTACTCGGAGAGAAAGAAAAAGAAAGACTTGCATTTATATAGCGCCTTTCACGACCACCGGACGTCTCAAAGCGCTTTACAGCCAATGAAGTACTATTTGAAGTGGAGTCACTGTTGTAATGTGGGAAACGCAGGCAGCCAATTTGCGTACAGCAAGCTCCCAAAACAGCAATGTGATAATGACCAGATAATCTGTTTTTGTTATGTTGGTTGAGGAATAAATATTGGCCAGGACTCCGGGAGCACTCCCCTGCTCTTCTTCGAAATAGTGCCATTCTACCCCTTTCCTTGAGCTTTAAATCTATATTAAATCGCTCTGGTACCTTGCAAAATCATTTAGTACATATACAACAACAAAATGAAAACATTGAGCGGTCTATTCACCACTGATGGAAATAGTGTACAATACAGGACAACATCCCTGGGTAAGAATAGCCTCAACTTTCCTGCTGGTATTACAGATGATTATGCAAATTATCCTTATAGTGATGGTCTGTCTATTTAAGGCCGCGAATTTAATAGAGGAGGCGGGTTGGAGTCGGGTTGCCTGGTGGGCGGGTTCTGGTCCCGCTGCCGGTTTCAGCCGCTCCCGATTTCCGATTTTAGTTTAAGTGCCCTAATTAGTCCCGTCGTGCGCGCTGCCCGGTCCAATGAGTGGGAGCGGGTCTGTTGCTCTCCACTGATGATGTCATTGCTGCAGTTGTTTTTAAGGGGCCCATGCAGCTTCAGCCTCTCATTTCTCCTTTCTGCTGCTGTTTGAATGGGCCCAGGCTACAATGACTGCTGCCAAAGCCAAGGCTGATCCAAGGTTCAATGAGGACTCCCTCCAAGCTCTTGTGGAGGGAGTAAGAGGGCGCAGGGAGATTCTGTTCCCTCCTGATGACCGGAGGAAGCCTCCTCAGCAAACATAGACAGCCTGGCTGCAAATTGCTGAGGAACTAAGCGCTAGGTCCTTATGTTCACGCACCTGGGTCCAGTGCCGAAAACGGTTTAATGATATTCTGCGATCATCAAAAGTGAGTATCACATCACACTTACCTTCAATCTGCTTCCCTTCTCTTCTCATCACCAGCACTCTGCTTTGTAAGCCTGCTTCACCACATCCCACCTTACCGTTACTTCCCTTGCACCCTTACCTATCCATCTCTTTCTCTGTACTGAATCACTTCACCATCCTACTGTGCACCCCTCACACTCACTCTCACTGTTATGCAATGACAGCAACTAACAACGCACAGGGAGGCAGCTTCCTCTTGGCACCTCACTCCATCTTGGTCTCCCCTAAGCTTCTATGTTATGCATTCTTCACAGTCACTCCATCACTCTCGCTGAAACTCCACTTGTGTCCCTACTTGCAGGAAAAGATTGCCCACAATAAGAGGGAGAGAGCGTCAACAGGAGGAGGCCCACCATCCCTGGCGACATTGACAAGTGCTGAGGAGGCTGCTCACAAGATCGTGGGAGGTGGTGAGGAGCTGTAAGTGGGGGACGGAGAGACAGGTGCACTAGATGAAGCTGGTGACAGAATGGATTTTCAACCCTCACATTTAGATTTGATGATTGACTGCAATGGCATATGATGTTCATAGAGATTGACTTTGATCAGCAGCACAATAGGATGTGTCTGCTACCTAAAAATCAGATGTCTAACTCATGCCTTTACTCTCCCACAGGACCATCAAGAGCCCCCCTCCCCACTGTCCAGGAGGAAGAGCCGGACAACTCCTCAAAGGAACCTGCAGCCTCTGAGAGAGCAGCGTCACCAGGACTCAGCACACCCAGCACCAGCGCAGAAACGCACACCTCAGCGGGGCCTTCGTGACATAGAGTAGTGTTGTCACCTGGTGTATCACAGCTCACAAGTGAGCATCAGCAGATGGTGGAGACAGCGACAGCAGTGGAGAGTCCTCATCGGAGGTCGCAGGACGCTCCTAGCTCTGCTCAGCTGCATGTAGACGCTGTGCCTCTGGGGCCATCCAGAAAGAGAGCAGTGCTAGAACTCCAGGAACAAGTGCAGGAGACTCTGACAGGGTTTGCATCCAGGGTAAATGCGAATGTGTAGAGAATGTGTCCATCTCAAACATGAGCACTGCCTTTGTGGAGGCAATGGCGCATAAACGTGCCGCCATGGAGAGGGTGGCAACCTCCTTGGAGGACATAAGTCACCAGACTCAGGAGAACATGGTGACTCTTCTAAATAGATGGTCTGCTATGTAGGATGGATGGACATCTTTTGAGGACAGACACCAGAGGTACATGGACGTCCCCGTTATGAGGATTGTCAGTACAGAGACGGGTCTTCATGGCCCCACTGATGTGCAGCAAGGTGCTCTCCAGCCACTTGCTAGCACTGAAGTGCAGATGACCCATGAGAGGGATGTTGGTGGCAGACAACAAGGAAGTGTGGGCTCCTCTCCAAGCACTCACACGACCTTGCCACTGCGGAGCCCTTGGTCAGAGCCCCAGATTCCTCACCCAACTGAGATGGCCATCTCAGCCCCTGCACAGCCGCAGGAAGAGCAGACTGTGGAGGAGCCCTCCCAGGCTCCCAAACCCAGAGGACACCCGCCAAAGGCGTCTAAGCAGGGGCAGCATCAAAGTGAGCAAGGTGCCTCTACATCTGCTGAAGCCACAGGGGAAGCACCACGTAGAAGCACGCGTATGAGGAAGTTAACACACAAATAGTCACAAGGGTAGTCACTTGGGTGTTTTGTTCTGTTGTAAAGTATCAATTGCCATCCTTTTGTGATGCGATTAAACAAAAGTGATGGCAAAGAGTTGAAATTCTGGCCTATGTGTTTTGAGAAATGGAAGTTGCACAGTGAGGGCTCAGGGCGACTTGCATTTGTAATGATGGTGGTGATAGTGATAGGAAAGCACTGTTTATTGGGGAGATGATGTATGGCGTGTTAAGAAGGTCGTCCACACATTCATAGCCATATGTCAGCCACCTGTGATTGAAGCGTAAGCTTATGCGAATCTGACATGGATGAGTGCATCCCTTGCCTGATAACCAGCAATGTGGTCGCGTGCTGCTGCATTGGCCACATCTGGCCCCACAAGGCATGCCTCCTCCTCCTCCTTGTCCTCCTCCTCAGCCTCCTCCTCGACCTCCTCATCCTCCTCATCCTCGTCCTCCTCCTCCTCCTCCTCTTTCTCGGCCTCGGCCTCATCCTCGTCCTCCTCATCCTCCTCCTTGCCCTCCTCCTTGTCCTCGTCCTGATCCTCCTCCTCCTCCTCAGTCTCCTCCTCCTCCTCAGCCTCCTCCTTGTCCTCTTCCTCCTCCTCCTCCTCGGCCTCCTCCTCTTCTTCCGAGGAGGCTCTGCGCTGAGCCACTTGTTTCTCAGGCAGCGCCAAGCCACGCTGCTGTGTGATGTTGTGCAGGGCACAGCAGACGATGATGATTCTGGAGACCCTGGCTGGTGCATACCAGATCTGTCGAGGCATCGGAATTGCATTTTGAGCAAGCCAATGGTTTGCTCTATGATGCTTCTGGTGGAAATGCGGCTCACATTGTAGCGCTCCTCAGCTTCGTTTGATGGCCTCCTGATCGGTGTCATTAGCCACGTCTTCAGGGGATAGCCCTTGTCTCCAAGTAGCCATCCGGAAAGTTGGGTTGGTGGATGGAAGAGCTGAGGCACAGTAGACTGCCGCAGGATGAAGGAGTCATGGCAACTGCCAGGGTACTTTGCGCAAACATGCATGATGATCTTCCTGTGGTTACACACCAGCTGAATGTTAAGGGAGTGGAATCCCTTGCGGTTGACAAATACAGCTGGGTTGTGATGGGGTGCCCTAATGGCCACATGTGTGCAGTCTACGACGCCCTGCACCCTTGGGAAGCCTGCCATATTTGCAAAGCCAACCGTATGCGCGGTCACACTTGTTTCATCCGTGGAGAAGTGGATGTAATTGTGCGACTTTGCAAAGAGGGCATTGGTAGCCTGCGTGATGCAGGCGTGTGCGGCCGACTGGGAGATGCTGCTGATGTCTGCAGCTGATCCCTGGAAGGAGCCCGAAGAAAAGAAGTTGAGTGCGGTGGTGACTTTGACAGCCACTGGTAAGGAGTGTCCACATGCTCCTCTGGGCCCCAGGTGTTGGTGCAGCATTGTGCAGATGTCAGCGACTACCTCTCGCGGAAGTCTCAGCCTCCTTTGGCACTGCTGCTCACTCATGTTGAGGAAGATCATCCTCGGCCTGTAAACCCTGTGTTGGGGGTATCTCCTGTGGCGAGGTGCAGGCCTGCACTGACACCCTCTACCCTGTGCAGCATCAGGTGGCTGAGGTGCTGTTGGTGCTGCTGCTGTGCCTGGTTGCGCTGCGGCCGTGGCTGCTCTTCCTCCGAATCTGACGACCAGGATGAGAGGATATAAATGGTTCCCATACTGCTGGTATATATCTCAGTTGAGGAATGGAGGTTGTTTGCGCTCAGACAAAGTGGCCAGAGGGTATTCCAAGGAGGTCACACTGCAGATGGGTTTCAGCCTCAACGCACATAAGATTAGTAGAGCTGCAAAATGTGTCCCAAACCTCAAAGCATTAAGTTGTGGCATCTGAAACGCAGAGATGTTGCAGGACCGCTTTTAAGCTGTTCGAGCAGCTGCCAACAATTCAGGTCCTCGCTAAACCCGGCTCGATTCAGCTGGCGTGTTTTTCTGAAGGCAGGTAGCACGCTGAAAAAACTGCAAAATCCGAACAGGCAGTTAAAATAAGATTATCCAAGCAGTTAACAAGCTGCTAACTGCCTTATGTGCCTATCCCGCCATTTGGTGTCGGGTCAGTTCAGGACCCGCTGACCCGACACTTGCCAAAGTAGCGTGGAGGCGTGATGGCGGTGGGTTCACAGCCCGCCATTAATTTTTCCGATTTTCGCAACAGACCCGCCTCCAAACCCACCCTCTGAGGTCTATTAAATTCGCGGCCTAAGACAAGTTAAGAGGAGAAAGAATATAATCAAAATGTTTGCATTGACCAAAAGATAAGTTTCGAGGCTACAAAAAGAAGATTCTTTTTGAGCCTCGAGGTGGGGAATGTAGACAGAGGTAGGTCAGGTGGGGGTAGACCCTAATAATTCTAATAACTTTTTAAACATTTTTCAATATTAAAGATACTTACACATATTAAAACTAAGAATCTGCAATATAAGCAGGTTCTAAGAGGTCATATTCAGGACAAGCTTAGAACCTGTGAACAAACATTAATGGACTGGTAATCTGCAAAGACAGACAGCGTATGTTCTAGGCACCAAGCCAGACGGTCAGGTATTGAACTGAATATAAAGACGTTATTAAGACTATCAGAAAAGACGAGATAGTGAGATACAAACCGTGAGCAAAACAATGATAGTGTTGTGCAGACTCACTAAAGAGAATTACATAATTTACAAGATGAATTAATGGGAAAACGTGTTACATATTAATTTAAAATAACCAGAAAGTGTTGACATGTTACCATTACGTTTGCAAGACTAGAAAAGGTGCAACACACAAAAGCTCAGGGGAACTTCTAGCCTTGACCAGTTTAAGCAGATTAGAACTACACGCTTACAACGCTTCCTGATGAGTCCTCACGTGAGTAATTATCTGTAGCAGTAATCTCAGGGTCACTGTATGTAGCGGGTTGTGTAACATGAATAAAAAGCAATAAACAGACATCACATTGTTCCCTCATTTTCGAACTTGTTTAAAGGGGTGTGTATACGGGTTATCCTGTAAAAAGAAAAATTCGTTAGCGACCAAACATCACCTGGGCACTAAATTTAGCGCCTGGCGAAACATAGTGCCAGCAATCGCTAAATTCAGTTTTAGCGCCCCAAGAGGATGGTGGAGCGCTAATTCAAGCGGCACACTTCCTTCTTAGAGCGCTAACCCCGAATATCGGGGCGGTGTAATCTGCAGCGCTACGCACTGGGCCACGTAGCGCTGCCACATGGAAGGGCTCTTCCCCTCATTAAAGGGGAAGGCCCAAGCCCACAACTCTGTGGGGCCCTACCTGGACCACCGGGGAGCGGGAGCGGGGTGCCATGCCAGCAGCCCAGCACTCAAGAGGAGTGCCGGGCTGCCAGATCGTGGCACGGACCCCGCACTGAAAGACGCAACGGGCCACGACAAGTAAATTGGCCGATTCTTTTTCCCCTGCCCGCCACCTCCCCTTTACTTACCACCCCGCGAGCCTCCTGTCGCTCCGTTCACCCCCCCTAAATCGGTCGCTGTCATCGCCCGGCGCAGATTCAAGTTGCGTGGGCCAATTTTGCAGGCGGGGCAAAAACGGGGTGCTGTGCACAGTGATGACGTCGTCATCGCCTGCGCAGCGGAGCGGGGCGCTACCGGTTACCGCTGCCGCTAAATTTCCACTGAATTTAACGGGAGTCGTTAGCCACGCCCGGGCGAAATGTCATTTGCGCCCCATTAGCGCCCCCGGAGGCACTAACGGGAGGCACAAATGCACCGAATTTCTAACCCAATGTATGTTTAGCCTATTACAGGGCAATAACCCAACAAATGGTACCATATTTTGATGATGAGGCTGTTGAAAAGTTGTTGCAGAAAGTAGAGCAGAGAAGGGACGCCCTATTTCCCTGCCATGAAGGTTGTGGTACGTAGGGTATGGCAAGCGATGGCGAAGGCAAGCAAAAGCAGCAGCACTGCGCCAAGGACATGGGTGCAAAGCTGAAAGAAGTTTAATAAAAACGATGTAGTCAATTGCCCTGGTGTCAGTGACCTGTTGGATGTATCTATGCATTGCCGAATGACTGATACAGACAATGTCACCTGTGGCCCTCTGAAACCCTCCGGTAGCAAAATAGTGCCATTGTTACTTTTGCTTGCATTGAAAGAGCTGTGGAGACTTGTGAGTGTCGCTCCAGGTGCTTTTCCAGCAAATGATAGACGTCTTATACTAACTCCCTGTTAAACATTGGCCCTCTGAGAAGCCCAGGCATGTCCGCTTGGCTGGGTATTTCCAGGTCAGCACCCTCGCCCTATGGGATTGTCTCACCATTCTGACATCCAACAGTGCTTCCTGCTCATTCTCCATCTCCTCCATGTAACACGTGCATAGGGTACCATCACCCTGCACTTTGTGCCGGTGTCCTCCCAGCAGCCACAAATAGCAGGACAAACTATCACAAGTGAATGCCTCTTTAAACAGGAACACAAAGATTCTCTATTAAATTACTTGCTCTACCTTATTAAGTCTGCTGAGATGGCCCTCACAGCACCTTAACAGCTCCTTAACTTTTTAATTGGGGCAGCTTGGCCATGCTAATTGGGCACAGCTGTCTATGACATCATACACGCTCCTAATTTACATTGCTTAACTTCCATGAAGTGCAGCACTAAGAGGATCCTCAGTATTCATTAAAGTGATGTTGGAGTGATGGTAGAGTGGAGACCGAGCGTGCATGTCTCCGGTCACATTTACTGCGCTTTTACAAGCACTCCAGGGATGCTAGGACCAGTAAAGTCTGCCCTAATTGCTCGTAGGATATCTTTATTCACCTGGGCTATCAGAACTCAGGATTATAATTAACTAAGAAAGTTTGCATTGAATTTGCCACATTTTTCCTGCGATGACCCCAGTCAGAATGAGCAGGTGCTCAGGTTTGTGGCTCTGGCTGGCCTCCCATAGGTACAGGGCGTCATCAACTGCACACATGTGGGAGGGGGGCAAAGGGTGAGAAGTGGAAGCGCTTTGAGCTGAGTCACCACTTCCATGTCCCCTTTCACCATCACCCCTCTCCTGGCCCACCCACACATCGCTTCTAGTAATGAGCTGAAGAACACTTTGCTGCAGATCAGTGGGGCGATGAATGGCCAAGGCTAGGGTAATATTCATCCTATTTAAGGTGGCATTCTTAGTGTGCAAGCCATTGGTGAGGGCCTGCATGCACTTGTTTGATACTCCGTGCAGATGGCCATCCTTTCCATGGACAAAGACGTCATCGCAAAGGCCTGCAACATCATGCCACTCACGCTTGAGATGGACTCCTCCAATCTCTCTGCAAGCGTGCACAGTGCAGCTGGAACACCTACCAGTACATCGCACATTCTTTGCTGCTGCTCCAGAAGTATCCTGTTCGTCGACGGCCCCCGAGGTACAGCATCTGTGTCCAGCTGAGCAGAGCTTGGAGCGTCCTGCAGCCTTCGGCATGGACTCTCCACTGCTGTCCCTGTTTCCGCCATCTGCTCTTGCTCACTTGTGATATGTGAGTCCACCAGGTGAAAACCCAACTATCTGCCTTACTGGTCCCACTGAAGTTTGAGTATCTGAGCTGATACATGGTCTGCATGAGTCCTGTGACAGTGCACCCTCAGAGGAGTCGTTGTTGTCCTCCTGGACCACCTCTTGGAGGACGCTTGAAGGCCCTGTGGGAGTTTAAAGACTTGAATTAGAACTGTCAAGATAAGAATGTTTTAAGTGATCATTATGCATATGATCATATTTCACTCGCTGCTGACATGAAGTCACCATGAGTGAGCTTTGTATGCCATGTGGCTGTCTGATATTTAATTCTGTCACTGGGTAGCTGGGAGGCCCCCATCTCCAACAGCCAGGCATACTGAGACTCCACTGACGTCCAGCACCTCCTCCTCTGCAGCTGTCAGTTGTGAGATGGCTGGAGGGCCACCTCAGGTTCCCTGCTTCTCCCTCGTGTTCTGTGCTCTCTTCTTCTGCAAGGAGGGAAAGAAGCAACCTGCAAGTGAGAGTAATGGCATGTGTTGAACGGATGGGTGGAGAGCATTTATTGAGGGTGACTATGAGGGAGAGGCATGACACTGCATCAGGATGAGGACGAGTGTCAGTGATGGATGGACAATGAGGGATGTGAGGAAGTGCATAGACAGAGAGGGATGGGTGTACCTGCAAGGTAAGCTGGTGTGAGGAGTGATGTGCTGGAGTAGGCTTGAGAAGACAGAGTGCGGGGGTTGGGGTGATACGCACATCAGGATGTAGGTGAATATGCCACTGTACTTACCTTTCCTGCCCTGCTTAGGTCATTAAACCACTTTCGGCATTGAATCCACGAGCGTGGCACCACGCTCCTGCTGCTGACGTCATGGGCCACCTCCAGCCATGCCTTCTTTGTTTTACCTGCAAGTTTCTTCCTCCCATCAGTAGGGAAGAGTACCTCCCCCGCGGGCCCTTACAGCCACCAGCAGCACATCCAGGGAGGCCTTACTAACACGAGGTGCAGCCTTTGAACATCTGGACTCTATTCTACCAGTTACTTCTGTTGTGTTCCCAACTCCAAACTCCATCAAATTGCAGGCTTGGAGTGTCCCTTTAAATACTGGAGTTGCAATCGCCTCATGCAGGTCGTCATACCGCCCGCTCATGCTAATTGGTCGGAAAACCCAGAAATGATATGGTAATGCAGTGGCTGGGTTAAAAAGCCACTGACAGACGCGCTGCACTTACTTCGGGTTTCCCACGCGCTACCGGACCCCCGCCACACTCAGCCCCCACCCTCCACCACCGCTCCCAGCATGTCGCAAAGTTAAAATCCAGCCCATTGTTTCTGAGTAGTAATTGAAGCCTGATAAATGCACATGTAATTTGCCAAGAAATATTGTGCTAAATAGAAATTTCTAAAAATAGTCAATTTGCAAATCTTTGTGCCACAATCTATTTATTTGTTCATTCAGCAATTAAACTGAAACAAAGCCAATAGAAAACACTTAATAAATGCATATCCAATAAATAATTAAGCGTCTAAAATTTGCTGCTGCTTTCAGGATACATATCAATGTTTGTGTTTTCCTCCTGCTGTGTGCAAAGCCAAAAATAGGCAGAGAATCAAGTGCAAATGACCTTGCACCCTCTCTACTGTAGAGGGAAAAATACTGTTGCAAAAAATTATGTAAATAGCCTCAGTGTGCACTTGCTTATTCATTCAAGTAGTGCACATAAGAGGAATGAATATAAAAAGCCCACATTATGGGGTGAGCATCATTCTCTTGATTTATTTTTCGATGTATCTTTTTAACATAATAAGCTCAGATGTGTGCAGATAATCTCCTTTGAATGAGAATTGACAACATACATCTGTTTGCAGTCATTTAGTAGGGACAAGTCACCCTGCCATGTGCACCATAATTTTCCTATCCCCGTTTTCCTTAAAACCATGACTACATAGGATATATGGCACAGAAACAGGCCATTCGGCCCAACCAGTCCATGCTGGCATTTATGTTCCACTTGAGCCTTCTCCCGTCTTTCCTCATCTAAATCTATCAGCATAACCCTCTATTCCCTTTTTCCTCATATGCTTGTCTAGCCTCCCCTTAAATGCATCTATACTATTCGCTTTAACCACTCCCTGTGGTAGCGAGTTCCACATTCTCACCACTCTTTGGGTAAAGAAGTTTCTTCTGAATTCCCTATTGGATTTCTTGGTGACAATCTTATATTGATGGCCTTTAGTTATGCTATTCCCCACAAGTGAAAACATTCTCTCTGTACCCACTCTATCAAAACCTTTCATAATTTTAAAGACCTCTATTAGGTCACCCTTAGGCCTTTTTTCAAGAGAAAAGAGACCCAGCCTGTTCATCCTTTCCTGATATGTATACCCTCGCATTTCTGGTATCATCCTTGTAAATTTTCTCTGTAGCCTCTCAAGTGTCTCTATATCCTTTTTATAATATGGCGACCAGAACTGTACGCAGTACTCCAAGTGTGGTCTAACCAAGGTTCGATACAGGTTAAACATAACTTCCCTACTTTTCAATTCTATACCTCTAGAAATAAACCCTAGTGCTTGGTTTGCTTTTTTTTGGCCTTGCTAACCTGTGTCGCAACTTTTAGTGATTTGTGTATTTGTACTCCGAGATCCCTTTGTTCCTCTACCCCACCTAGCCTCACACCCTCCAAGTGATAAGTGACCTCCCTATTCTTCCTACCAACATGTAATAGAAATAGTAGATGCATTGCTGGTCATCTTCCAAAATTCTATAGACTCTGGAACAGTTCCCATGGATTGGAGGGTAGCTAATGTTATCCCACTGTTCAAAAAAGGTGGTAAAGAAAAAACTGGGAATTATAGACCGGTAAGCCTGACATCGGTTGTGGGGAAAATGCTAGAGTCCATTATAAAAGATGTAATAGCAGAGCACTTGGAAAACAGTGACAGGATTGGACAAAGTCAACATGGATTTACAAAAGGTAAATCGTGCTTGACTAATCTACTGGAATTTTTTGAGGATGTAACTGATACAATAGATAAGGGAGAACCAGTGGATGTGATGTATTTGGACTTTCAGAAGGCTTTCGATAAGGTCTCGCATAAGAGATTAGCGTGCAAAGTTAAGGCACATGGGATTGGGGGCAAGGTACTGACTTGGATAGAGAACTGGTTGGCAGACAGGAAGCAAAGAGTTGGAATAAACGGGTCTTTTTCCGAGTGGCAGGCAGTGACTAATGGGGTTCCGCAGGGATCGGTCCTAGGACCCCAGCTATTCACAATATATATTAATGATCTAGACGAGGGAACTAGATGTAATATCTCCAAGTTTGCAGATGACACAAAGCTGGGTGGGTGTGTGTGCTGCGAGGAGGATGCTGAGAAACTCCAATATGATTTGGACAGGTTGGGTGATTGGGCAGAAGCATGGCAAATGCAGTATAATGTGGATAAATGCGAGGTTATCCACTTTGGTGGCAAAAACAGAAAGGCAGATTATTATCTGAATGGCAATAGATTGGGCGAAGGGGAAGTACAATGAGACCTGGGTGTCCTTGTGCACCAGTCGCTGAAGGTAAGCATGCAGGTACAGCAGGCGGTTAAGAAGGCAAATGGTATGTTGGCCTTCGTAGCGAGAGGGTTTGAGTACAGGAACAAGGATGTCTTGCTGCAGTTGTACAGGGCCTTGGTGAGACCACACCTTGAGTATTGTGTGCAGTTTTGGTCGCCTTATCTGAGGAAGGATGTTCTTGCCATGGAGGGTGTGCAGCGAAGATTTACCAGACTGATACCTGGGATGGCAGGAATGACGTATGAGGAGAGATTGGGTCGATTGGGCTTATACTCGCTGGAGTTTAGAAGAATGAGAGGGGATCTCATTGAAACTTATAAAATTCTAACAGGGCTAGACAGACTGGATGCAGGAAGGATGTTCCCAATGGCGGGTGAGTCCAGAACAAGAGGTCACGGTCTAAAGATAAGGGGTAAGCCATTTAGGACAGAGATGAGGAGGAATTTCTTCACCCAGAGAGTGGTGAACCTGTGGAATTCTCTACCACAGAAGGCAGTTGAGGCCAAGTCAGTAAATATATTCAAGAAGGAGTTATATATATTTCTTAAGGCTAAAGGTATCAAGGGATATGGGGAGAAGGCAGGGACAGGGTACTGAGTTTGGATGATCAGCCATGATCTCATCGAACGGCGGAGCAGGCTCGAGGGGCTGAATGGCCTACTCCTGCTCCTATCTTCTATGTTTCTATGTAATACCTCACATTTATCTGTGTTGAACTTCATTTACCAATTATATGCCCATCCTATAAGTTTATTAATGTCCTCCTGTAATTTGTCGCAGTTCTCCTCAGTATTGACTACCCCCCCCAATTTGATGTCATCCGCAAATTTAGAAATTGTGTTTTTGATTCCAAAGTCTAAATCGGAAATATAAATTGTGAACAACAGTGGTCCCAGCACTGATCCTTGTGGAGCACCACTAACCACCTTCTGCCACTGTGAATAGCTACCCTTTACCCCTACTCTTTGCTTTCTCTCTTCAAGCCAGCTAGCTATCCATTGTGCTACTTGTCCTCTGACTCCGCATTCTCTGACCTTGTTCATCAGTCTATTATGGGGTACCTTATCGATGGCCTTTTGAAAATCTAGATAAATTACATCTACTACATTACCATTGTCTACTCTCTCTGTTACCTCTTCAAAAAATTCAATGAGGTTGGTCAAGCAAGACTTTCCTTTTTGAAATTCATGCTGACTATTCATAGATACATAGATACATAGAAGATAGGAGCAGGAGTAGGCCATCCGGCCCTTCGAGCCTGCTCCGCCATTTAATGAGATCATGGCTGATCCTCCAATTCAGTATCCCGTCCCCGCCTTCTCTCCGTAACCCTTAACCCCTTTTGCCTGTAGAAATATATCTAATTCCCTCTTAAATATATTTAATGAGCTGGCATACACTGCCCTCTGTGGCAATGAGTTCCACAGGTTCACCACCCTCTGAGTGAAGAAATTCCCCCTCATTTCTGTCCTAAATGGTTTAGCCCTTATCCTTAAATTATGTCCTCTAGTTCTGTTCTCACCCGCCAAGGGAAACATTCCTTCTGCATCTAGTCTGTCTAGACCTGTCAGAATTTTATACACTTCTATGAGGTCCCCTCTCAATCTTCTAAACTCCAGTGTGTACATCCCTAAACTACATAGTCTCTCCTCATAGGTCAATCCTGCCATTCCTGGTATCAGCCTGGTGAATCGCCGCTGCACCCCCTCCATGGCAAGAACATCTTTCCTCAGATGAGGCGACCAAAACTGTACACAGTACTCGAGGTGTGGTCTCACCAGTGCCCTGTACAGCTGCAGCAAGGTATCCCTGTTCCTGTATTCCAACCCTTTTGCTATGAAGGCCAGCATACCGTTTGCCTTCTTGATCGCCTGTTGCACCTGCATGCTCGCCTTCAGTGACTGGTGTACAAGAACACCCAGGTCTCTCTGTACTTCCCCCTCTCCCAATTTATTGCCATTTAAATAATAATTTGCCCTCCCGTTCCTGCACCCAAGGTGGATAACTTCGCACTTGTCCACATTATAGTGCATCTGCCATTTATCCGCCCAATCACCCAGTCTGTCCAAATCGCTCTGGAGCTTCCTGGTCTCCTCCTCTGAGCCCACCCCCCCTCCTAGTTTAGTGTCGTCTGCAAATTTGGAAATGCTGCATCCGACTCCCTGATCCAGGTCATTAATGTAAATTGTGAACAGCTGGGGACCCAGGACAGATCCCTGTGGTACCCCACTTGTTACTGCCTGCCATTCAGAAAATGAGCCGTTTATTCCAACTCTCTGTTTTCTATCTGACAGCCAGTTCTCTATCCACGTCAATACTTTCCCCTTTATCCCATGAGCTTCAATTTTCCCTGCTAATCTTTTATGTGGGACCTTATCGAAGGCCTTTTGGAAGTCCAGGTACACCACATCGACTGGCTCTCCCCCATCTATTTTACCAGTTACTCCCTCAAAAAATTCCAATAGATTAGTCAAGCACGATTTACCCTTTGTAAATCCATGTTGACTCTGTCCTATCCTGTCCCCATTTGCTAAGTGCTCCGCTATTTCATCCTTAATGATGGACTCCAGCATTTTGCCCACAACTGATGTAAGGCTTACAGGTCTGTAATTACCTGCTTTTTTCCTACCCCCCTTTTTGAATAGTGGGGTAACGTTAGCTACCCTCCAATCCATGGGCACTGTTCCCGAGTCTAATGAATTCTGAAAAATCATACTTAGTGCATCCGCTATCTCTAGGGCCACCTCCTTCAGCACCCTAGGATGCATGTTATCAGGCCCTGGGGATTTGTCCGCCTTCAATCCCTTTAGCTTCCTTAACACCATATCCTTAGAGATATTGACTTGCGTCAGTTCCTCCTTTGCAAATGTCCCTATTTTTCCCGATATCCCAGGGAGGTTCTTTGTGTCTTCCTTCGTAAAGACTGACCCAAAGTATGCATTTAGTTGGTCTGCCATTTCCTTATTTCCCGTTATATATTCCCCCGTATCTGACTGCAATGGGCCAACTTTGGTTTTCACCAGTCTTTTCCTCTTGATATACTTATAAAAGCTTTTGGAGTTAGTTTTTATATTTTCCGCCAGCTTGCTTTCGTAAGCTATTTTGCCCCTCTTGATTAAGCCCTTTGTCCTCCTTTGCTCTATCTTAAACTGTTCCCAATCTTCCGCTCTGGCGCTTTTTTTGGCTATTTTATACGCCCTATCTTTGGATTTTATGCTGTCTCTAATTTCCCCTGTTATCCACGGTTGAGTCACCTTTTTAGATTTCCTTTTATGCCAGATTGGTATAAACAATTTTTGCAATTTTGTCATTCTATCTTTAAATGCTTGCCATTGTTTATCTACCTCCAGTCCTCCCAGGAACGTTGTCCAATCAGACCTACTCAGTTCCCGTCTAATGGCATCATAATTCCCCTTGTTTAAATTCAGGACCTTAGTATCTGAGTCAATTTCTTCGCTCTCCATTTCGAGTGAGAAATCGATCATGTTATGATCGCTCTGACCCAAGGGTCCCCGTACAACAAGATTACTAATTAGTCCCTTCTCATTGCACAGTACCCAGTCCAATATAGCCTGTTCCCGAGTTGGTTCCTCGACATATTGATCCAGATAACCATCCCTTAAACACTCAAGGAATTCCTCCTCCTCATTATTTTTACTGATTAGGCTATTCCAATCTATATGTAAGTTAAAGTCACCTATGATGACAGCTGTGCTCTTATTGCACGCTTCTCTTATTTCCCTCGTGATGCCCTCCCCAACCTCTATTTTACTATTTGGAGGCCTATATACCACTCCTATTAATGTTTTTCGCCCCTCGCTATTTCTTAGCTCCACCCATATAGATTCTGTATTAACTGAGTTAATATCCTTCCTTTCAATTGCATTTATCCCTTCTTTTACCAGCAATGCTACCCCTCCTCCCTTTCTTTTTTGTCGATCCTTCCTAAATACTGAATACCCCTGTATGTTAAGCTCCCAGCCCTGCTCACCCTGCAACCATGTTTCCGTAATCCCAATTAGATCATAATTATTAACCTCTATTTCCACAGCTAATTCATCTACCTTGTTCCTGATGCTTCTCGCATTAAGGTATAAAACCCTCAGGCTTTTTTTATGCTCACATTTTTTATGAATTAGTTTGGCCCTTTGTTTTTTGTTCCTCACCCTTTTACCATTTATTTCTGTCTGCCTTTCACTTTCCTCTATTTCACTACATAGGTTTCTAGCCCCCTGCCATACTAGTTTAAATGCTCCCGAACTGCTTTATCAAAAATTACCCCGAGAACATCAGTTCCATCTTTGCACAGGTGTAGACCGTCCCTTTTGTATAGGTCACACCTACCACAAAACTGGTTCCAATGCCTCAAAAATTTAAAACCCTCCCTCTTACACCACTGCTCAAGCCACGTATTTAGCCTAACTATCCTGTTCTCTGTACTCTTACTAGCACGTGGCACTGGTAGTAATCCAGAGATTACTACCTTCGAGGTCCTACTTTTTAGCTTGGCTCCTAACTCCCTAAATTCTACTTGTAGGACCTCTTCCCTTTTTTTAGCTACGTCGTTGGTACCAACATGTATCACGACAACTGGCTGTTCCCCCTCCCCCTCCAGAATGTTCTGCACCCGCGCCGAGACATCCTTGACCCTTGCACCAGGGAGGCAACATACCATCCTGGAGTCTCGGTCGCGACCACAGAAACCCCTATCTATTCCCCTTACAATCGAATCCCCTATTACTATAGCCCTGCCACTCTTTTTCCCTCCCTTCTTTGCAACAGAGCCAGTCATGGTGCCATGAGCCTGGCTGCTGGTGCCTTCCCCCGATGAGTCATCCCCCCCGACAACAGCACCTAAGGCGGTGAACCTGTTGCTAAGGGAGACAACCCCAGGGGATTTCTGCACTACCTTCCTGCCCTTGCTCTGCCTTTTGGTCACCCATGTACTATCTACGCTGGCCTTAACCTGCGGTGTGACCAACTCACTAAATGTGTTATCCACAACCCTCTCAGAATCGTGGATGCTCCAAAGTGAGTCCATCCGCAGCTCAAGGGCCGTCATGCGGTCCCACATGAGCTGCAGCTGGACACACTTCCCGCACACATGGTTGTCAGGGACACAGGAAGCGTCCCTGATTTCCCACATGTTACAGGAGGAGCATGACACAGGTCCGAGCTCTACTGCCATGACTTAACCCTTATATTACTTTTTAATTTTCTAGTTTTAGTTTATTTATTGACTTTTGTTTTCCCGAAGCTTACTTAGACCAATGTATACTGTACTCCTCTTATTCCTTTTTAAACTAACCAAATCCCACTAGTTTTAGTTTTACTTTCTAGGAAGGTTTGAGGAAAGTACTTACCAGTTAGTCTTACCTCCCTGGTCTTTCGCTTACTTCCCGGTCTTGTGTCCCCTTGGTCCTACGCCGACTTCCCGCTCCTCCCGGTTCCTGCCCTGCTGAAAAGAAACTGAGACCAAAAAATTTGTGACCTCTGTTTTTAGACTGCTAAAAGACTAGTAGGTTAGAGGAGGAGGGCGGGTGGGGGTTCCTACTCTGTAGGAACTCGGGTTTAAGCCACCACCCTCCTTAAATGCTGTTCACCTGGGTGCTTCCCACCTGGTCCGCTTCCGGTCTCGTCTCTCCCGACACTGGCCTCTGCAAAAAAAGCCCGCGAAAGTGAGTTTAAATACTCACTGTGCTGCTGCTCTCTCCGCTCCCGACACTGGCCTCTGCAAAAAAAGCCCGCGAAAGTGAGTTTAAATACTCACTGTGCTGCTGCTCTCTCCGCTCCCGACACTGGCCTCTGCAAAAAAAGCCCGCGAAAGTGAGTTTAAATACTCACTGTGCTGCTGCTCTCTCCGCTCCCGACACTGGCCTCTGCAAAAAAAGCCCGCGAAAGTGAGTTTAAATACTCACTGTGCTGCTGCTCTCTCCGCTCCCGACACTGGCCTCTGCAAAAAAAGCCCGCGAAAGTGAGTTTAAATACTCACTGTGCTGCTGCTCTCTCCGCTCCCGACACTGGCCTCTGCAAAAAAAGCCCGCGAAAGTGAGTTTAAATACTCACTGTGCTGCTGCTCTCTCCGCTCCCGACACTGGCCTCTGCAAAAAAAGCCCGCGAAAGTGAGTTTAAATACTCACTGTGCTGCTGCTCTCTCCGCTCCCGACACTGACCTCTGCAAAAAAAGCCCGCGAAAGTGAGTTTAAATACTCACTGTGCTGCTGCTCTCTCCGCTCCCGACACTGGCCTTGTGCTGCTGCTCTCTCCGCTCCCGACACTGGACTCTGCAAAAAAAAACTATGTTTTTGGTTTCTAGATGTTCTTCTATTTTCTCCTTTAGTAGGGATTCCATTATTTTTCCTACCATCGACGTTAAGCTGACTGGTTTATAATTCCCTGGACATGTTCTATCCCCCTTCTTAAATATAAGTATTACGTTAGCTATCTGCCAGTCCTCTGGCACTACACCTTTTCCTAACAAATTATTAAATATGCGTAGTAATGCCTCTGCTATCTCTTCCCTAGATTATTTTAAAATGTGTGGATGCAATCCATCCAGACCAGGGGTTTTATCCTCTTTGAGTTTGATTAGTTTATTTAATATATCCCCTCTTTTTATTTTAAATGCACTTATCTCAATACTAATCTCATCATCCAATGTCATGCCTACCTTGAAGAAGTTCTGCTCTTCTCTTCGACGGGATTTCCGTTTGGCTCTTCAACCTTGTTCATCTTCATTGATTTCAGTTTCCCTTCTCGTGTTTGATCAGGTATCTGCCAAGACTCGGTTTCACATTAACACCACCTCTAGCCTTGCATATCTCTTAATGTCTCTTAATGTCTCTTCATCTCCTCCTTTGTTCCTTTATCCCCTCCCCCTTTTCCCAGCTTTACCCTGGCCTTAAATCTATTTGATTTCCAGCTCTTCCCAGTTCTGATGAAAGGTCATCGACCTGAAACGTCAACTCTCTTTCTCTCTCCACGGATGCTGCCTGGCCTGCTGAGTTTTTCCAGCGTTTTCTGTTGTCATGTCCACCTGTTCTATCTCCCTGGTAAATACTGAAGCAAAATAATTATTTAATATTTCTGCCATCTCTCTATCGTTACCTGTGGTATTATCCTGTCTATCCCTTAATGGCCCTATTCCCATCCCAACCTTCCTTTTTTTATTGATGTGCCTATAAAATATTTTACTATTTTGTTTTATGTTCCTTGATAATTTAATTTCATAGTACCTCTTTGCCTTCCTAATTGTTTTTTTGACTTCTCTCCTAATCTCTTCGTATTCTCCCTGATCATGCACTCCCTTGCTATCTATGTACTTAATGTATTCCTCTTTCCTTACCCTCAATTATTCCCTTATAGCTTTATTCATCCATGGAGTCTCATTAGTGTTTAATTTGTTCTTTCCTTTTAGCAGAATATATTGTTCCTGCACTCTGTTGAACACTGTTTTAAATGTTTCCCATTGCTGTTCTACATCGTTGTTTGCCAATATTGTTGCCCATTTTATTCTCCCAAGTTCTATTCTCAGCCCCTCAAAATCAGCTTTTCTCCAATCTATTACCCTCGTTTTCGTCATACTTATGTCCTTCTCGATTATCATCTTAAAGCATATTATATTATGGTCACTATTGCCTAGATGTTCCCCTACTTTTACTTCTCTTAACTGCTCTGGTTCATTCCCCATTACTAGATCCAATAGCGAATCCTCCCTTGTTGGGCTTTTTACATATTGGGTTAGAAAGGAGTCCTGTACACATTGTAGGAACTCCATTCCCTTATCCCCTTTACCTACCTCTTCTGTCCTATTATCTTTTATCTCTATCCATATGAATTCTATTTTTGTCTTGCTGATAGCTGCATCACTTCTTTCTGCTGCCATTATGTTATCCCTAATAAGTACAGCTACTCCACCTCCCCTTTTTCCCTCTCTATCTTTTCTAAATATGTTATATCCTGCAATGTTTAATTCCCATTCCTGATTTTTCTGTAGCCATGTCTCAGTAATCCCTACTATGTCTGGTTCCTCGCAACGCATGATTGCCTCCAGCTCCCCTGTTTTATTACGGACACTGCGCATTGCTGTACAGAGAGTTTAACTCATTTTTAATAGGATTTCCTCTCACTTTATGTTTAGCTATCTTTTTAGACTCCTGTTCTATAACTCGATTTATTCCCTTGCCATCAATGTCCTCCCTTACTTTATTCTTTCCTATGCTCTCTATTCCTGTTTTGTTTATAATTAGGCTGGTTACGTTTCTTGTAGATACCTCCCCCCATCTTACTAGTTTAAAGCCTTTGCCACCTCCCTATTTACCCTTTCCGCTCGGACACGGATCCCATCCCAGTTCAGGTGGAGCCCGTCCCTTTGGTACAGCTCCTTCCTGTCCCAGAACTGGAGTCAGTGTCCCATGAAAAGGAACCCCTCTTTCCCACACCAGCCCTTTATCCACGTGTTAATTCTCCTGATCTGTCTGCTTCTATGCCAATTTGTATGTGGCTTGGGCAATAATCCAGTGATTATTACCCTCGAGGTCCTGCTTTTTAATTTAGAGCCTAACTCCTGATACTCTTCAGCAGGACCTTCTCCCTGTTCCTACCTATGTCGTCTGTTCCAACATGGACCACAACAACTGGATTTACCCCCTCCCTTTCCGCCTATGTTACACAAAATAGGAAAATTGAGGCCTTGGTAACAAGGGAGGTTGGTAACTAAGCATTAAGGAACGTTTATCTTTGGGTCAGTGTTTTGTATTTAAATGTTTAGATGATGAATTCTAGAAATAGATTTCACGTGACACCATAAGAGGTTTTTCACTGTTTTTGGATTTCAGTCAGTACAAGGCAGACAATAAAATAACAAGTCATTGAAAAGCCTGTTGATATAAAAACAGGCGCGCAGGTTGCAGACTACCGGCACAAGTTACTATCAATGCAGGCAACATACAATAAGTTTGCAGCTGATACCAAGATATGTGCATGTGCAAGACTCAGGACTGTAGAGGATGCTCAACTACCACAAGCAGATTTAGATGCGCTGGGGGATTGGCCCGTGACTGGCAAATGACATTTAACTTGGAAAAGTGCAACGTTATGCATGTGGGTTCATCAAATGCTGAACATGCATAATCCTTTCAGGGAAAAGAACTAAAGCCGATGGTGAAAGAAAGAGATTTGGGTAATCTAGCGCATAGATCTCTAAAGGTTCATGAGCAAAGCCGTGAAGCTATAGCTAGAGCAAATAGAGTGCTAGGGTGAATTTATAATGCAACTAACTATAAAACAAAGCATACTATTTTGCCCTTGTACAAGATCTTGGCTAGGCCTCAGTTAAAATACTGTGTCCAGTTTGTGGCCTGATTGAATGTTTAAATGGCAGTATATCTTAATCATGCTACTGTGGGAAACTGCTGTTTTACTTATTATAAGGAATGCACAATACAAAAGTGCAAGTAATGGTCATTATTAGCTATGCTTTGTCGTGTAGGTGACAATGGCCCAGAAATTGATCTCGCTCTGTTCCCGCGGGGGTAAGCCTTCCCCGCGATGTCTCACCTCGCTTATGCTTTTTCTGATCCAGCTCGCACGAAATTGATGTTCCAGACATCAGCTGTGCTGGGCTTGCGTATCCCAGCGGCGTAGTTAATTCGTGCGAGCTGTGGGATCACGTGACTCAGTTAGAGCCAATGGCAGCACACCATCTTCCATTCATAAGTCTCACAGCTCTTATGAATCTTACACACCCCCAAAATAACAGCTAAACCTCAATTAAATTAAAAAAAAAACCCATCACATTAATAAAATAAGTATAGTTAATTAAATTAACCATTTTAAATAAAAAATTAAATTTTTGAAAAAATTTAAAATCTTTTAAAAAGTTATAAAAATAAACTTACCTGTCTTTAAAGTCTATAAAAAAGATATACCTGTAAAAAAAAATTCAAAAAAATACTTAATTCACTACTTACCTTCTTAAAAGCGGGTCTTACTCCTCCTTTTTACATTTCCAAAATCTTCCCTACTTACCTGCGCGTCCAAAGCATGAAGTGCACAGCGTGCGCGCAGCCTGTAGCGCGCACGCGATGCAGGCAGGCCCCGCCCCCTTTTCGGAAGAGCAATTGCCGGTTTTCAGCGCATGCGCAGGGCATGCAGAAAACCGGCAATTGGAGTGGGAATACGCGAGAGTACGCAGTGCGTACTCTCGCGTCCCGGGATCAATTTTCGGCCCAATGTTTATTTTATTTAGATTATGCACATCTGAAATTTTTTGAGTTAACATTTCTGCAATATTCCTCTACCTTTGACTCTTATGAGTATTGTTCTACTTTTCCATTATGATCGAATGATGGTGGAATTGAATTGCCCTTTGGCAAAGAAATCAGGTCCAATAATGTGGTCCTAGTGCAGTGACATCAGGCGCTCAGTGTGCATGTGTAGAAACGTTCTGACCTTGCTCAATAAAGCAAGTCAACTAATTTAAATGTTTGGATGGCACTTCCAGCACCTAGCACATGATGTGCTCAGAGCATTCATTTCCAGCACCAGCTGTTCTTAAAGGGCTGCTATCTAACAAAAATGATTGGAAGCAGAATGGATCCAGTGATCAGGCATGGGAGCTCCTGGTGGAGGAGGTCCTACACCGAAGGATGGCCTTGTTTGGAGGGGAGGGCAACCCTGCAATAAGGAATATCACCGCAGCAACATGGGTGGAGGTGATGGAGCATATAAAAGCAGTTTTGCCAATCACTCAAACATGGGAGTAGATGAGGAAGATAAGTGTGAAAAAATTCTTTATTGCTCTTTGCTTTAAACTTGGAGCACTGTTACAGAGGGAAATGCCTTGCACTTTGCCAACTATTCAACTTTCAAAATTCACAGGCATGCTCATGTTTTTGCATGGAACCGTATAAAATCAAAGCACTGATCATGTTGCCCACTAAATGTGGCAAGTAAAAATGCACCAAGTGCAGTGTTACTTAATGCTGCATGTTAACACGCTCACATAAGGTGACTAGTGCCCTTGGCATTTGGGTGGCATTCCTTTTTTGAACATATGTCCCTTTTATATCTGCTTGCAGGAAAAGACTGCATATAAAGCAGCACCACATACAAACAGGACAGGTGCCACTAAAGCTATGAAACTTGATTCCTTATGAGGAGAGACCCATGAAGATTATGGGCATGGAAACAATAGGAGGAGCGGGAGGTCAGAGGTTTCCTTCAAATTTATGACTAGTATCCTTATCTTTTCATTCCAAATCTCCTCATTCACTCAGCCAACTCACTCCTTCATACACAGGCAGACATTGCAGCATTTCAGCCTAACAGACTACAATCTCTTGCTATGTGAAGCAACGTTTCAAGGGATGTCTTGCTGCAAGAACTGTAAAATATATTCTTCTTCTGCTCCTCTAAGTGTTCAATGAGAGGAAATAGCTGAGCCCAATGTATAGTCCCAACCAAGTACTTTGCAATACATTGTGTCACCCATTCCTGGTGTAGCAAGCACCATCACAGATATGTCCACTGTGGGATAAGGGATCAGATAGTTAGTTGCAGGCGGGTGCACTGGGTGCCGAATGAGGAGGAGCAAATGAAGGTAGAATTGCAGGGAGTGGAATTGCTGCTTAATGATGCTGAATCTATGCTTCACTCATTGTTTTTGTTTGTCCTTCGATATCAAAGAAGACAGCCAGAATATCATCTCATTTTTTTTTGCAGTGAGTTCTTTGGTGACTGATGAGACCTATTTTTGCTCGGAATGAGTGCCCACAGATTGAACAGTGGATCCTGGATACCCCAGGTTGGGAATCTTGATTTTTCAAGCAAGACTTCCTCATGTGATATTTACATTCAGCATCAGCAATGCGATGGTGTCTCATAGTAGGAGGTGCCTTCATTGATGGTTTTCACCATGCTTTCTTATCTTGAGCAAGATGTTCTGACTTATAGACATCAATTTGGCACTGTTTCAGTGTAGCTTTTAAGCAGTCTTTATATCTCTTTTGCTGACCACCGCGGAATCGCTTCCCAGTTGTCAATGTGCCATAAAAGATCTTCCAGATTCATTCATCAGACATTTGCACCACATAATCTGGCCATTGCAGCCGTGCCTTCATGATCAGTGCATCCGTGCTTGGCATGTCAGCTTTTTTAAGAACTTTGGCGTCAGGAATCTTGTTTTGCCATCTGATCTTCATTGGTTATCACAGGCAGTTCCACTAAGACCCTGGTGGAAGAGTGGGCGATGTCACATCTCTCCTCATGTCTTGTCCTTGAGTGGTGCAAGGGTGCCATGAGCCATAGCTGCGGTACATATGCTTGGACCCCAACAGCCATCCTGTCATCTTCTTGGCCCGTTAACTGCCTTAGTATGAAGAAGTCATGGGAACTGTCATAATTATGGGCTTTGCTGTGCATAATTCTGTTCTATGGTGATAGACCAGCTGCACATTCACAGAAGAGCAACCCTTTCATCGCAAGAATAAATTAGCATTGGGAGTAGGATCATGTACGGCCCCTTGAGTGCCTGGAAAATCCTGCCACATGTTGAAAATTAAGGCTCTTAACTGCTACTGGCTGCTTTACAAAAGAAAATTAATGAAATTACTGACCCTGGAAAATAATGTATGAGTAACTATGACAGATGGAGTTCAATGTGTAAAGTATGAGGTCATGCATTTTGGATCTGAGTAATCAAAAAGGCGAATGGAATGTTGGCTTTTCTCTCAAGGGAGCTGGAATACAATAATGAGGAAGTGATGCGTCAGTTATACGGAGCCTTGGTCAGACCCCATCTGAAGTACTACATTCAGTTTTGGGCAACAACCTCAGGAAAGATATATTGATCTTGGAAGGTGTACAGTACAGAATCACAAGAATTATACAAGGGCTTAATGGGTTAAATTATGAGGACAGGTTGCATAGTGGTAATGTCACTGGGCTAGTAATCCAGAGGCCTGGACTAATGATCCAGAGACGTGAGTTCATATCCCACCACGGTAGCTGGGGAATTTTTAATTCAGTAATTAAATAAATCTGGAATAAAGAGCTAGTATCAGTAATGGTAACCATGAACCTATCGGATTGTCGTAAAAACCCATCTGATTCACGAATGTCCTTTAGGGAAGGAAATCTGCCGTCCTTACCTGGTCTGGCCTATATGTGACTCCAGACCCACAGCAATGTGGTTGACTCTTAACAGCCCTCTGAAATGGCCTAGCAAGTCACTCAGTTGTAACAAACCACTATGAAACACAATAATAAGAATGAAACCGGACGGACCACCCAGCATCGACCTCGGTACCGGCTAAGGACACCCAGCCCAGTTGACCCTGTAAAGTCCTCCTCACCAACATCTGGGGACTTGTGCCAAAATTGGGAGAGCTGTCCCACAGACTAGCAACAGCCTGACATAGTCATACTCACAGAATCATACCTTTCAGCCAATGTCCCAAACTCCTCCATCACCATCCCTGGGTATGTCCTGTCCCACCGGCAGGACAGACCCACTAGGGGTGGCAGCACAGTGGTATACAGTCGGAATAGAGTGGCCCTGGGTGTCCTCAACATTGACTCCGGACCCCATGAAGTCTTATGGCTTCAGTTCAAGCATGGGCAAGGAAACCTCCTGCTGATTACCACCTACTGCCCTCCTTCAGCTGATGAATCAGTACTCCTCCATGTTGAACACTGGTTGGAAGAAGCACTGAGGGTAGCAAGGGCACAGAATGTACTCTGGGTGGGGGACTTCAATGTCCATCACCAAGAGTGGCTCGGTAGCACCACTACTGACCGAGCTGGCCGAGTCCTGAAGGACATAGCTGGGCCTGCGACAGGTAGTGAGAAAACCAACACGAGGGCAAAGCCTACTTGACCTCGTCCTCATCAATCTACCTGTCGCAGATGCATCTGTCCATGACAGTATTGGTAGCAGTGACCATCGCACAATTATGGTGGAGACGAAGTCCCGTCTTAACACTGAGGACACCCTCCATCGTGCTGTGTGGCACTACCACCGTGCTAAATGGGATAGATTCAGAACAGATCTAGTAGCTCAAAACTGGGCATCCATGAGGCGCTGTGGGCCATCAGCAGCAGCAGAATTGTATTCCACCACAATCTGTAACCTCATGGCCTGGCATATCCCTCACTCTACCATTACCATCAAGCCAGGTTCAATAAGGAGTGTAGAAGAGCATGCCAGGAGCAGCACCAGCCGTGCCTAAAAATGAGGAGCCAACCTGGGGAAGCTGCAACATAGGACTCCATGCATGCTAAAAAGCGGAAGCAGCATGCTATAGACAGGGCTAAGCGATCTCACAATCAACGGATCAGATCAAAGCTCTGCAGTCCTGCCACATCCAGTCGTGATTGGTGGTGAACTATTAAACAATTAACGGGAGGAGGAGGCTCCATGAATATCCCCATCATCAATGATGGTGGAGCCCAGCACTTGAGTGCAAAAGACAAGGCTGAAGCGTTTGCAACCATCTTAAGCCAGAAAGGCCGAGTGGATGATCCATATCGGCCTACTCCTGAGTTCCCCATCATCACAGAAGCCAGTCTTCAGCCAATTCGATTCACTCCATGTGATATCAAGAAATGGCTGAGTGCACTGGATACAGCAAAGGCTATGGGCCCCAACAACATCCCGGCTATCGTGCTGAAGACTTGCTCTCCAGAACTAGCCGCGCCACTAGCCAAGATGTTCCACTACAGCTACAACACTGGCATCTATCCGACAATGTGGAAAACTGCCCAGGTATGTCCTATCCACAAAAAGCAGGACAAATCTAATCTGGCCAATTACTGCCCCATCAGTCTACTCTCAATCATCAGCAAAGTGATGGAAGGTGTCATCAACAGTGCTATCAAGCGGTACTTACTCACCAATAACCTGCTCACTGATGCCCAATTTGGGTTCCACCAAGACCACTCAGCTCCTGACCTCACTACAGCCTTGGTCCAAACTTGGACAAAGGAGCTGAATTCCAGAGGTGAGGTGAGAGTGACTGCCCTTGACATCAAGGCAGCATTTGACCGAGTGTGGCATCAAGGAGCCCTAGTAAAACTGAAGTCAATGGGAATCGGGGGGAAAACTCTCCACTGGCTGGAGTCATACCTAGCACAAAGAAAGATGGTTGTGGTGGTTGAAGGTCAATCATCACAGCCCCAGGACATCGCTGCAGGAGTTCCTCAGGGCAGTGTCCTAGGCCCAACCATCTTCAGCTGCTTCATCAATGACCTTCCCTCCAACATAAGGTCAGAAATGGGGATGTTCACTGATGACTGCACAGTGTTCAGCGCCATTCACAACTCCTGATAATGAAGCAGTCCATGCTCGCATGCAACAAGACCTGGATGACGTTCAGGCTTAGGCTGATAAGTGGTAGGTAACATTCGAGCCACAGAAGTGCCAGGCAATGACTATCTCCAACAAGCGAGAGTCTAATCACCGCCCCTTGACATTCAATGGCATTACCATCAACATCCTGGGGGTCACCATTGACCAGAAACTTAACCGGACCATTCACATAAATACTGTGGCAACAAGAGCAGGTCAGAGGCTAGGTATTATGCAGCGAGTGTCTCACCTCCTGACTCCCCAAAGCCTTTCCACCATCTACAAGGCACAAGTAAGGAGTGTGATGGAATACTCTCCACTTGCCTGGATGAGTGCAGCTCCAACAACACTCAAGAAGCTCAACACCATCCAGAACAAAGCAGCCTGCTTGATTGGCACCCCATCCGCCACCTTAAACATTCACTCCCTCCACCACTGGCGTACCGTGGCTGCAGTGTGTACCATCTACAAGATGCACTTCAGCAACTCGCCAAGGCTTCTTCGGCAGCACCTACCAAAACCGTGACCTCTACCACCTAGAAGGACAAGGGCAGCAGGCGCATCGGAACAGCACCACCTCCAAGTTCCCCTCCAAGTCACACACCATCCTGACTTAGAAGTATATCGCCGATCCTTCATCGTCACTGGATCAAAATCCTGGAACTCCCTACCTAACAGCACTGTGGGAGTACCTTCACCACATGGACTGCAGCAGTTCAAGAAGATGGCTCACCACCACCTTCTCAAGGGCAATTAGGGATGGGCAATAAATGCTAGCCTTGCCAGCGATGCCCACATCCCATAAACGAATAAAAAATAAATAAACATGGCTTGTATTCCCTTGAGTTTAGAACTTTGAGGGGTGATCTAATCGTGGTGTTTGAAATGATTAAGGGATTTGCTAGGGTAAATAGAGAGAAACTATTTCCTAGGTAGGGAATCCAGAACAAGAGGGCATAATCTTAAACATTAGAGGTAGGCCATTTAGAAGTGAAATCAGGAAGCACTTTTTCCACACAAAGGGTAGTGCATATCTGGAATATAAACAGAAAATGCTGGAAATACTCAGCAGGTCAGGCAGCATCTGTGGAGAGAGAAACAGAGTTAACGTTTCAGGTCAATGAAAATGGAAAAAGGTAGAGATGTAACAGGTTTTATGCAAGTACAGGAGGAGGGGAAGCGGGGAGAGGAGGAAAGAACAAAAGGAATTTCTGTGATAGGGTGGGAAGCAGGAGAGATTAAATAACAAAAGCGGTGATGGTGCAAGGCAAAAGGGGATGGTAATGCGACAAATAAAGAAACAAAAGATGGGTCTAGAAGAGCTGAAAATGACAAAAGCAGTATCATTACCAGCAACTGCTGTCCGAAAAAATAGGGGCAGTGGTTATGATTTAAAATTGTTGAACCCAATGTTGAATCCGGAAGGCTGTAAAGTGCCTATTTGATTGATGAGGTGCTGTTCCTTGAGCTTCCCTTGGGCTTCATTAGAACAGTGACCGAGAGGTTAGAGTGGGAGTGGGGCGGAGAATTAAAATGACAAGCGACTGGAAGCTCAGGGTCACGCTTGCGGACTGAACGGAGGTGTTCCGCAAAGCGATCACCCAATCTGTATTTGGTTTCCCAAGAGAGGAGACTGCATCGTAAGCAGCAAATACAGTATACTAAATTGAAAGAAGTGCAAGTAAATCACTGTTTCACCTGGAAGGAGTGTTTGGGGCCCTGGACGGTGGGAAGGGAGGAGGTAAAAAGGCAGGTATTGCATCTCTTGCGCTTGCACGGGAAGGTGCCATAGGATGGGGAGGGTGTGTTGGGGGTGATTGAAACGTGGACCAGGGTGTTGCGGAGGGAACGGTTGCTTCAGAATGCTGAAAGGAGAGGGGCGGGGGAGATATGTTTGCTGGTGTTTGGTGGCGGCATCGCATTGGAGGTGGCGGAAATGATGGAGGATGATCCGTTGAATGTGGAGGCTGGTGGTGTGAAAGGTGAGGACAAGGAGAACCCTATCATGGTTCTGGGAGGGAGGGGAAGGATTGAAGGTGGGAAATGGGATGGACATGGTCGAGGGGAGTCCTCGGATGAGGAAAAAGGAAGACGTATCGGAAGCACTGGTATGGAAGGTGGCATCGTCAGGACAGATGCGACAGTGACGGAGAAACTGGGAGAATGGAATAGAGTCCTTACAGGAAGAAGGGTGGGAGGAAGTGTAATCAAGGTAGCTTTGGGAGTCAGTGGGCTTATAGTAGATATTGGCCCAGAAATGGAGATAGAGAAGTCGAGGAAGGGAAGGGAAGAGTCGGAGATGGACCATGTGATGTCGAGGGAAGGGTAAAAATTGGAAACAAAGTTGATGAAGTTTTCCAGTTAGGGGTGAGAGCAGGAAGTGACACTGATACAGTCATCAATGTACTGGATAAAGAGGTGAGGGAGGAGACCTGAGTAGGACTGGAACAAAGAATGTTCCATGTATCCCATGAAATGGCAGGCATAGCTAGGACCCATACGAGTTCCCAGAGCAATACTTTTTATTTGGAGGAAGTGAGTGGAGTCAAAGGAGAAGTTGTTCAATGTAAGAACAAGTTCAGCAAGGCGGAGGAGGTTGGTGGTGGATGGGGACTGGTTAGGCCTCCGTTCAGACAAGAAGCGGAGGACCCTCTTAGGCCATCCTGGTGGGGGATGGAGGTATAGAGGGACTGGATGTCCATGGTGAAAATGAGACGGTTAGGGCCTGAAAACTGTTAAAGTGGCGGTGGGTGTCAGAAGAGTCGCAGATGTAGGTGGGAGGGGACTGGACAAGGGGAGAAGAAATAGAGTCAAGATAGGAAAAAATACGTTCTGTGGGGCAAGAACAGGCTGAAATGATGGGTCTACCAGGGCAGTCCTGTTTGTGGATCTTGGGAAGGAGGTAGAAGCGGGCTGTGCAGGTCCATGAAGTTGGAGGCATCTCAGAGATCTCCAGAGCAGATGAGGTCAGTGACAGTCTGGGAAATGATGGCTTGATGTTTGGTGGTGCGGTCATGGTCCAGGGGGAGGTAGGAGGAGGTGTCGGAGAGTTGACGATCAGCCTCTGCAAAGTAGAGGTCAGTTTGATAAACAACAACAGTGCCACCCTTGTCAGCAGGTTTAATGACAATGTTGGGGTTGGACCTGAGAGAACAGAGTGCTGCAAATTCAGAGGAAGTAGGTTAGAGTGAGTGAGCGGAGTGGAAAAATTGAGACGACCGATGTCACGCCGGCAGTTCCCAATGAAAAGATCTAGAGAGGGAAAGAGGCCAGATGGAGGGGTCCAAGTGGAACGAGAATTCTGAAGACGGGAGAAAGGGTGGAGCGGGAAAGACTCCTGGCCAAAGAGGTGGCTGCAGAAGCAAAGGCGATGGAAGAAGAGCTCAGCATTGTGCCCAGCTCAAAATTCATTGATGTGGGAGTATAAGGGGATGAAGTTGAGGCCTTTGCTGAGGACTGATCATTCGGGATCAGAGAGGGGAAGGTCAGAGGGGATAGTGAAAACATGGCAAGAGGTGAGATTGGAAGGAGGGATGGGATCAGAGGAAATTGAAAGGGAAGGAGCTGGAGGGGCGTTGATATCCAAGAGTTGTTGAAACTTGCGGTCCTTGACACCTGAAAGGAAGAAAAAAGTTTTTTGTTAAAGTGTTGGATGAGGCGAAGGATAAAATAGAACTGCACACCAGGACAACTGAGATAGATTGAGTCCGTGATGCTGAAGCGAGAGGCCGAGAGCGTGCATGGCGTTGAGCGTGGATCTCAGGAAGCGGCGAGAGCAGTGGTTCGAAGGACGCTGAATATCTTGGAGATATCTGTAATTATGGGTGGATCTTAAACTTGAAGGGTGGAATTTCAGTTGGAATCCACGTAGAATAAGTCGGAGCCGGAGACAGTTGCCGAGGAAAGAGATGTGGCTGTGAAAGCGAGTTTTGATAGATTCCTGATCAAACACGAGAAGGGAAACAGAAAGCAATGAAGGTGAACAAGGTAAAAGAGACAAACGCAAATCCCGTCAGAGAGAAGAGCAGAACTTCTTCAAGGTGGGCATTTTTGGAAGTGACAGTGAATGAAACACCAATACAATAGCAAAATACTGCGGATGCTGAAAATCTTAAATAAAAACAGAAAATGCTGGAAATACTCAGCAGGTCAGGCAGCATCTGTGGAGAGAGAAATAGAGTTAACATTACAGGTCAATGTCCTTTCATCAGAACTAGAAAAAGTTTGGATATCTGGAACTTGCTCTTCCCAAAAGGCTGAAGATGCTGGGTCAATTGAAATATTCAAGACGGAGATCAATACATTTTTGCTAGATATGGGTATCAAGGGACATGGAACAAAATTGGGTAAATGGAGTGGATGTATAGATCAGCCATGATCTAACTGAATGGGGGAACAAGCTCGAGGGGCTGATTGACCTATTACTGTTCCTATGCCACACAAATAATGCCGACATTGGGACAGTCCCAGGCCAACTGGCATTGTACTCATGTGCAGTTTTTTTTTAAAGCTCCAGTTGCAACTTTAGAGATTTTTGAACTTTAGTGATCTTGCAGATTCACATGGATCCATTGTCACTGATTCCACTCTGCAATATATCTGTCAGAAAGGAACATTGAATGCTGCGGATGAAGTGACCTGAGAGTGCTTGTGCCCAAAATTGAAAATGTTCTGTTCTGTCGCACCGAAATCCATCACCTCGGTGAGCTGGAAAAATTCACATACACTAAAAAAGAAATCGATGAAATATTGAGACACTTATTAATAACGGCAACATAGATTGTAAACTTAATGAAACAAATGCAGCGGAGTTTATTTTTTTTAACCAGTGACTTACATCAAAAATAGGCTACATTTTAAAATTAAAACAAGTGGTTGTCACTCCGAATGAGCGACACTTGACAGATCTGCACTTTTAAAACAAATGGAGTAACCTGCCACTCCTAATGAGTGGCAATAATTGCACTTTAAACCGGCGATCGTGGCATCTCAAAATTGTATCTGCCTGCCGTGATGGAGCGCGGGTTGGGAAGGGGGGCGGTGCCTTTATTGTGCACCTTCTCCACACGCGCAATTGTACGTGATTGCGTCAAACGCTCTAAAACTCACGTCTTGCGTACAATTTTTCTTTTGACGGGCTCGGTCCCGGTCTCCAGGGAGACGGCAGAGAGGCCGGGGCCTGTAAATAGAATAATAAAACGCAGCGGAGCGGCGGTTCTGGAGATTTGCAGTTGGTGGCGCTTTCTTTTAATATACGGCAAATATATTTCTTCCTCAGCTCCTGAAGAACTCTGCTCCTCCTCCTCCCCACCGTTTACATGTAGAGAAGCAGCAGCGGCTCTGTCGGACGGCGCGGTCTCATCGACATCATGACCCTCCTCCTGCAGCATCGAGCCGACCGCCGACAGCGGCAACAGCATCTCCTCTAGCAACCGCGAAATAGACAGGGCTCGGGGAAAAGCGGATCACAAACTATAAATATTAATCATATGTGTATATATAGAAAGAACAAAAAGTTATTTATTTTTAAACAAACGATTGCTTTTCATTGCACAGCGAGCAGCATCCTTCAGCAGAGAGACAAAAACAGTCTCAAAAAGCGGCTTCCTCCCCCACCCCTCCCCATTCCTTTGGAAAAAGGCGAGAAGTGAAAGTGTGAAAAGTCTAGTAGTGAGGAGGAAGGTGCGCTGAAGACCAGCAAATTGTCGGATATCATTGTTATTAAATCGTTGGTGGTAATGCCGGTGTCTCTGGTGCAAGCCTGCCGCAGTCTGGCTCTCTCAACATGGCTGCTTTCTTTCTGCTTCGTGCATTTGTTGTGCCTGGACTTCACGGTGGCGGAGAAGGAGGAATGGTACACGGCCTTCGTCAACATCACGTACGTGGAACCGGCCACCTCGGAGTGGCGGTCGGAGAAGAGCGAGTGCGGCCGCTACGGGCAGCACTCGCTCAAGCAGGACGCCAGGGGATTGCTGGCGCTGCCCGCTCACCACGACAGGCTGGCGTGTGACCCTCACGCCAGGTTTCAGGTGCCCGCCGCCGCCACCAAGGGCTGGATCGCAGTCATACCCAAGGGGAACTGCACTTACAAGGACAAGATCTGGCACGCTGCCAGGCAGAATGCATCCGCTGTGGTTATTTACAACGTGGGGGCTAGCAATGTCAATGAGACCATCACGATGCCACATGCAGGTGAGCTGGTTTGAAAGGCAGGTCAGGATGGATACGGGTTTTATATGTGGGGAACAGCTAGTAATGTATATTAAGTAACTCGCATACCCCCCACCCCCCCAAAAAAAACGTTGGCGTGAAGGTAAAATTTAATACATCAGTTTACTAAATTGGAACAATTTCATTTAGTGTTTAGGTCTTGCATAATATCTTCCCCGTCTCTCATTCCCAATACTATTTTGGTGTCGCAGAATAAGATTAGAAGGAACTAATAGTGGCTATACCTCCCGAGCTTTTCTATAATCGCAGTCCCATCCCAAACCCCCTGTTGTGCCACCTCTCTAACCCTAACATTGTTTGGCATAATCCTGCACTGATCCGAATCCTAAAGTAAATGGCATCCATAATCATTAAATTCATTGGTTCTGTTATAATACCAGTGGAGTAATAGGATTGCTGATAGATTGACAGTAGTTGCTGCCAAATTTACGCTCTTAAAGCTAAAACTTTAAGTGCCACTAAAATGTGTGAGGCATTAATTAATTTAAGTTTCTTAAAAAGTAAACAAAAGTTGGTTCAGTGAAATTGTGCTTGAAAAGCTTGTACGATTAGGGGAAAACCAAATACTCTATACTATGGAACCCACCCCCATTGTCCCCTTTCAGAATGTTTGTAAGATGGCCTTGCATGATGGATAAATGTACATAATGTTTCTTTTATTCCTATTTTGCTTTTTTCATTCCTGTGCCTAGGGCAATGCTGTACAATATGTGTAAACCCAAAATTTGGGGATTTTCTATCCAATTTTCATTAGCCACCAGCGGCTACTTCCATTATGACTGATACTAGAGGTTCCACTCTAATGTATATGTGTCCTTACTGATTTGATGGTTATACTTTCATGTGCTTCTCTGATTTATATCATGATTATGTTATTTGATTTTAATTTAGTATCTGTCTGATCAGGGAATATTGTAATCCTTTATTAAAATGTGATAACTTTAATAGAATATTGCTAACATTGTTATCAGTTAACACTTCCTTGGGATCATGAACTAATGCAAAATATTTGAAAAAATAAATCTATTTGGTTCCTATGTAAGTTTTTTTGCTGCATTATGCATGTATTTGGAAAAAAAATGCAGTTACTTAGTCTTGTCACAGCATAACAATCCATTTCAAATCAAACCATTGCTAAAGCTTATCTTGATTTACCAAGCAGGGACTATTGTTTTATATGTTTGAAGGAAAAGGACTAGATGTTTACAGAAAAGTGTTATAGTTATGCAGTAATTGAGATGTGAGTGTATTCATTCTAGAATGAATTGAGGAGCCCTTGCGGGAGGGAAGGAGAACACATTTTTGCAGAGCTTTCTAGTTGAATGTGTATTTAATTATTAGTAGTACTTGTGAAATGTGATCCATTTAGGCACTGTGCAAGTAAAATCTTGTATTTATGACTAAACAACAAAAAGGAATTTGTTACTGTATTTAAATAATTGTGTGGACATATTGATTCAAGACCTGACTACATTGAAATATTCAAGATAGAAAATATATTTTTTTGAGCCTGCTTATTACTAAACTGTTCTAATATCTAATTTCTGGTAACTAGGTACTGCAGTAGGAGAGTATGTGATATGGAAATTATTCTCTTTGTAAACTATGTATGGAAAGCTAAACCCCGAATGTGTTTCGTAGATCAGATCATAAGTGTGTTCCTGCAAGCTGGTATAATTCTGTTTTACAAAAGTGCCAAAATTTTGGTTCCAGTTTCGGAAACAATGTTATGTGCTTGTTTGTGTTTGGTGTCCCTAAGTAGCCCTGGGGGAGACATACAAATGTCATAGGGAAAGTTTTGTTTCTAGGACGTTCAGTGTATTCATAAGACTGTTTTTGTGGCATAATATATATTTTCTATATTGGCAATGCTAGGCATTTTTTATTGCAGATAGGCTAGTTTTTAAATCACTGGCTATGGATGACATTTTGCTGCAAATTAATTGAAAATAAAAACATGTACACTTAAAAGATGCATTTAGTGATCAAACATATTGCAGTGATTTTTCTGCTCCAAATATTTAACATTGAAAACAATAATGGAACATAAAAAATTACAAATTGCCTAAAATTTCTCAAAGATTAACAGATCTGCCATTTGAGATAGATCAATTTTTCTGTCTTACTAATAACACTACCTCTCCCATTCTGCACATTGTATTCTGCAATATTCCCACATCAAATATGATGGGTTTACTGTCACATAGCATCCTCATTCTGCCATTGGATTGAGATAGGACAGTTGCGTAGCTAAAATTTGCTTGACTATGTCCAAAATTTTGTTTGTGTTGCCAAACCTTAATAAAACTAGGGCAAATGGGATGCTTATATTATGATTGAGACCTTGGTTGGTCAAATCTATCCAGTAATGCAGGTTTAAGCTTGCCTGGGATTTAAATCCCATCAGTCTGCAGATTTATTGACAGGCCAGATGTTTTCAAAGGGAATGTCCTTGGTGTGATTTTTCTAATAGTTCTTAAATGCAGGAGCACCAGGGCATCTGTACATTGCTTAGCTAAGTGAATTGAGACTCGTTGATTTTTTAAAAATAATTGTTTATTTGGTCAGCTGAGTGTGTGACAGTTACAAAGACCCATTACAGTGCTTGAGTCTCCAAATCAAACTACAATGACGTAATTAGAATTTCTGTTTGCCTGATATGGAGTCCACACTTGCTCTTTGTACAAACCCACTCCATTTACCTAAGCCCGGAGAACTGGGGTGCAGGTTCGCAAGAGACAAGGATTAGGGAGCCCATCAGAGAGCTTTAGTCCAGCAAGGATTAGCCTTACCTGCCAGGAAATGGCTTGCAGGGTTATCTGGAGCTGAATGAGAAGAAACCCTGTTCCAGTGACATTTGTATCCTTCTGTGTCCTATCAGATGAGCCAGGCTAGTTGGTCCATCAGCAACAATGATCTATAGTATTGTGGAAATGAATGAATCAGATATTGAATTACCAGTTTTGTCACAGAGGATCCACACTGTTTCAATTTCCTATCACCAGTGTGTCATCTTGGAGCCCACTTGAACTCTTCCCTCCCTTTCTCCCATGAGAAATTATTGCCGAAATTCCAATTAAACTAATCATATTTCATGCCTCCCCCCACCCAAAAAAAATAAACTCAGCAGCGAAGAGCTTTTATGATTCTTAACTTTGGCACAAGGGTTTCAACTCTGTAGAATTTACATACATACCACTTGTGTTCCTTAATCTTTATCACCAGAGTGTACCAGGTAATACTTATACAATATCCTCCATATTTTAGATGTACAGATAAACCTGTTACAACCTTCCACTGATGCTGCGAGTAACTATTACCTTGTTTTAATATAGAGGATCAAGTGACTTATCTCAATGCCATTTAAACATAAATTATGGGGAAAGTCAACACAGAGTGAGAAATATGCAAGACAATCTTATAGCACCTTCCGTGTAGTGCTGAGGGACTGCTGCATTTTCAGAGGTGCTGTCTTTCAGATGAGACCGTAAACCCAGGTCCCCTCTGTTGTTCTGGTGGACATAAAGGATCTCTTCGTGCTATTCGAAGAAGTGCAGGTGGTTCCCCTGGTGTCCTGGCCAACAGTCCTCCCTCAACCAACACCACTCAAAAAAAGCAGATCAACTGGTCATTTATTTCAATTACTGTTCATGGAATTTTTCCATATACAAATTATGTTGTGTTTGCCACAAAACAACAGTGACTATACTTCAAAAATAATTCATTCAATATGAAGCACTTTGAGCATCCTGAGAATATAAAATGCTTTATAAATGCAAGTTTAAAAATAAAAATTCTCTTGCTCTAGGAGTCATATCTACACAGCTCCCAATGTATGTTTAAAGGGAAAATACCCTCTGCACTGGATTGCCACTTAACTCACATCTACTATACTTCCAGTTCCTTTTTGTTACTGTGTTTTAAGTTCTAAAACTACTAGTTGAATGCAGGTGCAGATGTTTTGTATAGAACTCCAACTGATGTTACATCATCAAGTCCAGGAGAATGCTTTTGATGGCCCAGCAATTACATTCAAAGTGCCACTAGAGATTTTAATTACCCCCAAATAAACTGGCAAGAAAGGGGTACAGGGATTGGAGTCTGAGCAGGACTCCTTTCCTACCCAGTATGCAAAAAGTCCCAACAAGAGCGGGAGCACTGCTGGATCTAGTAATAGGAAATGAACCAGAACAGATAAGAGAAATAAGCGTAGGGGAACATCTAGGCAATAGCAATCACAACATAACATGGTTTAAGATAAAGATTGAGAAGGACATAAGTAAAACAAAGACCAAAGTAATAAATTGGAAAACCCTGATTTTTAAGGGGATGAGAATGGAACTAGGGAAAGTAAACTGGAAAAATTTACTGACAAACAAAAAAATAGAACATCAATGGGAAACATTTAAAACGGTGATTGATAGAGTCTAGGATAAATATATCCCACTAAAAAGCAAGAACAAACTAGCCAGTGATGACAACCATGGATGAACAAAGAAATAAGGGCAAAAGTGAAACTAAAGAAAAAGGCATACACCAAGTACATAGACAACAAAGAGAGGATGACAAAAGGGAATATGAAAAGATTAGGAAAGAAGTCAAAAAGGCAATTAGGAAGGCAAAGAGAAAGTACAAAATTAAATTATCAAGGAATATGAAAAGAAATAGTAAAGTATTCTACAGACACATAAATAACACAAGAACAATCAGGATAGAGATAGGGCTACTAAGCGATACACATGATAAAGTCACAGATAGTGATAGCGAATTGGCAGAAATATTAAATAATTACTATGCCTTGGTATTTACCAGGGAGACTAACAGGGTGGACATGATATTAGAAGAAGAGATCAAAAAAGATATAAAGACATTTTAGAAAGGGGGGAGATAATTGATAAACTAATCAAACTTAGAGGATAAAACCCTCGGTCTGGATGGATTGCATCCACGCATATTAAAAGTAGTTGGGGAAGAGATAGGAGAGACACTATTACATATATGTAAAAATTCATTATAAAAAGGGACTAGTGCCAGAGGACTGGCGGACAACTAATGTGAGTCCTATATTTAAAAAGGGAGATAGAGCAAGTCCAGGGAACTATAGACAATTAACTTAGTGGTAGGAAAGATAATGGAATCCTTACTCAGAGATGTAATAGAAAAACACCTAGAAACTGAAAATATCATAGAGTAGTCAGCACGGATTTCAAAAGTTTCATGCTTGACCAACCTTATTGAATTCTTTGAAGAAGTAATAGAAAGGGTAGCTAAGGGTAATGCAGTCGACATAATATATTTGGATTTTCAAAAGGCCTTTGATAAAGTACCGTATAGTAGACTCATAACTAAGGTGGAGTCAGAGGACAAGTGGAACATGTGGAGTCAGGGGATAAGTAGCAGAATGGCTAGCAAGCTGGCTACTAAACAGAAAATAGAGTAGGGGTTAAATGTAGTTGGCAATCTCAATAATAATGATTTTTATTGCCAATAATGCCTATGATAAAATATTGGTCTGTTATGTTTTCATAAGGCACTAGATTCATTTTGGAAAATGCTATGCTTAGAACTAACAATTACCATTTGTGTAAGAAATAATGCAATATCTCAAAAGCTCAACAAAACAAAAGCAAGATCACTAAAGCATTGTGCAGTGTGATGAACAAGAAGTGCTTCTTATTGCATACTCTTGAAGTAATCAGTGTGTATCATTGAGTTTTCCAGCACAAAAGAAAGCCATCCATTGTGCTCGTACTAGCTCTCTGAAAGAGCAGTCCACTTAATCCCATTCTCTTGCACTTTCCTTATGCCCTTTTAAATTTTACTTCTGTAGATATTGATCCACTTTAACCTCTTTTCTAATGAAAAGAGCACAAATTTCTCTAGTCTCTCCTCATAGCTAAAGCCTCATTCCTGGTATCTCTCCTGCACCCCTTCCATGGTCTTGACATCCTTCTTAAAGGAGAGTGCCAAAAGTGGACACAGTATTTTAATGAGGCCTAACCAGTGAATTGTATAGGTTTAGCATTACCTCTTTTGTACTTTATGTCCCTATTTATAAATCCTAGGATCTTATATGCTTTTTACAACTTTATTGGGGCAGAATTTGCGGTCGGTATGACGGCGTACTCTCAGAGTACGCTGTCATACCACCTGTATGCAGCAAGACCTGGACAACATCCAGGCTTAGGCTGATAAGTCGTAAGTAACATTCACACCACACAAGTGCCAGGCAATGACCCATCTCCAACAACAAAGAGCCTAACCACCTCCCTTTGACACCAAATCTCCCACCATGAACACCCTAAGGGTAACCATTGACCAGAAACTCAACTGGAGTAGCCACATAAATGCCGTGACTACTAGAACGGGTCAGAGGCTGTGTAGTCTTTGGCGAGTGGTTCACCCCCTGACTCCCCAAAGCATCTCTACCAACTACAAGGCACAAGTCAGGAGTGTGATGAAATACTCTCCACTTGCCTGGATTGGTGCAGCTGCAACAACACTCGACGCTCGACACGATGCAGGACAAAGCAGTCCGCCTGATCGGTACCCCATCCACCAGCTTAAAGATCTACTCCCTCCACCACCGGCGTACCATGGCTGCAGGGTGCACTGCAGCAACTCGTCAAGGCTTCTTAAGGGCAGCACCATCAAATCCAAGTTCCCCTCATATTACGCACCATCCTGACTTGAACATATATCGGCATTCATTCATCGTAGCTGGGTCAAAATCTTGGATTGTCCTACCCAACAACACTGTTGGGTAGGAGTACCTTCACCACAAGGACAACTAGGGATGGGAAATAAATGCCAGCTTTGTCAGTGATGCCCATAACAACAACTTGTATTTATATAGTGCCTTTAACTTAGTAAAACATCCAAAGGCACTTCACAGAAGTTTTATTAAAAAAAAACTGACACCGAGCCACATAAGGCGATATTAGAACATAAGAACATAAAAATTAGGAGCAGGAGTAGGCCATATAGCCCTTCGAGCCTGCTCTGCCATTGAATAAGATCATGGATGATCCTTGACCTCAACTCCACTTTCCTGCCCGATTCCCCATATCCCTTGATTCCCCTAGAGTCCAAAAATCTATCTATCTCAGGCTTGAATATACTCAACGACTAAGCATCCACAGTCCTCTGGGGTAGAGAATTCCAAAGATTCACAACCCTCTGAGTGAAAAAATTCCTCCTCATCTCAGTCTTAAATGGCCGAGCCCTTTATCCTGAGACTATGCCCCCTAGTTCTATACCCTCCAGCCAGGGGAAACAACCTCTCAGCATCTACCCTGCCAATCCCCCTCAGAATGTTTCAATGAGATCACCTCTCATTTTTCTAAACTCCAGAGGGTATAGGCCCAATCTGCTTAATCTCTCCTCATAGGACAACCCTCTCAACTCAGGAATCAATCAAGTGAACTTTTGTTGCACCGCCTCTGAGGCAAGTATATCCTTCCTCAGATAAGGAGATCAGAACTGTGCACAGTACTCGAGGTGTGGTCTCACCAAAGCCCTGTACAATTGTAGCAAGACTTCCTTACTCTTGTACTCCCTTGCAATAAAGGCCAACATGCCATTTGCCTTCCTAATTGCTTGCTGTACCTGCATGCTAACTTTCTGTGTTCCCTGTACGAGGACACCTAAATCTCTCTCAACACCAACATTTAATAGTTTCTCACCGTTTCAAAAATATTCTGTTTTTCTATTCTTCCTACCTAAATAGCTGAGACCCAAGCACTGATCCTTGCGGCATCCCACTAGTTACAGCCTGCCAACCTGAAAATGATCCGTTTATCCCTACTCTCTGTTTTCTGTCCATTAACCAATCCTCTATCCGTGCTAATATATTACCCCCAACCCCATGAGCCCTTATCCTGCGTAGCAACTTTTTATGTGGCACCTTACCGAATGCCTTTTGAAAATCCAAATATACTGCATCCACTGGTTCACCTTCATTTACCCTGCTAGTTACATCCTCAAAAAACGCGAATAAATTTGTCAAACACGATTTCTCTTTAGGGAAGAGAGTCAGGGCAGATGAGAGGTAGGTTTTAAGAAGTGTTTTAAAGAAGGAAAGAGAAGTAGAGAGGTTTAAAGAAGGAATTCCAGAGCTTAGGGCCTTGGCAGCTGAAAGCAGGGTCACCAATGGCGGAGTGGTTAAAATCGGGGTGCTCAAGAGGCCAGAATTAGAGGAGCACAGATATCTTGGAGGGTTGTGGGTGATGTTCCCCCTAAGGTGCGCGGACACGCCGCGCATCAATTGGGAGGTCCTGCACAGGCCGCTTGCAAGCTGTTCCTGTTGGAAGATGCTGCACATGTGGGGCTGCGCAGCTAATTTAATGGGACCTGCGCACAAAAATTTTTTTAGAGGGAGCATTGGTTGTGGGGCTGAAGGAGATTAGAGAGATAGGTAGGGCTGAAGCCATGGAGGGATTTGAAAACAAGGATGAGAATTTTAAAGTTGAGGCGTTGCTTAACCAGTGTAGGTCAGCAAGCACAGGGGTGATGGGTGAACAGGACTTGGTGCGAGTTAGGACACGGGCAGCAGAGTTTTGGATGACCTCAAGTTTATGGAGGGTAGAACTTGGGAGGCCGACCAGGACTGCTTTGGAATAGTAAAGTCTAGAGGTAACACGGGCATGGATGAGGGTTTCAGCAGCAGATGAGCTGAGGTGGGGCAGAGTCGAGCGATGTTACGGAGATGGTAATAAGCGGTCTTAGTGATGGCGCGGATATGTGGTCAGAAGCTCATCTCGGGGTCAAATATGACACCAGGGTTGCGAACAGTCTGATTCAGTTGCCAGTCATATTGCAAAATAGAAAAACAATTTACTGCATTTCCTTTATCAATGCACACCATCATTTCCTCACAGAACTATACTAAATTTGTCAGCTGTAATTTGGCTTTTGTAAATCTGTACTGACTGTCCTTAATTAGCCCATGTCTTTCTTGGAAAGTATTACATTTTATACCGTATTATGGCCTCCAGAAGCTTGCTACCAATGTTAGGCTGACTAGTCTGTAGCACCTGATTTATCCCTTTCTCTTTTTGAACAGGTGTTACATTGGCAACCCTTCAGTCCTTTGGCACAACATCCTCGTCTAAGCATGTTTAAAGATTGTAGTCAGAGCATCTCCTATTTCTTCTTTGACTTCTGTTAGCATTCTGGGGCCTCTTGCCTTTTCCACTTTCAGTTCAACCAATTTTTTTAGTATTACTTCCTTATTTATAGTTATCCCATCTAATTGCTCCACCTGTTCCTCGAGTACCCTCTTATTTACACTACCACATTCTTGTGTGAAAACCAAGGTAAAGTCCTCATTTAGTATCCCTCTCATTTCTTCAGCCTCTATATGAAGATTTCCTTTTTTCCAAGGGAAACGACCATGGTGGGAGAGAGTAAGAGTTTCGCTGGGGTCAAGGGCAACAAAGGTGGAGGTGAGGGTGTGATTGAGCAGATCAGTAGCTGCAGAAGCATTGTGGCGAATCGAGGGCCAAAGGCTAGACAGTTGGAATCTCTGTTAACATCTTTGTTAATGCTGTTATATGATGCTGCTCCTCCTCCTTGAAATTTATACCCGTAGCTCACAAATTTTATTCACAATACTTTGTGTATTTACACACATACAATCTAAACCTGCTCTGTTTGATTAATTTTACTTCCCTCCTCCTTCTGATATGTTCTTTATAATTTTCTGTTTTTCTCTTATCTTTCCCACATGCTTTGTCCCTTTACTGTGCTTACTGATTATTCATCTTATTTTCCCGCTCCTGTGCTATATTAGTTTAACCCCTCCCCCAAAGCACTAGTTATTCTCGCAGCAAGGACATTGGTCCTCGCTTAATTTAGGTGAAGCCCCTCCATCCTTCACAGACCACTTCTAAACCAGAGCTGGCCCCTATATCCCAGAAATGTGAACTCTTCCCACTAACAGCATCTCCCCAGTTACACATTTACCTCACTTATCTTACTACTTCTATACTGACTAGTGTGTGTCACTGGGAATAACCCTGAGATTACTGAGCAGCAGCTCTTTAATCTATCTCCTAATTGCTGAAACTTCTTTTGCAGGATCTCAATTATATTTCTTCCTATGGACCATGACTTCTTGGTGTTCCCCTTCCCTCTCCAAAACCTATTGCAACTGCTCCATGATATTCTTTACCCTGGCACCTGGGAGGCAACAAACCATTCAGTGTTTGCTGCTACCTGTCCATTTGTTGTCTGGAATCACTGAATACTATTGCCTTTCTACATTTCACTTCCTCCTCTATGGCAACCACTTGCTCCAACTTGCTGTGGTTTTGCTCAGGTTGTCATTATCACAGATATTCAAGTTCTGTTTCCTTACTCAACTGAGGGTGAATTTTATTTCATCTCTCTTGTCTGCATTGAAACTTGAAACCTCATGCGTCACCTAGTTCTTTGCTGTGCATTTCATTTGCTAGGCAAGCTGGAAGCTACATCAGAATATGGCTGTAGACTCCTGGGGAGAAATTCAGTATCGCCCCTTTTGGGGCGCTAACTTTTGAAAGCTGGGAAACTTAGCACCAGGCGCTAATGATTCCCAGCTTTTTCAAAATTCGGTGTTTGCGCTCCAGGAAGGAAGTGGAGCGCTAAATCAAGCGCTCCACTTCCTTCCTGGAGCACTAAAGGATGCAGGCGAGGCAGGTAGTGGTGCAGCGCTGCACAATGTCCCGTGGAGCGCTGCCGTGATCCGAGGATCCTTCCCTCCCTTAAAGGGAAGGGCCATCGCTGCAGGCTCTGCATTAGGACCAGTTAGCAGGTCCCCGATGGCAGCCGCAATCCGGCCCGATCAGCCCCATGCACTCCAGCAGAGTGCCGGGCTGATCGATCGCGGCCCAGGAGCAATCGAAAAAAATTACTTGAAACATTGTTAAAATTTTTCTCCTACCCGTGCCAGCATCCCCTTTTATTTACACCTCTGAAGCTCCCGACCTCCCGAACAACGCCTCCTGCAGCTGTCGGTGTTGTCGCCCGGCGATGCTGCAGGGGGCGGAACCAAAGTTCGGGTCCGGGGTGCTACCGGGGTGATGCACACGGCAATGACGTCACGATCTCGGGCACAGGAGATCGTGGCGCAAAGTGTTACCGCCGCCGCAAACCTCTCGGCCAAGTTAGCGGGAGTTGTTCATCTCGCCGCGCCCGGTCGGTAAGTCGTTAGTGCCCCGTTATCGCCCCCCCCCCCCGAGGCGCTAATGGGAGGCGCTGACCAACCGAATTTCTAGCCCATACTTTGTTAACTTTGTTAAATTAAAGATTTCAATAGATTTTGCAGTATTTGCTCGGTGTAACTGATGTACTAGATTCTAGCCAGATTACTAGTTCAATCACCATTTAAAATAAATAAGATTAATTTAAATTTAAGTAGATTGATGGCACAGTTATCCTGCAGCTTTTACATCAATGCAGCTTGGTATTTACTTTGGATCAGCACAAACACTGTAATATAATAACCAGAGAATCAAGTTACTGAACTGATGATACATTGAATTTTGCAAGTGGTGCAAGACTGCCTCGGGGATGTATGTATTGCACCACTTCAGTTTCCAACTGACTGCAGTGTAATTGCAACGAGTGCAAAGTGAACTTTAAAGAGGTCCTAGGTTCGTTGGACAACCCCACAACATTTTAAATGCCATTTTTAAACTTCTTGGTGTTGGCAAAGAATCAATGGTTCCATTAGCTCTTCACTAACATTTGAAAATGGATACCAGTGATTGGAGCTCTGCACACATGTAGAAGCATGAATGAACAGAGCTCAGTTTGCTTAACCAGAACATCATTATTCACAAGGCCATGTAACTCAAATTCATCCATTCAGTGCAGCAGTACCATCATAGAGCATATTTTTCTCAGACTCTGAATTCATATTGACTGTAATTTTGTGTGGAAACGCCCCTCACTTTGCATCATGTCAAAATGGCAAGATGCACATTAAAATGGCATGACAAAATTAAAATGGTGCAAGTATATCTTGTTGCCCCTTAAAATAGAACTTAATTTGTTTGTGGAATTTTTCACAAAGTCTAGTTGTACATAATTGTTGTGTTTCAACACTTGAATGATTTTTACAACTTCCTTCAACAATTTATAGGAATATTTGTTTCATTTCATTGTGATCATTGCTTTTATTTGACAGCTAATCACCATACAACCACTATTTTAGGTTAGTTAAGGTACTCCAGCATATAAACATAGTCATGATGGCAGTTAGTTCCAGAGGGAGCTAGTTCCTCCTTCAGTGCCCTCCTCTCCCACAGATGTTCCATTGGACAGAGGTGGAAAGTTGTCAATGAGAAACTACTAAGGACTTGCAGAAGCAACCAAACCTGAATGACCAGTCAGGAGAACCTACCTATTCAAAAAAAACACAAACAGTGAACCAAATGAATTGCTTAAAATGCTTTTTGAAATATTTTTTGTTAGCCTTATATATAATTGGAATTTCTGATGTCCAAAATAAGTTTTGAAACAAAGTAAAACAATTTTGTGATTCACAATAACATTTTTAAATTTACCCATTGAATTCACTTTGGTGGCTTTTAAAGCCTTCCTTAAATGCTTCAAAAGCCTGAATTTTGACTGGATATTTTTTCCCCAGAACAATTGGAGGATTTCCAACCTCTCTTGTGCATTCTGAACTTGTGCATTTGCAGAATTTCCCAGCATGCATTCTGTTTACATGCCGTTTTCAATATCCCAGAATCTATTGGTAGATTTCTGAGTGGAAGTATAGGTATGTCCCCTCACCCTGTGAGGATGTGAGCTTTTTTGCTTTGTTGACACATTATGAACTGCTCACAGACAAGACAACACTTCTGATAAGCAGCACCTGTAGTTTATTTGTTGACAAAAAACAAAACAAAGATTCTTTATTGAGAATATGCAAAGGCATTATGCAAGCTTCCCAGCCCTTTCCTCGAGACAAACAAGGTGACAGGCTAACACTATTTCAGAGTCATTGTACTGGTAAAATTATGCAGAAATTCAGAAGTGCTTCTGGTGCAATCAACTCTAATGGCTTTGCGATTTAAAAACTATTAATATAAGGCATCTCAACTTCTTGCAACTAGCTGTAGACAATGTCCAGTCACACATACAGAATGTGATTATACTCAAATCAATAATGGGCCTGCAAAAGTATGATTTGAGGTCACCACCAGCAACCTCTCAAATACCAAATTTTCTAAATGGTGAGAAACTAGGAACTGTGGAGGAGCAGTGAGTTTTAGAAGACAAAGTACAGAAATCACTAAAAGCTTGTGACAGGTACAAAAAATAATTCAAAAGGCTAATGGAATGTTGGCCTCTATCTCAAGAGGGCTGGAATACAAAGGTATGGAGGTTATGTTACAGCTGTACAGAGCTCTGGTTAGACCCCATTTGGAGTACTGCATTCAGTTATTGGCACCACACCTCAGGAAGGATATATTGGCCTTGGAAAGGGTGCAATACAGATTCACCAGAGTGATACCAGGGATAAGAGGGTTACATTATGAGGACAGGTTTAATAGACTAGGCTTGTATTCCCTTGAATACGGAACCAAGGCAGAGTTAAGATACGGATCAGCCATGATCTAATTGAATGGCGGAACAGACTTGAGGAGCTGAATGGCCTACTCCTGTTCTATGTTCCTAAATAGATATTAAAAAATATATTGGCTTTATAATTTAAAATATGATAAAGTTCCCTATTCGTCACACTCAATAATAATGTTACCAGTAATTGATTTAAACAAGAAATATTATTAAATGTTGATGGTAAAGGATTTTAATGTTGAATAATTATTTTGAAATGTTTGATATTTAAAAGAGCCTGAGAAAAATTAAGTTTAGCCTAAATAATCAGATATCAACAATTGAATAATGTTTTCCATAAATGCCTGGAACAGCTTGTAGCATATTTGCATTTCTATGGAAGCAAAATGGGAAAGCTGTGCACTAAAAGGTGACTTTTCATAATTGTCACTACATATGACTTTAGTTACTAAAAAAAGTTGAGAAGCAGCATGAGAATATAATGCTGAGAGTTTGGATTGAAGGCGGTCAGCCAACTAATGTTGGGGCTGGCATATTATTTCAATTGACTTATTTAGTTTCAGTCATTTTTGGTTCAGTAAATATTTTAATATTTATAATTCGATACATCTGATAACATTTTGATAAAGTCGGTCCTTTAAAATTCAAATGAAAATTAGTTTTTGTTTATGCTGTTTTAATTTCTCTTCTCCCTCCTTGAAAATATTTTAAAAACTGCTAATTCATCACTGAATAGGCCACATAGGCGCTGTTGCCCTAAAGGAATTATATTTTCCAATAAATTTTTTTACATGGGAACTACATAGAAATTATAACACGAAAAGGCTTCAGGAAAGAGTAAATTTAAAAGCAGTGAGAGAAATGTCAAGGCTCTAGAGCAGAGTAGAGTTTTGGGTAAAAATAAGCAGAGTGGGTCAGGAAGGGACAGAGAGAGTAACAAAGGTAATAAGGCATCAGTGACTAAGGTGACATCAGGGAAAAATAGAAATAAGTCAAAGCTAAAGGCACTATATCTGAATGTGCGAAGCATTCGCAACAAAATAGATGAATTAATAGCGCAGATAGAAATAAACAAGTTTGATCTAATAGCCATAACGGAGACATGGTTGCAAAGTGGCCTAGGTTAGGAACTAAATATTCCAGAATACTTAACTTTTAGAAGAAATAGGCAAAATGGAAAAGGAGGAGGGGTAGCCCTGATAATAAAGGATGGGATAAAGACAGTAGAGGGAAAGGATCTTAGCTCTGAAAATCAAGAAGTAGAATCAGTTTGGGTGGAGCTAAGAAACAGCAAGGGGCAGAAAACATTGGTGGGAGTTGTCTATAGGCCCCCAAACAGTTGTAATGTAGGGCAGAGTATAAATCAGGAAATTAGAGGTGCATGTAACATAGGTAATACAGTAATCATGGGGGACTTTAATCTACATACAGACTGGGTAAACCAAATTTGCAGTAATAGAGTGGAGGGTGAATTAATGGAATGTATGCAAGATAGTTTCTCAGATCAGAATGTTGAGGAACCAACTAGGGAACAGGCTATTTTAGATCTAGTATTGTGCAATAAGAAAGGGTTCATTAATAACCTTGTAGTAAAGTGGCCTTTAGGGAAGAGTGACCATAATATGATAGAATTTTATATTCAGTTTGAAAGTGATTTAGTTAAATCCGAAACTAGGATCGTAAATCTAAACATAGGTATGAGGGGCGAGTTGGCTAAGGTAGATTGGGAAACTACATTAAAAGGTATGATGGTAGAGAAGCAATGGCTAGCATTTAAAGAATTAACACATAATTTACAGCAAATATACATTCCTTTAAGGCACAAAAACCCCACAGGAAAAGTGGTCCAACCGTGGCTAACAGGAGAAGTTAACGATAGTATTAGATCAAAGGAAGAGGCTTATAATGTTGCCAAAAAGAATAGTAAGTCTGAGGATTGGGAGGATTTTAGAATTCAGCAAAGGAGGACCAAGAAATTGATAAAGAAAGGGAAAATAGAATATGAGAGTAAACTAGCGAGAGACATAAAAACAGACTGTAAAAGCTTCTATAGGTATGTAAAAAGGAAAAGATTAGTGTAAGTAAATGTGGGTCCCTTACAGGCTGAGACAGGAGAAATTATAATGGGGAATAAGGAAATGGCAGAGAAATTAAACAAATACTTTGTGTCTGTCTTTACGGAAGAAGACGCAAAAAACTTCCCGGAAATAGTGGAGAACCAAGGCTCTAGCGAGAATGAGGAACTGAAAGAATTAGTATTAGTAAAAAAATAGTACAGGAGAAATTAATGGGACTGAAAGCTGATTAATCCCCTGGACCTGATGGCTTACAACCTAGGGTTTTGAAAGAGGTGGCTATAGAGATAGTGGATGCATTGGTTGTCATTTTCCAAAATTCCATAGATTCTGGAATGGTTCCCGCGGATTGGAAGGTAGCAAATGTAGCCCCACTATTTAAGAAAAGAGGGAGAGAGAAAACGAGGTACTACAGACCAGTTAGCCTGACATCAGTAGTAGGGAAAATGCTAGAATCTATTATTAAAGACGTGGTAACAGGGCACTTAGAAAATAATAATAGGATTGGGCAGAGTTAACATGGATTTATGAAAGGGAAATCGTGTTTGACAGATCTGTTAGAGTTTTTTGAGGTTGTAACTAGCAGAATAGATAAGGGGGAACCAGTGGATGTGGTGTATTTGGATTTTCAGAAGGCATTTGATAAGATGCCACACAAGAGGTTATTAAACAAAATTAGGGCTCATGGGATTGGGGGTAATATACTAGCATGGATTAAGGATTGGTTAACGGACAGAAAACAGAGAGTAGGAATAAACGGGTCATTTTCGGGTTGGCAGGCAGTAACTAGTGGGGTACCGCAAGGATCAGTGCTTGGGCCTCAGCTATTTACAATCTACATCAATAATTTGGATGAGGGGACCAAATGTAATATATCCAAGTTTGCTGATGATACAAAGCTGGGTGGAATATAAGTTGTGAGGAGGATGCAAGGAAGCTTCAAGGGGATATAGACAGGCTAAGTGAGTGGGCAAGAACATGGCAAATGGAATATAATGTGGGAAAATGTGAAGTTATCCACTTTGGTAGGAAAAATAGAAAAGCAGAGTATTTTTTAAATGGTGAGAGATTGGGAAATGTTGGTGTTCAGGGGGACCTGGGTGTCCTTGTATACGAATCACTGAAAGTTAACATGCAGGTACAGCAAGCAATAAGGAAAGCAAATGGTATGCTGGCCTTTATTACAAGAGGATTTGCGTATAAGAGTAAAGGGCCTAAAAATTTGCTTTGAGCCTCCCGTTAGCATCCTAAGAGGGCGCTAACGGGGCGCAAAGCAACTAGCGCCCGGGCGCGGCACCACCAACGCCTCCCTTGAAATTCAGTGGGAGGTTAGCGGTGGCGGTAACTGTTAGCGCCCTGCGGCGATGACGTCATCGGCGTGCGCAGTGCCCCGCTCGCGCCCCGGCCGCGATCTTCGGTAGCGCCCCCTGACGCCATGTCCGACGGGGTCAGGGGGGCCTACCTGCGGCCGGGGCAGTGCTAATTAAAGACGTGGTGCTGGGCGGCCATTTTTGTTGCTGGCCGCCTGCCAACACCTGCCCCCGTTGTCGTCCCCGGCCTCCTGACCAGTCCCCCCGCGGAGTGCCGGCTGCGCTCTGTGAAGCCGGCACTTCTCTTGAGTGCCGGGCTCTTTTGCTGGCTCTCCAGCTGGGCCCCGGGTCGCGCTGCGCAAGGCCACTCCCTTTTAAGAAGTGTAGGAAGGCCTGCCGTACCACGGCGTGATGTGCCACCATATTCCCTCGCAGCGCCCCAAGAGGGAGGTGGGGTGCTTCCAGTAGAGCCCCGCTTCCCTGTTGGAACGCTACCGATGAATTTCGGCTGCGGTGGCGCTCATTTTTTCGGGAGTAGTGCCCCGGCGAAGTTAGCGCCCCAAAGGGGGCGCGACTCAGTTTTTCCCCCCGATGTCTTACTGCAATTATGTAGGGCCCTGGTGAGACCACACCTGGAGTATTGTGTACAGTTTTGGTCTCCTTACCTAAGGAAGGATATACTTGCCATAGAGGGAGTGCAACGAAGGTTCACCAGACTGGTTCCTGGGATGGGGGGATTGTCGTATGAGGAGAGATTGAGTAGACTAGGCCTATATTCTCTAGAGTTTAGAAGAATGAGAGGTGATCTCATTGAAACATACAAAATTCTTACAGGGCTTGACAAGGTAGATGCAGGGAAGATGTTTCCCCTGGCTGGGGAGCCTAGAACCAGGGCTCACAGTCTCAGAATAATGGGTGGGCCATTTAGGACTGAGATGAGGAAAAATTTCTTCACTCAGAGGGTGGTGAATCTTTGGAATTCTCTACCCCAGAGGACTGTGGCGGCTCAGTCGTTGAGTATATTCAAGACAGAGATTGATAGATTTTTGAATATTAAGGGAATCAAGGGATATGGGGATAGGGCAGGAAAGTGGAGATGAGGTAGAAGATCAGCCATGATCTTATTGAATGACGGAGCAGGCTCCAGGGGCCGAATAGCCTGCTCCTATTTCTTATGTTCTTAAAACAGGCTGTTCTGCCCAACTAGTCTAATTGGTGTTTATCTTCCACATGAGTGGCCATCTTATTCCCATGTGCCTGCCCTGTTCCGATATCCGTTTATTCCCTTTTTGTTCAACCGCCTATCTAACCTATTCTTAAATGTTGACACGTTCCCTGCTTCAATCGCTAACTGCAGTAGTACATACCACAGCCCCACAACCTTCTGTGTAAAACAAAAAGTTTCTCCTGCTCTATGTCCTAAATCTCTTATATTTGATCTCGTATCTATAGATTTTTCTAGATGGATGAGGTAAAATGGGCTCAGTGGCGTTTCCCGTCTTTGCTGTTATGGTCTCAAAAATAGGGGGAGCAGAAGAGACAAACGCAGTCTTTATAAAAACAGTGTGAATAGTGAGGAGTGTTAGTGGTGTGCATTGCCTGAACTGGGGAGTGTTAATGCTATCCATTGTCTGAACTGAGGAGTGTTAGTGCTGTCCATTGTCTGAACTGGGGAGTGTTAGTGCTGTCCATTGTCTGAACTGGGGAGTGTTAGTGCTCTGCGTTGTCTGAACTGGGGAGTGTTAGTGCTGTCCATTGTCTGAACTGGGGAGTGTTAGTGCTGTCCATTGTCTGAACTGGGGAGTGTTAGTGCTGTCCATTGTCTGAACTGGGGAGTGTTAGTGCTCTGCATTGTCTGAACTGGGGAGTGTTAGTGCTGTGCATTGTCTGAACTGGGGAGTGTTAGTGCTCTGCATTGTCTGAACTGGGGAGTGTTAGTGCTCTGCATTGTCTTAACTGGGGAGTGTTAGTGCTCTGCATTGTCTGAACTGGGGAGTGTTAGTGCTCTGCATTGTCTGAACTGGGGAGTGTTAGTGCTGTGCATTGTCTGAACTGGGGAGTGTTAGTGCTGTGCATTGTCTGAACTGGGGAGTGTTAGTGCTCTGCATTGTCTTAACTGGGGAGTGTTAGTGCTCTGCATTGTCTGAACTGGGGAGTGTTAGTGCTGTCCATTGTCTGAACTGGGGAGTGTTAGTGCTCTGCATTGTCTGAACTGGGGAGTGTTAGTGCTGTGCGTTGTCTGAACTGGGGAGTGTTGGTGCTCTGCGTTGTCTGAACTGGGAAGTGTTAGTGCTGTCCATTGTCTGAACTGGGGAGTGTTAGTGCTGTGTGTTGTCTGAACTGGGGAGTGTTAGTGCTCTGCGTTGTCTGAACTGGGAAGTGTTAGTGCTGTCCATTGTCTGAACTGGGGAGTGTTAGTGCTGTGTGTTGTCTGAACTGGGGAGTGTTAGTGCTGTCCATTGTCTGAACTGGGGAGTGTTAGTGCTCTGCATTGTCTGAATTGGGGAGTGTTAGTGCTCTGCATTGTCTGAACTGGGAAGTGTTAGTGCTGTCCATTGTCTGAACTGGGGAGTGTTAGTGCTCTGCGTTGTCTGAACTGGGAAGTGTTAGTGCTGTCCATTGTCTGAACTGGGGAGTGTTCGTGCTGTGTGTTGTCTGAACTGGGGATTGTTAGTGCTGTCCATTTTCTGAACTAGGGAGTGTTAGTGCTGTCCATTGTCTGAACTGGGGAGTGTTAGTGCTGTCCATTGACTGAACTGGGGAGTGTTAGTGCTCTGCATTGTCTGAATTGGGGAGTGGTAGTGCTGTCCATTGTCTGAACTGGGGAGTGTTAGTGCTGTCCATTGTCTGAACTGGGGAGTGTTAGTGCTGTCCATTGTCTGAAGTAGGGAGTGTTAGTGCTCTGCGTTGTCTGAACTGGGGCGTGTTAGTGCTGTGCGTTGTCTGAACTGGGGAGTGTTAGTTTTGTCCATTGTCTGAACTGGGGCGTGTTAGTGCTGTGCGTTGTCTGAACTGGGGAGTGTTAGTGCTCTGCATTGTCTGAACTGGGGAGTGTTAGTGCACTGCATTGTCTGAACTGGGGAGTGTTAGTGCTGTGCGTTGTCTGAACTCAGGAGTCTGAGCACTGTGCAGTGTCTGAACTCGGGAGTGTTAGTACTAGCATTGTTTGAACTCAGGAATGTAAAGAGCTTTAATGCAGGACTGCCTGTCTACAGCCTGGCTGCCATTGACTCGATCAAATTACACATTCCAGGCAGAGTGCTGGGTGAGTGGTGTCCAATTACACCTTCCACTGCATTGTCAATACAGTTCTTCACCAGGCAAAATGTCGTGGTCAGCAAATGCAGCCAAAAAAAGATTGACGTAGCAGATTCAAGGCAGTCAGAGAATTTTAACCTGGAGGAGCACGTTGGTTTGGGTACGGGTGGAGGCGGTTAAAAACCAGCAGAAATCTGAGCGCATCAGGAAGCTGGCTCCAACCCGCCTACTTCCGCGTTTAACTTGACCACGTTAGGCTGAGTTTCTTTGACTTGTCGGAACAGCAGTGCTTCAGGAGGCCCAGGTTGTCGCGTCAGGTGGTGGCAGACATCTGCAGCCTCTGAGAAGAAGACATGCTCCCTGCTGGACCTGGTGGCCATGCTTTACCAGTGGCTGTCAAAGTGACATCTGCCCTCAACATTTTTGCCTCAGGATGTTTCCAGGGCTCTGCCGGAGAAATATTCAGGATCTCCCAGTCAGTGGCTCACAAATAAGACAGGTGACTAATGGGTTGTTTGCCAGGGCCGGCAATTATGTGAACATCACCTTCGATGACGCCATCACCTTCGGGCGCTCGAGTTTGCATCTCTGGCTGGCTTCCCACAGGTGCAGGGCGTCATCGCGCACCCCCAGATCAACCAGGGCTTCCACGTGCAGCTGGTGTGCAAGCACAAAAAGATATTACTGCAGCTATGCACAAGATTCCTGTAGAGCAGCTTTGGTGCTTTTATCCAAGCTTTCTGACATCTTTGGAACTGCAAGCAGACTCAACGGATACCCACTTCAAACTTGGCGGATGACACCCGTCAGAAACCTGACCAATGAAGCTCAACAGTGCTATAATGAATGCCATATGACCACCAGATGTGTGATCGAACAAACCATTGGCATGCTGAAGATGCACTTCAGGTGCCTAGACAGAGCTGGAAGCGCCCTTCAGTACGCACCAGAATTGTCATGGTGTGCTGCGCTCTGCACAACATTGCGCAGCAGCGAGGTTTGGACCTGCAGGAGGAACAAGGCACAGAGTGCACATCATCTGCAGACGATTCCGTGGAGGAAGACGAGAAGGAAGGCGATGATGGCCTGCTGCTCACATTGCTGCCAGGGATGCCCTTATTAATGCAAGTTTCACTTAGGTTGCACTAGTGGACTGATGTTAGAAGCACATGTAGCGGCTACTCTTCCCGCCGCGCCCCCAATGCCATGACACAAAGCAGTCCTGCAAACAACCAACCACCCCTTACACATCCCCCCATTGGTCCCCGTCAATTCATGTCTTCCCATTCATCATCAAACAAGTTAAAAGATGAATTGCTACCCAGCAACCAAGAATGGGCAAGATGGGAAAGTGGTGCAAAATAATAAAATTTATGCGATTCTACTAAGGAACAGAAACTTCACAACATAACATTTTCTCATACACCCTTGTGCATACCCTTGTGGAACTACAAAGCTTTACTCGTCCTTTTCCTACCACTCCTACATGGTGCAACCCCTGTGGCTTGAGCAGAGGTAGAGGCAGACTGATCAGATCCCTGCTCTGACTGCTGAGATGCTCTTGGCCAACGACCTCAGGGTTTCGGAGCCTTCTGCTCTTGCTCACTTGTGAAGTGCGAGTATCTGAGCTGGTGCATGGTAAGCATGAGTCCTGTGACGGTGCGCCCTCAGAATGAATCAGCTCCTCTGAGGATTTGTTGGCTGCGAGGTCCATGGACACCTGCTGCACACATGAAGGCCCTGGCAGAGAGAAAAGATATTAGTACTGGCAAGGTAAGAATTTTGCAACTTATCATTATGAAGATGATCATATTTCACTAGCTGTTGAAATCAAGTCAACACGACTGAGTGTTGTACGACATGTGGGTCGCTGATATTTAATTGTGTCACCAGGTAGCTGGGAGGTCCCTATCTCCGACGACCAGAGCCACCGAAATACCACTGATCTCCAGTGCTTCCTCCTCTGCATTTGTTAACTGTATGATCTGTGGAGGACCACCTCCTGTTATTGCCCTCTCCTTAGTTTTCTGTGCTTCTGCAACGGGGGAAAGAACAGACCTACGAGTTAGTGTAATGGCATGTGTTCACCTGATAGATGCCGTATATTTGGAGAGGCATGAAATAAGGATGAGGGTGAGTGGCAGTGGTGGAAGGATAGATGTAGATGTGAGTAAGTGCATAGAAAAAGAAGGATGGGTGCACTTGCAAGTTAAATGGGTGTGAGGAGTGATGTGCTGGAGAAGACTTGACAAGGCAGAGTGGGGGAGTGGGGTGATGCGTACAGCAGGATGTAGGTGAATGTGCAACTGTACTCACATTTCCTGACCTGGTTAGGTCATTAAAGTGCTTCCCACACTGAATCCAAGGGCACAATGCTGCTGCTGCTGCTGACCTCATGGGCCACCTCCAGCCTTCTTTGTGGCAGCAGCAGGTTTCTTTCTCCCATTGCTGGGGAAGAGTAACCCTCTCCGGTTCCTCACAGCCCCCAGAAGTACATCAAGGGACGTGTCATTGAAACAGGGTGCAACCTTTGAGCATCCTGAATCATAAGAACATAAGAACATAAGAAATAGGAGCAGGAGTAGGCCAATCGGCCCCTCGAGCCTGCTCCGCCATTCAATAAGATCATGGCTGATCTGATCCTAACCTCAAATCTAAAGACACAAGAAGTAGGTGCAGGACCCGGCCACTCAGCCCCTGGGCCCGCTCCGCCACCCACAGGGCCCTGACCGATCCGAACTCAGCCTCATGTCCAATTTCCTGCCCGCTCACCGTAACCCCTAATTCCCTTTATCTCTAGGAAACTATCTATTTCTGTTTTAAATTTATTTAATGATGTAGCTTCCACAGCTACCTGGGGCAGCAAATTCCACAGACCTACTACCCTCTGAGTGAAGAAGTTTCTCCACATCTCAGTTTTGAAAGAGCAGCCCCTTATTCTAAGATTATGCTCCCTAGTTCTAGTTTCACCCATCCTTGGGAACATCCTTACCGCATCCACCCGATCAAGCCCCTTCACAATCTTATATGTTTCAATAAGATCGCCTCTCATTCTTCTGAACTCCAATGAGTAGAGTCCCAATCTACTCAACCTCTCCTCATATGTCCACCCCCTTATCCCTGGGATTAACCGAGTGAACCTTCTTTGTACTGCCTCGAGAGCAAGTATGTCTTTTCTTAAGTATGGACACCAAAACTGTATGCAGTATTCCAGGTGCGGTCTCACCAATATCTTATATAACTGCAGCAATACCTCCCTGTTTTTATAATCTATCCCCCTAGCAATAAAAGCCAACATTCTGTTGGCCTTCTTGATCACCTGCTGCACCTGCATACTAATTTTTTGATTTTCTTGCATTAGGACCCCCAGATCCCTTTGTACTGCAGTACTTTCCAGTTTCTCGCCATTAAGATAATAACTTGCTCTCTGATTTTTCCTGCCAAAGTGCATAACCTCACATTTTCCAATATTGTATTGCATCTGCCAAATCTCCGCCCACTCACCCAGCCTGTCTATATCCCCTTGTAGGTTTTTTATGTCCTCCTCACTTTCTACTTTCCCTCCCATCTTTGTATCATCTGCAAACTTTGATATGTTACACTCGGTCCCCTCCTCCAAATCGTTAATATAGATTGTAAAGAGTTGGGGACCCAGCACCGACCCCTGCGGAACACCACTGGCTACTGGTTGCCAGTCCGAGAATGAACCATTTATCCCAACTCTCTGCTTCCTGTTAGATAACCAATCCTCCACCCATGCCAGAATATTACCCCCAATCCAGTGATTTTTTATCTTGAGCAATAATCTTTTATGTGGCACCTTGTCGAATGCCTTCTGGAAGTCTAAATACACTACGTCCACTGGTTCCCCTTTATCCACCCTGTACGTTATGTCCTCAAAGAACTCAAGCAAATTTGTCAGACATGACTTCCCCTTCATAAAGCCATGCTGACTTTGTCCTATTAAATTATGTTTATCTAAATGTTCCGTTACTGTCTCCTTAATAATAGACTCCAAAATTTTACCCACCACAGATGTTAGGCTAACTGGTCTATAATTTCCAGCCTTCTGCCTACTACCCTTTTTAAATAAGGGTGTTACATTAGCAGCTTTACAATCTGCCGGGACCTTTGCTGAGTCCAGGGAATTTTGGAAAATTATTACCAAAGCATCCACAATCCCTACTGCCACTTCCCTCAAGACCCTAGGATGTAAGCCATCAGGTCCAGGGGATTTATCCGCCTTGAGTCCCATTATTTTACTGAGTACCAATTCCTTAGTGATTTTAATCGTATTTAGCTCCTCCCCCCCCTAGAGCCCCCTGTTTGTCCAGTGTTGGGATATTCTTAGTGTCCTCTACTGTAAAGACTGAAACAAAATATTTGTTCAGCATTTTTGCCATCTCCATGTTTCCCACCATTAATTTCCCGGTCTCATCCTCTAAGGGACCTACGTTTGCCTTAGCCACCCTTTTTATTTTTATATAACTATAGAAACTCTTGCTATCTGTTTTTATATTTTTTGCTAATTTATTTTCATAATCTATCTTCCCTTTCTTAATCAATCCTTTAGTTACTTTTTGCTGTCTTTTGAAGACTTCCCAATCTTCTATCCTCCCACTAAGTTTGGCTACCTTATATGTCCTTGTTTTTAGTTGGATACTATCCTTATTTTCTTTACTTAGCCACGGATGGCTGTCATTTCTTTTACACCCTTTTTTCCTCAGTGGAATATATTTCTTTTGAAAGTTGTAAAATAACTCCTTAAATGAACACCACTGCTCATGTACTTTAATCTATTTTCCCAGTCCACTTTAATCAATTCCGCTCTCATACCATCATAGTCTCCTTTATTCAAGCTCAGTACGCTTGTTTGAGAACCAACCTTCTCACCCTCTAATTGGATATGGAATTCAACCATGTTATGGTCACTCATTCCAAGGGGATCCTTAACTAGGACATTATTAATTAATCCTGACTCATTACACAGGACCAGGTCCAAGGTTGCTTGCCCCCTTGTAGGATCAGTTACATACTGCTCAAGAAATCCATCCCTAATACACTCAATCCATTGTCAAAGTTTTTTCGTCTCTTGCTTCCAACTCCAAACTCATTCCAAATTCCATCTTTGGATTGGCAATTTAATTACTGGAACTGAGATCGAGTCATGCGGGCCCTCATCACACCCACTGCTGCGTAATCAACGGCCAACCTG